>CM075810.1:19520169-20265561 GCA_037975025.1 Excoecaria agallocha | reverse complement strand
AATGAATGAATGAATGAATGAATGTAGACTTAATGTTGGCTAAAAGTGAATTTCGGCCAGCCTTTTAAAGATATGGTCAAGATATTATTTCTCCCTCAAACTCTACTTAATAATATCCTAAAATAATAAGTATTTATCAAGGAAAATCTATTCCTAAAATTTAGGACCCTAAGTTCACCAATGTAGGCCTAAACCTAAATCTGACCCCAACCCATTAAAATTCAATTCTTCCATGTAAAATTCAGCCCCCTTAGGTATTATAAACCTCAAATAGTTATTTTGGCCCAACTTTTTAGAAGAGATAAGCCTAACTTTAGCCTACCCACTTAAACTACCCAAAACAGTAAAATAAGCCCAAAATAAAACAAACCTATTCTAATAAAGCCCAATTCATTTTCCTAGGTTCTAGGATGCCCAAATATACTTTATTAAATGTTACATAAAGAATAGAAACTAAATAAAGTAGCTTGAAGGCCCATTGCACCATTCGGCCTACACTTGTCTTCATAGTCCAATTTAGCTTCTTTCTCTTCTTGAACTTGCATCTTCTCCACATAAGGTTTCATGAATTCTTGTGGGACTTCTTTAAGCTTCTTTGACCTTGCTCTTATTATTGGTCCTTGAAGAAATGCTAGTTCATCTTTCTTGTTGCCATTGTGCTTGGTCATGCTCATATCACATACTGCTTAAACTTAATCTTCTTATCTTCTTAGTATTTGGTTATCAAATGAATAGATGGATTGTTTAGTTATATTTGTTAATGAGGTGACACAACAATATTGCCATTTTGCAGTTCTAGCTCTAGTTTTGAATATATTTCTCATATTCTATAATATCATCCTTCTTGTTTGAAAGTGCAAGTCAATAACCTATTTTTTGATGTGTATATGGATCTATCTTTTATGAAAAATAAGAAAGGTCATCCAATGCTATGATCCTGTTGTTACCGTGCCATATATGTGGACCAGAGTACTATGTTGCTGTAACGTGGTTTAGCCTATTTTTATATCATTGGTTTTAGATATAATAATCCCTTACCTATTCTATTGTTTTTCTGCAGGCCACCCTTGGGTTCAGGTGGATGGTATTGCCCCTGATATGCCTCTTGATTCTGTTGTGCTAAGTCACTTGAAGCAATTTTCAGCAATGAACAAGCTCAAGAACTAGGCTATCCGCGTGAGTACTATTTCCTTAAAACAAAATTATAGAAATTGTAAACGTATTATGTGTCATCAAGGGTTCTCCCCTATCTTGGGTACACTATCGCACAATAATTTTCATGAATAAGAGTTTTTCCTTTTGATTCACACTTAAGGTTTAATTGCTTAGGATTTTTTTTCTTTTATTTTAACAAAAAAATTATGTGAAAGACGGCTAGAAATTAAAATTATTGTTAATTTTTTCTATTTTAAAGAGGTTCTTGTCTAATTTTGGGCAGTTGTAACTTGTTCTTTTTGTTGATTCTAATGGACTGACTGGTCAAATTTGTTTGCTTGCTTATGGGAAATTTGATTTCTGCACAGGTCATTGCTGAAAGCCTTTTCGAAGAGGAGATGCAGGATTAAAAGAAATTTTCAAGATGATCGATACAAATAATAGCGGACAGATTTCTCTTGAGGAACTAAAGAAAAGCTTGGAGAGAGTGGGAGCGAATGTAATGGATTCTAAAATTGCCAAGTTGATGCAAGCAGTAAGTACTAGTTCAAAAATCCAAATTTAGAGCTTTATAAGGTTTACATCATATGATCGTGACGGTAGCTTTTCTTTTTCTTTTTCTTTGTTTAATGTATTTTTAAATTGAAACTTTGTCGCCCAAAGCCATTAATTGTGTACAAGGTAGAGAACCAAGTCCTAAGTTTGCAAGGTTGACAACATATGAGCGAAAATTATCAAAATTATCTGCAGCACTTTGCAAACAAAGGTGGAGATTTTATGAGTACTTCAAGGAATGTATTTCTGCTCCTTCTCAATATTTACGACATTTTATAATGAGGAAGAAGTCTCAGCTTAGCTAGATCTGGCTATAATAATATTACAAAGTATAAACCCCATACCATGTGTAAGATCTTGGTATGGGTTTTTCATATGTTAGGTTTTAATTTGTGAATGAAGGACCTTGTTATAGATGTGTGTGCACGCTTGCAAGTAGAGACATTTATATGCACACATTCATTGGGAAATTTTAAGAAATTAGTAATGTGTCTATTATATTTTAAGAGAAGAAATTTCTTATCTTAGCTACATGTTTATTATCCGATCTTGTACCTGAAAGTTATGGGATCAAACAACTGGGAGCCTATGATCTCTCTGGTGATTGTTATTTGTTTGAAATTGTTAAATTGTTTCCTCCATCTATTCTTGATTCTATTTAATCTTTTTGTCTTTTTAATCGTTGAAATTTCAGGCGAATATTGATAATAGTGGTACCATAGACTATGGTGAATTCATAGCAGCAATGCTCCATCTAAACAAGATTGTGAAGGAAGATCATCTTTTTGCAGCCTTTTCATACTTTGATAAATATGGGAGTGGGTATATTACTCAAGACGAGCTCCAATAGGCCTGTGAACAATTTGGCCTAGGTGATGTTCACCTGGAAGATTTAATACGTGAAGTGGATCAAGACAATGTAAATAGTTTCTTACATGCTAGCAATTACATGATTTTCGTACGATGGGTAGCAGCTAGGTCTGATGGGAAGTTGCTGGCTTCATAATTTTGATTATGCTATGTCCATTTCGACAAAGCAAGGCATTGGAAATTTCTTTAGATGCATGTGTTCGTATTACTAATTCAAACTTTTTTAGGTGATTGATTCTGTTTGATTCTTAATTTATTAGGACATTGATTAGTGTGAATTTTGCAGTTGTGTACATTGATTGTTAAAGGTGCACGTATTTCTTATAGTCTTTAGGAAGTTGATGGTGAGTTTTTGCTTTTCCTTTAATCATGTTTGATCTCACAAGTCGGGTCACATTGAATGGGTATTAACTTTTCTTGATTGGATATATAATTTATGATTAATATTTCAATATTTGATTAAAAACAAATTATGATTATTATGATTACAGAGTTATAAGATGGTACCAGGAAGCAAGGAAATGGAATCAGGTATCTTTATGTTTTATTATTATTATTATTATTATTATTATTATTATTTTATTTTGCTTGATTAGACGTTCATATACAAATTCTGAATTATTGCATTTCTTGGGAGAATTTTATTTATTTCATTTGATTTTCTTGATTTTGTAGAATGCATTTCCAATTATAGTAGGAACAAAGTTTGACGATTTCATTCAACTTCCTATAGATCTGCAATGGGCAATTGCTAGCCAAGTAAGAGCATTTCTCTGTCTATTCAAGTTAATCATTTATCTTTTATCTTTTTCTTTTATTATGTTAAAAAAAAAGTTTGGAAAAGCCATTCAATCTTCGTTAACTTGGATCACATGCTAAGGAGTATAGATAAATCAACAATTTTATTTGTTTACTTATCCCATGTGATTAGACTCTGATAAGCTTTAGATAGGAGATTTCTTATCTACACTCAGTTCGTCAATTTTTAAATACCAAACCAATTATGAATTTTTCATGCATCCATTTTAATCAAAACTTTCTTGGATAATATTTTTAAAAAAAAAAATAGGAGAAAGAATTGTAATATCTATTGAATTTCTAAGCCAATTAACAAATTTAATAGAAACGATGTTATTTACTAATTATTATCCAACAAAACATGACTATAATATAATTTACTATATTCAATTACCGTATTGGAGATTAGACATAATTGAATTAGTTATTAATTAGTTATCTAATTGTTAGATAACTAATTCAGTTACGTCTAATCACTAATATACCAAAATATGCATGGAATTAAATGTAGAACAGACTGGCTAGTAGTGGTCCAGCCTTTCACACGTGAAGACGTTCCTACATGCAATTATAGTCATGTGTGATTTCATCACCATCATCAATATACTTTCTTTGGCTTCTTTCTTTGGCCTCACCCTGTTTTTACTCATTACCCCTAATCCCTTTTTAATTATTTATTTTTCTTAATTATTTCCATCCTGAATTACTGATATTTTATAAATAATTTTTATGTTCATTAATTATAATTACATTATTACTCTCTTGTCATGTGCTTTTAAAAAAATAGGAAAAATAAAAGTATGTTTAATTATAAATCAAGAATTTGCAAATATGACATGTCAACCCAAGTTGGCTTGTAGAAAACTTCCTTTGTAATTTTTGTTTTTTTCTTTTGACGTGGAATTAAAATATTAATCCGTAATATTATAATACATTTGTTTTGTCTTATGATGCTATTTAATTATTCAGTTTATTATTACACTTGCACCAGTCCTAGCACCCCTAACAGGTTGGATGTCTAATCCTTCCACTGTAACTCATCCAGCTGTTTCTAGGGATGGCCTTGCATAGCTGCCTTAAAGCATCCTAGGACCCCTCTAGCTAACCCTTCTGGAGATTCTGATCATGTTGCAAAAAGAACTAGGCCTATGGGAATTTCTGATGAGGTAACTTCGTTGTGTTTCATTGTGCTCCCTTATGCACACATGGATTGATCAATTGGTTTTTATTTTCATGAAATTGTAATGTTTTGTTGTTTTGGCTGAAGTTATTTGTACTTTTGATCCTTGTCTCATTCTGAAGTTATTGTACTCAAATTAATGAAAAAACTGATATTTTGTGAAATTCAGGTAGCTCTAGTCAAGGATCCCGGTGTGTTTGTGAATCGTGTTATTTAGAGTCCTGATGGTTCCTTATTTGGAGTCCTAACTTTGAATTCAATAAGATTCTTATTATATAAGATTTTCTCCTAATAAAGTAGTTATTTTTTTCCACAAATTTTGTTTTGACTCTAGTACAAGTAAATAATTTCCTATTATATAGGAAGTCTTAGTTGTTCACTATTGTTGCTGAACTGATACATAAACTATAATTATTCAACAGTTATGTTTTTTTGAGTGAGCAAAACAACCTAAGAGGATTATATGAGGACTTTGTTTTGCAAGAACTCAATAAGTGAACATTTTGAGGAAGATTTTGGATGTAATTGAGTTTGAGTATATGGTTGATGGGTTTTTACTTCCATTTAGAGTTGTATGACAAATTGGGATCTCGAGTTGATTATGAGGCACTTGGTCGTTGGTGCACAACAATGGCATACAGTGCTGATGGTACAAGGTTAGAATACTTAACTTATTATTGCAGTAATACCTTTTCTTATGTTTAAAAGATGAGAAAATGATTTTATACTCCATGGATATTAGTCAAATCCATATGTTGAATAAATAATACATGGTTCTTTGTGTTCTTAGGTATTTTCAAGCCATGACATATATGCTTCTTCATTGATATACAAATTGGAAAAGGAACTTATATCAGCGTATACAAGCCTCGTGACTGAATATGTGTTTAAGACATATTGTTAATATTCTTGATGTTTTTATTTAATTTATTTATTCTAATTTATTTTTTATTATTTATCTTGAAATATGCTTGCATGTCATGTCATTGATTTTTTCTTCCCGCTAATTTTTGGCTTACATTACATTATCTTATAATCATATATTTTTGGCAGTTAATGGCTCTTCCATGCATGCAATCTCTCAAACTTTCTTTCCTTTCAATCATGGGTTTTTTATATTAAAAAATTGTCATAATTTTTAGTTACGAATTCGCGACGAATTGGACCTTTGTTAATTTTTTTATATAAGGGTGAATTTAGCAACGAAAAATGGTTTTCGTTGCTAAAATTAGCAACAAAAATCAATATCCGTTGTTAAATTTAGCAATAGAAATTTCTATTTCGTTGCTAAAATTGACCAATTCACCGAATCTTGCATTGTTGAATTTAGCAATGGAATTCAATTTTTGTTGTTAAATTTAGCAACGAAATGAAATTTTCGTTGCTAAAAATAGCAACTACCAAATTAGCAACCAAAATTTATGTTGCTGTTTTTGATTAGCAATGGAAAATTGATGTTTTTCATTGCTAATTTGCAATTTTCTTATAGTGACAAAGCTAGTCTTAGTTGAGTCCAGATCGACCTTTGCAGCATCTAGTTTCGCTTTCTTGGCCTTTAACTTAGCATTTTTATCTTTAAGCTTGGTGAATTTTGGTTTCTTACCCTTCAGTGTATCATTCTCCAGCTTTAACTTGTCCATTTTTTATCAAAGAGAGGAAAGGGTATACTCATGTGTGGATACAAGGCTCTACAAGGCCTCTTTTTGTCTCTTGATGGTCGTGTTAAAAGACGCCTAGTTCTCATACTTTATTATTTTCCTCTCAATGTTAAAAAGGATTTTAACTTGATTTAGCTCATACTGAAGTTGATCCCTAGTATGCTCCAGATGCAAGTGCTCAAAAGCTATATGCTAAATCCTTTAAGTAACCTGAAATACAAAAACACATAACTTGGATTAAACCCAGTCATTCAACACCACAAGGTAGCTTACTTGCAAAGTGCACAAGCACTTGCCATCAGAGATAGTATATAGAAAATATGTTCCCATTTGCTTCAGAGAGATAGGGAGTTGGGCATTGGTTAGATCCTTTCCCAAAAGCAAACCTTTGATCACATATTCCATTAGGCATGGGTTCTTTATAGTGGCTAGATCCCTATAATGATCGTTTAAGATCTAGCGTAAAAGGACCTCTAAAAATGCACCTATTGACCCTTTTCTTATATGAAGAAGGCTCCTTATGAGATAGTTAAGGAGCCTCTACTGCTAAAGATTGATTAGTAGTTGGTAAAAAAAGCCTCTACTACTAGAGATGGATCGACGGGCTGAATCTCTACAACCACTAGTGGCAAAGCCTCAACATTGAAAGCTGATGCGAGAGGATGGTCATCGATGACAATGATTAAGGATGGCTCCACAATGGTTGAAATCCAACCTCTCTCGACTCTAACAAAAGCGGTTGTATCCTCTTTTCTTACTTCAGTCCAAATTGAAGTTAAAGCCTTTTCAGTCTGTTGCCTCATAATTGAAGGGTTGCCCTCACTCTCGATTTTACTCATTCTCTTTAGACAATGAAGGTGCTTAGCTTCATTCTTTTTCTTTAGCTCGTTAGCCTTTTTACTAGTTATTTTTGCCAGTTTTCTTTTTGCATCTTTGCCAGCCATCTCTCTTATAAGTAAAATTAAAGAAAATATAAAATCTAATTCAAAACAAATAAAAGAGTAATAAGATAAAATGATCTACCATAGGAGAAGAGAGAAATAAAAACATGGATCACTCATTATCTATCCTTTCTCCAAGTTAGAAAGGATCAGGCAACATATTGAGCAACACATTAGAGTCCAACAGCCCTCCGCTATTATTCATCATGGTGAATGTAGACATTGTGACCTGAGATAGCATAGATCAAGGTTATCCGATGATGAGGAAGTATCATATTACTAACAATAGGTTTGGATCTCAAGGCTAAGATCATGAATTTATTACCTTTTTTCTTAAAGAGTTTTCATAATTTTCTAAGTATTTCCAAATATTTTCAAGTTTTTTAACAAAGTTTAAGAAAAAGCCTTATTTTGAACCTTTAGTGGTGACAAATGGACATCTGTCACCTAGGGGACACCTATCTATGGGTACCTCTCTCCTGTAAGGTCTATTTGGAAGGTTTTTTGGTCAAACCCCTAGATTAATAGTGAGGGATTGTAACGTCCTAAATTTTACATTTGTCATGCACAGTGTGATATAGAGCATATATAATTAACCTAGGATAAATTTCAAAGAAATCGGAGTTAAATAAGATAGAAAAATGGGATCCAGTGTAAAGATTAAATATGCTCGGACCAAGATAAACCGAGAATGGGTGACCCAGTGGGTAATTTATTCTAATAGAGGTTTATGAAAATAGATGTTAATTAGAGTTTAGTGGTATAATTTAAGTCAAAAATGAGTATAGATTGACCCTTAAACGGAACAGCGAAGTTTTACTCGGTACCGTAAAATGATTGACCAAAAATTTGATCGGATCCTGAAGTAATGCAATGACCTCTAAAAATTATTTCGATTGTATAATTATGTTACTAATAGCCTAAATGACCTATTAGAAATGAAAACTAAGTATTCTGGCAGTTATGGAACTTTGAGTTTCGGACGGGCTGAATATACTGTTGAAGTTAGAAGTATACCGAAATAATATTAGAATGGGCTGAAATTTTAACCATGTGTTTAAGTATATTCCATGACATGCCAACCAAAATTTCAAGGCATTTTGACATTAGGAACAAAAATTCAATATTTAGAGTGCAAAATCGAGATCGGGTTATTTGGGAGGTCAATTTCAGGAATTTTAGTCAAATAAGAATATGGAAGTCATTAATGGAATGTTATGATTTGGTACAAGCAATCTTAGAGTGGTAGGATATGCACAAGTAAGTTGATGAGTGACATGTGGCTTAATTTAAAGCCTTTAGATTCAATAGTAAATGGATAAATCTTAGCCATCCATTTTACACATAGAAAGGCCACCTATAAATAGTTAGAAATGTCTAGAAAAATATTTAAAATTATAACATCTCCTCTCCTTTTCTTGTGAAACCCGAATCTATACTCTCTTACCCTCTCCTCCATTTCTTTTCTAAATCAAGCTCTCTTTCTTCAAATTACTAGCTCAAATTTAATCCTCACAACCAGAATTTCATCCTCTTGATCCTAGAGAAGATTTTGTATAAAAAAGAAGTCAAGGAAATTAGAAATAAGGTAAGAAAGTCTAAGTTAGAATTTACGATTTGTGGGAATTATATAGAATTAGGGAGAGAATTTTTATGAGCATATAGGGGATGATTAAAAGAGCATCATGGTAGCTTTAATTTGATTATAATCATGATTTAAATTGATGAAATTTTCTCTTTTTATTTTCAGCCAAAAAGGGAAAACAAGAGGAAGAGAAAGCCAAGGAAAGCAAGAGGAAGAGAAAGCCAAGGAAAGCAAGGGAAAGAAAAAGGAAGGAATAGGGGTTCTTCAAGCTAAATAGAGGTTAGTGGATGCAATTTACATTTAATTTCATTATATTTTATGGAATTTCTATCAAATATTATATTATGGAACTAAACTATATTGCATGAACTAATGAATTAATTTAATTTAACATGATATATCACCAAACTAATCCATTAGAAGTCAAGAAAAAGGGAGAAATTAAAATAAAATGAAATAAAGCCTTGATGGCCGAATAGGGTTTCTTAGGGAACCATAATGAAAATTTCAATTTAATTGGGTATTTAATGTTATTTAACCAAATTAAGGTGTAAAAAGTGTAAAATTATTAATTGGAATGAAAAAAAATAATTTCATAAAATTTTGAGATAGATACATAAATTGGTAAGTGGTAGGAACTTAAGAAGTTATGTGTGGAAGGGATGTTTTTCAATGTATTATTTTGTAAAATGAGTATTAAATTATTTATGGCATGATTTTGGAGGAAGAAGAAAATTGTGAGAATGATTAGTGGGATGGCCGAATGGAGAACATGTATGATAAAGCTTAATTTAGCTAAATTTATACAATATTAAACACATAAGAAATGAATATATGATTAGTAAATTTATTTGAGTACAAATGGGGTAAAATAATTAATTTGGTATGATATAAAAAAAGTATAATAAATAAATAATAGTAGAAAATATGTATAGATATATAATAAATAATATTGCCCTTAGTAAACAATGGGTAATCTAGGATCCCAAGACAAAATGGGTAGCCATAGAGCCATTTACACCACGGTATTGGTGTGATTTGATTGAAAGTGTTTCATGGAAAAAAATGATTCATTGCTTAGCCGGCTCATTTTACAGTGCCCTGGAAAATCGCATTGCACCCTGGCTATACGGTCACTCCAAGATATTTGTACAGTGTGTTGGGCTGGAGAGCCGAATCATATCTTAGCTGTACGATCCTCCATTCTATTGGATTCCTCATCCCGTTTATCCGATTCGAGGATTTTCACTTGTGTTAACTAGAGGCAAAATGGTAAATTTGAGGTCAAAAATGTGAAAAATCGAGTTAAAGTGATTATTTGAACAAAAAGAACAAAATCATAATTAAAATGAATTTTAGGGACTAAATGCTAATTTGCTACCCTTAAGAAATTTTTAAGGGACAAAAAATAAAATTGTGCATATATAGTAAATTAGAAATTAAAGAAAGTCAAATGGGTCAAAATTGAGAAAAAGTCAACTTTAAGGACTTAGTTGAAAATTTTTTCACAAACTTGTTAATTAAATGAAATAAAGTGAAGAAAATGGTTA
The DNA here is from genome assembly GCA_037975025.1 of Excoecaria agallocha. Classification (NCBI taxonomy): domain Eukaryota; kingdom Viridiplantae; phylum Streptophyta; class Magnoliopsida; order Malpighiales; family Euphorbiaceae; genus Excoecaria; species Excoecaria agallocha. Next base: position 20,255,269 of record CM075810.1, on the reverse strand, counting down.
ATAAGGCAATTAAGAATAAGTTATGGTATAAAAAGAATAAATTATAAATTAATTTGCTAAATAAAATTTTGAATGACAAATTGGTAAATTTTTGCTAAAAATAGGAAATAAAATAATTTGGTGAAATTTTATGTAAATGCATCTACCACTAAGCATTTAGATTGCTTAGCATGTGGTTTTTTTAACTGCATGTAGGGACATGTACACTAATGAAAGAATTCCAAAAAGGAAAATATGGCATGACATATTTTGGGAACTTATTAGAAATTTTTTGTATTAAGTATCTTAAATATTAGATGTATGTATAACCTATTGGCATGTAAGTTAATCACATTATATACTTAGTGAATTTTTATATGTAAATGAATGTGGGTGTGTGTTGAAATGGTTGGTGTGCGAGATTGAGATTGAATTATAAGTGTTGTGATTATTGATTGAAATATTGGGGTTGGATTATGAATATATTAGGAGTGTAAATTTGAATTTTTACAGGTTTGGGTGGATTAAATTTAAAACTTACTTATAAAATAACACCTAACCAAAATGCCTAATAAGAGTGATGTCCCTGAATCACGATCGATATACAGGTCCCAAAAGGCAACCAAAGTTCCATTATTTGTTCCAATCCAAGAGCATGTTTGGGGTTAGGGAAGCAGTTTTATCTGCTTTTCTTCAAGTGTTGTTTGAAAGGTTGACTTCTCCTCAATTGCTTAAGTTTGCACACCAATAGCAAGTTTATGCTGAATTCAAGAAATGGGAGAAAATACTCCTCAAAATACATGTAGTTCTTATTGATGCAGAAGAGAAATAGCTGACTGATAAGTTTTTGAAGATCTAGTTATCTGAGCTTATGGACCTGGCTTATGATGTCGAGGACATATTGGATGAATTTGCTATAGAAGCTATGCAACGAGGATTGATTGTTGAAACAGAAGCTGGGACAAGTAAGCTAAGCAAGTTCTTTCATACTTTCAACGGCTCCATTCGAAGTAATACCATGTATAGAGTTAGGATGGGATCGAAGATGAAAGGGATCACAACTAGATTGCAAGAACTTTCAAGTCAAAAAAATAACCTTGAATTGAGAGAAATATTTGAAAGCAGCTCTAACAAAGTGAGGAAGAGATTGCCCACAACTTCTCTGGTTAATAAAGCTCAAGTTTTTGGTAGGGAAAGAGATAAAGAGGCTATTCTTGAATTGTTGATGAGGGACTATGACAGAAATATATGTGTGATGGCAATATTAGGTATGGCTGGAGTGGGTAAGACTACTCTTGCACAACTCATCTACAATGACCACAAAGTGGAAGATTGTTTTGATCTAAAAGTTTGGGTTTGTGTATCTGATGATTTTGATGTTTTAAGTGTGACACAAATAGTCCTTGAATCAGTCATTGATAGGGCAGTTAGTCTTAGAATCAATTTAAATTTGCTTCAGGGTAGACTACAAGCCATACTGATGGATAAGAAGTTTTTGCTTATACTGGATGATGTTTGGAATTAGAACTACCAAAACTGGGGTGTCCTCTGTAGTCCTTTTAGAAGTGGAGCACCAGGGAGTAAAATAGTTGTCACAACCAGTCTTTGTTTGGGCATCAAAAGGTCGAGATAAACTTCCCGATGTTCTATCAGGTGGTGACTCTATGACACCTACCTTTTTTAGCCCACTAGTAAATGCCTTCATAGGCTAACCATCAACTATAGATTGGGTTTTATCCCTTTTTATGATGAAGTGGCAAATTTATGAGATTAAGCGAGCTTATTTCAATCTTGGACCCTAAAAGTGGGCCTCCGAGAATCCAATCGAGAATGAAAGATGGTTTTGGTATGCATCACAATGAACAAACTCTTTATACCATTTTGGAACCTATATTTACCAGCAGCCAAGTCCCCCAAACTGATCGACTTGTCTACTCAAGCTAGACTAACTCCAAAGCCCTTTTTGGCGCCAACCAATAAAAATTTATCCTTGAAGCCTTTTAAGGATGTAGGAAATTGAAGAAGTTTTCTATCCTTCCTACTCATAAAATTGAAATAACCTTGTGTATTTGCTTTCTTTGAATAAAAAAATGGCTAAATAACTCAAGAGTTAGGGGCATGCTAAGATAGCAATTCCTGTACATAGCCTTGAAGTATGTTATTGGCCTCAAAGCATTGGGATTCAACTGATAGGGGTCTACTCTATAAGCTCCTAAAAAAGAACTATCGAATCCATCAAAAAGGAATCTAAACCTAGATTCAAGACCCATACTGTGGAGAATGGAAAATTTTCCACCTGTGAAAGGTCCTTCCCTACAGGATATAGAGAAGTGGCAAGGATAGTTGTAATTCCTAAAAGGAAAGCAAAATTATCTCCTAAAGGATTTAATTTCCTCTTTGGTAAGCCTAGTATGATCTACAATTATAGGTTTTTCCCTATACTCCAATGGGTTTTCCCTTATACTCCAATAGAAAACTCAAATCCATGCCTTGGGAAGTTAAAACCCTATACCCATCCATTTCAACTTCAAATTTAAAAAATTAAAGAAGAGAAAAAGTTTGAAATCAAAAGCTTACTTGAAGAACAAAAAAGGTTGAGTTAAAAGCTAAGAAGGATGAAAGCTCAATTATTGAAGAAATTTTAACGAGATAGAGGAAATTTTAAAGATAGATTGCCATAAAAACTTAAAATCATGAAAAAAATCAGCAAAAGAGAAGAAATAAGCAGCGTATGGGTTTTGAAATTTAAAACTACATTCAATGAGAAAATGCCACGTGGCCAAGCTATCATAATGCTCTAGTAACCGAAGCAGTGTTTAACACAAAATGATATCACATTTAATGTAGTAATTTTATTTTCAAGGCATTTAGAATACAAAAAGACTATTTTAAATTTTAGGCATTGGTTGCCTGAGTCCTCTTTCCTTCGGTTCTTCTAGCAGATCAAATATTGTCAATAATAAATCAAAAAGACACATCTTTCGAAAATGTTGCCATTTTTGAGATAATCGAAACTAAAAAAAAGTACTCCAGGCACCAATTGCCTAAGCCCCTCTTTCCTCCGACCCTTTAGGCAGATCAAAACACTACGGGTGACAAAAGGAAAAGGTGCATCTTTAGAAAACATTGCCATTTTTAAGATAATCAAAAAGTTTATTTAAGGTATTATTTGCTTAAGCCCTTTCCTCCGATCTTTATGAAAGATCAAAATGTTACGAAGGGACAAATGATAATACCTAATATTATCACACTTAGTCCTAACCCATTAGTCATAAATCTAGTATAGGCTAAGGTCCAATTGCTTCCTACAAGCCTAAAGGCTCACTGACCACTTGCATTGAAAAAGTGCTCTGATAGATTGATCAGGCTCTATAGTCGATCTATCAATGCCATCACATCTGTCACATCAGTAGATCATGCCCTGCAAGCTATCACATTAAACATTCTAAACCTGCCAACTGTAGATACAAGAGATCTAATACTCAAGTGCCCTAGCCTCATAGGCTCTACACACCTAAGAACTATATAAATAAAGAAAGGTTTCAAAAATAAGGTATGACATATATAGCAATTCTCTCACTTACTTTCTCTCTCTAAAATCCTCTCTAACTTAAGCATCAAAGTGCCAATTCCCTGCATACTAGGACTTAGTCTTCACTTATCTTGCAAATTGGCTTGCCATTCACGTTGATTGACTCAGTTGTTTTTAGCCTCATCTTCGTCTCTTCCTAAGTTCTGACATTCAAGGACTTATCAATAACCACAAATAAAAAATACTTTCTTATTTTAATTTGATATTAGAATTCTGGTTTTATATCCCATTTCTCAAAGTGCAACTCACAGTCAATAATCGGTAATTTTCTTTATTCAACAGTAGATTTTGTATTCAAAGAAAATCAATGGTGCGTATAATAAAACACCAGATGTACTGATATACAGAAAAAATATTCGATTTAATTTATGTTTTGTAGTCATACTTAAAAATGTATTATTGAAATTTTTAACTTTTTAAATTTTTGTTATTAATATTCTATACATTTATTTTGCAGTATTAAACTCTTAATTTTATTTTGTTTACACATTAAGCCCCAATAGATGGAAAACGTGAAATTAAAATGAGCGTTCTTTTTTATACGCTTTTAGCATATGCATTTGAAAGTTAATTTGATGTACTCCTATATATTTCTTGTCAATTTTAAGTAACCAGAATTCACATTAGTAATTTAACTTCAAATTAATAAGAGTATCAATTATGAAAAATCAAGTTAAGGTTTATGTGTATATGACAAAGACATATGAAATGGATTATATTGTTTAATTTCACATTTTTTCCAATGACAACTTTAATGAGTAAAATAACAAAAATTCAAGAGTTTAATGTTATAAAAAAATATATAGATTTAGTAGAAAAACTAAAAAAAATTGAGAGATTGGTAATACATTTTGCCTACTTTAACTTATAAACTAAATTAATGATTGAAGCTACATTAAAAAAAAATTCATAATTAGTTTTACAAATCAAAAATCAATGTTTATACAGGTCAATGTATTATTAATTATGTTAATGAATAAATTTATTGAAACCATTTGCCTATATTTAACTAGATATATCTTGTTAAAAAAAGAAAGATTATATACATATATTCACCATAATGTTAAATAAACAAAACAAGTTATATAGCATTTGGTCATTGATTTATATGACTATAGACTAGATTTTGGCAACAAAAATTTAATAACTTTGGCTAAAGTAAGAAATTTTCGATTGGTTAATCACATAAGTTCATTTCTCTATGAGTTTGAATGCCAAATAGAAGAGTAGTAATTCAGTATATTTATGCATTTGAACCGTTGAATCGTTTACATTGATTTGATCATATGGTTTAAATATATGGGAACAATATCTAATTCAAAATAGATATATTACTGCTTTCTTTTTCTTTTCCTATCTTTTTTTATTAGAGAATTCTTTTTTTTCTCTAAACTTTTTTAATGGTTAAAAAAGCTTTAAAAATAAAAAAAATACAAATTAAATACAATATCCATTAAAAGAATCAAAATAAAAATAAAATTTTCAAAATTAATTATAAGAAATAAATATATTCAATATGAAACTAATAATAAAGTGCTAATTATGCATATATAATAATAATAATAATAATAATAATAATAATAATAATAAGATAATTTTAATATTTATTTACTAAAAATATGTATTATAATCGTATTTTAAAAAATTATATATCATAATATTTATAAATTATAAAAATAAAAATATAATTGTAAAATTTAAAATATAATTTATAAAATGTATATAGATTGGTTAACCATTAGTTAATGGTTAACTGCCGATTTTTAAAAGTAAAAATCATAAATCTACATTTTCGATTTAGTTAATTTAAAAATTAGTTCAATTTCGGATCGATTTTTTGGTTAACCACAATTTGGATTTTTTTTGTTCACCTCTGCATGTGACATGCGATTAGACCTGGCAAAATTGACCCAAATTTATCCAAAAAAAATTGACCTAAATCCAATCCAATCCACATAAATATCCATTGGGTCAATCCAAAATTGACCCATTTTATTTTTCAACCCAATCCAACCCAACTCAATATCCAATGGGTCAACCCAAAATTAACCCATCTCACTTCCCAACTCATTGGGTATTGACCCAATAGGTGTTTTCAAGATTCAAAGATCTTGACCCATTGGGTATTAACCCAATGGGTGTTTTCAAGATTCAAAGATCTTTAATCAAGCTCAAAAAATTGGTGATCCGAAGATGCCCCGAGTTAAACAAGCAACTGCAGATAGAGAACAACGAAGAATGGTGCAAGACACTGCAGATAATATTAATGGGTCATAAAGGTTTGTTCTGTATCAATACAAACAAGTTTCATTTGGGTTTTTTATACAAGCATGAATTAAAAAGCTTAACTTATTTTCATGAGTTCAGCCATTTTTAGGTGGCAATTTTGCTGCAATTTGTGCTTCATTGTTCAAATCTTGATTTGCATTTACACTTCTAAAGAAAAACTTTTATTCTGGTCTCCGATTTGGGTTTTGCTTAGTGGATCAACCTAAATTTTGTTGGAGGCCTAAAGCCTTCATGGTAATTGGGCCTAAGACGATCCGAATCCTAAAAATAAAAAAAGCCCAAAATGATGTCTAGGGTTGATGGTTAACACCACTATATAATGGAAGCCAACGACATCAAATTAGCATTATTGCGGCTAGCTACTGGGAGGAAATGTAAAAGGAGGTCGGATTTTCGGGAGAATAAGGCATGGGTGAGCGAGAAAGATAGGTGATTTGTAGTTTGGTGTTTGTTTATCTTCCCCACTCCTCCCATGCCATAGCCTTCCGATTATTCCCCCCTTTCCTAATCACCTCCGCTCTTTCTTATTCTTCATCATCATCATCATCATCATCATCATCATCATTATCCTCAGCTTCTACATTTTCATGTCTAATACATTAACATGATGCAAGCATGCGAGGAGTAAATCAAGTCATACACACCATCTCTTAATTTGTGTCCCAGTAATAATCTTTCCAAACAATTACAAATCAATCAGATATACAAGTTTCTCAATAGGACATACGTGTTAAATTTTCTACCTTTATTAAAACTCAATTCTTTGACTTCTAAGAACTCTCAATTTATATTAAATTATTGCATTTTATTCCACTTTATAAAAAAATAGTAATAATAATGTGAAGTACGATGGGCAAATTCCAATTCCATGATGAACATTTGTACATTTAGAGAAAAGCAAGTATCCAACAAATATGTTTCATATTCCATGTTGAAGCAACGAGAACAGGAAGCCAAGAATCCATCATCCATGGGTCGATTCAAATCAACTAAACCCATTAATGACCCATATTTTTTGACCCATCAATAACTCAACTCATTAATAATCCATCCATTAATGATCCAACCTAAACCCGTCCAATCCGCCTATTTACCACCTTTACATACGATAAAGTATAGCTACTACAATATTAAAAAAATTACAGTGAGAGAGATTAATGCATATAAATGCTAGCAGACTATTTCATTCATTTTGATTTAATGCACTAAATACTGCGCACCTTCTTATTGGTATGAAATAATTAAAAAATAATGGATTATATATAAATATATATATATATATATATATAATGGGAATTTATTTGAACCCTTAGTCTCACTAGACTGTGTATAGGATGAGTAGGGTATCGTTCCAAAGGGAACGAGGTAAATTTTATATATATGTAACAACAAGTAAATGGATAGGTAACAATTTCAATTAAAATCATGCAATTAATGTAAATACTAAACTACTTAAAATATATTAAATTAATTTTGGATAATAGATTACTTAAAAGATGGGATAAACATACATTAAAACCAAATAAACAAGTTCATCTTTGAATTAATTAACAATTGTATGAATGGTATGAATGGAGAATTTAGCCAAGATTCTTTAAAGCAATTCTCATTGTCAATAAAGATGTTCTTACTTAGAGTCTATAGGCATTCTCATGTCATTATAGAGATAAATAAAAACTATGAAATTCTATGCCAATTCTTTAACCCCTCAAAGTGAATTCCTTATCTCTAAGTGAATTAAATGCTTTAAGTAAATTCATTTGTTTTTCTATCAAAGAATTCCAATTCTCATTGTGAATTAAATGACTAACATGCTAATTATGGTGATCAAGCATAATAAGCAAATTAAAGCACTCAAATAAACTTAAATCATACTTCTTACATAAGGAGAATAAACATTCATTAGACAAAAATAAGTAGATGACTAACAACTTAAATTAAATAGTTATAATGTACCAAAAGAACTTAGCCATAAATAAAATTACAATAAAAATGAAATAAGAGACAAGAAAACATCACTCCCCAGGGTTTACTTTTTATTTTGACCTTCTGATAAACCTCTTATTCCTTTGGCTTTGCTCTTTTGTCATCCTCTAAAACTAAGTAAAATGAAAAATATCCAAAACAACTCAAAATGTTCTTAAGAAAATAGTAAAAGAATTCTTTAATTTTTTCCCCTTCCTCTCCTGTAGAGTTTTTCTCCCATATATATAGAACTTGACTCTACAGATATGTCCCATAAGAAATCACGAAAGATTGCTCTGAAAGGACATGATGTATGGCTGAAAGATCGGGTGCAAAAGATACAACGTTTGAGGAACAGGTGCATTGTCCGACTCGTGAGCCTCCTCACGAGTCGTGATCCCTTCTTCTATTCTTTTGGACACATGAGCCTGATGCCGACTAGTGAAGCTTTTCACGACTCATGATTTTGTTGCCAAGTTGTGAGCCCTTCTTCTCTGCTTTACTCATGAGCTGCCTTTCGTCTCGTGATCTCTTGTCCGAGTCGTGATCCTTTTCACGACTCGTGATCTTCTTCTTTGAAACTCCACCAGATTCTTTATTTTCTTCACACTTCACCAACTTTTTCCTAAAAACAAACATAAACACAAAAATTGGACGTAAACATATAAAAATACATATAATATTACATACTTAACTACATAAATAAGAGAAAAACACATACTAAAAGGTAGACATTTTACATGATATCAAATTCTCCCACACTTAAACCTTGCTTGTCCCCAAGCAAGAGAAAAGTGAGAAAATTTAATCCCAAGTTAAACTAAGTAAGTTAAATCATAAAGCATTGCTCAATTTTTTCTTAAGATAAGATTGAGATGAAATCAAATACCTTAACACTCAAAATATTAGTACATCAAGATTTAAAACATGCATCTTAGATTATCAAGTCACTTAATTTACTAATTCCAACGTCAAGATAGTAAAATCTCAAAACTAACCATGCTCAAGAGAGAATAATGATCATAAAGCTTAAAAGTTTAAGACCATAGTTGTCTTTTTGGACAATTAAAAGCACACATACCTTTAAACCTATCTCATGGCATTTTTAGACCATATTTTTCATCTTTTTCTTTCTTCTTTTTTTTATAGCATGGGTATACTTTTAGACTTTATCCCATGAATAGCAAGAGAATGTAGTATTGGGTGCGTTTTACGCTCCATCCCATACTTTATTAAAATTTTTGGATATGCATCTTGCTTTATTTTCATTTTCATTTTTTTTAACTAATCCTCATCCATTATTGAAAGGCCTAAAGGTAAGTATTATGGTTATAGTTTCCATGAGACAACTATCTTCCTAAAATCTTAAACTAAATGAGCATATTCTAATCTTAAAGCATAGTTAGTAAAGAGACTAAACAATCTAAATTGTTGAAAGAAGTAAAAAGAAATAACTTAAAAACATAAAACACATGCCAAAAATCTTGAATAACTAATCAAATGAGTATAAAAGGTAAATGAATCTTCATAACAATCTATATTTCATACAATATGAGCAATACTTATAATAAAACTCACTATAAAAGTTAGTCTAAATAAAGAAAAAGATAAACAAACAACAACACACACAAGTGCTCCCCCACACTTAGAACGCACATTGTCCTCAATGTTGAGAAACAAAAAAACACAAACAAAAAGAAAATTAAAAATAAACAAAAGCATAGAGGAAAGAAAACTCCCCTCAAATTCATGGTGAAGGTGGAGGTGATAGGACCTCATAGCCCACTTGGGCAATGAAAGCGTCCACCTTGTGCTTAAGGCGGCGTTGATGATGAACCAATTGACTTGTAGATTGCTCCAAGGAAGCCAATTGACTTTGGATGGCGGATTGATTGTGTAGCAATTGATTGAACATGGAAGTGGTGATATTTGAAGAAGATCCAGCAGTTGGTGTGAAAACAGGTGAATGACTAGGTGTACCCTCCATAGGATCATCACTTTGCCCTTGCTTTATTGGTCTTGACTCTTTCGAAGTGCTTTCCACAGCAGCCACTTGTGGAGTACAAGTACTTGGTAGTTCCTTCCAACAAGAACAGTAAATAAGTGGTATGTATTGAAAGGAATGGTTAATAACTTCTCATTGTACAAATAAATGCTTAGAAAAATATAAGCATGGAAGTACAGCATCATAGGTACGCAAGTCAATATCAATTCCCCTAGCAATAGCAGCTATGACATGACCATGTGTGATAGGGGACTCCGGGCGACTAACACAATTCAATAATTGTTTGAAAATCCAATAAGGCCAACATATAGACTTACGATTATGCACACACCACATCAAAAACAGTTCATGACTAGAAACTCTATTAAATTCAGGCTTGTTAAAGACAATGGAGGCAAGAATCTTATGCAAAATCCAATATTTTAAGTCTGATAAACATTGATTTAGCCTCTCTAGCCCTATATGGTGTAGTCAATCCAGTAAGAAAGTTCCAAAAATCATTAGGTCTATAACTCTTAGGAGGAGTACATAATCCACTTGGTTTAAAGCCAAAAATTCGATGCATCATGAAATAAGTAAGAGTATGATCAACACCATTCAAGCGAAAGTCTACAAGTCTAGGATTATAAGCATTTTCTTTGAAATTTGTGTAAAACTCCAAAACTAAATCAGTGTAGAACTGCTCATGCATATTAACAAACTGCAAGAGACCACATTGAGATAACATCTCATTGACTTCATCAAGAACACCCACTTGTTCAAGCAAAGAGCTAGGAAAATACTTACATTGAGATTTTGCTCTATCCTTAAGAACAAGGAACTTGTTACCTTCATGGATGGAGGAAAGAGGGAATGGTGAACCAAAGTCTATCTGTAAACTCTAAAGTTGGGCATCATCTCCTCCCTACTGACCCCTTGATGCTGAAACATTCTTAGTTCTAACCATAGTTGTAAAAGAGAAATGAAGCAGAGAAAGCAATGTGCAATGTGAATGGAAAGAAAAGAAATGAGAAGAAGATGTTGCAGAGAAAGAAAAACAAAGAGACAAAAGGAAATGGAAGTTACAGTTAAAGAGAAAGAAGTGTACGAGAAGAGTAAAAGAAAAGAGAATTGAAAAAAATGAAAAGAAAACTAACTACAGTATTTATAGAAGAAGGAGGGGAAAAATGAAAAGATATGACGTTTAGAAACCCTAAATGTAAGTTATAATCGTTCCCCCTCTTTAGATTTAAGTTAATAGAGGATAGTTAAGCTAAATTAAAACCGCTAATACTCCTAATTAAAAGAAATAAAAGTGAAATAAATAAAAAAATTAAAATGAAATAAAAATAAAAACAGGAAGGTAAAAATCATGACTCGTAACTTTTAGAACAGTGCTTCACGAGTCGGCATGTACCTCACGACTCGTGAAGTAAAGATAGGGTAGACAAAAAGGGACATGGTCACGAGTCGGTAGGACAGTCACGACTCGTGAGCCTTTCTCTTCTGTACTACACGTGATACTCTTCACGACTAGTAATTCTACTCACGACTGAATGACTGAAGCCTCTGGAATACTCGTGAAGATGTTCACGAGTCGTGATGCACTCGTGAACATGATGTAATGCTATAATATTTCTCTGCAAAATCTTAACAAATTGATCCAAAAATTAAAATAACAAAGAAAAAGAAATCAAGTAACATAAAAACTATATAAAAGACATATAATGTATTCTACAAAAAAAACCATAAAAAAAATAAATTCAAACTAAAAGAACTAATTATAAACAAAAATATTATGATAATACAAAAGAAGAATTTAACAAAGAAACTTTGTAAGTAGGAACCAATGCATCACCAATGAAATAAGGCTTCAATCTATGTCCATTAACCTTGAAAATCTCCCCTTTATCATTAGCAATATCAACAGCCCCATAAGAAAAAACCTGAACAACCTTGAAAGGTCCCGACCATCTAGACTTTAATTTTCCAGGAAATAACTTCAATTGAGAATTATACAACAAAACCATGTCACCAACTTGAAATTCTTTCTTTAGTACATGTTTATCATGCCATGATTTAGTTCTTTCCTTATATAACTTGGCATTTTCATAAGGATTCATACGAAGTTCCTCTAATTCTTGTAATTAAAGCAATCTCTTTCTACCAACTTATTGCATATCAAAATTTAACACTCTAGTTGCCCAATAAGCTTTATGTTCAATCTTAACCGGCAAATGACAAGACTTACCATAAACAAATTAATAAGGTGTAAGACCTATAGGAGTTTTAAAAGCTGTCCTATATGCCCAAAGAGCATCATCTAACTTAAGTGCCCAATCTTTTCTTGACCTAGAGACAGTTTTCTCTAAAATCCACTTAAGCTCTCTATTACTAATCTCAACTTGTCCACTAGTTTGAGGATGATAAGGTGTAGCAATTTTATGAGTCACATTATATTTTCTCAATAATTGCTCTATAACTTTATTGCAAAAATGAGACCCACCATCACTAATAATGGCCCTAGGTGTTCCAAATCGAGGAAATATAACTTTCTTAAGCATTTTCTTAACCACCTTGGCATCATTTGTAATGGTTGGAATTGCTTCCACCCACTTAGATACATAATCCACCATAACTAAAATATACCAATTCCCTAAAGAACTAGGAAATGGCCCATAAAGTCCATACCCCAAACGTCAAACAATTCAACATCTAAAATACCATGTAAAGGCATTTCATTCCTCTTAGACAAATTTCCCACTCTTTGGCACTTATCACAACTTAATATAAAGTCCTTAACATCTTTAAATAATGTAGGCCACCAAAAACCAGCTTGCAAAACCTTAGAAGCTGTCTTAGAAACCCCAAAGTGACCACCTATAGTATAAGAATGACAATGAGCTAATACTTCACCAACTTCTTCATAAGGAAGACACCTCCTAATCAATCCATCAGCACATCTCCTATATAATAAAGGTTCTTTCCAATAGTAAAACTTCACATCATGAAGGAATTTCTTCCTTTGCCTATAATCTAAACCATAAGGAAGCATACCACTTACTAGATAGTTTGCTATATCAGCAAACCAAGGAGTTTCCTTGGAAATTACACTAAAAAGATGTTCCTCATGAAAAGCTTCATCAATAGGTACCCCATCATCATTATCTTGCAAAACACAGTGGGTCAACCTAGATAAATGGTCTGCAACTAAATTCTCCTTCCCTTTTTTATCTCTTATTTCCCAATCAAACTCTTGTAACATTAAAATCCATCTCAACAATCTAGGCTTAGCATCTTTCTTACTTAAAAGATACTTAAGAGCAGTATGATCAGAATAGACAATGACTTTTTGCCCTACAAGATAAGCCCTAAATTTATCAAAAGCATACACAATAGCCAATCGTTCTTTTTCAGTTATGGAGTAGTTAATTTGGGCATCATCTAGTAATTTGCTAGCATAATAAATAATTGATGGCTTCCCATTAATTCTTTGTCCTAAAACAGCCCCTACCGCATAATTACTAGCATCACACATCAATTCAAAAGGTTGATCCCAATTTGGTGGTTGCAACACCGATGAAGTGACAAGAGCATGTTTAAGAGTTTCAAAAGATTTAAGACATGCCTCATCAAAATGAAAATCAACATCTTTGCCTAGCAACATGCATAAGGGTTTAGCTATCTTAGAAAAATCTTTGATAAACCTCCTATAAAAACCAGCATGACCTAGAAAGCTTCTAACATCTCTAACATTTTTAGGAGGAGGTAAATTAGCAATTATTTCAATTTTAGCTCTATCAACTTCAATCCCCCTATTAGAAACTAAATGTCCTAAAACAATCCCCTCTTGAGCCATAAAATGACACTTCTCCCAATTTAAAACCAAACCATATTCCATACATCTATCAAGCACCTTAGAAAGATTAGATAAACAGTCCTCATAAGTAATGCCATACATACTAAAGTAATCCATGAAAACTTCCACACATTGATCAATAAGATCACTAAAGATAGAAAACACGCATCTTTAAAATGTAGCTAGTGCATTACACAAACCAAAAGGCATTCGCCTAAATGCAAAAGTTCCATATGGACATGTAAAAGTTGTCTTAGATTAGTCATGTGGATGAATTGGCATTTGATAGAAACCACTCAACCCATCTAAGTAGCAAAAATAAGAAAAATTAGCTAATCTTTCAATAACTTGATCAATAAAAGGTAAAGGAAAATGGTCTTTTCTTGTAGCCTTATTTAACTTCTTATAGTCCACACACATACGCCAACCCGTAATAGTCCTAGTAGGAATTAAATCATTATTATCATTATGAATTACAGTGAAGCCACCTTTCTTAGGGACAACTTGAATTGGACTCACCCACTTGCTATCACTTATGGAATAAATTATACCATTATCAAGCAATTTAATTATTTCCTTCCTCACAACCTCTTTAAGAGTTGGATTAAGCCTTTTTTGACCTTCAATTGAAGGCTTAGAATCTTCCTCTAAAAAAATTCTATGCATGCATACTTTAGGTGCAATCCCTTTTAAATCACTAATTGAATATCCCATAGCATTTCGATGAGCAAGTAAAATACCACGTAAAGCATCCATATTATGCTTAGCAATTGACGAATTAACAATGAAAGGTAATTAAGAATTTGCATCTAGAAATTCGTACCTTAAGCTTGTTGGTAGTGGCTTGAGTTCAATCTTGACTTCCTCCTTAGATGTCCTTGATGACATATCCTCATCCTTTCTCAAAGACTCAACTTTTGAGAATCTTTCATAGGAAGGATATGAGGCAACTTACAAAACCTCATCACAACTTGCATTCAAACAATAAGGTGCAATAGGGTTTTGTCTCACACAATCATGCACAACACTATCAATACAGTCATCAAGAACATCATAAGAATCAATTCTATTTACCATTTCATTCAAACAATAAGGTGCAATAGGGTTTTGTCTCACACAATCATACACAACACTATCAATACAGTCATCAAGAACATCATAAGAATCAATTCTATTTACCACCTCTATTGGTGAAGATTTAACCATGCCAAAAACATTAAACTCAATTATTTCACCATTAACTTCAAGAGATATTTTACCATTCGTCATATCAAAAACAGTCCCAGCAGTAATTAAGAAAGGCCTACCAAACAAAATGGGAATTTCAAGATCTTCATCCATTTCTAGCACAACAAAATCAGCAAGAATCACAAATTTACCCACTTTGATAGGAATATTTTCTAATATGCCTATAGGGTGTGAAATAGACTTATTCGCCATTGATAAGCACATATTAGTAGGCTTTAATTCACCTAAATCAAGCTTTTTATAAATGGAATAAGGCATAAGGCTAACACTAGTACCCATATCACATAGAGCCTTATCAAAATATGTACCACCTATAACACAAGGAATCGTGAAACAACTCGGATCCTTTAGCTTAGGTGGTTATTTAGAATACATAGCCTTAGACTCTTCTACCAAAGAAACATAACCATATTCTTCAAGCTTACCCTTGTGACTCATAATTTCTTTTAAAAATTTTGCCCATGAAGGCATATCCTTAATTGCATCCACAAAGGGTATAGTTATAGTAAGTTCCTTTAAATAATTCAAAAACTTGCCAAATTACTTATCAAGATTTCTTCTAATAAGTCTTTGAGGAAATGGCAAAACATTTAAATTAACTTTAGGTTCATCTTCCCTAGATGAGGTTATATTTTCTTTAGGTTCATTAAACTTTTTCATCACATCATCATTTGTACTTTCATCCAAAACATGATCATCATTCACAATAAGACTCTCATTACCTTTTAGATTACTCTCAATCTTTTTACCACTCCTTAACATAATAGATTGAACCGATTCATGAGGCAAAAACTCAGGTTGACTTGGTAGCTTGCCTAAAGGTTTAACACTAGAAGTAGCTTGTTGAGCCAATTGGGTTTCAAGCATCTTATTATGAGTGACAAGTTGATCAATTTTAGTGTTAATTTTCCTAAATTGTTCCTTATTTTGCTTGTTAGTAGTCATTTGATGATTAACAAATTGCTCCATCAAATTCTCTAAGTGGGATTTAGGTTGTTGGGGGTTAAAAGGTGGTTTATTTGGAAAAGGTGAAGGGTTAGGTAATTTGTTCATATGATTGTTATTATTAGGAGGGTTCAATTGGGCATTTTGGTTAGACCAAGAAAAACCGGAATGGTTTCTCCATTGTGGGTTATAATAATTAGAATTTTGACCCATCCTTTGATTATAGTTTCCTTGAACAAAACTTACATCCTCACTAGACCCTTTGATGGAATATGACATGGTATGGATGTAATGATGGCACAGCGGAAAAACAAAAATTTTTATCATACATACCATACAATTCCGAAGCAAGAAACGAAACATGCAATTTTAGGGTTGTAGAACTTACAACTTATGATGCCTTTTGAAAATTGAATTTGATGATGCCCAGCAGCTAAGGTGACTTTGTCCGCCTTAGGTCTCGATCACCAATGCCAAGGAACAGCCTTTTATACCACTCCCTCTATTCTCACACACACACTTGCACCGTCAGCTTAAAATCGAGATTGCTAGCTCTCTTTAAAGTATTGTGTAATGGCAATTGTTTGAAGCTACAAGACTTTGATCTTGTACTTCTTTTAGGTCCTATTAATGGCCAAGAACATAAGAAAGCAAGAAAGAGTTCTTCCTCTTGTGTGTTTCGTCCTAGAGAGAAAAATGTGAGAGAGAGAGATTTTTCATGCCAACTTAGAAGGATTAGGGTTTCTTTTTCACGCCAAAATCAACTCACTCCTCCTAGGGTTTTATCTCTTTAATATATATCCTTATCTTTTGGCAAGTGTTTGATTTGAATTTTACTATCTTAAGATAATTAATTCAATCTCAATCACTTCCTAAAATAAGTAATATATATTGATTTAAACACCTTAAGATAATACATTTAATCCAAGATAATCCTTTTGATTTAATCTAAGATAAATGTAAGACATAATAATTAACTAAATCACTTAATAAAAGAATTAATCATGTGCCAAAATTCCATAGATATCATCTTGGAATTTCGGCCACACCATCCATTTATTAAGTGAATTAATTCAATTAAAATCCTTTAGGTTTTAATACTCAATTAATTAAATTAACACAAGATAATTAATTAATTGAAATTAAACCTTGTGGGCTGAATTTCTCTCTCTCATGGACCAAAGCCCAATAGCAATTTTATAACCCATTACACACACTAATTTGACTTTAATTAAAAGCCCAAATTAATGTCCAATACTTAATTTAAATATTTTAAGCCCAATGTTTTGTGTGCGATCCTATAGGTCCATTTAATGTTGGCAATGAATTAATAAATTAATTCAAAAGCTATATATATTCTCTAGCAAGATATTATAGCATTCCAAATTAAATGAAAATGCATATGGCATTTAGTGACCTAATGCAATTTTGCATAGTCCCTTGCCTATAAAAATCAGAATTAATATAAGGCATGGAACTAGTCATCCTTATATATATTAATTCCTTTCTTGATATTCCAGTGACACTGAACTCTCAGATAAATAATGATTATTCATTATTTCATCTCGGTATGGCCATACACTTCTCAGTTCACTGATCAAGTGGCCGATGATATTTTCTCTCTTATTGAGAGGGGTAATCCCTTCACTTCTCTCATGCTCTCTAACATGAATCAATGCATACCCAATCATACCCGTACTTGTCACTCTGTTACGAGCACGTTAGGTGTATGTCAAAGTACATAGTAATTCATAAAGAGTTTCATGGAGATTTCAGGTCTAAGAACTCTGATACAAAACTTGCATATGAGAAACACTTATGACTTGTACCATGTAGTGTTCTCATGAGCGGATCGTATCCAGATACCATGTTCTTTAACATGTATCTATGATCTCTGATTGACACTCTTGTCCTAATGATCCGTAAGACAGAACTCATAATATCAGAGAGAGCATACTAGTCTTAATTTATTGTTATTCCCATAACAATGACTGACTAGGGATATTTAGAATGATGTCTCATTTGTTTTAAGGTCTTACAACCATGTGCCTCACACATGATAACTTAAACCGAAACAACACTCTTGGATAGTTTTATCAATTGATATGCACAGGAATACAAAGGATAAAACAAATGCCTCATTTTATTAATTCAAAATGCTTTATTACAATGCATTGGGGCTAGGGCTTACACTAACAATCTCCCACCACAATTAGCATACATATGAGGTCCACCACATTTCTCACATACTTGACTAACATTTTCAACATTGGAATGAGAATTACTTACCATTTTTGTCAAAGCCTCTACCTTAGCCGTCAAGAGATTAATGGAATCCAATTCCAAAAACCCCTTAGCCTTCGCCATAGTGGGTTCTGATAATGGTGAATTATATGATGTTTTTAGTATGTTTTTATGTGTTTGATTTAGTTAATTTTGTGTTAATTAGGTTTAATTTGAGTTTAATTTGTTAGTTTTGTGTTTTTAGAGTTAATTCTGTGTTTTGCATGATTTTCAGGGCTAAAATTATGAAAAAGGGCTTAAAGTGTGAAAAGTGCAAAGTTTTGGGCCAAAAGCGTAAATATTGGAAGTTTAAGCGAGAAAACTAGCTCTTAGTCCAGAGGATGGAGCCGTGGCCACGTGAAGATATTGAAGGAATTTACACGTGACCACGTGTAAGAGTAAAGTGAAGGGTAACGTGGCCATGTGAAGTAGAAATGAAGGAATAAGAGAAAAAGGACGTGACCACGTGAAAAATCAAAGAAGGAAAGAAATAGTACACGTGACCACGTGTGTTCAAGGCCAAATTCACACGTGGTCATGTGTGAGGAAGGAAAGGAACACGTGACCACGTGTTCCTCAATGCAAAAGGATGCGTGGCCACGTGATTTTACTCTCCCATTGCGCGAAGGATTCGTCAGACTTCCTGTTTTGAGCAGACTTCCTTTCCTATTCTGATTCTGCAAATTTTGGAAGAAATCTACCACGTTTTTGCCTATAAATAAAGCCCCAAAACACAGAAGAAAGGGATATATATAGAGATCAGATCCTTAGTTTAGCTTTGTTTTTCTTAAAGTTTTTCTTTTACGTTCTTAGTTTTCAAGTTTTTATTCAAGCTTTTGTTTTTAGTTTTAACCATGTCTTTTGAGTAGTTTTCTTTAACGTTTGCTAAAGGATACTTGAATCCTTGACTTGTATTGTTATGACTTTATTTTGAGCTTAATTTCAATATCGGTTGATTATTTCTTGGGTTTAAGCATATTCTTATCCTGGATTGAGTTGAGATTGATTGTTGGTTTATTGAATAAATAACTAAAAATTGGTTTTGACATAGTTAATGATTTGCATGTTCTTGGATTAACTCTTTAATGTTTATGCATGATTATTATCCGAAATATGAGATGATTATGTATGAATTTTATTGGTTAATACTAAGAGAGGAAGAATCAAGAATGAATTGGAATTGAATCACTTGAGAAAGGCTTCAATGAATATTTAGGAAGTTAAAACTAGATTTGCATGCTAAATATTAGATTTGTCTATGAGTTTAATACTAAGAATGATAGACTTGAATAAAGATATCTGGCTTTATTACTAGTTTTTCCATAATCACTGGTATTATTCTTTGAATTTAAGTCATTACAATGAAAGTTAAGGTGAATAGTTTCCTTAGCAAAAGAATCTCAGTTATTGTTTTGTTTTTAATTCATGTTTTACCTTTTATTTTGTTTAATTGTTTATTTTGTTTAATTTTTGCTTTCAAATCAAAAAACATTTGGGAAACAATCTCAGGTTGATTTAATTCATACATAGATATTATCCTTAGCAATCCATGTTCCCTTGGGTACGATATTTGGGGTCTTAATCTATATTTCCCTGTATTACTAGCCGATCTAGTACACTTGCTAGACACCGGTCAAGTTTTTGGCGCCGTTGTCGGGGAACAGCGATGTTGTTTGTTTAATATCTTTGGTTGAGTTAGTCTGAAATTTTTATTTTTATTTTGTTTTTAATTTGGTGATTGTTCTTTGCAGGAACAATTCTAAACATCTTTCAAGATGATGCAAGATGAGGTCCAAGATTATGAATTGTATCTATTGAAACAACGAATGAATGATCTACTAAGAGAAAGAGAGGAAATAGAACGATTGCGTGCACAATCACAAAATCCTTATTTATCACCACCCATGGCTGAAGATTCTTATTCTCTTTTGACTTTGAGAGCACAAATGGAAGAATTGAAAAGAGAGAATCAAGAACTACAATGCTTAAAATAGGCCTATATCTCCGAGAATCAACGTCTTCAAAACCAGCTTATATGTAAGGACGAGCAACTTAGGGCAGAAAAAGAAAGATGGAAGGCCACACAAGAAGGTATTCTCTCCGAAATCGAAAATGTTTGTGACTTGCTTATAAGAAAGGAAAGGGAATATTATGCTGAAAAAGGAGAGTTGGAGGCTACATTAAAGGCTCAAGGGGAAAAGTTTAGAATTCAAGAAGAGAAAATAAGGGCTCAAGAGGAGACAATTAAAAGTCAAGAACATTTATTAAGGGATAAAGAGCATGGAATTGAAAAGTTGGAATCTAAGCTAGAACTTTTGAGTACACAAGGTGATGATGGTAAGGGAAAGGAACAAAATCATTCATTTATGGAGGATAAGGAACAAGAGGATCAATTCATATTTGAGGATAAGTCGTATGTTTATTTAGAAGGTGTAGGATGTTTTGTAGAGAATTTTTCACCAAAGGAGCAAGAAGGAAAGGATTCGCAAGTGGAGATACCGAATTCAGTTCGCTTGAAGGATTTATTTAGGCTAGAAGAGCCGGTAGAGTTCGTCATAAATGAGCCAAAGGATGAGTCATATTTTATTGAAGATATGGAGTTTCCAGCTTTGATAAACTATGACAAGTTTCTTCTACTAATGGGAGAAAATGAGGAGCAAAGTCCGGAGAGACCTATGTTTGGATCACAAGCTCGACCTCCCGAGAGTAACAAGAGTCGAGCTGGGACTCAATAAACCAGAACTTCTTCTTTAACTCTTCTCTTTAAATTTTCATTTTTTATGTTTTGCATGTTTTTTTGTTCTGCTATTGTTTTTATCTTTTAAGGTGTAATGCAGGTTGGTTATTTGTTTGTGTCTTTTAATTCATGAGTTTATGATATGGGTTTGAACAAAAAGCTACTTCTAATGATTCTTATGCTTTATAATTAAATTTGGATTAGTAAGAGCTTTTAAAAGAATTAAAGAGCTAATATGATTTTTGAGGTAAGTGAAATTGAACTTGTCAAAGATTTATGAGTTGGTTAGATATGAGTTTGATTTTAAGCTTCATGAATTTGGCATATGATGAGTTAAGAATGGACTAAAATTGGAATTTAATTAATTGATAAATGTGCATATTGTTGGCATAATTCGATTATAGCTTGAAAAGAAGGAAATGAGTATGAGCTGTAATTGATTTATATGGTTCAAACAATTGGTTTATATTGTTAATGTGATTGACTGAAAAAAGATGAATTAAGATAAATAAAAATTAACTTGGTGTTTTCACGTGCAGGAATCAAGCCAGTCAATGCTGTGTGTTTGATTCATGAAGAGACTATAAAAATCAAGTTTTAAGAAGACATGATGGAACAAATTCGTGCATACGATTCAAAAACAAACACATACGCGGTAACGGGTTGAAGAGGTAAGATTGCATTTCATTTAGGCGTGACCGCGTGTGGTCTCTCTATGAGAATCAACATGGCCACGGGTCGAAGAAGTAAAGAGTCCATATAACTACACGTGACCACGTGTAGTTCTTCATTGAACCTCACGTGGCCACGCCTAAGAACTCTGCCATTCCATGTTAAATTCACGTGACCACGTGGATTCTTGTACAAAGACCACACGTGGCCACGCCCCATCCAAGAAGAATTGTACACGTGACCACGTGTAGTTCTTCATTGAACCTCACATGGTCACGCCCTCTTTTCCTGCCTATATCCTCATTTCACGATCTTTTATTTTGCTCCATCTTCATTTTCTTTTGCTCCCTCCCATGCCCACGTCCTCCCTCTCAAATGCCTCCATACGTGCCCACGTGTAGGTAAGGCTACACCCATCTAAGTGTTCACGTGGCCATGCATATACTATTCATACAAACACACGTGCCCACGTGAATCTTTTCCCTTGCCTCTCACGTGGACACGCACAACCAAAAGCACAGACATCCTCACTCATTCACACTCACATACTCACTCACGCACACACCTCAAAGTTGAACTTCATTTTCTCATTATTTCTATCCTCATTAATTAAGGTAAAGCACACTATCATTTGTTCATTATTGCACTTTACTTGTGTTTATTAGTTGCATTGATATTGAATAACCAAGTGCTTATATGATTGCTTAGAATTTGATTTTTTGCAGAGATTCAAAAAAAGTTTTTGTGCAGAAAATTTTTCATGAGTTCCTCGTCGCTTCAAAGCTTCGAGGGACGCTGCCCGTTAAACCCCGCCCGCTAACCGGCTAGCGGACCGCCGTGTTATCTAATCCTAGCGCCTTAAATTTTATTCAAGTTATTATCTGCAATTTTGATACATCAATGTTTATATATACATTTAGTTGAGCATATTATGGATGACTTGATTTTCGTTAATATCTTTATGATGTATGGCATGGCTAGTTGAGACTTTTATAATGAAGCATGTTACATTTCAAGCACACACCTTTTCCCATACGGCACACACACTTAGTTTTTCATTTGCATGATGTACTTAATTCACATAAATTGGCATTGGTTTCATTAGTGTTGAATATAAGTATGCTTAGAGATTGATTTTCAGTTATGCATTATATTTACTCTTAGCTACTTATTGTTTGACATTGAGCTTCCTTATGGCTTCATATAGGTTGAGTTTGTATTTGAATTGGCTTATTTTCTTTTGTGCTTACCATGACCAATTAACATCTTTCTCTTCCTTTTATTTAAGCCTAACCATCACCAATTATCTTTACAGTTGAGATTATGCATTCATACATTGTCCACTTTGTCACCTATGGATAGTATACATTGAGCACTTAAGCAAGTTTGGCCTAGTTACATTTATTCACTTAGTTACCATGGTTATTAAGTCTTGTTCATTGCACTGCATTTGGTTTAGAAGCATTTTTGCTTGTTAACTTAATTCCATTAACCTCTTGCCTTCTTTTTGACTTGATTATGGTTCTAAGTATGGTGAGCTTACATTTTTGGTCACTAACTTGTTTCTCAAAAGTGATAAAGTGTACTGACATTTTCATACTTTGCTGAGGACAGCAAGATTTTAAAGAGGGGGATAGAGCTCAGCTGAGCTGAAATTGAAGACCAATTTAAGGGAGTTTTTCTTACCTTACTCAGTTTCTTACTCATGAATTATGTTGTTTTAGTTGGTTTAGTTGTTTAGTTTGGTTTTTTTTTAGTTTGCATGTTTAGTTTTTAATTTGCATTTTAGTTTGGTCAATTCATTTATCATATATTGTACATTTAGCTTAATTCGCCCTAGTTATTCTCAAAAATTAAACTTTGAACTTGAATTTAGAATGTGCAATGTTTAAAATTCTTGTTTAGCATTAGAACAAGCATGTTGTTTAATGAATTTTTGGCTAGTTTAATATTCAACTTGACTTATATTTGTTAGTTTCTACATTTTTGAGCACTTAAGACCAGTTTTTGAACTTAAAGAAAAATAATGCATTGAAATAGTCAAGTGATGAATTTTAGAACACTAGAACCTTCCTCATCACCCTTCAAAGCATAAAAATAACTCAAAACAACTTGGAAAGTGATCTAGGCAATGTTTTTCTTGTTAAGCCATATCTTAACTTATTTCCTACCTTATATGCATATTTATCCTTTGTTAGCCATTTTGAGCCTAATAAGGTATGCTGAATGCGTGCCATATTTATTTTTTTTTCTTCTTTTCTTGTTACACTTATTTACTTTACCATATAGCCTAAAAAGCTTTTAGCTTCCCTTCTAGAATTGGCCACTCTAGGATTGGATGGATTAATAAGAATTGGGTATTTTGATGGGTGTGATAAGATGTTGTTGATTTTATTGTTAAGAGCTATTGCTGAAGTCAAGTGAATAGTGAATTTTGATTTTGTGATTACCCATGTTATTATTGTATTGCCAACATCAAAGCTAGTGAAGAGGAAAAAAAAAAGAAAAAAAAGTGAAAAAGAAAGAAAGAAAAAAAAAAGAGAAAAAGTGAAAGAAAAAGAAAGAAATTTACAAATAAAGCTAGCATGTATGGCAAAATCTTAAGTGTGGGGTAGTTACAAGAAAAAATGGTCATGACTTCTTCAAAAAGGGTATGAATTGTGAATGAAAAAGAGTTTCAATTATTATTTCTTGTTCATAAAAGAGCTTTGAATTATGAAAGGTTGGGAAATTTTGGCTAAATTCTGTATTGATTAAGTTAATGGGATGATATTTGTGAATTATTAGTCTATTTTATCTTAGAGTGGCTATTCTTATTATTGATCTTTTATCCATTTTTTGATAACCAATATCTAAGCCCCATTACAACCTTTAAAAGACCTATGTGATTTTAAGTTTGTTGTTGAGTTGTTTAGCGGAGATGACCTTCGGGTTCCGGTGCTAAAGGAGAGGCCTATGGTGTTTCTAGAGTTTCACGTGCGAAACCTTGAGTATACTTATGTGTACATTCATTCT
Source organism: Excoecaria agallocha (assembly GCA_037975025.1). Taxonomy (NCBI): domain Eukaryota; kingdom Viridiplantae; phylum Streptophyta; class Magnoliopsida; order Malpighiales; family Euphorbiaceae; genus Excoecaria; species Excoecaria agallocha. Next base: position 20,230,701 of record CM075810.1, on the reverse strand, counting down.
AAACTTGACTATGAATTTGCATTGGTGTTTTGGTTTTTGAAAATACTTAAAATGTTTTGGTCTTGCACACAAACAAAGAAACTAACTTATATTGTCTTGATTGAATTTATTCTAGTTAAAAGTTTTATTAAGTGCTCTTGTTAATTGTTAAACTTGGTTTTGAAATGAATGATTCTTTATTTAAGTTTGATTATTTTGAGAAGTTGGTTTATCCTAATTTGCTCGAGGGCGAGCAAAGTCTAAGTGTGGGGTATTTGATAATGGTGAATTATATGATGTTTTTAGTATGTTTTTATGTGTTTGATTGAGTTAATTTTGTGTTAATTAGGTTTAATTTGAGTTTAATTTGTTAGTTTTGTGTTTTTAGAGTTAACTCTGTGTTTTGCATGATTTTCAGGGCTAAAATGATGAAAAAGGGCTTAAAGTGTGAAAAGTGCAAAGTTTTGGGCCAAAAGCGTAAATATTGGAAGTTTAAGCGAGAAAACTAGCTCTTAGTCCAGAGGATGGAGCCGTGGCCACGTGAAGATATTGAAGGAATTTACACGTGACCACGTGTAAGAGTAAAGTGAAGGGTAACGTGGCCATGTGAAGTAGAAATGAAGGAATAAGAGAAAAAGGACGTGACCACGTGAAAAATCAAAGAAGGAAAGAAATAGTACACGTGACCACGTGTGTTCAAGGCCAAATTCACACGTGGCCACTTGTGAGGAAGGAAAGGAACACGTGACCACGTGTTCCTCAATGCAAAAGGATGCGTGGCCACGTGATTTTACTCTCCCATTGGGTGAAGGATTCGTCAGACTTCCTGTTTTGAGCAGACTTCCTTTCCTATTCTGATTCTGCAAATTTTGGAAGAAATCTACCACGTTTTTGCCTATAAATAAAGCCCCAAAACACAGAAGAAAGGGATATATATAGAGATCAGATCCTTAGTTTAGCTTTGTTTTTCTTAAAGTTTTTCTTTTACGTTCTTAGTTTTCAAGTTTTTATTCAAGCTTTTGTTTTTAGTTTTAACCATGTCTTTTGAGTAGTTTTCTTTAACGTTTACTAAAGGATACTTGAATCCTTGACTTGTATTGTTATGACTTTATTTTGAGCTTAATTTCAATATCGGTTGATTATTTCTTGATTTTAAGCATATTCTTATCCTTGATTGAGTTGAGATTGATTGTTGGTTTATTGAATAAATAACTAAAAATTGGTTTTGACATAGTTAATGATTTGCATGTTCTTGGATTAACTCTTTAATGTTTATGCATGATTATTATCCGAAATATGAGATGATTATGTATGAATTTTATTGGTTAATACTAAGAGAGGAAGAATCAAGAATGAATTGGAATTGAATCACTTGAGAAAGGCTTCAATGAATATTTAGGAAGTTAAAACTAGATTTGCATGCTAAGTATTAGATTTGTCTATGAGTTTAATACTAAGAATGATAGACTTGAATAAAGATATCTGGCTTTATTACTAGTTTTTCCATAATCACTGGTATTATTCTTTAAATTTAAGTCATTACAATGAAAGTTAAGGTGAATAGTTTCCTTAGCAAAAGAATCTCAGTTATTGTTTTGTTTTTAATTCATGTTTTACCTTTTATTTTGTTTAATTGTTTATTTTGTTTAATTTTTGCTTTCAAATCAAAAAACATTTGGGAAACAATCTCAGGTTGATTTAATTCATACATAGATATTATCCTTAGCAATCCATGTTCCCTTGGGTACGATATTTGGGGTCTTAATCTATATTTCCCTGTATTACTAGCCGATCTAGTACACTTGCTAGACACCGGTCAGGTTCTTCTCCCATATAGCCTTATAAGGCTAATTCTTCCAACAAAGTTTCAGTTTTCTTAGCAGTCTTCTCTAACCATTTACGACCTGAAGCAGCATTAACAATATTTCTATTTTCCTCTATTAACCCATTGTAAAAGATTTGAGGGATCATCCAATCCGGTAAGCCATGATGAGGACATTGCCTTTGAAGTTCCTTAAACCTTTCCCAAGAGGTATAAATGGTTTCATTAGGCAATTGTTTAAATGTAGATATTTAATTTCTAAATTTTTCCGTTTTATGAGGTGAAAAATACTTATGAAGAAAAGCTTGTTTTAATTGGTCCCAAGTAGTTATTGTCTCACTAGGTATACTAGCAAGCCAAATTTGAGCCTTTTCTTTCAAAGAAAATGGAAATAACCTAAGTCTAATTGCATCATTACTCACTCCATTAATTTTAAACGTAGCACACACATTAAGAAAAGCAAGGATATGTGTATAAGGATCTTTCCCTTGCAAACCTCCAAATTGATTATTTTTCACCATTTGAATGACAGCCGGCTTGATCTCGAAATTGTTATTAGCAATAGCCGGTGCCGCTATTCCTCCAAAACTCTCCGAAATATTTGGCATCGCAAAATCACCAAGCGTTCTCCTTTCTTTGCCCGCCATAATTGGAAAATTATGACCTTCCTCCAACTTAGCACTTTGTTCTCCTTCTACTTGCAATCTAAGTTCCTCTTGTTGCTTCCTTCTAAGTTCCCTACACAAATAAAAAATACTTTAAGTCTAAGATTATTACAAATACTCTACTACTATAGCAAACAAAACACAATTTACAAATTCATACAACTAAATATCTAATTTAGATCATAAAATCCTAAAACATCTACTACTTTGTTTTAATCAATAAAAATTCATTTAAACCGTTCCCCGGCAACGGCGCCAAAATCTGATGGGGATTTATTTGAACCCTTAGTCTCACTAGACTGCATATATGATGAGTAGGGTATCGTTCCAAAGGGAACGGGGTAAATTTTATATTGATGTAACAACAAGTAAATGGATAGGTAACAACAAGTAAATACTAAACTACTTAAAATATATTAAGTTAATTTTAGATAATAGATTACTTAAAAGATGGGATGAACATACATTATAACCAAATAAATAAGTTCATCTTTGAATTAATTAACAATTGTATGAATGGTATGAATGGAGAATTTAGCCAAGATTCTTTAAAGCAATTCTCATTGTCAATAAAGATGTTCTTACTCAGAGTCTATAAGTATTCTCATGTCATTATAGAGATAAATAAAAACTATGAAGTTCTATGCCAATTCTTTAACCCCTCAAAGTGAATTCCTTATCTCTAAGTGAATTCAATGCTTTAAGTAAGTTCATTTATTTTTCCATCAAAGAATTCCAATTCTCATTGTGAATTAAATGACTAACATGTTAATTATGGTGATCAAGCATAATAAGCAAATCAAAGCTCTCAAATAAACTTAAATCATACTTCATACATAAGGAGAATAAACATTCATTAGAAAAAAATAAGTAGATGACTAACAACTTAAATTAAATAGTTATAATGTACCAAAAGAACTTAGCCATAAACAAAATTACAATAAAAATAAAATAAGAGACAAAAAAACATCACTCCCCAGGGTTTACTTTTTATTTTGACCTTCTAATAAACCCCTTATTCCTTTGGCTTTGCTCTTTTGTCATCCTTTAAAACTAAGTAAAATGAAAAATATCCAAAACAACTCAAAATGTTCTTAAGAAAATAGTAAAAGAATTCTTTAATTTTTTCCCCTTCCTCTCCTGTAGAGTTTTTCTCCCATATATATAGAACTTGACTCTACAGATATGTCCCTTAAGAAATCACGAAATATTGCTCTGAAAGGACATGATGTATGGCTGAAAGATCGGGTGCAAAAGATACAACGTTTGAGGAATAGGTGCATTGTCCGACTCGTGAGCCTCCTCACGAGTCGTGATCCCTTCTTCTATTCTTTTGGACGCATAAGCTTGATGCCGACTAGTGAAGCTTTTCACGACTCATGATTTTGTTGCCGAGTCGTGAGCCCTTCTTCTCTGCTTTACTCATGAGCTGCCTTCCGTCTCGTGATCTCTTGTCCGAGTCGTGATCCCTTTCACGACTCGTGATCTTTTTCTTTGAAACTTCACCAGATTCTTCATTTTCTTCACACTTCACCAACTTTTTCCTGAAAACAAACATAAATACATAAATTGGACATAAACATATAAAAATATATATAATATTACATACTTAACTACATAAATAAGAGAAAGCACATACTAAAAGGTAGACATTTTACATGATATCAATATATATATATATAGACACACGCACGCAGGCTGGATAGTAATTAGGATATTAAACTTTGGAGCTTAATTACTTTAATGGTTATAAAAAAAATACTAGTTATAAAGTTTTCGTTAATATTAAAAAAATAATTTAGTCATACTATACAATTTTCAAAGTTAATCCATTAATTATAAAATGCCACGTCAATATCACATGGCCAAAAATAGTACACAACACAAGTACTGAAAATTGTACAAAAATACTAAACTTTTTATATTAATAAATAATTTAATAATTTTATATCCAATTATAATTTTTTTACTACTGTCTTATAGCTCTATACATTTAATTAAGAATACAAGCATTATAAAACTCGCCAATTTTAACATTTTTCTACATTAAATCTTTATTTTTTTAAAAGTTAATATTCAATTTATGTATTTTATATTACTCATACTAAATTCAATTTAAATGAAATTAGTGGAATTAAAAAACACGCTCTATTAATTTTGCGTGAGATTAACTTAAAATGATTGTGAAAAAGTTAACATTGAATTGCTGTATTTTTCAGATTATTGATATTAAATCCAATTTAGACAGATTTATTAGCTGAATTAAAAAGTATACTCTATCAATCGGTTTCACATGAAATCAATTTAAAATGATTATAAGATGTAGCAAAACATTAGAAAATTAGAAAATATACAATTATTTAAGACATGAAAGAAGCAATAAGTTAGCTTCTTCTTTTCTTTTTTTTTTTTTTGTCTTGGTTTTTTCCATAGTCATTTTAAATTGATTTTGTACTAAATTAACAAAATATATGTTTTAATTTCATTAGTTCTCCATAAATTGAACTTAATATAAAAAGAAAATTTAAAGATGATATGAATCAAATATGATATTTTAGAAGAATATGAATGAGTAGGGCTGTTCATGGGTTGGGTTGGGTTAAAAATAAAAAAAAAAATCCAACTCAAACCAATATAGGCGGTTTGAGATGGTTTGGGGCGGTTTAAGGCGATTTTTTTATTGTTGTTTACAATTATTTGAGGTGGTTTTAAAATGGTTTGAATACGATTTGAAGTAAATTAACTACTTTATTCATCATTTTTTTTCAAAATTTAACTTATAAAATAAAATAATAAACAAAATAATAACTACATTAAATTATAAATTGTACTAAATTTAAAATATTATATACTATATTTAAAACTAATAAATATTAAAATTTATATACAAGCATTGTACTTAAATATAATATTATTAGTGTACCTAACCTATCTATCAATTTTGTTCGTGTGGTTCACAGTGTACTGTGCCAGGAAAAACCAGCAAAGCATTGCTATTGGCCTTATGCTGGAACTACCATATGCTTTGCGACTATCAATAGGAGATTTGATCCAGGAACTTGTGATCCCATTTGATGTTGAGCAACAAAACCCATCAACATAGCATAATTGACAATTGGAATGACCTGAAAAAAGGTTGAAAATTTGTTCACACAAAAAGACATTGAAATGAAGTATCCATACAATTGAAAAGGAAAAGATGCAAAGGAGAGATAGCAGAACAGATAGGCTAAGCTAAGTTTGCAGTTTTACACATTGTATTAAAATGACATCGAACTTTAACAAATAAAACAAAACGATTTTCCTCTAAAGCCTAGAATTGAAGACTAAAGAAATTCACAAAACAAGTTCATCTACTCTCATTCATCCAAATAGTTCCCAATTCATAAGCAATACTCGTGTGCATAAATGCATCATATTTGTCTCAAATTGAAGAAGCAAAATAGTAATGTAGCAACACAAAGACAATGGAGCAAAAAAGTTAATAAAGGCTCAACCAAAATCCTAATTCCTTTGTTTCACTCAACTTAAAATTTTTAGCTTATCGCACAGACCAAAAAAAAATCATCAATTAGTTCATCACACCAAGGCTACTAACCAGGAAAACTCACAGTAGTAAAAGAAATGAAACACAACAATAATGGCATAATTGAAAAGAGAGATTAATACCTCAAAAGACAGAAATATGGTCAGCTTTCTTACCAGTCTTTGATCAATAAATGTTTGGTACAGCACAATTTTGTTCTCAACCTCCACTAAGAGCAGCCTTCTTTCACACCGAGCAATTCTCCCTCTTCCTACTACACTAGTGTCCTGATTAATTACAAACAAATAAGCAGATGTGTTAATTTAACAAACTTAAAAATCCATGTAAAATCAATCAAAGCAAAAACAGATCTAACAAACTTAAAATTTGTGTTTCTCCTCTATTTATTTGTTTTAGCCATTTTATCATGTCTCCCCTAAGTTAAAAATGTTTGAACGTAAAAACAAAAGGCTGGTCATCTATTGTAATGAAACAATTCTAACAAATTCTTTGTTTGCTTTCTGCAAATCATAAAAATACAAGTCTCAAACACAATTCTGGAATTTCATGACAAAGTTTCATATATATATATATATATATATATATATATATATATATATATATATATATATATATATATTATGGCATCAGAAATTAAGTGAAGGAACCATTCACTCTTATGATTTCCAGCATTTATATAATTTAAAGAAATCAATAATTTATTTAGCAGCAGTGACATTATAAAGAAACTGTCTAACAATGGCGATGGCTTTGAATCATTTATTGTTTAGAAATAAAATTCCTGCTATGCTATTTTACTACCCTATAGTCATCTTCTAGCTAGAGAGAGTTCAATGATGTTTACTTCTCATCAAGAGAATTTTTAATTTGTAGGTCAAATCTCTTCTCTAATCTTAGCATTTTTTGAGTTTCACACAACAAAAATGGCTTGGACGAAAAATCAAAAGGCTACAATCAATCATAAGAATTCAAATGCTTTTAATTTCCTACAACAAATAACAATCTAAAGCAGAGCTTCATCATTTCGAACAACCAAATAAACATAAAAATAACCTGAAGATTCAAAGCAGAGGGTCAATCTAGATCTGTCCTATATCCAATCACTGCAGAGTAGCAGAGATGGAAGAGGGAGACGGCAAACTAGCATATAGAAGAAGAAGAAGAAGAAGAAGAAGAAGAAGAAGAAGGAGAAGAAGAAGGAGAAGAAGAAGAAGATGCGACAGAGTAGAAGGCAGCTGAGGACAGTTTCTAGGGCACGATGGAGAGGGAGAGAGAGATGGTGAGCGGTCGATTTAGATAATAACCGAACAGATGATACATAACCCGACCTTTAATCATTTAAAATTGAAATTATTTACCCAACCCGACCAACAATCCATCTAAACCATGTTTTCTTGATTTGGTCGGTTTGGGTTGACTGGGTTGGTCGGTTCAACCCAAGTATTGAACAGTCCTATGAATGAATATAATTTAGAAAAACGTTCAACTTCTATCCAACCCATAATGTGTTTTTCATTAATTAACCGCAGGAGTATAACAAATAACCCATATCAAGTTCCTAATCAACCTCAAAATTTGAGAAGAGTGGGCATTGAAATCAAATTAAGTAATAATATAATACACCTGCAGTCATCACCACCATTGATGGATGAAGATCTTCTTCCTCAGTCAATATATATATTTCCAAAATGTTTAAAATGCATAGATGAATGTGGGTAAGCACGTGTTCACCGTCTTTCTCACGTGCCTGACTGATGAAGCAAACAGACATCAAGAACCAGTAATGGAAAATAAAGCTTTTATAATAATAATAATATAAATAATATTGAGTGAAGAGAAGATAGACAATTTCCTATATTCGCTGTCATTGGAACTCATCAAAAAGCCATATGCTTTTCTATATTTTTAATCTTCTTTTGCCAGAGTTTTTACTAATATTAATTAATTAATCAATTAATAAATATAAATATTTACCATTCTTGTAAAATACATTAAAATATTATACATCAGTGATTCCCACTGCTATCTTATTATATATTCAGATCTAATCAAGCTTTTCTTTTCTTTCTTCTAATTCGCTCATATATATCTTCATTCACTTATCTTGTAATCACAGCCAGAGTAATCAAATTTCCTTTTCAACAACACTTGCATTGCATGCAAATGAAGTTTTTTATACTGCACTACTAAGGTAAGTTTCTCCCTCTTTTCTGTGTTAAAATAGTTTTCAGTGCTATATGTGATTTTCCATTCTTCTCTATGTTTGATCAAGCATTTTATTTTAATTTTACTTTTCTTTAGATGACTGGTTCTTGTTCATGCCCTTTAATCATCATCATTCTTTAAATGGATATATATATATATTATATGGAGTTAAATAATAATAGCAATAAAAGGATTAGGAGTTCTGGTTTCGGTTAATCTTATAAATTATTAAAATAAATTGAGTGATAGAGGTTAATATGTTAATTAAAAATTGTTGTTAGTAGCACTCTACTTAATTACAGATTCAGTTATTTTTTTAATGTTAGTCAAAAGTTTTCATGGATGGAACAGTGGTCACATATGATTTTTGTTGTAATGTCCGGCATAATACGAAAAGTCCCTTCACTAGCACCGTTTTGTCATTATGCCCCTCAAACTTAATATTATTTCACTTAAACAACTGCATCATGCAATTCCCAATTTTCAGTATTGCAGAGAAGCAAGTAAACATTTGAGAAAAACAGGGCAATTAAATACAAAAATGCAAAACAATATTTAATAAAATAAACCTAGTTTCTTGAATTTAATTTATGGGGCATATTTTTGGGCCTAGAGTCCAACAAGAATGGCCCATGTGAATTCAAAATGGTGCGCTTTTTCCATTTTTCTTTTTTTTAAAAAAACTTTTTGTCGTGTTCAATAAAAATAAAACAGCACAAAGGTTGACTGGTTTAGATTTTTGAAATAGAATAATTTTAAATATTTGAAATAAAGCACTTTTTTATGGAATGAACGGACACTCAATTTAAAGTGAGTAAACAGAATTTCATATTTGATCTTATAGATATATATAGAATTTCGTGAAAAGCCATATTTGATGAAAGTTGTACGTACGGCTTGGATAAAGGTCTTTAAAATATAACCTTTACATATTAATTTAATAATTTAACATTTACATTATCTTGTAAAATCTGCAATATCTCAATTTAGAATTGTGAAATTGGCAAAGATCAGTGCAACCCAATAGAATAGAAGTGGCGTAAGGTATTGCACATGACATGGTAGACATAAATAAGAATAAATACATAAATTTTTCATTAAACTATGGTCCGTATAATTTTTCAATTACTTTTATAAATTTATTAAAAATGGTAAGTGATACATTTTAGTCTTAAAAATTACATAAAATATCTTGAATTTGACAAATTCAACCGATAATCAAACATTTTTAAACTTGTATAGTCTATGTAACCAGGTATACTCTACATGAACTTGTTAAAAAGCAAAAAAATGTGAAGGAATAGATAATGTATGACAAGTGAAGAGAGAGGGATAAAGGGTGTGTTTTCAAAGGACAGTGGAAGAATTGTTGGAAAGCCAAAATAGGATACAGACATGAAGTGAAATTATTATTTACGCAAAATCAAAAAGCAAAAGAAGGCAACTGTTGTTGTTTCATCAACTTAGTCACTGTTTGTAGTACTGTCTGCTTTCCCTCAGATTCTATTTTATAGCTTCCCTCTTCTTTACCCATTTACCTCTCTGCCCTTCTCACCAACTCGTCTCCACCTTTATTTATTATTCTATTATTACAACTGTCTTAGCAATAGCACTCCTAGATGAATTGTAAACCCATGTTTGGAGCATCGTTAATCGTATCGCTCATAAATTGCCCAGGTTAACTCATTTTTGCCTTTTTTAAACCATTCAACATTTGAAATATATGTTGTTGGACAATTAGTGGCATAGGCATATATATGCGATGGTGCAGTTCTAATTACGTACAACACATGTGCGCTATCACATTCCAATTGAATGGGAGTGGAGTGGTACGCAGAAACACAAAGACTAGGCATTTTTGTCATCATTTTGTTTTGATGGTATTTCTTTTAGGTGATATGTTGTTCCCATCCTTGTCTTTACCATCTATCCGTATAATTGGAGTAGAGAAAATGCTTAACCACCACGCGCATTTATTACTCTCCTCAATATTTCAAACCTAAAAAGCAATATTACTTTCACTCAGCTGATCATACAAACTCAGAATCATCTTCTTTCTTTAAGCCCAAAACAACACACTCTGCCCACTTCGATCCTCAATGAGGCGTGTCTGCACTTGCCTTTGTTAATGAATTTTGCATTCCTTTCTTAGTTTTCACCTTTTAACCCCGAATCGTGTTTTAAATAATACTTCTAGTCAATTTGACGGTCCAAAAATGAAAGAAAAAAGGCCCTTCACAATTTTTTTTCTATATATATATAAACGCATGAAAAAAGAAAAATATGCAATTCTTATTATATGTTTAGAGAGCTTTAAAGAGAGGTAAGAGAATTTAGAGTTCAAAAACCAAAGGCACTAACACAGTATTATGTTAGAGAGAGAGAGAGAAAGGTAGAGCGAGCAGTGTGAGTGTGTAACATTAACATTCAATCTTTTCGCTGGTTAGGTTAGCATAAAGAAGAGAGATTGAAGAAGTTGATCAGATGGAGGAGAAGTCACCTCGATTTTCACGTAGATATGGGACCCATGAGGGCTCAAAGGTGGGACCCACCTGCAGGAAGATTAACAGTATTAGGAGTAAAAATAAAATGGTTAATGGAGGAGAAGAAGAAGAAGAAGGTGGAGATCTGATAGAGTGTTCGGGGAAGTACTGTGGATCATGCACTGGCGGGTTGATAGCTGACTGTGTAGCTCTTTGTTGCTGTCCTTGTGCTTTGGTGAATCTATTTGCTCTTGCATTTGTTAAAGCTCCATGGATGGTTGGAAGAAAGTGTTTTCGGAAATTGAAAAAGAGTAGAAGAATAAAGAAGGAAATGAAAACAAAATCGAACAGAACTTCTGCAGAAGATAACAACACAGGGATGATGGTGGAGAAATTAGAAGATGGAGTTTTTGTTGATGGGTTTGATCATGTCAGTGCTAGGTTTGAAGCAGAAAGAGTTTGGTTAGAGTTGTATGAAGATGGCAATTTGGGTTTTGGTAGGGTTTCATTTACTGGTATTCAATCATAGCTTCTCCGATTATATATATATATATACACACACACACACATTTCTGTAAATCTTTATTTATGGCTTTTTTTACCCATTTTGGAGTATTTATTTATTTTGTGGAGTAAATGTTGATTATCATTTATCAACGATTAATGCTAACTATATTAATGATTATTGGTGCGAATGGATAAGAATTTGAATTTTTTTTATTCGAAATAAAATTTAAATTTAATTTTTATTTCCTGCATGAAGCGCAAATTATTTAAAAATAATTTTTAATTATAAATTTAATAATATTTTATTTTAAATTAATCAGTACGGAATTTTGAAAAATTTAGGCCAAATAAAAAAAGTGTCATATACCAAAATTAACACTGACAATAAAAGTCATTAATTAGGTTAGTAATCTAGTGGTTGAGTCTGCCTCAAATAGCAAGATAATAAGCCAAAATTAATCATGAGATTCTTTGAGATTTCACTTAATTTATTTATTATTTCTTACTATTTAATTTAGATACTAAAGATTTTTTTTTTTGGCATTTTATTTATTTATGTCTTTATATTCTAGTTAAACCAAAAAAAGTATTATCAATGAAAACAAAATAGTATTACGTGTTAGTACGTATAGAAAATTGAATTTAGTACTGATAGTCATAAAATAACTAAAAATAGGAATAATGAATTTGCTCGCAAATCATTTACATTGGGCAATAATTACAAAATGGTCAATGTTTGATTATAGGTAAACCTAGCAATTAATCTAATTTACAGTTATTTTTTCTTAGGGGTTTTTTTGAAAATAGGGTTAATTTAAAAAAAAAATTAAAAATCTAGTGCTACAGTAAACAAAATTCGAAATTTGATGTGCTGAAAACCAAATCTTATATGTGCCGGAATTAGACTTGTGGGACCCACCTCATTTGACTATCAGAGTATCAGAATCCGGTACAAATGGGAGCCAAAATTCGGCATGCTGGGGCCCACGAATGGTTAGAATCCGGCACTACATGGAGCCGGAATTCAACAAGGTGGGGCCCACCTTCATAATATTTTAAGGGAATTAAAATTTTAAGGGACTAAATGATCCTCCAAAGTATTTAAAGAGCAAAATAATTGATGTTTACAAGTTGAGGATCACTTGCTCTTTCTCCATTTTTAGATATTTATTATCTTCTTACAAACCTAAGAATCTTGAATTCAGAAATTGGACGATTAGCTCTTTCTGCAGGAAGCATAAGCGACTTCGGTTCTTTATTAATAATTAATACATCAACCTTTGTAAGAGTGGCCAGAGATTCTAGTAGGTCTTTTGCTTTAAAAAGCATTGGGGGTACCGTTTCATATGTTGCTGTGATTGTCTTTCTAGTTCGGCCAATGATGATTTGGGTGGTTAAGCAAACCCCAAAAGGAAAACCCATCAAAGATATATACATTCATATGATTGTCATACTGATATTTGTGACTGCAGTTGTTTCTAACGCAATTGGTCAATATGGTCTATTTGGGCCATTTATCCTTGGTTTGGCTATACCAGATGGACCACCATTAGGATCGGCAATAGTTGGAAAGCTTAATTGCATTGTTTCAGGCATTCTTTTGCCACTATTTGTCACCACATCAGCTATGAGAGCCGAGTTTGAATCTCTAACAAACAAAAATATGTTGTTAATTGCCACATTCCACATTTGTTTAACTTTATTAAGCAGATTAGTCTCATGTCTAATAACTTCATTATGCTCGAACATGCCTTTCTATGATTCTTTAATTCTTGCTCTAATTATGAGCTTCCAAGGCATTGTAGAGCTGGCAAGCATCAGTTACTCTAAAGATAATCAAGTGAGTAATTTGTTTCTACGTCCATTTATATAATTTATTCCTTTAATTTCTTGGCTTAATACAATAGTAGCCTCCTCAACTTGTAAACATCAATTATTTTGCTCTTTAAATACTTTGGAGGATCATTTAGTCCCTTAAAATTTTAATTCCCTTAAAATATTATGAAGGCGGCCCCACCTTGTTGAATTCCGGCTCCATGTAGTGTCGGATTCTAACCATCCATGGGTCCCAGCATGCCGAATTCCGGCTCTTATTTGTGCCGAATTCCGACACTCTGACAGTCAAATGAGGTGGGTCCGGCAACTCAAATTCCGGCACATATAGGACCCAGTTTTCAGCACACCAAATTTTAAATTTTGTTTACTGTAGTACCAGATTTCTAAATTTATTTAAAATTAACCCTATTTAAAAAAAAAAAAACCTTTTGTTACGGGTATTGTTTTTTGTTAGCTGATTGCATTCCTTGATCTATTATTGATGATAAATGAGATTGTGCTACAGAGTAAACTGTTTAAAAAGTGAAGAGTACCCAATACAAGATACAACTGAGGAGGATAAGTTTTCTGAAATTAAAGGCTACACTATTTATTGAAGTCGGGGACTTTTTTCTATTACATCAATGGAAAAGAGAGAGAAAAGCAAATGAAAAATAAATCTACTTAATTAGGAAGTAGCATGCAATCAATATTCCCATTTTTCTGAGTCGTTTTAATTTTTTTTTTAACCTTGCCCTTTTTCCTTGTCTAATAATCAATAAATTATAGATAATTTTTTTGATTTCAACCCTTTAAAAATATATATCTTTCTAAAATTAAATAAAAAAATCTTGAGTAAGTTTTTCTAGACTAGATCTAGACAAATTATGTGGACTAAATCAACAGTTAATTGCTATCTATACATGCAAAATTGGTCGAAAAATAAATAAAATTGAATTAGCGTGCATAGATATCAATATACCATTAATAGGTATCAATACACCATTAATTGGTTTATAAAATTTATGTAGATAGGGTATAGTCAAAAGTTTTTCAGTCTTGCTTTATTGACAAAGAGCTCCAATACATTATGGGAAGGTCACAAGTTAAATTTTAATTATGTATTAATGAAAAAAATGGAGAGAAATGTAAGAAATTTAATCATATATATGTTAATCAGTTAGATATATCATACAGTTAGCTCCCAAGTGGAAGGTAAAATTATTCTTAATCTTATTAGTACTGGTTGGATTGATCTTTGCTTTTTCTACGCTGGAAAGCATGGGACTTAATATGAGGGTGTTTGAGCAGTTTTGATAGGATTCTGCACTTGTTCAAGAGTGGCTATCAAGCCAGATTGTTTTAAATAATAAAATTTATTTGTGGTGTAGAAAGGTGATAAGTAAACACATTATGTGTTTTATGGTTTTCCTTACATTATGTGGTGTAAAAAGGCCCAATCAATAGATAATCACTACAAAAAAAGGAATTAATGACTACCGTCGCTAATGTACTTTAGCGACTAATCCATGTCGTCGCTATTTTTCTGTCGTTGGAATATTAGCGACCAAAATAAAAAACAGTTGCTAATAATAGCAACGAATTCCATCGCTACAGTAATAAATTCCGTCACTAATTAACCACTAAAATCAGTCATCATTATATTAAGAAAATAGTAGCGACTAATATTCGTCACTACTCTTTGTCGCTAAAAATTGATTCCTTTTGCGACAGATTGACGTAATTTGTTTTCGTCGCTAAATAATAATGAAAAAAATACAATCGCTATATTCGTCGCTAATTTTTGTTTCTAATTACTGAACTAGCATATTTTTAGTCACTAAGAATTTCGTCACTATCTGAAAATGTTTATTTTTTTTAATATTTATGAATTCATTATTTATATATCATTGAATTATAAATTAATTCATTGTTTACAAACACCATACATAAATATATAAATGCAAATTATAATATAATTTATAATATAAAATATAATATCAAGTTATATAACAAATGAAGTGAAACTTCAAATTACAAGGATAGCATGATTACAAAGAAAATCCTAGTGTTAGGCCCTCTGCTTAAAAGAAGCCTAAGCTATTGTGTGCCTTAAACAAAACCATGTTCAAGCCTAAGTAAAAGAAAACATCATGGAAAATTAAATCTTTAGTTTACTTCCAAAGCACCCTCAATGACATGTTCTTCTGTCTCCTCTATAATCTTTGCTATGGCAATTTCAAAATCTTCCTGCGTCACGTGCACGTTTCTCTCCCTGAGAGTAAACATTTCTGCCTCTGTGCACACAGCCTGTGATTGCAGAACAGCACATCACAAGCCATACAAAAATTATGTGATTGCAAAATAAGACAAGTGATGCAGTGATACAAAAATTAAGTATAGCTTCTGCTATAGATCATAAATGAAATTGTAACATTGGCATACTTGTTTGCTGCTTGTATGGATTGGTCCATATGATGCTGCCGCATAAGGAACAAAATAGCTTGGTAGTATCAAAGCTAGATTCGGGTTCATACTGCTGAAAATAGGCAGGAACTGACATACCAAGGAATAATGAAACACCAACTATTACGATATTTCTAAAGCTTCTTGTTTGACTGTACTGCAAAGTTGACAGGCCTAGTGCCATAATAAGGATCCACATGAAGCAAAGCATGGAAGCAGCTAACGCCAATGGTATGGATGCAAGAATCACACCTACTTTTCCTATTAAAGAGAAGGTTAAGAAATTATTACTTCCCACATGGAAGGTGATCAAGAACATGGCATAATGCTTCCAAGAGATATTTAAATCACAAGCAATCTGCCATTTCAGTATTTATGGAGTTTTCCCTTGGTATCAAATAATGCCAAGCAGTCAGAGTAATTAAGTTTATTAGTTTAGACAAGCAAATATATTGGTAGACTCATAAATGCATGCAGGGCCCTTGACTTGTATGTGCTATATGCAGAAATTTCCCCCAACTCTTAAGAAGAAAAATTTTAATTCCCATTGCCAATTCAGTTTACACCCTAATTAAACATGTAACAACTCAGTAGTCAAGCATTAACGTCCAGATCTAGCCCTCTTTCTAGACCTTTCAAAAGAAGATATACTGGGAATGATTTTTACATAAAACCTTGGGTAATTCCAACATAAATCAGGAGTTACTCAATCTTGCTTATATTTGGATAAAAAAGTTTTGTTGTGAATAAAAAAGTTAATAAATAGGTGCAGCTTTTAGCCACACAATGATGTTTTTTAATTTCTTTTATTAAAAAATAAACTATTTACTTGAATTTTTTAACTTTTTATGCTGTTTGTGTTGAGTTTTCTTAAGAAAAGAATAAACAACTATAATCAATCATCAAATTCTCTACAGATATCAAATTACAATTATAGAATGCTGAATGTGTGCATTTTTGTGTGTGGTTGAGTGCATAAAAATAATATTAAGTGTGTGGTTGTGTGCATGTAAAATTACAAATGATATAATCTATCCAAAAAAATTACAATGATAATACTAAATGTGTGCATTTGTGTGTGTTTATAAAATACAATTGGCTATTTGGTTCAAGTTATTTTAAAAGAAAATGAAACCAGAGTACAAGCTTTTATTTTCTCAATAACTAAACTGAACCAAATAGTCCAACACAACATGATAATGAACAATTCCTACTTAGAATGATTCAAATTTCAGTCAATTGAAAGAAACACATATCTCGGAGAAGTAGTTCAAGAAGTTTACCTATAAATGAGGAAAGGATCAATAAAAATGCTCCAAGGACAGCCAATGTCTGTACCTAAAAGACCAGCCAGTATATTGCATAAACCCTCTAATGCAATTCCTCTATTGACAATTCCTGGGGTTGAAGGCTTTGAAATAACTAGCAAGGATGTGGAGTGATTAAACCTATCACTAGATTTGACATGGTGGTCGAATTTTAGCATTGTACAAGCTCTTCAAAGCATCATTCAAAACACTAACTCTCACCATTGTTGCTGCTGCTATAAATGTTTCAAAAGCTCTAATTATAAGTTCCATTGACATTAATAAGAATGATAGGATCCACTTGAATAATCTAATAGAAATGCCAAATACATATTACAATTCATAACATTAATAAGAATGATAAGATCAACTTGAATAAACTAATAGAAATCCCAAATATATATTGACTGTAAATTCGATTGAAAATAATAGCAGAAATTACAGAAGAGCAAAAAACATAAATATTCAGCTTATTGAGATATACTGTTAAAAATTAAAATAAAATTTTGAAAGAAAAGTAAAAAAACACGCACGCACGCACGCCCACGCCCATGCATATATATATATATATATATATATATATATATATATATATATATATAATTACTTTATTTCAGCCCTGACTATCTCCACTATCATGGAGTCCATCATGAAATTATATTATATGTTCCCCCTTTGATTATGCTTCTTTTAAAAATTAGGCATCATGAACAACCCTCTAAATTAATATTTGTTCGCTTCTAGATCCACTAATTAACATGTCAATTCATATAAGAGTGCTAAATTAGCCAACTCAAAACTAATGGTGAATTTCTATTTACTTGTCCTCGTAATCCAATTGGCTTCTAACGTGGCTTCAAAGATAGATCTTGGATAGCTGTAATATTTGAAAAATCTAACTTATGTACTTAAATTATTTAATTTTCAAGTACCATACTATTTATGTTGGAAACTGCAGCATAAATATATGATTAACTGATAATAATGGCTAACCACCTAATCAAACAACTTAATCTTTTAAAAAATATTTATACATGAACAATATTCGAGAACACCAAAACAGAAGCAAAATGAGAAATATAAAATAAATGTTCTATTGAGTTTGAGCTCTACTCCTCCTCTCCTCTATAAATAAAAAGAAAATAGACACATAAAAAGAAATAAGAAATATTTTCAAAAATAATACTTAAAATGGAATGAGGGGAGTGTTTTTAAAATAATTAGTCTATTGTATGTATTTTCAAAAATAATACTTAAAATGGAATGAGGGGAGTGTTTTGCAGGCCTTTGGTTTTACTCTTCGCTTTCTCTCTCTCTCACTCTCTCTCTCTCTATCTTTCTCTCTCTCTCTTTTATTTACTCACTTTCAATTAATTTATGGCACTAGGCTGATAGCTCATAATTCTTAGAGACTTTCAGAACTTCACCTAGAAAACATATGTTTTTTGACTTGAATGTCATAGGCTTTGCTTTGAGCTTCAATGGAACTTATTTTGCAGTTTCTTGAAGAATACATAACACGTGAACTGTCAATTATCATATCAATCATGGCAGGAGTAAGTTGTGACCAATGCTATATAAATAGGCTCAGTAAAGAGAATGATACAAAATGAAAAATCAAGTCAAATTCCAGCATTAGTTAATAACTTTTAGTGTGGGGAAAAATGTATTACTCATCTTTAATCAAAGAAAGGTTAATTCCCTATTAAAGACATTTTTCTTTCTTTTTTAAGTTTTCCCTCCTGCTCATTCTTAATTTACAAGTTTATAAATAATAAAAGTTTATCATTAAAGATTTATTTTAAATTTAAACCTCGATAACTCAATTTCTTATTAATATATTAATTAATATTGTATATTTATAAACAATAAATACTGACAATCCAAATACTACAGTATTTTCAAAAAATAAAATAATATTGCCATAATGGAATCAGTATAATATATTCGTAGTCTCATCATACTTAGCGTAACA
Source organism: Excoecaria agallocha (assembly GCA_037975025.1). Classification (NCBI taxonomy): domain Eukaryota; kingdom Viridiplantae; phylum Streptophyta; class Magnoliopsida; order Malpighiales; family Euphorbiaceae; genus Excoecaria; species Excoecaria agallocha. Next base: position 20,211,930 of record CM075810.1, on the reverse strand, counting down.
TGTATTATACTCACTGCTCTTAAAAAAAATCCCATAAATAGAAAATGTTAAAATCCACAGTAAAGGTTTGCCAAGTAATCATTTTTATACTCTAGGACCAGATATGTACTCAATTTAATGAACTTACTATAAGTAACATATTATAAGTGACAAAGTAACATAAATTCAAGGACATCAACAATATAAATAAGAAAATACTTGGTTTAAAGAATTTAAAGTGGGTCTGAGATCTCTGGATTGAACATTGCCATTCTGCATGACCTAGCCAAGCCTAACCTTCATTTTTGCATCAGAGGAAAGTAATGAATCCATTTTTGCATAACTATTAACCTTCAAAATTGACCAGCAACTAAAAAAATAAAATAAAATAAATCTCAAATGGCTAGTGAGACAACATGAAAATGAGAAGGCATGTGGAGTAGCTAGCAAATGAACAATGATAACTAGAAATCATGTAATCCAAAGAAATAAAAAATTCTTATTCCTATGGTAACTAAAAATCATGCAATACAAAGAAATCAAATTCCAGTTTAATGAATGGACATAAAAAGCAATTGTTTGGACCACCTAATATATAGTTTTTTTTACAAATTGTATTTGAATTGACAATTGGTAGTCTGATCATCATGAAAATTTCCACATATCTTCAATATAAAATCCTGAACAATGAGACCTGGATGTAATTATTTTCCTAGTTGTGATGATCAGGCTTTGACATGCTTTACAGATCCAGGAATAACTATACAAATAAAACAAATAACATATGAAAAGATTCGGCAATGACAATTCAAAACAGCTGAATAGAAGTTATTATGCATATTCTGTATCAATTCATAAGACCATCGTTGCCGATCCCTAATACTTTATAAAGTATACTAAAAGCTCCTAAGGTGTTTCTATTTATAACCAATAAATCTCTACAATACCATTTATATAAATTGGCTACAAAGCTTGCGATATCAGATTATAATTCTTCCCTATTTTCACAGTAACAGAAATTGATTCATAATTGCTGCAAAATTCCATTGAAGATAGAACATGGCTGCTAATAGTAGATCATCAACAAATGATAACCACAAGATATTTAGCATTACACATTACCACACGCATAGATAATTATAAATCCTAACTTACAATAAAAACTCAAAACTTTGCAAGAATATTAGCCAAAAAAAAAAAACATTTCAATGTTTTGTTAAATAAGCCAAATAAAACCCAATTCAGCATCAAACAATTTGATATCATTAGCTGCCCAAAAATCTTAAATTTTAAAAAATAAAATATAGAAGTAATCAACAAAATATCGGTACAGTAGAAAACATATAAACCAAAAAGCATCCATCAAGGTAAATCCGATCCCTCTTCTTCTCTCAAAATTACAGGTGATTTAAGCATTAAAAAAACCTAAAAAAACCCAAAACTTCTAGGTTAAACAGCTAATTAATATGCATGACGTGATGACAACTGACAAGTAAAATCAATAAAAAAAAATAAAAAAGATAGATTAACAAAGGTATCTGATAAATCGAGAAGAGATGATCAGTTTGAAGCCAAAAGATCAAAATGGCATAAAATTAAACAATAAAAAAGGACCCAAAAATTTAAACTGGAAGATAATTAAAAAATGATTGAAATAATTAGATTTTTATTCTTATATTGAACTTTTAATAGCTGGTGCATGGGGCACGAACCTTCAGTGAATCGATAAGGGTAACTCAACTCTGATATCCCATTTACCGGTATGTGACGACTGGAGAAGGGTACCTCGGACTTGCCTTTGCACCGTAAGTGGGTAGATGCAGGTCATAACTGTTTATCATCGTGACTTATCGGGGGAAGAAGAAGAAGCTTCGCTTTCTAAGAGGAGGGAAATGAGATTAAGAGATGACGGCTCCAACTTAGAGAAGAAAAGAAGGGGGAGGCAAAGAAAGAAGGGGTAATTAGGGTTTCGAAAGATAAAAATATCCCTATTTTTATTTGTCCAATATCAGTTAAATAAGGGATAATTTTGTAAATATATTTACTAAATTTTTTTTTGCATCCATATATGATATATGTACGTAGATATTGAATACATATTATTTATAAAAATTATTTTTATAATTAATATCTATACAATATTATTAAAATCTTAAAAGTGGTTAAGTATTGAAAAATTTTAAATTACTCGAAAAATAATTAAAAATTTATTTTTATTAGCAATGAGATAAAAAATTTAATTTGTAATTTCGAGTTCAAATTTTAATTTTATTGAAATAAGGAAAAAAATTGAATTCGATATAAATTCTTGTGTATAGCAAAAATATTAAAAATAATTACTAAACATATATATGTATCATGTATGTATATTTTTTTATTAGTATTATAATACTTACAAAAATCAATAATCACAATTGAATTTTTTAAAAAAAATTAAATTCAAAATAAAAAATTTATATAATATAAACTTTTAGCAACTAGTTTAGCGATGGATTATTCGTCGCTAAAATAACACTTCAAGACCAATAAACAGCCACTATATTTCTGGAAAGTTTTTTAACAAATTAAAAAATATGAGAAAAATTTAGCGACAAAGCTATACGTCGCTAAATTAGTCGCAAAAAATGGCATCCTCATTTGCTGCCAATATTTAGCGACTGTTTTTGGTTCCCATCGCTATTTCATCGGTAAACATGCTCAGAAGTTGAAATTATCCACTTTCATGACAGAATTGGAAAATAATCGCTAATTGTTACAGTTGCTAATTTATTTTTTTTTGTAGTGAATGTTACACATTAGCATTTGTCCTCCCCTTGACATCCCGATTGGCAAGTCGAGTTGGAGGATAGAAAGGCTTCGGAACCTTGAATAACAGCTGTATCTTTATGAAACTTTGTTCAACCCATATCTCTTTGTTCGAGCCTTTTCAGATTCTTGATAGGTTTTCGTGTATTTTCGAGTTTCGAATCCATTGGATTTTGAATCTCATTGATATTCTAAATTTTTTTGTTTGTAGTGCACTCTTTACTCTTTTGGTCCAATCGCAAGTCATATAGTGGTATCACTTTACTATCTACATGTAAGTTGTTCCTGCAAATACAAGCGGTTAATTTAGAAGTCGATTTCTAACCTTTTGATAGCATATTTTTTTTTTTTGCATGGAAGCTTTTAGAATTTCTTTCTTTGAGCCTTTTGATTTTCAGTTTATGGGATTTTATAAGATTCTCTGCATCTTGCGATTTTATGACGAGCAAGCTTTTTTGGTCTTAATGCCTTGCTTTTGTGTTTGGGCTCACATTTTTCATGTTTTTTGAATTTGTTTTGCTTTCTCCTAGTTTCGAGTTATATCTTTCAAGACTCCATTGGTCCCTCTGGGCCTTGGGCTTTCTAATAAGAGGGCTTTGACATTTAGCCCTCACATTTCATGCTTATTTTTCTTTTTTTGCTCCTCTCTTAGCATTTAAGCTCCAAGCATTGTGCCAAGTATCTTTTGTGTGCCCAATGGGTGTCACTTTATGTCACCTGGGAAGACGTTTTGGTATCATAATTAGTCTGATGCATGGTTGGATTGCTTTGCTTTTTTGTAGGAGTTGATTCCTGCAAGAATAGTGATATGCATATGTGAAGACACTTACTTGATCTTTTTAGAAATTCATTTTTCCCTCTTTCTTTCACTCGGTCTTTATTTCTTGTAAACTCAAGTGTGCTTTCCTTGATTTGACATCTTTTGTTTCATATTTTGAATTTGGTTCAGAGTCCATCTTTATGCTTGTCCTTATTTGTATCTCTTTTTGGACATCTAGAGGTCTGCTTCCTAGTGGTAGAGTCACTTTCCTTTAAGGGTGACTTTTAATGATGGTCCGAATGGGCCCAGTAATTTTTAATTTTTAATTTTAGATTTTACAAGAACGCATATTAGTGTAAATGTTAGATAAAATGAGTGGGATTACCTGAAGACATGGTCCTTTCGCTTTGTCAGTTGTATAGAGGTCCCTTATTATCGTTCTCCAAGTATAGGTCAATTAGAGTCTTAATGCAGAAAAGAGTCATTCGCAGTCTGATTTCTTATTTCTGTTGTATTTGTTTGATCGAAGCATGGTTTGTAGAGCCTTCTCGATGGTTAGCATCTAGTAGGGCTGAGTGTTCTATTTTTGTCGTTTAACACTTCTTCATTTCCTCACATTGTTTGAACTTTTATCGTTCTGCCTCTTTTAGCTTTTGGTCATTATTAGGCTTTACCTTGTTGAAGAGGTGGAGCTTTTTACAGATAATTGATCGGTCAAATAAAATTGTGAGATATTTAAAAACTCAGGATGTTCGATTAGAGTAATTTTTTCTTAACTTTTCTCGTGGGCAGGAGGTAGCAACTTCCATTTTGATGCTCTTACTAAGGTGGTCTGATACCCAAATGGGGATATTTGACTAGGGGTCTACCTCTTTATTCTTTCAGACTTTTACAAAATTTTTCTCTCTTGGATTTTCTCTCTTTTTATTTTGATTGGTGCAGTTATTCTTCTTATGATTGTCTTTCTTATTAAGGACTAGGCGATACTTATGAGGAAGTTTAAGGCCAATGGTGTTTTGGCTTTATAGCGAAGCATAAGTTAGATGTCGAACTTCTGATGATTGTTGCTAATTACGAAAAGGAATTCAGAACGTGTTCGCAGAGTTTTGAGGATCGATCATTTTTGTAATGCCCCAAAATTCAAGTTGGCTGATAATAGCTTATATATTGGTGAATAATACTTTTGATACAGGTTTGCAGGGGTAAAATAAAAATTTATTGAGAATATGAAATTAGTAGACATTATTTTTGAAGGCTCTTGAAATTAATAATTTTAATTAAAGTACATTTTAGTAATCAATAATAACAAATTAAAATAAATATATGTATATAATAATAATAATAATAATAATAATAATAATAATAATAATAATAATAATAAAGTAAAGTAATCGAAATAACATTTCTAGAATTCCTTGGATAAAGAACCACGGCCACAAAAAATAGATAAGAATTAAATAAAATAAAAAGAAAAGGAAAAAATAGGGGGAAGAAGATGGGAAACAGAAAGGTGAATGGAGGGAGGGATGTAATGGCTCAATTATCAGGTTAGTCGGAAATAATGTTGTAATGGTAAATAGTGACACCCTAATGAATAATATCTCTTGGAGTCAGAAAATATTTTATGTGATCATTGGAATGTACTAGTTATGATAAGTCCAAAGGTGAAATTTGGAATCAAAATGAGATTAAATGAGACTCCAAAATCTGAAAATAAGAAAAGTTTATGATTTCGGTTCAAATAATATCTGGATTGACTAAAGTTTGATCGAAACTTTAAAAATAACAAATAATCTTTAAAAATCACCAAAATATTTCAGATCTATATTAAATGATATGTATAATTATATGGTAATGAAAAAATAATTTTTTTGTGATTTTAAAAAATCGAATTATCAAAAACAGTCTTTGATTGGATCAAAAATATTCATTGAGCCTAATGAATATATTTTGAGGATTATAAAAGTATTTTTAGGAAGGTTTGAACTCAGAAAGTACAAGAAAAATAATGATTTCGGTTCAAATAGTAAATGATTGACCGTGGATTTGACCAAGATTTTAAATATAGTAAATGATCTCTAAAAATTACAAAAATTTTTAGTTAGGCTCTAATTAGTATTTGAAATTATTTGATAGTAAAAAAATAATTTTACAGTAACATCGAAAATTTGTTAATTGGATCAGTTTAAGTGAACTGAATCAAGAAATAGACTCTGATTGAGCTGAAAATTTTTATGGAGGCTTAATTTATTACATTAAAAATTATAAAATTGATTTTGAGTGAATTTAAACTTTGAAAGAGAGAGGAATAATTTATAGTGCATTAAATAGGCTTAAAAACCAAATTGAGCTTAAATTAGGTCCAACCACTTTGATTGAACCAAGCCTAGCACGATAAGTAGCCTAAACATCTAAAAATTTTTAGAGACTTCACTAAGCTTCTCCCTCTCTCCCGTTTCTCATTTTGGATGAATTGGCCATCCTTACTTTCATGAGTTTCTTTGTTTTCTCTTTCCAAGCTTTCCATCAAATAAAGCATCCCAAGCAAAGCTTAGCTCCTCTTTCCACTTATGTCATCCTACTTCTATTTATGGTGAAAGAAGTAATAGACATCAAGGATCGATTGAAGTTTGTGTCATGACTGGTGTCTAGTATGTATACTAAATCGGCTAGTAATATAGAAAAATATAGATTAAGATCCCAAATATCGTACCCAAGGGAACATGGATTGCTAAGGATAATATCTATGTGTGAATTAAATTAATTTAAGATTGTTTCCTAAATGTTTTCGATTTAAAGGCAAAAGTTAAACTAAATGGACAACTAAACAAAATAAAAACTAAAATTAAACTAACATGAATTAAAAACAAAATAATAACTAAAATACTCTTGCTAAATGAACTATCCACCTTAACTTTCATTGCAATGATTTAATTTCAATAAGAACACCAGTGATTATGGAAAAACTAGTAATAAATCTAGATATCTTTATGCAAGAATATCATTCCTTATATTAGACTCATAGAAAAATCTAATACATAACATAAAAATCTAGTTTTAACTTCCTAAATATTCATTGAACTCTTTTACAAGTAAATTCAACTTCAGTTTATTCTTAATTCCTCCTATCTTAGTATTAATCAATAATTTCAACACACAATTATGTCAAAACCAAAAAATAATCATGCATTGATACTGAAGAGTTAATTGGAAAACATGCAAATCATCAACTATATTTAAACCAATTTTTAGTTATTGAACCAATAAACCAACAATCAATCTTAACATAATTAATGATAAGAATATGCTTAAAACTAACAAATAACCAACTGATATTTGAATATAAAGCTCAACTTAATTCATCACAATAAAAATAGAAGGATTCAAGTATCCATTAGCAAAAGTAAAGAAAACTAATTACTAAACATACTGAAAACTAAAGCAAAATTAAGAAAAAGAAACAAAAAGATAGAGTTAAAAAGCTACCTTGAACAACCATTTACAGAAAACTAAAGAAGACTTCCTGTTTGAAGTTTTTGTTCTTTACAAACTAAAATAAAAAGAAAAACATAAAACTAAAATTAAGCTAAATTTGTGTTTAACTAATGAATTCTTTTATGATCTCCCTTTGTTTTGGTATTTTTGTCTTCTATTTATAGGTGAAAGTGAAGAAGTCTGGCTTCTGGTTGCTTCGCAATTAGAACAGGAAAAGGATTTGACTAAATTGGAAGTTATGTCAAACTTTGCTTCTTTGTCCACGACCAAGTAGTTGAAGAAGTAAAACCATGCACTACCGTGTATAGAATGAAGATCAACCATACACGACCAAATATGATTTTTGCCTTGGTAATGCACGACCAAGCACAAGCTTGTTGTACCAAAATAAATTCTTCATCTTTTGGTTTTGTTTCACAGTTTTATCACACTCGGCCATTTGAATTCCTTGCTCAACTGAGTGAAATGTTTTTGGACTAAACATCACAATTGTTTGCTATAATTTTCCAAAATTATAAAATTGGCCCAAAACTTTTTCTTTCTTTCAATTTAATCCTTTTTTCTTTAAATTGACCCTAAAAATACCAAAACTTAAAATTAACCCTTAAAACACAAATTCAACCAATTAAACTATAATTCAACTAAATTAACACTAAATTGAATCAATTAAATACCTAATATCACACTAAAAATTGATTTAATTTATAATTATCAAATACCCAACACTTATACTTTGCTCACCCCCGAGCAAATTAGAACAATTAAAATTCTCAAAATAATCAAACTCAAATAAATAATCATGTATTTCAAAACCATGATTAGTAATTAACAAGAGCACTTAATAAAATTCCAACTAGAATAAATTTAAATAAGACAATATGTGTTAGTTTCCTTGTGTGTATGCAAGACCAAAATATTTTAAGCAATTTTAAAAATCAAAAGCACCAATGCAAATTCATAGTCAAGCTTAGAATGATTGTACACTTAAGTGTACAATTGGTTTCACACTTGAAACTCTAGAAATACCATAAGCCTCTCCTTTAGCACCGAAACTTGAAGGTCATCTTCGCTAAACAACTCAAAAACAAACCTTAGAATCACTCAGGTCTTTTAAAGGTTGTAATGGGATCAAGATATTGGTTATAAAAGAATGGATGAAAGATCAACAAAAGGAATAGCCACTCTAAGATAAAATAGACTAACATTTCTAAAATTTCATCCCATTAACATAAAATTAAAGTACATAGCCAATCTTGCTCAACCCTTTTTTTCAAAGTACTTTTGAAAGGAAGAGCTATTGATATTATCTCAAATTCAAAATTCATTCCATTTTAATAATTCATATTTACTTTCCCTTGTAAAATACCTCACACTTAAGATTTTTGCCATATATGCTAGCTTTATTGCAATATTTCTTTCTTTCTTTTTTCTGTCCTTTTTTACTAATATTGTAGTTGGCAATACGATAATAACATGGATAATCACAAAGGAATTTTCACTTTTTTTACTTGACTTCAACAATAGCCCTTGACAATAAAATCAAAAATGCCTTACTACACCCATCAAGATATTTAATTCCTATTAATCCATCCAATCCTAGAGTAGCCAATTCTAGAAGGAAAGATTAAAACTTTTTAGGCTACATGGTTAATAAATGAGTGTAACAAGAAAAATAAATATGGCACGCATTAAGCATACCTCATTTGACTCGAAATGGCAAACAAGGGATAAAAAAGCATATAAGGTAGGAAAATAAGTCAAGATATGGATCAATAAGAAAAATGTTGCCTATATCACTTTTCTAGCTTGTTTTGAGTTGCTCCTATGCTTCGAAGGGTGATGAGAAAGGTTTTAGTGTCTTAAAATTCATTACTTAACTATTTCAATGCACTATTTTTCTTAAGTTCAATAACTAGTCTTAAGTACTCAGAAAGTAGAAACTAACAAATATAAGTCTAATTAAATGTTAAAATAGCTAGAAATTTATCAAACAAGATGCTTATCTTAATGCTAAACAATAATTTTAAACATTGTACATTCTAAATTAGAGTTCAATATATTTAATTTTTGAGAGAAAACTAGGGCAAACTAAGCTAATTGCACAATATATGATAAATGAATTAAATCTACTTAACTAACATACAAAATAAAAACTAAATATGCAAACCAAAAACAAAACTAAACAACTAAAAAAAATCGACTAAAACAAAATAACTAACACAATTTATGAGTAAGAAAATGAGCAAGGTAAGAAAACTTCCTTAATTTGTTCTTCACAATCTAGTTCTAGCTCGACTTTATCCCTCTCTTTAAAATTTGCTATCTTTAGCAAAGTAGCAAAACTATTAGTCATTGCATAAATTTTGGTAAACAAGCAAGTACCTTAGAGAAATGTAAGCTAAAACACACCACATTGGACTTAAAGTGATATTAACACACACAAAGAACTTTAATCAAGCCAAAATGAGACATGAAATTAATGGAATTGTTGAACAAAATAAACATGCCTAGAAATCCAATATAGTCAAGTAAAATAGGCTAAATAAGCATGGGAACTAAGTGAAAAGATACCACTAGGCCAAACTTGCTTGAGTGCTCAATGCATAATATTCATATGTTACAAGATGGATAGTGTGTGAATGCATAATCTCAAGTATAAAGCTAACTGGTGATGGTTGGGCTTAAATAGAAGGAAGAGAAAGATTTTAATTGGTCATGGTAAGCACAAAATATAATAAGCCAATTTAAGTACAAATTCAACCTATATCAAGCCGACAGTATAGTTCAGTCTCAAACAATAAATAGCTAAGAGTAATGCAATGCAAATGAACATAACTCATTTCAAATTTAAACTTTAAGCAAACCTGTATTTAAGAACATGCCAATTTATGCATATTAATCTCAGCAAGCAAATTAAAATATTGAGCAAATAAAAAACAAATGAAAAATACCCCTAAAACTTCAAACAAAAAAATGAAAGATTAAACATCATTTTTAGGGACTAAAATGAGCTGTTATGTAGGACGAAGCATATGTAATGAATATCCATCTTGAAATGAGATTTCTGAAAATATATTATAATAGTCAATCAGACACCTGTAGCAAAAGTTATGATCAAAACAGTTAATGCTATAATAAAGACTCAAAATAAGTGATAATATACATGTGATTCATAAAGAAAATAAAAAATTGAGGTACTTAAGTGTAGGTGTGGGCTTGATTGAGTTTTTTGCTGTTTGAATTAGTGATAAACTATGTGGGTGAGTGATAGAGTGGATGTGAGTATGGGTGAGTTAAGAGATAGGAGGTGGAGATAGAAAGGTTGAAGGAGAAAAGAAGAAGGGAAGAAAGAGGGCAAGGAAGGAGGGAAAGGTAAAGGGGGATAGAGGGTGGGAGGCAAGATGGGGTGTGCTATGTTGGTGAGTGGGGAGCAACGTAGGGAACCATACGAGAGAGTGAAGTGAGAGGGGGTGGTGAGTGAAAGAAAAAGGAAAAAGAGAAGGGGGCAGAAGGGTGATGCACGATCGAGTAAGGCTAGGAGAGGGAGGTTGCACGGCCGAGTGAGGGTGGAGAGTGTAGGCATGTATGCGAAACCCCAAGGTTAAAGAATCCAAAATCCCTTGAACCCCCAAACAACACGTGAATGGAAACATAAATAATTGGGATAAAAAGAATAAGAAAAATGTCACAAATAAATGATTGATAAGTAATTCTAATTCTTGATGTAATAGAAAAGATAAGCAAGCATTCCTCACTAATCTCTCTAAAGAATTTCGGCCAAGCCACTAAGAGAAACCTCTCAAAAGTTTAATTCATAAAAATCTGAAGTTTACAACTTATAATAACCTATTTATAACCTCCAAACCCTAAGGGAATGGGTTGTTAGTGTAAGCCCTAGCCCCAATACATTGTAACGAAACACTTGAAATTAATAAAATGAGGCATTTGTTTTATCCTTTGTATTCCTGTGCATATCAATTGATAAAACTATCCAAGAGTGTTGTTTCGGTTTAAGTTATCATGTGTGAGGCACATGGATTGTAAGACCTTGAAACAAATGAGACATCATTCTAAATATCCCTAGTCAGTCATTGTTATGGGAATAACAAATGAATTAAGACTAGTATGCTCTCTCTGATCTTATGAGTTCTGTCTTACGGATCATTAGGACAAGAGTGTCAATCAGAGATCATAGATACATGTTAAAGAACATGGTATCTGGATTTGATCCGCTCATGAGAACACTACATGGTACAAGTCATAAGTGTTTCTCATATGCAAGTTTTGTATCGGAGTTCTTAGACCTGAAATCTCTATGAAACTCTTTATGAATTACTGTGTACTTTGACATACACCTAACGTGCTCGTAACAGAGTGACAAGTACGGGTATGATTGGGTATGCACTGATTCATGTTAGAGAGCATGAGAGAAGTGAAGGGATTACCCCTCTCGATAAGAGAGAAAAATATCACCGGCCACTTGATCAGTGAACTGAGAAGTGTATGGCCATACCGAGATGAAATAATGAGTAATCATTATTTATCTGAGAGTTCAGTGTCACTGGAATATCAAGAAATGAATTAATGTATATAAGGATGACTAGTTCCATGCCTTATATTAATTCTGATATTTATGGGTAAGGGACTATGCGAAATTGCATTAGGTCACCAAATGCCATATGCATTTTCATTTAATTTGGAATGCTATAATATCTTGCTAGAGAATATATATAGCCTTTGAATTAATTTATTAATTCATTGCCAACATTAAATGGACCTATAGGATCGCACACAAAGCATTGGGCTTAAAATATTTAAATTAAGTATTGGACATTAATTTGGGCTTTTAATTAAAGTCAAATTAATGTATGTAATGGGTTATAATATTGCTATTGGGCTTTGGTCCATGAGAGAGAGAAATTCAGCCCATAAGGTTTAATTTCAATTAATTAATTATCTTGTGTTAATTAAGTTAATTGAATATTAAAGCCTAAAGGAATTTAAATTAAATTAAATCACTTATATATTTAATTAAGTGATTTCATTTATTTAAATGTCTTATGTTTTATTTCAAATTTGAATTTAAATTCAAAGGAGTTTACTTCAAAATATATTACTTATCTTTAGGAAGTGATAGAGTTTGAATTAATTATCTTAGGATAGTTGAATTCAGATTAATGACTTGCCAAAGGATAAGCATATATATTAAAAGAAATAAAACCCTAAACCTAATTTTTTTGTGGCATGAATAGTAACTCGTGAATAGTAACTCGTGAATAGTGACTCTCTCTCTTAATTCTTTTGTTCAATTTTTCACAAGGAGAAAGGATTGTTCCTCATTCTCTTGTGTTATTGAGCAGTAATAGCAATCTAAAGAAGTACAAAATCAAGTTTTGTAGCTTCAAACTATAACCCTTACACAATACCGAAAAAGAGATCTAGCAATCTCGTTTTTAAGCCGACGGTGTAATTGTGTGTGTGAGAATAGAGGGAGTGGCGCAAAAGGCTGTTCCTTGGCATTGGTGATCGAGAACTAAGGTGGATAAAGGCATCTTGGTTGCTGGACATCACAAAATCAAAGAATAAAAGGCATCAAAAGTTGTAAGTTCGATAACCCTAAAATTGCATGTTTCGATTCTATCTTTGGATATGTATGGTATGTATGATAAAATTTTTATTTTTCCGCTGTGCTATCATGATTATCATACCATGTCATATTCCATCAGTGGTATCAGAGCCTAGACATACTTATTTTAGTGCTTTAGATGCATGAAAAAATTAATTAAAAATCGTTATTTTGAAAACATGCAAATCTGAAATTTTCTGTTTTGAGTTTTTTGCATTGTTTTGGTGTAAAAACGATTTTAATTGATTAGATAGGTATTATAATTAATATGACATGTTAATATACTATCCTAAGATGTTATTAGGGCTGGTAATGGTCGGATTTAATTATTTATACCTGATGATACATGTTAATTATGAAACTAGGTGCTAGTTGGCATGAAAATTGCTAGTTTAACAACTAGTTTTCAAAATTAAATGTAAAAACGTTTTTGGGATGTTTGTAAGTGATTTTTAAAGATTAAATATCAGGTCTGGACATGTTTTAAATTTGGTTTTAATTCTGGTCCATGACAATTTAATTGATTAATTTTAAAATCACTTAAAACTATGTCTAGTTTGTGTTTGTTACATGTTTAATCAACATTGTTTGTTATGTTTTGATTAAAATGGTAAAAACACATTTAGATTAAAATGGTACAGAATATTAAATCAATGTTTATGGAATTATTTAGATTATTAAATGACTCATAAAATTGATTTAAATATTTGTGCATTTTATGGCATTACATAAGCATTAAACAACTAGTTTTTGTTGTTTGTTTGTTTTTGCATGAATGCCGTGTACTATATATGTGTTCTTCATGATTTTATTTTTAATTCATGTTAGCACATATTATATGCATTTTTAATGTTTATGGGCTGTATGACATAAAATTAAAAATGGCTAAATTGGAAATTATGCTAGAGTTGATTTATAGCACAAATCTAACTAGTTTGTGTTTTGGGCTTTTAAGAGAACTTATTCAATAAGAGGATTTAGTCCATTGGGCTTCGGCCCAGGCCCATCACGGGGTCATCTCTTAAAGCTTCAAGTACACAATTTCCATTAATGGGCTTGGCTAAATCTAATTAAAATTGGACTTTGTTTGATCCATGAATGCTATGTATATTTATTTGCTTGTTTGGTGTGATGAATGGATATGCATGGTGCATTCATGGGCCCTGGGTTTTTGTAATTAAATATGGCCTGCGAGCCATTATATTTTATTGTAAAAGTTTCATTTATTTCTTAGAATAGAATTTATTTGAAGACTTTGTAAATCAAGACGAAGCCCACCGGAGTGGAGAAGCCCAACTTGAAGATTCTTATGTAATAGTATAGAATCTTAGTTGTAAGTTTTTGGGCCCATGTTTGTCACGCTTTACTTTATGTAATTATATATATATGCATGCTATGTATGGATGACAAAGCGTATGCCATGTAAGCCGTAATAAAATGAATCCCTAAAAAATAGTAAGTCACAAAGTTGCCTTCCTAATTCGAAACATATCAAGGCATCGATCATCGGTCACGTAGACTAGGAGTCCTAGATGCGCCCGATTATCTTTGTGAGGCATGGGTTGTGAATGTAGGTTGGACTTATCATGAAAAGGGATGCCCGGACCTAGGCAACTAATAAATGGGTTGTGCTATAACATCGTAAGATGTTAGCCCATTTGATCCAAGAGTCATGTACGAGACATGATTGGAGTTTTCCTACCTAAGTAACTTAACTTGTTAGGTGTACAAGCTCAGCTTGACTAATAAGTTGTTGAGAAAAGTGGATCTTGGCCCACATTAAATCACTAACGCGAATTATTTAAAGGGATATTAATTCGGTTTGTGGGATCATTAATAAGACCTCATTTAATCTTGCTAAATTTTATTGTAGATTGAAAATGGCATCTTCAAACAACAATTTCTCATTGCGATCGGTCTTTGAAAAGGACAAATTGAATGGCACCAATTTCATAGACTGGTCTCGAAACTTAAGAATAGTTCTTAAGCAAGAGAAGAAGTCGTATGTTTTGGATGCACCCTTGCCTGATGAACCAGGAAGGAACGCCTCTGCGGTTCAAAAGGAAACTTTTGAGACCAAGAAGAGCGACTCCAATGATGTGACCTGTCTGATGCTGGCCACTATGGTGCCTGAATTGCAAAAGCAATTTATGGACCAAGAGGCTTATGCGATCATGGTGCACCTCAAGGAGATGTTCCAAGAGCAAGCTCGTCACGAGAGGTTCGTGACAACAAAGGCATTAATTTCTTGCAAGATGGCTGAGGGTACACCTGTTAGTACCCATGTACTCAAGATGAAAGGGTATCTTGATACTCTTGAGAAGCTTGAGGTACTAGTGCCAAAGGAATTGGCCACTGACTTGATCTTAGGATCATTGCCTGCTGCTTATGATCCATTTGTGATGAATTATAACATGCATACAATGAACAAGTCAGTCACTGAGCTTCATGGGATGCTTAAGAATGCTGAAGAAAACATTCGAAAGACCAATCCCGTACTAATGGTTCAAAAGGGAATTAAGAAGGGACAAGCTAAGGGAAAGGGAAAGGGAAAGGCAAAACCCAAGTCAAGTGGGAGTGCACCTCAGGCCCAATCCAAGCCCAAGGCGCCAAAACTCAAAGAGAGTGAGAGCACTTGCTTCCATTGCAACAAGATAGGGCATTGGAGGAAGAATTGTGCTCTCTTTAAGGAAGAACAAAAGAAGAATGGAGCCAAGGCGTCCAGTTCTGGTATTTTTGTTGTTGAAGTTAACCTTTCTATTTCTACCACTTGGGTATTGGATACCGGTTGTGGTTCTCACATTTGTTCAAATGTGCAGGGGTTAAGAAATAGGCGGTTACTTGGGAAGAATGAAGTGGACCTCCGTGTGGGGAATGGAGCACGAGTTGCTGCCATGGAGATAGGCGACTATCACCTCACTTTACCTTCCGGACTTTGTATTGTTTTGAATAATTGTTATTATGTGCCTGCTATGAGCAGAAACATTATTTCAGTTTCATGTTTGGATAATGATGAATTTGATTTTGTTATTAAAAATGGCAATGCTCATATTCGTCGCCAAGGCATTTCTTATGGCAATGCCATGTTGCAAAATGGCCTTTATATCCTTGATTTACAAAACAAAGAGTCCATATACAACATTAATACAAAGAGGGTTAAATCAAACGAATTGAACCCTACTTACTTCTGGCATTGTCGCTTAGGACATGCAAACGAAAAACGCATTTCAAGACTCCACAAAACTGGAGTGCTTGGGTCATTCGACTTAGAGTCTTATGATACATGCGAGCCATGTTTGCATGGAAAAATGACAAAGAGTCCTTTTAATAAAAATGGCGAGAGGACTAATGGCTTATTGGAACTAATACATTCCGATGTATGTGGACCTTTAAGTACACATGCTAGAGGTGGTTTTAACTACTTCGTGACATTCATAGATGACTTCAGTAGATATGGCTATGTCTATCTGATGAAGTACAAGTCTGAAACTTTTGAGAAATTCAAAGAGTTTAAGAATGAAGTAGAAAACCAACTTGGCAAAAGTATAAAAGCCATTCGATCAGATCGAGGTGGCGAATACTTAAGCCAAGAGTTTGACAGTCATCTAAAGGAGTGTGGTATTATTTCACAGCTCACTCCTCCTGGAACACCTCAATGGAATGGTGTGTCCGAAAGGAGAAATCGAACTCTGTTGGACATGGTTCGATCTATGATGAGTCAAGCTAATCTTCCTATCTCTTTTTGGGGTTATGCATTAGAAACTGCTGCGTTTCTATTGAACCGTACTCCAACTAAAGCAGTTGAGAAGACACCATACGAGGTATGGACTGGGAAAGAACCCAATATGTCTTTTCTCAGGATTTGGGGCTGTGAAGCACATGTTAAGAAATTAACATCTGAAAAACTAGAGTCCAAATCTACTGTCTGCTTGTTTGTGGGTGATTATCCTAAAGAAACAAAGGGATACTACTTTTACTCACAAGCCGAGAACAAAGTATTTGTTGCTCACAAGGCTGTTTTCTTGGAAAAGGAGTTCCTTCTCAAGAAAGACAATGGGAGTAAAGTAGAACTTGGAGAAATTCAAGCACCACAAACTCCTATAGAGGATGGTTTGGAAATGGGATCAAGTTCACAACCAGTTGTGGAACAAGAACCCATTACACAAGAACCTAGAAGGTCCGATAGGGTACGTCAGGAGATTGAGAGATATGGATTTCTAATCACTGACAGTGACACTATTGAGTTAGTAGATCGTGAGGATCCTACTATCTACCGAGAAGCTATTGAAAGCCCAGACTCGGATAATTGGCTTGAAGCCATGAAATCCGAGATGCAATCAATGTACGATAACCAGGTTTGGACCTTGGTTGATCCACCAGAAGGTGCTAAGGTAATTGAATGCAAGTGGTTATTCAAACTAAAAGCTGATAAGACCTACAAAGGTAGACTAGTAGCAAAAGGTTTTCGACAAACTCATGGTATAGACTATGACGAGACCTTTTCGCCTGTAGTCATGCTCAAGTCCATTAGGATCTTGCTTGCCATAGCTGCATATCATGATTATGAGATATGGCAAATGGATGTCAAAACTGCTTTCCTTAACGGAAATTTACTTGAGGATGTGTATATGACACAGCCTGAAGGTTTTGTCAATCCCAAGCATCCTAAGAAGGTATGCAAGCTTCAAAAATCCATTTATGGATTAAAGCAAGCATCCCGAAGTTGGAATCTTCGCTTTGATGAGGCAGTCAAAGAATTTGACTTCATCAAGAACGAAGATGAGCCTTGTGTGTACAAGAAGGTTAGTGGGAGCATAGTAGTGTTTCTGGTCCTATATGTGGACGACATCCTTCTCATTGGGAATGATATTCCAACATTGCAAAAGGTTAAGCAATGGTTGGGAAAATGTTTCTCAATGAAAGACTTAGGTGAAGCCGAGACAATACTTGGTATTCGAATCTATAGAGATAGATCGAATCGGCTTTTGGGACTAAGTCAAGAAAAGTACATAGACAAAGTACTAAAGCGTTTTAGTATGGGAGACTCAAAGAAAGGATACATACCTTTGGCTTTGGGAGTTCCTTTGACTAAAGAACAGTGCCCTAAAACCAAAGAGGAAAGGGACAACATGAGTAGAATCCCATATGCATCTGCTATTGGATCTATCAAGTACGCTATGTTATGTACTAGGTTGGATGTTGCTCATGCACTGAGTATAACCAGTAGGTTTCAGTAAGACCCTGGTGAGAAGCACTGGTCTGCTGTAAAAGGGATTCTGAAGTACCTGCGAAGGACTAAGGATCACTTATTGGTGTATGGTGGTCAAGAAGAGCTCGTCATACAAGGTTATGCCGATGCTGCTTTTTAGACCAGCACTCAGGATTCTAGATCGCAATCTGGGTTTGTTTTTGTTTTGAACGGTGGTGCTGTCAGCTGGAGAAGCTCAAAGCAAGAAACCGTTGCCGACTCAACTACAGAATCTGAGTATATTGCAGCAAGTGAGGCTGCAAAAGAGGCTGTTTGGATTAAAAATTTCATTAATGGATTAGGAGTGGTCCCAAGCATCCTAGATCTATTAGAAATTTTCTGTGACAATAACGGGGCCATTGCACAGGCTAAGGAGCCCCGGTCACACCAGAAATCCAAACACATACTCAGGAGGTACCACTTGATCAGAGAAATCATTGATCGTGGGGACGTCAAGGTTAGCAAGATATCAAGTGAAGACAATGTAGCAGATCCTTTGACAAAACAGTTACGTCCAAATCTGCACGAAGCTCATTTGAGAGCGTTCGGTCTTAGGGCTATGCCCAATTGGGACTAGTGCTAGTGGGAGATTGTTAGTGTAAGCCCTAGCCCCAATACATTGTAACGAAACACTTGAAATTAATAAAATGAGGCATTTGTTTTATCCTTTGTATTCCTGTGCATATCAATTGATAAAACTATCCAAGAGTGTTGTTTCGATTTAAGTTATCATGTGTGAGGCACATGGATTGTAAGACCTTGAAACAAATGAGACATCATTCTAAATATCCCTAGTCAGTCATTGTTATGGGAATAACAAATGAATTAAGACTAGTATGCTCTCTCTGATCTTATGAGTTCTATCTTACGGATCATTAGGACAAGAGTGTCAATCAGAGATCATAGATACATGTTAAAGAACATGGTATCTGGATTTGATCCGCTCATGAGAACACTACATGGTACAAGTCATAAGTGTTTCTCATATGCAAGTTTTGTATCGGAGTTCTTAGACCTGAAATCTCTATGAAACTCTTTATGAATTACTGTGTACTTTGACATACACCTAACGTGCTCGTAACAGAGTGACAAGTACGGGTATGATTGGGTATGCACTGATTCATGTTAGAGAGCATGAGAGAAGTGAAGGGATTACCCCTCTCGATAAGAGAGAAAAATATCACCGGCCACTTGATCAGTGAACTGAGAAGTGTATGGCCATACCGAGATGAAATAATGAGTAATCATTATTTATCTGAGAGTTCAGTGTCACTGGAATATCAAGAAATGAATTAATGTATATAAGGATGACTAGTTCCATGCCTTATATTAATTCTGATATTTATGGGTAAGGGACTATGCGAAATTGCATTAGGTCACCAAATGCCATATGCATTTTCATTTAATTTGGAATGCTATAATATCTTGCTAGAGAATATATATAGCCTTTGAATTAATTTATTAATTCATTGCCAACATTAAATGGACCTATAGGATCGCACACAAAGCATTGGGCTTAAAATATTTAAATTAAGTATTGGACATTAATTTGGTCTTTTAATTAAAGTCAAATTAATGTATGTAATGGGTTATAATATTGCTATTGGGCTTTGGTCCATGAAAGAGAGAAATTCAGCCCATAAGGTTTAATTTCAATTAATTAATTATTTTGTGTTAATTAAGTTAATTGAATATTAAAGCCTAAAGGAATTTAAATTAAATTAAATCACTTATATATTTAATTAAGTGATTTCATTTATTTAAATGTCTTATGTTTTATTTCAAATTTGAATTTAAATTCAAAGGAGTTTAATTCAAAATATATTACTTATCTTTAGGAAGTGATAGAGTTTGAATTAATTATCTTAGGATAGTTGAATTCAGATTAATGACTTGCCAAAGGATAAGCATATATATCAAAAGAAATAAAACCCTAAACCTAATTTTTTTGTGGCATGAATAGTAACTCGTGAATAGTGACTCTCTCTCTCTTAATTCTTTTGTTCAATTTTTCACAAGGAGAAAGGATTGTTCCTCTTTCTCTTGTGTTATTGAGCAGTAATAGCAATCTAAAGAAGTATAAAATCAAGTTTTGTAGCTTCAAACTATAACCCTTACACAATACCGAAAAAGAGATCTAGCAATCTCGTTTTTAAGCCGACGGTGTAATTATGTGTATGAGAATAGAGGGAGTGGCACAAAAGGCTGTTCCTTGGCATTGGTGATCGAGAACTAAGGTGGATAAAGGCATCTTGGTTGCTGGACATCACAAAATCAAAGAATAAAAGGCATCAAAAGTTGTAAGTTCGATAACCCTAAAATTGCATGTTTCGATTCTATCTTTGGATATGTATGGTATGTATGATAAAATTTTTGTTTTTCCGCTGTGCTATCATGATTATCATACCATGTCATATTCCATCATGGGTATACATAAGTCAAATAGGTTAAAAGACCAAATTCTAAACAACTACTTAAAACCCAACTAAAGTAAAGTGACGAATTTCAAGCCCAAAATAAAAGACTACTAATAACCCAAATAACTAAACAATCCTTTTAAAAGAAAGCCCATATGCCTACCCCAAAACTTATGTAACTTAAGTGAGTCATGTGACTTTTAAATGAAGTACATGACTTGCATAATTAAAGCTCAAAGTTACAAAAGCCCCTGATGGCTTAAGTTGGCCCAATTTCTCATCTTGATTCCAAAAGGCTAAGTAATTTATGTTTGCCTTCAAGTTCTCCATAACACTTCTCAAAGGCATCTTCATTAAGTTCTAGAGTAATAAAGCCTTAAACATAAGATGACATGGCCATCTTTAGCTTCTTAGAATGCCCTCTTGTAATTGGACCACTAGGCATCTCTAAAGGATCATTGGTTAATGTTGGATCCGTATCATGCCCTCCCTCCTCAAAAAGATTTGTCATCAAATTTGCATCCCACATCAAAAGGAGATATGTCAGACACATTAAAAGTAGCAGAAACACTGTACTCATCTGGTAAACTATCTTGTAAGCATTGTCATTGATGCACTCCAATACTTGAAATGGACCATCACCACGTGCATCCAACTTTCTCTTTCTTTGGTTTGAAAACCGTTCCTTGTGAAAATACACCTAAATCCAATCTCCAGGGTTGAATACCACTTATTTCCTTCCCTTATTTGCTCTCTCAGCATACTTCTAATTTTTCTTCTCAATATTTTCTCTTGCCTTCTCATGTAAGGATTTCACCAATTCTGCCTTCTTATTACCATCCAAACTTGAAATTTTGTGTAAAGGTAATGGATAAAGATAAAGCACAATTAGTGGTTTAAAACCATAAACAAGCTCAAATGGTGAAAAATCAGTAAAAGAATGAATATTTCTATTATAAGCAAATTCAATGAAAGGTAAATAATCTTCCCATATTTTGAGATTCTTACCTACTATAGCACGAAGTAAAGTTTCCAAAGTTCTATTCATTACCTCTGTCTGACCATCTGTCTGTGGGTGACAAGTAATAGAAAATAACAACTTTGTACCTAACTTACCCCATAGAACATGCCAAAAATGTGAAAGGAACTTTGTATCCCTATCAGAAACAATAGTGCGTGGAACACCATGAACCACATAACTTCCCTAAAGAATAGATCAGAAATATTAATAACACCATCACATTTATGACAAGCAATAAAGTGAGCCATCTTGCTAAACCTATCTACCACAACAAAAATGCTATCTCTACCATGCTTAGTTCCAGGCAACCCTTAGAAACATCAGTCCAAAGAGAACTAGGCACAAGTAGAGGCATATACAAACCATGGGGCATAGTTTTAAACTTAGCTTGCCTACATGCAACACATGAATTACATATTTTTTCCATATCCTTGCGCATATGAGGCCAATAAAAATGCTCATTCAACATGCCATAAGTCTTAGGCACCCCAAAATGTCCCATTAATCCCCCATAATGAGACTTTATTACAAGTAAATCACTAATAGAACATTTTGGCAAACAAAGCTTATTGCCTTTAAGCAAAAACCCATCATGCCTATAAAATTTATCAAAAGCTCAATGCTCACATACTGCATGCATATTACCAAAATCAAGATCTCCAACATATAATTCCTTAACATGCTCAAGACCAAGAAACTTAGAACTAAGTGTAGAAATTAAAGTATATCTCCTTGACAATGCATCGATAATAATGTTATCTTTTCCATGCCTATATTGAATAACATAGGGAAATTTTTCAATACATTCAACCCATTTAGCATGCCTTTTATTCAATTTACCTTTTCCTTTCAAATGTTTGAGGGACTCATGATCGGTATGAATGACAAACTCCTTAGGAAGAAGGTAATGTTGCCACATGTCCAAGGCTCTTACTAAGGCATATAGCTCCTTATCATAGGTTGAATAGTTAAGTTAGGCTCCATTAAGCTTCTTACTAAAGTAGGCAATTGGTTTCTTCTCTTGCATCAGCACCATTCCAATACCTACACCAGAAGCATCACACTCTATTTCAAATGTCTTATCAAAAGTAGGCAAAGATAAAATAAGAGCAGAACATAACTTCCCTTTCAAAGTATCAAATGCCTTTTGCTGTGCTCATCCCTACTTGAATCCAACATCCTTCTTGTAAATTTCTGTAAGTGGTGCAGCAATGGAAGAAAAATCTTGCACAAAATGCCTATAAAAGCTTGCCAAACCATGGAAGCTCCTCACATAAAAAATAGTCTTAGGCATGGGCTATTCTTGAATTGCCTTCACTTTTTCTTCATCCACTTCAAATCCCTATGCACTCACCACAAAACCAAGAAACACAAATCTATCTATACAAAATGTGCATTTCTTAAGCTTAGCATACAACTTTTCAGATCTCAAAGCTTGTAAAACTAAGCTAACATGCTCAATATGTTCTTCATAAGACTTGCTGTAAATGAGCATATCATCAAAGTACACAACAACAAACTTCCCTAAATATGCACGTAATACATGGTTCATAAGCCTTATAAAAGTGCTAGGGGCATTAGATAGCCTAAATGGCATCACCAACCACTCATACAAATCATATTTAGTTTTGAAAGCTATTTTCCAGTCATCACCAAATTTCATTCTAATTTGATGATATCCACTCATTAAATCAATTTTTGTAAAATACAGGGCACCACATAATTCATCCAAACACACATTCTTCATGTTCCATCCTTCTTAGGCACCAAAAGAATTGGCACTGCACATGGACTCATGCTTTCCCTCACTAATCCCTTTTCCATGAGTTTTTCCACTTGCCTTTGCATCTCCTTAGTTTCCATAGGATTGCTTATATAGGTTGGTCTATTGGGAATGGTAGATCCTGGCATGAAATCAATATAATAGTCTATCACTTTCAAAGGTGGCAATCCATCTAGCATCTCATCAAGAAAGACATTAGAATACTCTTGCAACATAGAAACAAAACTAAGAGGCAAAGAATCAAGATTAAGGTCAGCGTTAGAAAATAAAGGTTTCTTGCATATGACAAGGATCAATGGTTGTCCTAAAGTTAAAGCACTCTTAATCTCTCTTTTTCTCATATAAAAATTATGTTTCTGCATTCCCCCTTGCTTGTTTTCACTCACCAATGGGATATTTATTTGTTTTGTTTCTCTTCTAGCCTCTTTTTTCCTTTTCTTTTCTTTTTCTCTTTCTCTCACCCCTTGAGCCAAAATCTCTCTCCCCTTTACTCCTTTGGCCAAAGCCTATTTCTCTTTCTCAAACATTTTCTTTTGTTCTTCATAAATCTCTTGAGGAGATAATTGAGCTAAAATGACCTTTTTACCTTCATAAAAAAAGAAAATCGGTTAGTGTACCCATTATGAATAGGCCTGCCTAAAAGCAAATGGCCTACCTTCATAGGTACAACATCACATAAAACCTCATCCTTGTACCATCCAATAGAAAATGGCACTCTAACTTGGCATGTCACCTTAACTTTTCCACTATCATTTAACCACTGCAACCTATATGGTCTAGGAAGCTTCTCACATGCCAAGTTCAACTTCTCAACCATACTTGCACTAGCTACATTCGTGCAACTCCCCCCATCGATAATGATTATGCACACTCTCCCATTAACTAAACACTTAGTGTTAAATATATTATCTCTTTGTTCTAGGCTATCTTCTTTAACATTCAAGTTTAAAGCTCTTCTAGCAACTAAAGATGTCTCGGTTTTAGCAGCTAATAACTCCCCTTCACTATCACAGTCACTACAATCCTCTAAAGGAGCCATTTTATTATCACTTTGTTTGGATTCAGAAGTAATTTCCCCATCATCCCTAGCTATTATTACCCTCCTATTAGGATAGTCTCGTGCTATATGTCCCTTACCCAAACATTTAAAATATTTGATTTCTCTACTAGGGGTAGGAGTACTAGAGTTACAAATGATAACAAATCGTATTTTTTTCCTTGGCTTGAAAATAAATGATGTGAGACCCCAAGATTAAAGAACCAAAAACTCCTTGAACATACACTTTGATTTCAAAAGACAAAGAAGACAAACACACTCCCTATTGAATCCCCAAACAACACGTGAATGGAAATGCAAATAATTGGGATAAGAAGAATAAGAAAAATGTTATAATCAAATGATTGATAAGTAATTCTAATTCTTGATATCATAGAAAAGATAAGCAAACATTCCTCACTAATCTCTCTAAAGAATTTCGGCCAAGCCAATAAGAGAAACCTCTCAAAAGTTTAATTCATCAAAATCTGAAGTTTACAACTTATAATAACCTATTTATAACTTCCAAAACCTAAGGGAATGGGTATACATAAGTCCAATAGGTTAAAAAGACCAAATCCTATCTAAAATAGGCTAAAACAACTACTTAAAAGCTAACTAAAGTGAAGTGACGAATTTCAAGCCCAAAATAAAAGACTAACTAATAGCCCAAATAACTAAATAATCCTTTTAAAAGAAAGCCCACACACCTAGCCCAAAACTTATGCAACTTAAGTTAGTCATGTGACTTTTAAATGAAGCACATGACTTGCATAATTAAAGCCAAAAGTTGCAAAAGCCCTTGATGCCTTAAGTTGGCCCAATTCCTCCTTTTTCTTCCAAAAGGCTAATTACTTTATGTTTGCCTTCAAGTTCTCTATAACACTTCTTAAAAGCATCTTCATTAAGTTCTTGAGTAACAAAGCCTTGAACATAAGATAACATGGCCATCTTTAGCTTCTTAGCATGCCTTCTTGTAATTGGACCACTAGGCATTTTTAAAGGATTATTGGTTGATGGTGGATCCATATTAGATTGTTGGGGATGTTTGGCCGAGCGATTGACCACTGGACTTCAAAAATAATTTTTTGGCCTTCCTACTGCACTCTAAAAATCAACTTTTTTGCACATTAAAGCACCAGGTTAAATTTAATTCACCTTAATTCCTTAACAAAATGTAATCAATCCCCATCAACAACATTAACACAAAATTACAACCTTCACTCATGTAAATCCCACCTTAACCAATTTATGATGAAACTCCATCAAACTTGATTTTTGAAACATGTAAACCAGTTTATAGCACAATGTGTATAAAATATTATCAAACTCACTCAATTTTGCCCTTTTCTTCTAAATTCTCTTGAAGCTCTAATTCAATAATTTCAAGCAATATGAAAACTGATCAATCCATTGAATTACATATAAAATCCACTCTTAACCTAATACATGCAAAGTTCTTCTTTACATTCATAAAGCCTCAAGCAACTACAGTCAAATTTACACTCAAACAACTCAAAATCATAATTCTATATTAAGTTCAACTGAGTTGTAATTCCTTTTAATTGGTATCTAAAGACAATATAAGCTCTTTGATTACCTTAGAAGCATTTACTATACTAAGTTAAATAACATAATTAAGCACAAAATCATTAGAAATGGCTTATTTTCACCCCAAATCTTAAACTCATGAACTAAAAACTAAAATCCTATAAACAAAAGAAACATGGACATAAATTAAACTTTAGAAACCTATGAAATAAAAAAACAAAACATAACTCATAAAAAATTGATGAAAATTTAAATAGAATGGTTAGAAGAGTTATGGTTTATTGAGTCCCAGCTCGATTTATGTTACTCTTTGGAGGCCGAGCTTTTGATCCAAATTCGAGTCTTTATAGACTTTGCTCTTCATTTCTCCTATTAGTAGAAGAAACTTGTCATAGTTCACCAAAGCTAAAAATTCGATGTCTTTAATAAAGTACGATCCCTCCTTTGGCTCATTAAAAATGAATTCTATTGGCTCTTTAGCCTAAATAAATCCTTCAAGCAGATTGAATCCAGTGTCTCCATTTGAAAATTTTTCCCTTCTTGCTCTTTTGGTGATAAATTCTCCACAAGCGGTTCTAATACACCTTTCAGATGACCACAAAACTTGTCTTCATATATGAATTGTTCATTTTCTTCTTTACCCACCGTTAATGAATGATTTGTTTCTTTCTTTGTACCACTATCAGCTTAAAATTTCATAGAAACACTCATAAGTTCTAGTTTAGATTTCAATCTTTCAATTCCTTCCTCTTTATCCCTTAATAGACTCTCTTGATGCTTGATTATTTCCTTTTGAGTATTAACTTCTCTTTTTGAATTTTAAACTTTTCCTCTTGATTCCTTAATATAGCCTCTAACTTCTCTTTTTCAGCATAAAATTTCCTTTCCTTTCTTATAAGCAAGTCACATATATCTTGAGTTTCGGAGATAACATCATCTTGCGTGGCCTTTCATCCTTCTTTTTTAACCTAAAATTGCTTCTCCTTACTTATAAGCAATTCATAAAGACATTAAATTGTTGAGTTACTAGTCTCTTATGAATATTGGAGTTCTTGATTTTCTCTTCTCCAATCTTTCATTTGTGCTCTCAAAGAATCATCAAAAGGTGATGAATAAGGAATTTGTGAATGTACATGCAAGAGCTTCAATTCCTTCATTTCTCTTATTAAATCATTCATTTGCTATTGTAAAAGGAATAAATTATAATCTTGGACATCATTTTGCATCATTTTGAGGATTATCTTAAAATTTTCCTGTAAAGAACAATCACCAAATCAAAAACAAAATAAAAACTAAAATCCTAGACTAACTCAATCAAAGATATTTAATAAATAACATCGATGTTCTCCGGCAATGATGCTAAGAACTTTATCAGAGTCTAATAAGTGTACTACTCAATCAAAGATACTAAATAAATAACACCGATGTTCTCCGACAACGATGTTAAGAACTTGATCAAAGTCTAATAAGTGTACTAGATCGGCTAGTACTATAGATGAGTATAGATTAAGATCCCAAATATCGTATCCAAGGGAAAATGAATTGCTAAGGATAATATCTATGTGTGAATTAAATTAATATAAGATTATTTCCCAAATGTTTTTGATTTCAAGGTAAAAATTAAACTAAATAAATAATTAAACAAAATAAAAACTAAAATTAAACTAACATGAATTAAAAACAAAACAATAACTGAAATACTCTTGGTAAAGGAACTATCCACCTTAACTTCCATTGCAATAACTTAATTTTAATAGGAATACCAATGATTATGGAAAAACTAGTAATAAAGCCAGATATCTTTATGCAAGAATATCATTCCTAGTATTAAACTCATAGACAAATTTAATACTTAGCATAAAAATCTAGTTTTAAATTTCTAAATATTCATTGAACTCTTTTACAAGTAAATTCAGCTTCAATTTATTTTTAGTTCCTTCTCTCTTAGTATTAATCAATAATTTTAATACATAATTACCTCAAAACCAGAAAGTAATCATGCATTGACACTAAAGAGTTAATCTAAGAATATGCAAATCATTAACTATGTTTAAACCAATTTTTAGATATTGAACCAATAAATCAACAATCAATCTTAGTAGAATTAATGATAAGAAGATGCTTTAAATTAAGAAATAATAAGCTGATATTTAAATATAAAGCTCAACTTAAGTCATCATAATAAAAATAAAAGGATTCAATTATCCATTAGCAAAAGTAAAGAAAAATATTTACTAAACATACTGAAAACTAAATAAAAATTAAGAAAAAAAATTAAAAATATAGAGTTAAAAAGCTCTCTTGGTCAACTGTTTATAGAAAACTAGAGAAGACTTCATTCTCCAAACTTTTGTTCTTTACAAACTAAAATAGAAAAATGTAAAACTAAAATAAAAAACCTAAAACTAAAACTAAGCTAAATTTGTGTTTAACTATTGAATTCTTTTATGATCTCCCCTTGTTTTGGTATTTCTATCTTATATTTATAGGTGAAAGTGAAGAAGTCTGACTTCTGGTTGCTTCCCAATTAGAACAAGAAAAGGATTCTACTAAATTGGAAGTTACATCAAATTTTACTTCTAAGTGCACGATGAACTAGTTGAATAAGTAAAACCATGCACTGCCATGTATAGAATGAAGATCAACCATGCACGGCTAAGCATGATTTTTACCTTTGTGATGCACAACCAAACACAAGCTTATTGTACGAAAACAAATTCTTCATCTTTTGGTCTTATTTCATAGTTTTATCACACTCGGCCATTTAAATTCCTTGCTTGGTTGAGTGAAATATTTGTGGACTAAACGACACAATTGTTTTTATAATTTTCCAAAATTAAGAAATTGGCCCAAAACTTTGCCTTTCTTTTAATTTAATCCTTTTTTCTTTAAATTGACCCTAAAAAATACCAAAACTTAAAATTAACCCTTAAAACACAAATTTAACCAATTAAACTATAATTCAACTAAATTAACACTAAATCAACTCAATTAAATAACTAAAATCACACTGAAAATAACATTTAATTTATAATTATCATGTCAAATTGGAGGTAGGTAAAATTAAGGTCTTTAATTCAAATTAAAGGCATATATTGATTGATTTAGGTGTTTAGAGTTTATTTATGATGATAGAATCAATTATTGAAGCATGATTTTTATGAAAATTGCATGGGTATTTTCGGTCACCCTTGAAGAAGAATAAAAGTGGTGGAATTTTATGGATTTAAGGTGATAAAAATGGAGATTTAAGTGTAAAAGATAAGGAATAAAAGTAATTGATTACAATATTCCTTAATTTTCATGAATTTTGTGTAGTGCTATGATTATGTAAGTTATGTAATTATGTACATAATTCATGTTAAATTGAAATAGGCCTTATAAATGTGTTTAGGGGAGCTAGAATTGATGATTTGAATGCCTTAAATAAGGAAAAAGAAACTAAACTATATGGTATGGACAATATGGAAGCCGAATTGGGTACTAAGAGATACTAGGATATATTTGATGATTTAATGGAAATTAAATGCATAAACATGTTAACTAAGGTTATAAATATGTGAATAGAGCTTATAATTGATAGTTTAAGTGCTCAAAATGGAGAAAAGAAATTTGGTACTCAAATTATATGTGAGGCCACGTGTATACATAAGATTATATTTTGATGAATTATGTAAAGTAGTTGAATAAATGAAATCAATTGGATAAATGATAATTTTTTTTAAAAAGAAGTAATTGTATTAATGAGGTTAGTAGAAAAAGAATTGAATGTGGAATTGGAACATGATGGTCGAATAGAGTTTGGCTAGAAAATGAAATAATTGATGATATAAAGATTGAAATGTATGAAAAAAATGAAAAATGTCGACAGTGACACCAATTTTAAAAATAATAATATTTATATAATGCATTGTTATGGGATGATAATTGTATAAGAATGCCAAGTGGAGTGACATTGTGTTGTTACTTAATATAAGCCTAAAAAAAATCGAGGGCTTTAAAATGAATTTAGGCCTGAAAAGAATTATCCATGAATTTATTAAAAATTTATGAAGTATGTTTGAATATTTTTAAGTGTGAAATTAGATTATGTTTGATGTAAAAATGATAAATTATTGTGAAATAATTAATAAATTGAGTGGAAATGATGAATTATTATGGGATAATTCATAAATTATACACTGTAATGAAAAAAGAAAGTGACTGATCAACTAAAATAAGAAAGCAAATGAAAATGTTAATATGTGAAAAGTGAATTTTATCCATAGTAATGGTCAAACGGTTAAAATCTAGTTCAGAATATGATTGGCTAGCCATGGGGATTCCCATATCGCTGTACAAGTCATGGGGACTTACTTTGCTATGGTAGGATCGTAATGATCTCCCATGGTATATGTATTATCCGCTCTGCTCTATTTTATTTTATGATGAAATGGTCCTTTGAGGTCATTTTTTAGTCTGTACTGTGGATCCATGGGGTTCAATATCCTATATATTGGGTCTAAAAATTTCTGCCAGGATTGTACTAGGGGTATAATGATAAAAGTGACTGAAAAATACAAAAAGTAAAGTGAAAATAAAGATTTGAATGAAAAAAAAGACCTAAGTGAAAGAAAATGAAAAGTTTAGAGCTAAAATGGTAATTTTTTCGAGTAATAATTTTAATTGGTAAAATTGACTACGTAATGAAAAAAGGGGTAAAAGTGGAAAAATTACTGAATAAACAGCTTAAAAATGGATGTTTGTGAGTTTGAAGGATTAAAATGAAATTTTGCATGAAAAAGTTAAAATAAGGATTAATTGGCAATTCGAATGCCAAATAATGAATTTGGAGGGAAAATGAATGAATTAGTGGCAATATTGTAAATAAAGCATAAAAATGACAATTTTGTAAGTAATTGAAAAGAATTGATATATTCAAGGATTAAAACGGTAATTGTTTTTTAAATAAAATATGAAGGTTATTTCCTAAGTGGAAATGAAAAACAAGTGAATTTAATTGTAAAGTATGAAAATAATTTATACTAAAATGTAAAGTGGCAAGAAAATAATATTTTAAGGATTAAAATTTGCAATTTGTATAATGAACAGTAAATGAAATGTATAAATAAGTTCAACTAGTGATATTAAAGTAATTAATTGAAATTCAAGGGCAATATTATACTTCAATGAGAGTTAAGTATAAAAATGGTAAGATAGGAAAATTAATGATATAATGTGTAAGTTAATGCCCCAATAGGGATCAATATATAATTTACCATAAAAATAATATATTTTTGATTGAAAGATAGATTGCTTGTCAAATAAGAAATTAAATATAAAAGTAAAGATAAGTAGTAGCACCAGTGTAAATAAGTAGTAAAAGAGATCATTGTCATAATTTAGTGAAAGTGCAAGGATCAAATTGTAATTTAGCAAATGAAATGTTAATTGATGGACGAAATTATAAATGAACCCTATTATATGGTGAAATAGGGACCAAAAATGTAATTCTTACACTTAAATAAAAGTAAGGATTAAATTATAATTTTACATGTCACAACATGTGTTAAGAGTAAAATATAGAAAAAAGAGTTATAAGAGTAAATAGTGAAAATGTAAGATAAAATTTGCAAATGTGCAATTTTAGGAACCACATTACAATTTGCCATTAATGATGGTAGGGAAAGAACGAAAAAAGGAATTCAGAAATAGTATGGTCTGTAAGTGTATTTAAAAGTATAATAAATATTACCTAAGAAATGGCAAAAATAGTAATGGTTGGCAAGTGAAAAGTAAATTGTAAATTAATAGGATTTTTAAAGGGGACTTAATTATAAAATAGTCCTAATAAGAGTAAAGAAAGATTAGCCTACAGGTTAGATTAGAATGTTATCTGTATGTGAAATAAGTCCGAAAATGTTGGGGCCATTAAGGACGTAAATGTTATAGATAGTATTAATGCATAGGTTAATAATATCAATATTAATGGTAAGAATCGTAATAATAAATCAGTTAGTAAAGCTACTATAATATTAAAGAATTAATCAAAGGGATTAGCACAACATAGATAAATCATGGTAGTAATGAAAGAAATGACAAAAAGATTGATTAGGAAAGGAAGTGATAGTATTGCTAGATAAGACCCCAACATTTAAATGTTAATGAAAAAGAGTGTAAGCATAACAGTAGCTGATTTCAGTAATTGAATGATAATCGAGGTAATGATAACAAAAGAGTTAATGATGGTATAAATGAGAAATGAATAAGTTTGTGTATACCTGCATGTGATTGGATTGGAAAGTTTGGGATATGTATTCTACCATTGGGCATTTTAATGCTTAGAGCGTAGTTTTGTGACTACGTGTAGGTTTCAATGACAAAAAGATTCAGCAAATTTTGCAAACAGGCAGGAAGGATGATGGATAGCATAGATATGACATGTATATTATCATAAGAAATAGGAATGTAAGTGTTAAAAATTATGGTTATGTATTTTTATAAGTACAAACTGTATTTAGTATTGCATATGAGCTATTTGATTATATTAGTTCTTGATTGTTGATGATGTTTGAAATAAAAATTTACCGAACTATCTAGGTTAGTGCATTGGGTGACTATAGCTTTGATCCGACATCCGATTTAATTTGTCATCGAGTGTATAGTGCAGTGTTATAAGGATGTTACAAAGGAGATCGAATAATAGAGAGAGGTGGAGAGAAAGAGAGAGAGAGAGAATTCGAACAACCCCTAAGGCTCCACTGGCCTCCTCCATCAACCAAATCGCTACTTCTTTATTTTCCTTTCGGGTTGAAATCTCTCTCCAATCGATAACTCCTCCTTAAGATTTCGACCACCTCTGATGTCTAATGGCTACAAGGACACCACTGGCAAACTCCTGGTGGTTCTATGCTCTTTCCCACACAAATCATTCCTTTTTGGTGATGGACAGATCGAAGAAGAAGTGGCCGTGGCAATTCTAGCATGATTTTTGGCCAAACCATCCCATGTCAAGGCACGTGACCACCCACCATAAGTCTCTAAGACCCTGAGGTTTATGGCGATAATTAGGGTGCATCTTTGGTGATGTTCCAGTAAAGTTCGGCAAGCACAGTGATGGATGAAAATGGAATAAAATGCAGGAAATAATCCTAATGGGTATGTGACTACCAAATTTATCTCTATAAATTTCTTCAAATAAATTATGAAATTTGTTTATAGCAATTATTTATTATTTTTTCCCTAAGATTGAATATATGTCTAATGTAGATACTCCTAAGAGATTGGACAAATAGAAGGATTCTTTGAGGTTTCCAGATGGACCAATTACAAGGAGTAGAGCCAAGAAGATTAAGGAGAAATTTCAAGCATTTATACAATCGTTCGTTGAGGAAAAAGTCTTCTATTGCGAGCGTGACATCCTTTTTGGGTGCAACCAAGATTAGATTGGTAATATCGAGAGCAAATTTAGAAGAGTTCATCAAGGCTTAGAGATGGTACATATGCTGGGAACTAAGGTGGACCATGAAGAGAAGTTTTGAGCATATGCAATGCTTAAGTTTCGGCCTATTTTAAGTTGGGCTTTATTTTAATTTTTATGTGAGATTTAATTAAACTTTGTTTACTTAGTTTTGAAATTATTGTTTGGGCCTTCCAGGCAGCCCATTCATTTGATCTTATATTCACTTTAAGCTATCCTAGTTTAGAAATGATCAAGAGTTAATTAACCTAGCCCAGTCATCTAATGACTTTAGGTTAATTCTTTAGCTTATAAATACCTTATATTGTTATAGCTTGATATCAGACTTTATGAATATTAATCAAAGAATTGATTTATGCATGAATTAAGGCTTGTTAAGGTACGGGTTCTTACTTTGATGTTGTTTTAAGAGTTGGGTTATTCAAGTTTTAATTGTATAGTTTTATTCTTCATCTTATTTCTGCTTTAGGTTGTAATTTCCTTTGGAATTAAGGTTTGAAGTATTTATCCTTTCGGATGGCATGTTAAGTTTATGAACAACTGAATTGATTTGGATTTTAGGATTCTTTTAGATCCTAGGGTTCCACATCATTTGGTATCAGAGCTAGGCTTCTGCTCAGAAAAACTAATAGTTTTTATTTTTTGTTATATTTATAGTTAAGTTGTATACTATTTGATAAAAAAATTCATATGTACTGTTCATAATATTTTTCATCCAAATTTTGATGACCAAAAAGAGAAAATTTCGCTGATACTAGTATATCAGAAATTTTAATATCGAAAATTCAATTAAAAAAATTGAAAAAAAAGATTTGCAATCCAACAAAAGTTTTGGGTTTCTTTAAAATAAATTAGGGAGAGCTAGTGTGGGTCGAGTTAGAGAATTTAGGACTCTAGTTTTGTTTCTTCCTCACGCGGAGCCAAATCCATGATACTTAGTTTCAAATTCATCTTCTTTGCATTCTTAGTTATCTTTATTGTTAAATTGCTTAATTTTGCTTCCATAAATATTATTGGAGTGGTAAAATTACTTATTATTGCTCATTTGCACATAAAATTCAATTATACACATTGTCTTTATCTTATGTGTAATGTTCTGAAAAGTTATTTCAAAAATATTTGTGACTCTTCGTGTCTGTCGCGCTCACGACCATCATCGCACTTGCAACACTTTATGATATTTCCATTGTCACGCTCGCGATAGAGGTAATTTTTGCCTTAAAAAATTCTTTTTTTCGTGTTTCATTGAATTTTCTTGTATTCTTTACATAAGTTTTGCTTGATTTACATTATGATTCTGAAGAATAACTTTATAGTTGAGAATAAGAGTGAAAAAAGGCAAGAGTGTGTGAGGACATTTAAGAGGGTAAAAGCCATTTAGTGTGAAACACGAGAGAAGTGACACCACATAAGTGTAAACACATAAAGGAGTGTCTGTGAGGTTTTTATTTAACATTTTTTGTAGGATTATACCATGACTGAAGAGACTAACAAGAGGAAAATATCTTTTGAAGAGGTAGCTTACTCAATACAAAAGATGCATGGAACGTTGGAAAAGTTTATACGGGATATAGGTAGCATGAATGATAGGTTAGAATGGTTGGAAATGAGCACAACTAGTAACTCTAAGAGGATAGCAATGAGAGGTCATTGGGTTAATGAGAAAGTGGATGTTGAACTTGATGACTTGGAAGAAGAAGAAAAAAAAGTATGTTCAGTGAGAGAACGGGGAAGGAGGGAAGATAGAAGGGAAGGCAACATAAGTGCCATCAAGATGAATATTCCATCCTTCAAAGGTAAAAACAATGCTGAGGAATATTTAGAGTGGAAAAGAAAAAGTAGAGATGATATTTGAATATCATAATTATTCTGAGGATAAAAAGGTTAGATTAGCTGCTATTGAGTTCTTCGATT
The DNA here is from genome assembly GCA_037975025.1 of Excoecaria agallocha. Classification (NCBI taxonomy): domain Eukaryota; kingdom Viridiplantae; phylum Streptophyta; class Magnoliopsida; order Malpighiales; family Euphorbiaceae; genus Excoecaria; species Excoecaria agallocha. Next base: position 20,176,836 of record CM075810.1, on the reverse strand, counting down.
ATGCACTAATATGGTGGTCTAAGTTGAATAAAAGTAGGAGGAGGAATGAATAATCTTCAGTTGCTAATTGGGAAGAGATGAAAAGAATAATGAAGAAGAGGTTCATGCCTAGTTATTATTATAGAGAAATACATCAACGATTACATAGGCTAACTTAAGGGACTAGATATGTAGAGGAGTACCATAAGGAGATGGAGATGTTGATGATTAGGGTCAAATAGAGAGATAGTCAATATAGTGGAATTACAACATTTTATTGACATGAAAGAGCTGGTCAATATGGCTATAAAGGTGGAGAGACAATTGAAGTATAAATAAAGTACCAGAAGTAACACTTTGAGTGCCACATCCCAATGGAATTCGAGATGGAACAAGTGAGATAACAAGGCTACTAAAAAGTATTTGATGCAAAAGAGAAAGTCAAAGATAACAAAAGTGGCACACTTGAAACAAATGGTATTTCTAATGTAACCCCCTCTAATACTAAGCATAGAGATATTAAATGCTTTAGGTGCTTAGGTGTAGGGATATCACATCTAAATATCCTAATAAAAGGGCTATGCTAGTTAAGGAAAATGGAGAAATTCGATCTAACCATAAGAGTGATTTTGAGTCTATACTTAGTCTAGAAACTATATCTGATTATGAAATAGAATTTACTGAACATGGTGAATCATTGGTAGTTAGGCGTGCTTTGAATTTACAAATTAAGGAAGAATTTGATGATGATAAAAGAGAGAACATATTTCATATTAGATGTAAAGTGCATAATAATGTGTGTAGCTTAATCATTAATGGGGGAAGTTTTTCTAATGTTATTAGTACTACACTAGTTAAAAAATTAGGATTCAAGTGCATGAAATATGCTATACCTTATAAGCTATAGTGGTTAAATGATTATGGAGAAGCGAGAGTCACAAAACAAGTCATAATTGCCTTTTCAATTGGAAAATTTCATGATAAGATAATTTGTGATGTGGTACCAATGCATACTGGGCATATCTTACTTGGAAGATCTTGGTAATTTGATAGGAGAGCTATTCATGATGGGTATAAGAATAGGTATTCCTTTAAGATAAATGGGCAAAGTATCACTTTGGCTCCATTGACACCTAAAGAAGTGCATGAGGAACAATTAAAACTCCAAAGGTCACTTGAGGGGGAAAAGGGTAGTGAGGCTAAAAAGGCAAAAGAAAAAAGAGACAAGAGGCCAAGAGAGAAAAAAAGAGTATGGCCCAATGGTGAGTGACTGTGCAGGTGAGAAAAAGAAAGAGAGATGCACATGAGGGAAAAGTATCGATGGAGTGTCTTCTATTGTGAGTGCAACAACCATCGCTAGCACTACAAGGTGCGCAGATAAAAAAAAAATTTCTTTTTATACAAAAGAGAGAGACATTAAGAGAGCTGTTAAGTCAAGAAAGTTTCTCTTAATACTTTGGTACAAAGAAAACTTCTTAAATTTGACTAATTAACCAAAATTTGCCTAATGGTGTTATTTCTTTATTGTAAGAATTTGAGGATGTCTTTCTCGAAGAGATTCTAAAAGGGTTCCTACCTTTGAGAGGGATTGAGCATCAGATTGACTTTATTCCAGGAGCATCCATCCTAAATAGACCAACCTATAGAAGTAACCCCGAAGAAATAAAGGAACTTCAAAGGCAAGTTAATGAGCTATTGAAAAAGGGACAAATAAGAGAAAGTCTTAGTTCGTGTGCTGTTCCCGTACTACTTATTCCAAAGAAGGATGGAATTTGGAGAATGTACATTAATTGTAGTGCAATCAACAAAATCGTGGTAAAGTATAGATATCCTATTCCTAAACTTGATGATATTTTAGATGAATTGTATGGTGTATGCTATTTCACTAAAATTGATCTTAAAAGTGGATACTATCAAGTTAGAATGAAATTAGAGGATGAATGGAAAACAACTTTTAAAACAAAGTATGGTTTGTATGAGTGGTTAGTTATGCCTTTTGGATTAACTAATGCACCTAGCACTTTTATGAGATTGATGAACCATGTCTTGCATGAATTCCTTGGTAAATTTGTTGTTGTTTACTTTAATGATATGCTTATTTATAGTAGATCTTTAGATGAGCATATAGGTCATATTTGAGTTATATTGAAAGTAATAAGGGATGAAAAGTTGTATGCGAATGTGAGTAAGTGTACCTTTTTCTATGACAAGTTGAAATTTTTAGGATTTGTAGTGTCAGTTAAGGGCATAGAAGTGGATGAAGTAAAGATTAAAGCCATTCAAGAATGCCCTACTCCTAAGACAGTTAGTGAAGTAAGGCATTTTCATAGACTTGCTAGTATCTATAAGAGGTTTATGAAAGACTTTAGTACTATAGCTACTCTATTAAATGACATTGTTAAAAAGGATGTGCCTTTTGAATGGAGTGAGAATCAGAAAAATGGCTTTAGGTTACTTAAGGAAAAGCTATGTATTGCTTTAGTTTTAAGCTTGCCTAATTTTGATAAAGCTTTTGAAATTGAATGTGATGCTTCCAGGTTAGGTATTGGTGCTATTTTGATGTAGGATAGGAAACTGATTGCATACTTCAGTGAAAAGCTTAGTGGAGCTGAATTGAGACATTCCATCTATGATAAAGAGTTTTACTCTTTGGCAAGAGCTTTGGAGGTTTGGCAATATTACATCTTGCCAAGAGAGTTTGTGATCTACAATGATCACGAGTCTCTCAAACATTTGAAGTCTCAAAGTAAGCTGAATAAAAGACATTCAAAGTGGATGAAATTCGTGGACAAATTTCCATATGCGATCCATTACAAGAAAGGTAAAGAGAATGTGGTAGTGGATGCACTTTCAAGAAGGTATTCCTTAGTCTCTACTTTATGTTCTAAGTTGCTAAGATTTAAGTATATTAAGGATATGTACGATACAAATTAAAATTTTTGTAATGTGTTTGATGCATGTGAACATGTTGCATTTCAGAAATTTTATAGGCATGATGGATATTTATTTAGAGAAGGAAAATTATATGTGCCCATATGTTTTTTGAGAGAGTTGCTTATGCATAAAGCACATTATGGGATTTAATGGGATACTTTGGTGCACTCAAAACTTTAGATGCATTTCATAAACATTTTTATTGGCCTCATATGCATAGAGATGTTGAGAAAATATGTGAGAAATGTATTGCATATAGGTAAGCTAAATCTAAAGTTAAACTGCATTGTTTGTATACTCCTTTGCTTATTCCGAATGAACCTTGGGTTGATATATCTATAGATATTATGTTAGGTTTACCTAGGATAAAAAGGGGTAAAGACAAAATTTTGTTGTAGTTGATAGGTTTAGCAAGATGGTACATTTTTTTTCTTGCCATAAAATCGATGATACTATGAATGGTGTTAATTTGTTCTTTAGGGATGTTGTACGTATACATGGCATACCTAGGACAATTATGTTGGATAGAGATATAAAGTTCTGAAGCTACTTTTGTAAAACTTTATGGGAAAAGTTGGGAACTTAATTATTGTTTTCAACTACTTGTCATCCTTAAACGGATGGATAAACTAAAGTAGTTAATCGAACTTTAGGAACTTTATTGCGTATTGTTGTTGGTAAGAATTTGAAAACATGGGAAGAATGTTTGCCATTGGTTGAATTTGCATTTAATTGAACTATTCATTCTTCTGTAGGTTTTTCTCCATTTGAGGTAGTTTATGGTTTTAATCTTTTAACTCCTTTAGATTTAACGCCTTTACCTTTGCATGAGATATCTAACTTAGATGGATAGAAAAAGGATGAGATTGTTAGATCTATACATGAGAAGACTCGAGAATATATTGAGAAAAGGAATAAAGTTTATGCTGAATAAGCCAACAAGGGATGTAAAAAGTTAGTATTTGAACCAAGTGATCGGGTTTGGGTACATTTGAGAAAAGAGAGGTTTTCAAATCAAAGGAAGAATAAGCTTAATGCTATAGACGATGGACCTTTTCAAGTGCTGGAAAAGATCAATGACAATGCTTATAAGATTGATCTACCAGGTGAGTATCAAGTTTCTGCTACTTTTAATGTTTCTGATTTGTCTTCATTTGATATGGATACATATTCGAGGATGAATCTTTTCGAGGAAGGAGGGAATGATGTAGATATTCCTAAGAGATTGGACAAATAAAAGGATCCATTAAGGTTTCCAAATAGACCAATTACAAGGAGTAGAGCCAAGAAAATCAAGGATAAATTCCAAGCATTTATGTAATTTTTTATTGAGGAAGAAGTCTTCTATCACGAGCGTGACATCCTTCACAGGTGCGTTCGAGACCAGATTGGCAATGTCGAGATTGGATTGGCAATGTGTGGACTCTACGGTGTCTTTGCTTTCCCAACTTTGGTCATCGTCATTGTTTGTAAGAGGGAAAGGTTGATGTTTGGGATATTTTTTATCATAAAGCAAAGAGTTCTTAGGGCTCTCTTCTCCTTCGAATTATCTCGATTGAACTCTTTCCCTTTTCGATTTTATCCCTATGTGACCGGTGTCTAGCAAGTGTACTAGATCGGCTAGTAATACAGGGAAATATAGATTACGACCCCAAATATCATACCCAAGGGAACATGGATTGCTAAGGATAATATCTATGTATGAATTAAATTAATCCGAGATTGTTTCCCAAATGTTTTCGATTTAAAAGCAAAAATTAAACAAAATAAACAATTAAACAAAACAAAAGCTAAAACATGAATTAAAAACAAAGCAATAACTGGAATTCTCTTGCTAAAGAAACTATCCACCTTAACTTTCATTGTGATGAATGAAGTTTAATAGAAACACCAGTGATTATGGAAAAACTAGTAATAAAGCCAGATATCTTTATTCAAGTCTATCATTCTTAGTATTAAACTCATAGACAAATCTAATACTTAGCATGCAAATCTAGTTTTAACTTCCTAAATATTCATTGAAGCCTTTCTCAAGTGATTCAATTCCAATTTATTCTTAGTTCTTCCTCTCTTAGTATTAACCAATAAAATTCACACATAATCATCTCATATTTTGGATAATAATCATGCATAAACATCAAAGAGTTAACCCAAGAACATGCAAATCATTAACTATGTCAAAACCAATTTTTAGTTATTTATTCAATAAACCAACAATCAATCTCAACTTAATCAAAGATAAGAATATACTTAAAACCAAGAAATAATCAACCGATATTGAAATTAAGCTCAAAATAAAGTCATAACAATGAAAATATAAGTTTTCAAAGTTCCGTTAGCAAAAGAAGAAAAACTACTTCCTAAACATGATTAAAAACTAAAGACAAAGTTGAAGAAAAATAATGAAAACATAAAAACAACGTAAAATAACTAAACCTAATTCTAAGATTTGTCTAATTGATTCTACTAATTCATAATTGATCCCCTTTCATTGGTGTTAGAGTTGTCTATTTATAGGCAAAAGATGTTGTGGATCGCTTCTCAAACTCCAAAATCAAATAGGAAGCAAACTCTGCCCAAAACAGGAAGTTCAAGAAAATCCTTCGCGAAGTGGGAGATTAGACACGTGGCCACGTGTCTCCTAGTGTATTTCTACACATGGTCACGTGTTGGTTAGTTAATCTTCACCCGTGGTCACGGTTCTTCCCTATGTAATTGAACACGTGGTCACGTGTTCCTTGTGTCTTCCTTCACACGTGGCCACGGGTTGATCACTTCATTGTTTTCACATGGTCACGTGTAAAGCTTCTGGACTAAATGCTCAATTTTCTCGCATCAACTTTTAATATTTACACATTTGGCCCAAATCTTTGCCTTTTTTACAATTAAGTCCTTTTTCTTGCAAAATAACCCTGAAAAACACCAAAATTTACAATTAACTCTAAAAACATAAAATTAACCAATTAAACTCAAATCTAACCTAATTAACACAAAATTAACCTAATTAAACACATTAAAACATATTAAAAACATCATATAAATCACTATTATCACTATGCACTCTCCTTATTAGGTGAGTGTGCTTAATCCCTTTGTGTTCCTAAAGGATTTGTCTGACTGAATGACCATAGGCTTAGGGTGCAACTCATTTCGTTTTGGCCTGAAATGAGTGAGCCTTATTTCATTTTGACCTAGAATAGGAGTTATCCTTATGCATCATTATGTTTCCTTCCCCTTCTAGCAAATGAAATATGATACTACTTTATGATTTTTTTCGATGCTTTTTCTCCTGTCTAGAGGAGCAGTGCATCAACATTTACCATTGAATGAAAGGGATTTCTCATCTCCTACTGTGCTTTTCCTTCCCATTTAGTTAGCTCAAAAAAGGAGAAGAAATCAGCTTTGTCGTCTCTCCTAGTATCTTTCCCAGTAGAAAAGTTTTAGGAGTCTCATGCATCAATTGTGCAATTTCTCAAAAGAAAGATATTTCATTCTCTTTGATCCTAGTGTACATTATTTCTTTTTTCTTCTGTCTTGGAGTTTTTTTTCTCTAATTCAACTTCCTTCAATTAGAGTGCCTGTTTTAAAGACCATCTTCCATTTTACGATGCAGTTGTGGCCACTGTTTGTGGTTCCTCTATATAGTATTGGAGACTTTCATGGTGCCTTTGGATTTGGCTACATAAGGTAGCAATTATAATTGACTAGGAGTTTATGATGTTTGCACCATCCACCGATGGATTCAGATCTGCTTTGATCATATATGGATTAAAAATTTCAACTCAACAATTGGTCTCAACGAAAGCATCAAATTATAAATTCTGAGATTTCATAAAGGGGAGCCGTATGGTGTGAGTGAAATGATGTCATATCAGAGTCCATGAGTTGGAAAATGATGAGATCTGATCGGGTTGGATGGATAAAATACCTGTAAAAGAGAGGCTTACTTGGTTAGATTGGGCGTGAGCACTCTAATACTTAAGTTAATTTCAAACTTTTAGAGAGAGAAAGTAAAAAAAAAGAATGCTAAAAGTGCTGTAAAGAATGTGTCGTAAAATGTAAATAAATCTATTATTTATAGGAAGTGTGGAAAGCCACTTAGAGGCCTATCTTGGTGTCAAAATAGGTAGACGGTGATATGACATGTAGTAGGTGACGGATGGGACAAAGGCACGTGTCAAAGGATTATCGCAGGGTAAACCCTGTCTTGTCTGATCTAACGACCTTATCCCTTTGATTTTAGTGCACGTCTGATTGTCGTATGTGGGGCCTTAGAGCCATTGAGCTTGCACCAAGTTAGGCCTTCCTGTTTGATATTGGTTTAGGCCGAATTTCCTAATCAATAGATAATGTTGAGCATTATCACTAATTGATCTCTTAATTGTTTAACCTAATTTTTTTTTCTTTTCTTTTTGATTTGCAAAAGAACTGAGGAAAAAAGTAAATTTTCTAGTTGGTATATATTTTTTACGTGAATATACCAAACTGCAAGCAAGTAATTTTGAAATTGGAATTAAGCATACCATGTATTTTTTAGTATATCAAATTCAAATTAAGAATTATAAAAATGCAGTTTAATATACTTGTATGTATATAACGATGCCTATTTATATTCCAAATTGGATTGTTGCAATTTTCAACTTCAATTTACTATAAAAAAGTTTATTACATGGTATATATAATTTCAGTATCAAAATTACTTCCTTCCAGTTTGGTAAATCTACATATATAAAGGTATAGCAATCATGATACCAAAATAAATAGTTAAAATCATAATTGGATAATTGATTAACATTAAACCAAGTTTAACTTGTTGATTAATGGTTACTAATATATTTTTAATTTGTTGATTGATGAATTTTTTCCTGAAATTTTATATTTGAAAAAAATATGCTAATGTGATGTAGAAAAAAAAAGATAATTTTTTATGTTTGAGAGAAAGGATAACCATTTATATTAGGTGAATTGTAGAAAACATGTGAAAAATAGGAAGTTGAGTAAAAATAAGTTTTTTAAATGGAAAATTAAGTAAAAATAAGAGTTTTATTGAAGTTATATTTTTAAAATTTAAATTATTTTTATAGAAAAGGTATTTTTGAATTCGGATAGTAATTTTGTAAATATCTTCACTTTTCTACGATATTTTTTAAAAATTCTTATGTTTTATTTATTTTAATGGGGCATTAGAGGCTCACTTTGTTTTCATTTTTATTAGGTTTAGAAGGCCCACTTCCATTGATTTCACTGGAACGTAAGGGGCCCTTTGATTTTCATTTTTGTTGTGTTCAGGTTCCATTTCTATCCTTATCATTTTTTAGGCTTAAAAGCCCATTTCATTATTCATTTACATATTGATTGGGCTTGAGGTCCACTTAAATATCAATTCTGTTGTTACTTGTGGCCCACTTGAATATTTTCTTATGCCTTGGCACTGTTTTTTGCACTTATTGGTTTTTAAAATTTTTTCATTATATATGTGTGTGTGTGTTAAATAGGCAGTTTGTCCCCCTCAAAATTTTATTTTAACTCCCTGTTTTCAACTTATTTCTTAAGTTTAGTCACAACTTATATTTTTGACCCATTTGATTATAAATTTTAGTTTTGCCACTGAAATCAGGCACATTGCAACGATATTCTAAACATTGTATCAATAAAATAATACAATACAATATTAAATAATCAATAACAATCATTGAAAGATTGCGTTAGATAAAATGAGAATGGAGAATTCCACATGTGAGTGCCCATATCAAGAAGTTATATTGGATAAATGGTTTACTTTTTTTTCCTCTCTAAAATAAGTTAAAAAAAGGGAATTGGTTAAGCTTAAAAGTGTGATTGGTTTAGAGGTTGAAGGCAACAGATAAAGATTTTGTACCCATTAACTACTCAAAATTTGTTTGACAAATTATTTTTAATCATCATAGAGTAGGGATGAGTATGGATTGGTTAACCAGTCTATTAGCAAAAAAATTAACCAGTCCATTAATATCGATTTTTAAAATCACTAACTATTAACCAGTCTGTTGCATTCGGTTAATCAATCCATTAGTTTCGGTTTTTCGATTTGGTTAACCAATATTTTTCGGTTATGCAGTAAAATTTATAACATAAAATTATTAAAAAAATTAGATAAAGTTCAATTCAAATTCAAATGTATAAACTAATTTAATATAAAAATTACATAACAAACATAATTTAGTAGTCAAAATTCATGTTACATAGATTAATAGCTAATATTATAAAATATATTTGACATTTATTGAAAATTATAATCTACTTAATTTTAAGTCAAAAAAATTTTAAATAATATTAAATGTTTTAACATAAATTTTAAAATATAAGAAATTGTAATTAAATGCTATTAAGTAAAATATGAACACCAATATATATATATATATATATATATATATATATATATATATATATATATATATATATATATATATATATATATATATATATATATATATATATATATATATATATATATATGAACCGATTAACCATGAACTAACGGTTAATCGATACCTAAAAATTTAAATCGTAACCATTAATTAAAAATATAAAAATTAAAAATCGTAATCGAATCCATCAGATCGGTTTACCATAAAAATTGGTTCGGTTTCGAATCGATTTTATGGTTCACCATATTTTCAATTTTTTTCCTCACCCCTATCGCAGAGGCCTTATATATGGGATCAAGCTTTGTTTTTGTTTTACTTATAAATTACTAATGAATTATTATTTTTTTGAAATATAGCATTAGAAATTTTGAATAATATGAAATTTATTATACATTTGACTATGTTAATGCAGTATAAAAAATCTAATATATAAAAAAATGTCAATATAATTACACAATTTATAAGACAACTGTATAGATATTTACAACACTTTGGCTATATTTGGTAAAAAATAAAAGATTGTAATCTATTCAATAATATAATGGATTAAAAAATATAATATAATGAAATGTAATTATGATTACATTACTATGTTTGGTTACATTACTGATGTAATGTAAAAGCAAATAAATTTCTATGTTTGGTTGGATTATATACATGTATTGGAATACAATTATATATTTATAATTATCAACTAATTTTTTATATGATTATTTTATTTTTTTATAATTATATATTTATTATATTATAAAAATATAAAAATCCAAACTTAATAAAACATAATGTTAAAAACATTTATATTAAACATGTAATCTCATATAAAAATACAATTCTTGTAAATTGTAAACATTATTTTCTACAAATAAATTATACTGATTCACATTAAGTTTTAAATCTAATATTCAAAGTAAAATTTACATAGCAATAATAACTATAAAATATCAAATAAATTATTTAATAATAATCAAATATCTCCTTTAAGTAAACTTTTCATCCAAATTTATTTCTTATCTTAGGTATAGTAAAAAATATATCAGTTATTTCATAATCACAATCAATTTTTCTCATTGTTTGATGTGTCTCACCTATACTGAAACCACTCAATTTTGTTAACTCACTATTGATCATCAATCTTTTATCATTTGCTTCGTCATCTTATATTGGTCAATTAAGTCTATCACTAACCTTTTCGGTTTTCATACTAATAATATATAGAAGCTGACTCTTTAATAACTCTAGCCAAACTTGAAATACTTTCACTTCTACTCTTTTTTGCCTTAGAACCCTTTTCATGTGTCCCAAAAAATGAAGCAAAATCATTTGAAATAAAGCTTACTTCATTTTCATTGGCTTCATTGGTTGCTTGTTTGTCCAACTTTTTCATAATATTTGCAACTGTTTTAGCATCTTTTATAGTTGCACAATCTTTTCCAAAAGTAGCATAGAGCTCCTCATAAAAAATGATTTTAAGCATGACATTTCTGCAACACAAAATAACATAATTAGATGTATTAATAGTAAAAAGGCCATTCACTATAAAATTCGTAAGAAATGAAAAAAGACATACTGTCTACTTGCTTTATATATATATATATATATATATATATATATATATATATATATATATATATATATATATACTATGACGCTCGTCAGAGCTGATGCTCATTTTCAGTTAGGTTTTTAAAGGCTTGATTTTAGGATCCGAGATCAAATGAGACTCACTTTTAATCATAAATTGGCCATTTCATAATAAAAAAGGATTAAGCCCAAATTATTACTGATGGTCAATCCGTGAAAGCATTTACTAGTGGATCCAAAAAGGTAGGTATCATGGAGTCACCATCCGATAGAACATCGAGAAGTTAATCTCGACCTTTTGATGCCCAAATAGATATTGGTGTTTGAGACATCACTCTTATTAGGCATCTTGGTTAGGTGTCATTTTATAATTAAGTCTTAGATTTTAATCCCCTCTCCTCTGTCACACAATGCATTTGCAAAAAAGTTAAGTAAACATCCCAACCACATAAGAAAGTAGTAAAAATAAAGCCCTACTTAAAATTATTACAGAGGTAAATCATCCCAAGGAAGAATATACAAAACAAAATACATACATAAAATGGGCTATTTGTTTAGTTGGGAATGTTGGTTCCCTTGTGCATATTTACAATAAGGCTTTCACGACATTGTGTGAATTTGGACTAAAAATTGGATAATGATTAGTGTTTTGGAGAAAAAACCAATATATTTGGTAGAAAACATTTTAGGCGTCCTTTTCTTTTAACGTGCTCGAAAACATCCTTTTTTACTACCTATTATAACCAAAAAAATACATCCAAAATAAAACAAATAATGACATGAATTAATAAAAAATTGAAACCAAACCATAATAAATAAAATAAATTAAATAATAATAGGCTGAGATAACCGAAGGATGAAGGTGGCAATCAACTCGGGAGCATATAAATGCCTTTAAAATCGTAAAGGTCAAATACTCAACAAAGAAAATAGAAAGAAAATGAATTAATATTCATGAATAGTAAAAAATAATTATAAATTATTTTAAATACAAACAGTAGGGGTTTAAATATATAATCGTATTATATAGACATAAAATCATGTCAAATAGTACATAAATATGGTAAGAAATAAATAAATGGTATAAAAATTCCTACAAGTGTGTGTGAGAACATAGAGTGGTATGGCGTAAAGGCTGCTTCTTTGGCATTGGTTTTCGAGATCAGAGGTATATAAGTCTATCTTACATATTTTTGCAGTGCATTCAAGGATGTAAGTTTGATCTAAAAGCCCTAAAATTGCATATTTTGATTATATGTAGTTATTGCATGGCTTGTATAATCAAAAATTTTAATTTTTATACTATGTGATCATTATATTTATGCCATGTGATATCCCTTCAGTGGTATCAGAGCCTAATCATGCTTTTTTTAGTGCTTTGGATGCATTACAACTTGATTAAAAATCGTTCGTTACATAAAACGTGATGCTGAAATGTTTTGTTTTGAGTTTTTTTGCATTGGTTGAGTGTAAAAGCGATTTTAATTGATTAATTAGGTATTATAATGATTATGACAAGTTAATATACTATCCTAAGATGTTCTTAGACCTATTCATGATCTGTTTTAATTATATATACCTGATTGTACATGTTAATTTTGAAACTAGGTGCTTGTTTACATGATATGCGTTTTAAACAACTAGTTTCTCAAAATTTAAATGTAAAATGTGTTTGGCATGTTTGTAAGTGATTTTTAAATGTTAATAACAGGTTTGGACATGTTTTAAAAATGGTTTTAATTCTGGTCCATAACAATTTAATTGATTAATTTATAAATGACTTAAAACAATGACTAGTTTGTATTTGTTGCATGTTTAATCAATATTGTTTGTTTTGTTTTGATTAAAAGGACAAAAGCACATTTAGATCAAATCTGAACAGAACCTTAAATCAATGTTTATGACCTTATTTAAGCTATTAAATAGCTCATAAAATTGTTTTAAGTGTTTGTGTATCGTTTGTGGCATTATATGAGCATTAAATAACTAGTTTCATGTTGTTTGTTTGTTTTGTTATTAATGTCCTATGTGATATGTGTTCTTTATGAATTTTTATGTTTTAATTCATGTTGGTTCATATTATTTGTATTTTTAATATTTATGGACTATATGACATAATATTAAAAATGACAAAATTGAAAATCACACTAGAGTTGATTTATGGCACAAATCTAACTAGTTTGTATTTTTGGGCTTTTAAGAGAGCTTATTCGATAAGAGTATTTAGTCCATTGGGCTTCGGCCCAGGCCCATCATGAGGTCTTCTTTTAAAAGTACAAGTACACAATTTCCATTAATGGGCTGGGCTTAATTAATTAAAATTGGACTTTGTTTTATCTATGAAAGTTATGTATATTTGTTTGCTTGTTTTGTGTGATGAATGGATATGCATGGTGCATTCATAGGCCCTGGGTTATGTAATTAAATATGGCCTGCATGCCATTATGGATTATTGTAAAATTTTAATTTAATTCTTAGTATATAATTTATTTAAAGACTTTGTAAATCAAGACAAAGGCCACCGGAGTGGAGGAGCCCAACTTGAAGATTCATATGTAATAGTATAGAATCTTAGTTATAGGTTTTTAGGCCCATGTTTGTCACGCTTTAATTTATACAATTATACATATACATGCTATGAATGGATGTCAAAGCATATGCCATGTAAGCCGTAATAAAATGAATCCCTAAAATAGTAAGTCACAAAGTTGCCTCCTTAATTCGAAACAGGTCAAGGCATCAATCATCGATCACGTAGACTAGGAGTCTTAGATGCGCCCGATTATCTCTGTGAGGTATGGGTTGTGAATGTAGGTTGGACTTAACATGAAAAAGGATGCTCGGACCTAGGCAACGAATAAATGGGTTGTGCTATAACATCTTAAGATGTTAGGCCATTTGATCTAAGAGTCATATACGAGACATAATTGGAGTTTTCCTAGCTAAGTAACTTAACTCTTTAGGTGTACAAGCTTAGCTTGACTAATGAGTTGTTGTGAAAAGTGAATCTTGGCCTACATTAAATCACTAACACGAATTATTTAAAGGGATATTAATTCGGTTTGTGGGATTTTAATTAAGTCCTCATTTAATCTTGCTAAATTTATATTATTGTAGATTGAAAAATGGCTTCTTCAAACAACAACTTTTCATTGCGATCGGTCCTAGAAAAGGATAAACTGAATGGCACCAATTTCATAGACTGGTCTCAAAACTTGAGAATTGTTCTTAAGCAAGAGAATAAGTCGTATGTTTTGGATGCACCTTTACCCGATGAAACTGCTAGGAACACCTCTATAGTTCAAATGGAAACCTTTGAGACTAAGAAGAATGACTCCAATGATGTGACCTGTCTGATGCTAGCCACTATAGTGCCCGATTTGCAAAAATAATTCATGGACCAAGAGGCCTATGCGATCATGGTGCACCTCAAAGAGATGCTTCAATAACAAGCTTGTAATGAGAGATTTGTGATAACAAGGCCTTGATTTCTTGTAATGAGGTACAAGTCCCAAATAAATTGGCCACTGACTTGATTTTAGGTTCATTGATTAATGATTATGATCCACTTTTTATGACTTATAACATGCATGTAATGAACAAGACAGTCACCGAGCTTCATGGGATGCTTAAGAATACTGAAGAGAACATTCGACAGACCAATCCCATACTTATGGTTTAAAAGGGCATTAAGAAGGGACCCGCTAAGGGAAAAGGGAAAGGAAAGGCAAAACCCAAGAATGACCAGGCACGGCCTAAGTCTAGTGAGAGTGCACCTTAGGCCCAACCCAAGCCCAAGGCGCAAAAGCTTAAAGAGAGTGAGAGCATGTGCTTCCATTGCAACAAGATATGGCATTGGAGGAAGAATTGTGCTCTCTTTAAGGAAGAACAATAGAAGAATGGAGCCAAGGTGTCCAGTTCTGGTATTTTTGTTGTTGAAATTAACCTTTCTATTTCTACCACTTGGGTATTGGATACCGGTTGTGGTTCTCACATTTGTTCAAATGTACATGGGCTAAGAAATAGGAAGTTAATAGGGAAGAGTGAAGTGGACCTCCATGTGGGGAATGGATCACGAGTTACGGCCATGGAGATAGGTGACTATCAACTCACTTTACCTTCTGGATTATGTTTAGATTTAATGAATTGTTATTTTGTGCTTGCTATGAGCAGAAACATTATTTCAGTTTCATGTTTGGATATGGATGGATTTGACTTTGTTATTAATAATGGCAATATTCATATTCGTTGTCAAGGCATTTTATATGGCACTGCTATGTTACAAAATGGCCTTTATATCCTTGATCTACAAAATAGAGACTCCATATACAACATTAATACAAAAAGGTTTAAATCAAACGAATTGAAACCTATTTACTTCTGGCATTGTTGCTTAGGACATGCAAATGAAAACTGCATTTCAAGACTCCATAAATCTAGAGTGCTTGGGTCATTCGATTTGGAATCTTAGGACACATGTGAATGTTTGCATGAAAAAATGACAAAAAGTTCTTTTAACAAGAAAGGTGAGAGGACTAGTGACTTGTTGGGATTAATACACACTGATGTATGTGGACTATTAAGTACACAGGCTAGAGGTGGTTTTAGTTACTTCGTAACATTTACAAATGACTTCAGTAGATATGGTTATGTCTATCTAATGAAGCACAAGTTTGAAACTTTTGAAAAATTCAAAGAGTTTAAGAACGAAGTAGAAAACCAACTTGGCAAAAGTATAAAAGCCATTCGATCATATCGAGGTGGTGAATACCTGAGCCAAGAGTTTGACAATCATTTGAAGGAGTGTGGAATTATTTCACAGCTCACTCCCCCTAGAACACCATAATGGAATGGTGTGTCCAAAAGGAGGAATCGAACTCTGTTGGACATGGTTCGATCAATGATGAGTCAAGCTAATCTTCTTGTCTCTTTTTGGGGTTATGCTGCATTTCTACTGAACCGTACTCCAACTAAAGCAGTTGAGAAGACACCATATGAGGTATGGACTGGAAAAGAGCCCAATATGTCATTTCTCAGGATTTGGGGCTATGAAGCACATGTTAAGAAATTAACATATGACAAACTAGAGTCCAAATCTACTGTCTGCTTGTTTGTAGGTTATCCCAAAGAAACAAAGGGATACTACTTTTACTCACAAGCCAAGAACAAAGTGTGTATTATTCGCAAGGCTTTTTTTTTGGAAAAGGAATTCCTTCTGAAGAAAGACAGTGGGAGTAAAGTAGAACTTGGAGAAATTCAAGTGCCACAAACTCCTATAGAGGATGAGTTGGAAATGGGATCACGTTCACAACCAATTGTGGAACAAGAACCCATTGTACAAGAACCTAGAAGGTTTGGTAGGGTACGTCAAGAGATTGAGAGATATAGATTTCGAATCACTGATAGTGACACTATTGAGTTAGTGGATTGTGAGGATCTAACTACCTACCGAGAAGCTATTGAGAGCCCTGACTCGAAAATTAGCTTGAAGCCATGAAATTTGAGATGCAATCAATGTATGATAACCAGGTTTGGACCTTGGTTGATCCACCAGAAGGTGATAAGGTAATTGAATGCAAATGGCTATTTAAACTCAAAGCTGGTAAGACCTACAAAGGTAGACTAGTAGCTAAAGGTTTTCGGCAAACTCATGGTGTAGACTATGATGAGACCTTTTTGCCTATAGTCATGCTCAAATCCATTATGATCTTGCTTGCCATAGTTGTGTATCATGACTATGAGATATGGCATATTGATGTCAAAACTGCTTTCCTTAACGAAAATCTCTTTGAGGATGTGTATATGACATAGCCTGAGGGTTTTGTTAATCCCAAGCATCCTAAAAAGGTTTGTAAGCTTCAAAAATCCATTTATGGATTGAAGCAAGCATCCCAGAAGGTTGGAATCTCCATTTTGATGAAGCAATCAAAGAATTTGACTTCATCAAGAATGAAGATGAGCTTTGTGTGTACAAGAAGGTTAGTGAGAGTATAATAGTATTTTTGGTCCTATTTGTGGATGACATCCTTCTCATTGGGAATGACATTCCAACATTACAAAAGGTTAAGCATTGGTTGGGGAAGTGTTTCTCAATGAAAGAATTAGGTAAAGCAGAGATAATACTTGGTATTCGGATCTATAGAGATAGATCACATCGGCTATTGGGACTAAGTCAAGAAAAGTACATAGACAAAATACTAAAGCGATTTAGTATGGGAAACTCAAAGAAAGGATACATACCTTTGGCTTTGGGAGTTGCTTTGACTAAAGAACAATGTCCTAAAACCAAAGAGGAAAGGGACAGCATGAGCAGAATCCCATATGCATTTGCTATTGGATCTATCATGTATGCTATGTTATGTACTAGGTTGGATGTTGCTAATGCACTGAGTATAACTAGTAAGTTTTAGCAAGACCCTGGTGAGAAGCATTGGTCTGCTATAAAGGGGATTCTAAAGTACCTACGAAGGACTAAAGATCACTTCTTAGTGTATGGTGGTCAAGAAGAGCTCGTCATACAAGGTTATGTCGGTGCTGCTTTTCAGACTAACACTCAGGACTCAAGATCGTAATCTAGTTTTGTTTTTGTTTTGAACAGTGATGCTGTCAATTGGAGAAGCTTAAAGTAAGAGATCGTAGCCAACTCAACCATAGAATCTAAGTATATTGCAGCGAGTGAGGCTGCAAAGAAGGCTGTTTGGATTAGAAATTTTATTTCTGGATTAGGAGTGGTCCCAACCATCCTAGATCCATTAGAAATTTTTTGTGACAACAATGGGGCCATCGCACAGGCAAAGGAGCCCCGGTCACACCAGAAATCCAAACATATACTCAAGAGGTACCACCTGATCAAAGAGATCATTGACCATAGGGACGCCAAGATTAGCAAGATAGTGAGTGAAAATAATGTAGAAGATCCATTGACTAAACAATTGCATCCAAATCTGCATGAATCTCATTTAACAGTGTTCAGTCTTAGGGCTATGCCCAATTATGACTAGTGCTAGTGAGAGATTGTTAGTGTAAGCCCTAGCCCCAATACATTGTTATAAAACATTCAGGTTAATAAATGAGGCATTTGTTTTATCTATTGTATTCCTATGCATATCAAATGATAGAACTATCCAAGAATGTTGTTTCAGTTTAAGTTATCATGTGTGAGGCACATGGTTGTAAGACCTTGAAACATTTGAGACTTCATTCTAAACATTCCTAGTAAGTCATTGTTATGGAAATAACAATGAATTAAGACTAGTATGCTCTCTCTAATAAGTTAAGTTCAGTCTTACAGATCATAAGGACTAGAGTCTCAATTAGAGATCATAGATACATGTTTAGAACATGGTATCTAAATTCGATCCGCTCATGAGAACACTACATGGTATAAGTCACAAGTGTTTCTCAATTGCAAGTTTTGCATTGGAGTTCTTAGACCTAAAATCATTATGAAACTCTTTATGAATTACTATGTACTTTGACATACACCTGACGTACTCTTAACAGAGTGACAAGTATGGGTATGATTGGGCATGCACTAATTCATGTTAGAGAGCATGAAGGAAGTGAATGGATTACCCCTCTCAATAAGAGAAAAAATATCACCGGCCACTTGATTAGTGAACTGAGAAGTGTATGGCCATACCGAGATGAAATAATGAGTAATAACTATTTATCTGAGAGTTCAGTGTCACTGGAATATCAAAAAAGGAATTAATATATATAAGGATGACTAGTTCCATGCCTTATATTAATTCTGATATTTATGGGTAAGGGACTATGCAAAATTGCATTAGGTCACTAAATGCCATTAGCATTTTCATTTAATTTGGAATACTATAATATCTTACTAGAGAATATATATAGCCTTTGGATTGTTTGTTAATTCATTGCCAATATTAAATGTACCGATAGGATCGCACACAAAGCATTGGGCTTAAGATATTTAAAATAAAGTATTGGCCATTAATTTGGGCTTTTATATAAAGTCAAATTAATGTGGATAATGGGTATTAAAATTGCTAAATGGATTTTGGTCCATGAGAGAAGAAAAGTCGGCATTCACTAAGATTATTTCAATTAAATAATTATCTTTGAATAATTAAGGTAATTGAGTTTAAATCCTAATAGCACTTGAATCAAGATACAACTTAATGACTAATGAATCAAGGAAGAATCCTAGTGAATTTCGGCATGTGCAAAATCCCTAAATAAGTGGTGGACTTTGATTAAATGACTAATGCCATTTGAATTTAAATTCTAATAGAATTTGAATTAATATATATCACTTAATTAGGAAGTGATGGAGGCTGAAATTGCTACTTAATTATAGTGAATTTCAGCATCCACACTAACCCTAGACATGTGATATATATTAATGAATTAAAAGGAAAAAAATAGGCTTGTCGTTTTTGCTCTCTCTCTCTCTCTCTTATTGCTGATTTCAATAAGGGAAAGAATTGTTTCTTCCTCTCTTGTGTTTTTAGGCATCCATTGCAACCTAAAAGAAGAACAAGATCATATCTTGTGTCTTCATACCATACCCATTCCCGAATACAAGCCATAGAGCTAGAACTCTTGGTTTTAAGCCAACTTTGCAAGTGTGTGTGAAAACATAGAGTGGTGTGGCATAAAGGCTGCTCCTTTGGAATTGGTGTTCGAGATCAGAGGTATATAAGTCCATCTTATATACTGGTCATTGAAAAAATCAAGTTTTTGTAGTTCATTCAAGGATGTAAGTTTGATCTAAAAACCCCTAAAATTGCATGTTTCGATTCTATGTCATTATTGCATGGCTTGTATGATCGAAAGTTTTAATTTTTCTGCTGTGTGATCATTATATTTATGCCATGTGATGTCCCTTCAGGTTCTTTAATTGAATGTCAGTTGATTATTTCTTAATTCCTGAGAAAATATCCTTATCTTTAGTTGCTTTTATTTTGATTATTGATTTGTTAAGAAATGGTTAATAATTAAATTAATAGTAACTTAAGATATGCATGTTCATGGTTTAGTTTATTTAATCTAATTCATAGTTATTTTCTGAAAAATATGGTAATTGTGTTTAGTGTTAGGTGAATTAAAGTTATGAAGAGATGAATTAAGATTTCTTAAGAAAGGATCTAACAAATATCTAGAAGTTCATAAACTGGATTTTTATGCTGAGTATTGAATTATTCTGAATAAGGGGATTTAATACTTAGAAATATATTATGAGAAGTTATCTGACTTTATTACATGTTTTCCATAATCAGCTGCATTAATCTTTAATTAAGTCATATACATAAGAAATTGAGGTGGATAATTCTTCAGTAAAAATGTTTTAGCAATTATGTTTTATTAATGTTATTTTAATTTTAGTTTTTAATTTGCTTTATTGTTTGTTTAAGTTTAGTTTAGTTTTTGTATTTTAAATCAAAAACTTGGGAAATAATCTTAGATTAATTTCACTCACTTAGAGATATTTGGCTTAGCTATCCATGTTCCCTTGGGTATGATATTCAAGGTCTTAATCTATATTTTCCTATATTACTAGCCGATCTAGTATACTTGCTAGATACCGGTCACTTTCTTTAGGTATTTTCTCTCCTTCTTTTCCTTCCTTTTCTTTTCTTTTTTATTTTTCTTTCAATCATTTATCATTTTCTCTATCATTCATGCACTTTAGACTGCTTAAAAATTCCATTATCATGACTACTGGACTTGTAAAATTGCACCGATTACTGGATGACTAAAAAACTTGGGAGGACCCTCTTTTGGCTTCTTACTCAAGTTTAAGGTTTCTGAGGAAAACTTCTCTAGATAAAAACTTATTGATTTTTACCCTTCGATATTAGGATTTGAGGCTTCATGTATTTTGGTTCACTTACCAGGAGTTATGCTTCTTACTTGAGGAGTTTGCTGCCTTGATGGGTGTTAGATTTGATCTCGACATTCGACAATGCTTGCCTTCTCCTGTGGTTCGCTATCCCTAAGAGATGGTCTATGCCCTAGGTGTCTTTTCTTCTAAGGCAGGGGTTTAGCACCTTATGGGATGACATTTTCATTGGACCAACTGATTGATTTCTTGACCGACTTCGATGACAATCCCACCTTCCATTCTGGTGTGGTGCTGTTTTGTTGTTTGGCTTGATGCCTATTGGTGTATGGTGATGATTTCATAACTGTAGATTATGGATTATTCAGTACTACTAATGGTATACGTCAAGAACACAACCTATTTCCCCTGATTGTGAATGAGACCATTATCAGCTTGGATGCCTTTTATCATAGTCCTTCTATTCATTATGGTTGTTCTTCCTGTTTTACAGGCAACCCTATGCTTCTTTAGGTACATCCTTATTTTTGAAGGTAGTAAGCCCTTTGTGATTTTTCATACTAGCTTTTCTTGTTAAAATATGCATCCTTTTAGATTTTCATGCATTTCTATAACTTATTTTTAACTAAGCTAGATCAAACTCACTCCAGCAGCTTTTCTCTTTTTTAGGTATGGCTTTGGGAGAAGCTGTTATTATTTTCGAAGCCCCCTCATCGAGTTAGAGACATAGGCACCTATCCTATGAGTTATATCACAGTCTGATGCCTACAACATGAGTTTCAGTCAGTTCGGGGATGCAGTTAATTGGCTGGGCCATTTGACAAATGCTGACATCAGATTTAGGTATTCCTGGTTGCCTATTACTTTTGTGGTCACGGATGAAGAGTTAGGATGCATTCCTCTTTATGAACTCTATCAAGCCATTTTTTATGTAGATGCCCATTGCGTTTGCTAGTTTGGGGATAGATAGAATATTGTTAGGCATCCACTGGGCTTCTATGAAGGTATTCTTACTGTTTATTACCTAACAAAGTATTATCGGATGATTTGGGCTCAGCTTTCAATGAAAACTACCATTCCTGACATTAGTACTTATGATTTTACCACTTTTACCTTATATAAACAATGGGTCACCAGTCCAGGTGTTGATAACTACTTTCCCACCCGAGGCACCTTGATAAGTATGAATTATATATTGTTTTAAGTATGTTTTAAGTGTTTTTATTTAGTTAATTTGAATTAATTTTGGTTAATTTTTAGTTTAAATGTTGATTTGTGTGTTTTAGAAGTTAATTGTAAGTTTTGGTGTTTTTATGGTTTAATTTGCAAGAAAAAGGACTTAATTGCAAAAAGGCAAGAAGATTTGGGCAAAAACTATGAATTGAGAAATTCATGCTATAAAAGTTCGTGAAGTCCAATAGAAGTTTAAGTGGCCGTGCATGTGGAAGCCTGTGTTCTTGCTTGGCCGTGTACTTCTACTTTCCTTTCTCCAAGTGGCCGTACATGAAGGAAGCTTAAAAGGTTAAGTGGGTGTGCATGGAAGAATAAGATAAGACAAGTGGCCGTGTATCTTTAGCTTTTGAGGTTTGCTTGGCCATGCAGCTCTCCTGGGAAAGCCATGCACGGTAGTGCATGGAAAATTAAGAGACCATCAAGTGGCCGTGCATCCCTATATGGATAATACACGATAGTGCATTTCATCAAGGCATTTTGCTTAGCCATGCGATTTGAAGTCCGATGTTGCGAAGGATTTTCCCGATTAAGAAGAATTCTTTTCCTACTTTAATTTAGGAAGTTTACAAGGATTCTACAACTTGTTTTTCCTATAAATAGAAGACCGAAGCACCAAAAAAAGGATCATCAATCAAAAATTGTCAAGAGCTAGAAGAATGCAATAGTTTTTAGTTTACGTCATTTTCTATTTTATTTGTCTCTATTATTTTCTAAAAGCTTTGTTTTAGTTTTTAAACATGCTTAGTGATTAGTTTTCTTTAACTTTTACTAAAGGATACTTGAATCCTTAACTCTTTATTGTTATGACTTAGCTTGTGCTTAATGTTTATGTAAGTTTTGATTATTTCTTAGTTCTAAAGCATAGTCTTATCATTATTTAGCTAAAGTTTGGTTGTTAACTTGTTTAATTACTGGTTAATAATTGTCTTTTAGTTTGATCATTGAGTATATGTTCTTAGGTTAAATTACTTAGGTTAATGCATGATTTTATTGTTCATTAGATATAGTTTTGTGTTAATTAAGGTAAGTTAAGATTAAGAAAGGTGTAACTAAGAATATATGAAAGTTAAATGTACTTGAAAAACAATTTAATAGATATCTAGGAGATTTAATTTAGATCTTTATGCTAAGTGTTGGATTATTCTTAATAAGAGCATTTTAATTCTTAGAATGATAATCTTAAGTTAAGTTATCTGGTTTTATTTATTTGAGTTCTTCATAATCACTTGTGTTTCTCTTTTAATTAAATCATAATAATATTGGTTAAGGTGGATAGTCCTTTAGTGAAAGTTGCTTTTAAATATTGATTTTTACCTCATTTGATTACTTGCTTTTATTTCAAATTATTTCAAACTCTTTTACTTTATTTTCAGTTTTAAAGTTTCGTTTTTAGTTTTTGAACTTCAACATCACAACTTTGGGATTTCTTTTCTATCTTTTACACACAAATTCTGTTTTAAAGTTAAAATCATCACACAAACATAGATTTTCCTTGGGTTCGATATTAGAGGGTCATAATTATATTTTCCTATATTACTAGCCAATCTAGTATACTTGCTAGACACCGGTCAAATTTTTGACGTTGTTGCCGGGGAAACATTGGCATTTGTTTATTTTAATTTTAAAGTGGATTTTTGTGTGTTTTTCTTCTCTTCCTCATCTATCTTTCTAATTTTTGTTTGAATTTTCTCAAGTGTTATTGGTTTATGGTGAGAAACAATCCCATTCTACCTGTAGACCTTGAGATTGAAAGGACATTCCATAGGATTAGAAGGCTAAGAGGCAATATGAATAACCCAGAAATAGAACCAGCTATGAATGATCCACCACCACTTAGGATTGAAGAGCAAGATGTACCAAATCAAGCTCCCGGGAATGGGTTTAGACCTAGGACCATTAGGGATTATGCTATTCCTAGGTTGAATGAAGAATATAGTACCATTAGGATTCCTCACCACCAGCCATTTGAGATTAAACCCGCTACCATCATGATGGTACAAAAAAATCAATTTTTCAGGCTCAGACATAGAAGATCATGCACAACACTTGAATATGTTCTTAGAAGTTAGTGACACTATGCAAATTTCAAATGTATCAACTGATGTAATTAGACTTAAAATTTTTTCATTTACCCTCATAAGAAAAGCTAGGGATTGGCTACAAATGCTATCCAATCAATCCATTCATTCTTGGCAGTAAATACAAGAAAAATTCCTGTGTAAATTTTTCCCACTCACCGAGACAACCCTCATTAGAAAATAAATCAATGATTTCCAGCAATTTTATGAAGAACCATTTCATGAAGCATGGGAAAGATTTAAGAGACTTTTAAAAAGCTATCCACATCATGAATTTCCTATTTATCAACTAATTATGCAGGTGCTAATCAATCAACATGGTCTTTGTTAGACACGGCTTCAAATGGTAGTTTTATGAACCAAGTTCCTGAAGAAGCATTCTTGCTTCTTGATGAGATGGCTACCAATGATGCTCAATGAGCAACCTCTAGAGTAGCATAAAAAAATAGAGAGTTCATAATATAGATGAAATAGCTATGGTAAAAGCTTAAATGGAACTAATGAGAAAAGAGCATTTAAGAGAAAAAATGAGCTTAAAGTTAAAAATGTTTCCATGTGTTCTAATGAAAGTGATGCTTATGCTGGAATTCAAGGATCTCTAGGAATGAAGAATGGTGAAGGAATGGTAGAAGAAGTGAATGCTTTGAACCTTTATAGTAACACCTACAACTCGGAATGGAGAAACCATCCAAATTTTTATGAAGATAAGGTAATCAAACATCTAATTCTAACCCTCACCCTAGACCTCCTTTTAACCACAATCAACCTTCAAATAGCCATCCCCCATATCAAAATCAAGCTCAAACACATTACCCAACTACATACCCATCACAATCATATCATCAACCACCAGGATTTCAAAAGTCTCAACCTCCACCTCCACAAAAGAAGAAATCAAATATAGAAGAGATGATTGCAAATTTCATGGCCTTCTAAAATTCAATCTTAGCTAATCAAGATGCTAGATCGAAATCGTAAGACATTTGGATGAAGAACCAAGAAACATCCATTAGGAATCTAGAAAACCAAATATGGCAACTTGCTAACTCCTTATCCAACCGGAATCAAGGAACATTTCCATCTAATGTTGGCCGCAATCCAAAGGAGAAATCACCTTAAGAAGTGGAAAGGAGTTAGAAAAGAATGAAATTAGTAAGAATTCCTCTCTAAGGGTGGAACCAACAATGGAGGTAAGTATTCCTAATTCTGAAAATATTGAGAAAGTGCCTCCTATGGTTGAGAAGGGTAAAGGTAAGGAAAAACTTATTTCTAATATGCTCGATGAATATTATTACCTTTTCCTATTCTAGCTAGAAAAGAGAAGCAAAATGAACAATTAACTAGATTTTTAGACATGTTTAAAAAGCTACATATAAATTTACCATTTACTGAAGCTTTGTTACACATGCCTAAATATGCTAAATTCATAAAAGACTTTGCACTAATAAAAAGAAGCTAGAAGGCATAAGAACAATTTAATTATCCAGTAATTGAAGTGCCATATTAACGAACAAAATTCGTAAAAAATTAGAAGATCCTGGTAGTTTACATTACCTTGTGAATTAGGAGGGAATTTTGTTGGACATGCTTTGTGTGATTTGGGTGTTAGTATTAAATTGATGCCTTATTGAATTTGCAGGAAATTAAACTTAGGAGATCACAAAGAAACCCGAATGACACTTCAATTAGTGGATAGATCGATGAAGAAACTAAAGGGTATTATTGAGAACTTTTAGGTCAAAGTAGGAAATTGCATCTTTCCTTTGGATTTTTCTGTAATGGATATGGAGGAGGATAAAAGGTACCTTTGATAGTGGGTAGATCATTTTTGAACACGGCAAGAGCTTTAATCGATGTTTATGGGCAAACGGTTGCATTGAGGTTCAATGAGGAAGAAATGATCTTCAATGTGAATAAGGTCTTAAAACATCCCTCATATGACTTTGAAGAATCCATTTATTTTATGGATAGTATTCAAGAATGAGTCAAAGAAAAGCAAGAGGAAATCATTCTAGATGATGAGCTTCAAGGATGTTTGATGCATCCAAAGAACACGGAAGAATTATAAGCTAATAAGAAGAAGTTGATACAAGAATTGAAGAAGGAGTGCAATGAAAATATGGAGGATGAACCATCCCATCCTAAGGGAGAAAATTTTGAACTTAAAACACTTCCATCTCATTTGAAATATATATTCTTAAAAGATAATGCCGAACTAGTAGTTATTTCATCTTTATTGATAGGTTTGGAAGAAGAAATGCTCATTGAAGTATTTAAAAAGCACAAAAGAGCAATTGGTTGGGCAACATCTGACTTAAAAGGTATTAGCCCCAATTATTGTATGCATCAGATACCTATGGAAGATGACTTCAAACCGGTGGTACAACCCCAAAGGAGACTCAACCCAGCAATGTAAGAAGTGATAAAAAAGGAGGTACCCAAAATCCTTGATGCAGGTATTATCTATCCCATTTCTGACAGTAGTTAGGTTAGTTCGGTTCAATGTGTACCTAAGAAGGGGGATATGACTGTAATAACCAATGAGAATAATGAATTAATTCCTATACGTACAGTCATGAGATAAAGAGTATGCATTGATTATAGGAGATTAAATAATGCCACTAGAAAAGATCACTTTCCATTGCCCTTTATAGTCCAAATGTTAGACTAGCAGGAAATAGATTTTACTGTTTCTTAAATGGATATTCGGGGTATATGCAAATACCTATAACCCCAAAAGACTAAGAAAATACCATATTCACATGTCCTTATGGAACATTTGCATATAGAATGATGCCCTTTGGTCTTTGTAATGCCCCTGCCACATTTCAACGATGCATGATGGCCATATTTCATGATTTTATTGAAATTTTTATGAAAGTTTTTATGGATGATTTCACATTATATGGTCATGATTTTGAGTCTTATCTAAATAATCTTGCAACGGTCTTAAAGAGGTGTCAAGAGACAAACCTTGTTCTTAATTGGAAAAAATGTCATTTCATGGTTAGAGAAGGAATTTTCCTAGGGTATAACATCTATAAAAAATTCATTGAAGTCAATAAGACAAAAGTGGATGTAATAGAAAAATTACCTCCTTCGACTAGTGTTAAGGGTATTAGAGGTTTCCTTGGTTGCTAGATTTTATCGTTGGTTTATTAAGGATTTTTGTAAAATAGCTAAGCCACTTTCTAATTTATTGCTTAAGGATGTTGTATTTAATTTTAATGCTGAGTGTTTGCAAGCTTTTAATTTATTAAAGCAAAAGTTAGTAAGTGCACCGATCATAGCATCACCGGATTAGAGTTTACCCTTTGAAATTATGTGTGATATTAGTGATTATATGGTAGGAGCAGTCTTAGGACAGTGGAAGGAGAAGATTTTCTATACCATCTACTATGCAAGCCATACACTCACCAGAACTCAAGTTAATTATACAACCATGGAGAAAGAACTCCTGGCGATCTTATTTTCTTTTGAAAAATTTAGATCTTATCTCCTAGGTTCCAAAGTAACTATGTGGTCGAATCATGCTGCATTGAGGTACCTCTTTGCTAAAAAGGATTCCAAACCAAGACTTATTCGATGGGTTTTGCTCCTGTAAGAGTATGATGTTGAGATAAAGGACAAGAAAGGAGCTGGGAATTTCATAGCTGACCATCTTTCTAAATTGGATCATGCTAGCATTGAAAAGGGAGAAATTTTTGATTTATTTCCTGATGAACACATTTGTGCTTTTTATACTTACGAAAACTCAGATCCATGGTACGCTAATATAGCTAATTTTCTTGCAAGCAATTATCTTCCTAACGAGTTTACTTGGCAACAAAGGAAAAAGCTTCAAGTAGATGCCAAGAACTACCTTTGGGATGATCCATACCTCATCAAGATTTGCTCGAATCAAGTGTTTAGATGATGTGTTTTGGAAACCAAATAAGAAGATATTATGCGGCAGTGTCATAGAGGCAAAGTTGGAGGCCATCATGGACCTAATCAAACAGTACAAAAGGTACTCTAATCAGGTTTCTTCTGGCCAATTTTATTTCAAGATGTCAAGTCATTTATTAAAATATGTGATAAATGTCAACGGGTTGGTAATATTTCTAAACGTGATGAAATGCCTATGAATAACATGCTTGAAGTAGAGCTTTTTGATGTTTGGGGTATAAATTTTATGGGACCATTTCCAAATTCATTTAGTTTTGAGTATATTTTAGTTGTTGTGGATTATGTTAGTAAATGGGTCAAATCCATAGCCACTAGAACTTGTGATGCCCGAATAATGCTTAAATTTATTAGAAAGAACATTTTTACTAGGTTTGGAGCACCAAGAGCTATAATAAGTGATGGAGGCAAATATTTTGTCAACCATCAATTTAGAACGTTGCTTAGGAAATTTGGAGGCAAACACAAGATAACTACCCCATATCGTCCTCAGGCAAATGGGTAAGTAGAGGTGTCTAATAGGGAGCTAAAATCAATTCTAGAAAAAACAGTTAGCAATTCTAGGAATGATTGGTCTCAAAAATTAGATGAGGCTCTATGGGCCTATAGAATTGCATTTAAAACCCTTATAGGCATGTCTCCTTATAGAATGGTTTTTGGAAAGCATGTAATCTTCCAATCGAATTAGAACATAAAGCTTATAGAGCTATGAAATTTCTTAACTTTGATTTGAGAAGTGCAGGAGAAACGAAAAAATTGCAGCTCATATGTTGCCTGTCATTATATAAATACTGTCTCGTATACTATACATCAAAATATAGAAGAAACTCATCAAGGAAGTTCTAGGTTACTTTACCCTGGCTCTTATCCTATTCTTCAGATTACATTTTACTTAATACAATATAAAAATTATAAGGATAATAAAAATACAATTACATACTTAGATTCTTCTTATCTCTAGTGTTAGCCTAGCAGTAGCAGATCTTATGGCTACAGGTTAACTCTAGGCTTTAAGTACTTACATGGATAAATACCTGTGCTAAGCTATATAACTTAGTAGGGAACAATAGATATGTGGACAACCACTCACAGTGGTCATCCCCAAGTACACAACAAGAAATACCAATATCAAGATACAACTATCTTGTTAATCAACATACAATAATTGTAATATTAAAAAGCAGTTACAACTTCAATCTATATATTATAATTAATCTTGTAACATTTATGTATAATGATAAATCATAACAAAATAATCAAGTCTTTTCCTCAATGTATACTATTCATTTTACTCTGTGAAATGCCTGCTAAAGTCCTGTGGGTATGGATAACAGGTACGGTAGATACCCGTAGGTATCAAACATATAAATACCCGAAGGTATTAAATCTATGGACCCAAATGGGATCAGAACTATAGTCCTAATAGGGACATATTATGGACCCAAACAAGGTCAAAACTGCAGTAGCTATTATTGTAACCCTATAGGCATGTCTATCTATCCACCATTAAGTTTTATGTGCAAGCAATTGTTCATATCTTATGTGCCATTTGATTCATAGTATATAGTTCATCATATAGTATGACAAATCAAACAATATAATAATTTTCTTTAATCATCATGGCATAGCCAATAATCACAAGTGTATAATCATCACAATGCAATTTTATTTACAGTAGATACATTCATGTATTAGATGCTATAATTCTACTTTTGGATTCCTTATATATTTCACATGTTAAAGGTTATATATCACTATATATTTTATGTTTAAGATAATCTAAAGGACCTAAAAAGGATTATGTGAACTTGGGTATCTATTAAAGCCCTAAAAATCCTATTTAACTTGGACAAAGAAGGGTCATGGTCATTAGGTAATACCTATTGATCGTGAGATAGGTGTCATTTTGGTTCTGGATTGAGCGCAGAACATCTCACGGTCATTACAAAAGGTGTTAACTGTGACCTAAGGTTATGGAAGGGGGTCACGATCAATACTAAATACTTACTGACCATGACATAGGTGTATGTAAGGTTTTAAACTAAAAAGTGGATTACCTCATTGTCATTAGCTCAAACCTACTGACCTTGAGGTCTATTCTGCCTAGAGGTAGATTTCCAGTCTTGATTTGTACACACTTTTAGACCTGTAAAACAAAATTTTTAGCCAAAGTCTCCTTCTACAAAGTTATTCCTATATGTTTCTAATTTCTAAAACATCAAAGATCACCCTAATATAGCCTGTATATCTTAATATATTTAGCAAAAACTATAGACTGATCCCAATGATAGGGTAGTAGCCACACACATAATTCAGCCCAAAATATCACTATCAAGGAGTAAGATTCAGTTTTTGGTTTCTTACAAAATTAAGATATTTTATCTAGTTTCTATCCCAACCAAAATTTCTCAATTTGAGTCACACTATCTCAAGATATAACAAAAATAGTCCAGATGGTTCAAATGAACTCTAGGCAGATTTTTATGATTTCAAAAGCTATTTGAATACTTCAATTTCTAAGCCATCTCATGCTTAATTTACATAAATAAAACATATAATAACATCAATAAACATGTATTTCAGTTCCACAACCCAAATACACACACATATGTACAACTATGAAACTTTTCATACCTTTTTATGCAATCAAGACACTTCATTTGAGCTTTCTAATTCCTTTCTCTTTCTTCTTTTGGCACCCATCTACTGAAATTTATCTCTTTCCTTTGCCATAATTTCTTTTACTTATTTCACCCCTCTGAGTTCTAGATATATTATTCAATAGAATTGGAACTTTAAAATCATTTAGAAGGAAGGATTTGGTAAGATTAGCTAATTAGAAAATGAAGAAAATGGAAGAAGTTGAGAAGCTATAGGGAAAAAATGGAACAAGGGAGAATATGGCTAAGTTCTCCAAAATGTTTTGACATTTGTTCCTATTTATACCCATTTTAATTGGGCCAAACCAGGTGCAACCACCTTGATCCAATCCATTTGGCCCAATTGGCCCAATGTCACTTAATTAATTCAATCTTGGCCTGGGTTAATTTTGGTTTCTAGCACTTCTACCCCAATTTATTATGATAATTAGACCCTTGAACTAATGAAAACTGCCCTTTAACTTGATTAATTAAATTAAACTCGGGTTTTCATTATTTTTCTAGAAACTAGCCTTCCACTCATCAAAATGCGCTAAAATTTTACCCTGCATGTCTAAACATATTTAAGAGAGTGTGTTAAAAATTTTAAGTCATTCTGAGATCATTTAGTTATAGTTCCAATATTGAAGTAAAACTTAGCCAGTTCGAAACCTGAAAATTCAAAGTTATTAGAAAAATTACTTTATACTTTCAGACACTAATTTAAACTATCCCTAATAGATCTAGGAAAATAGAATAATCTTTAGAGATCCAAGGAATATTTTATAGCCCAATCCAACTCACGATCAATGTATTGTTAAGTGACCATAATACCCTCTTACTTTTAAAACAATTCCCTCTAGGTCCTATACTACCATTTTTCACACTTATCTCTTTGTTTCACCTTCATAAAGCATCATAACATATCCAATTACTACTAAGGTATAAATTGGGGCATTACATGTGGCTTGTTCTCTCCATAATAAAGACACAAGCCTAAACCTGGCGCAAAACTCTGGAAATATGAGGGATCCATTTCATCACTTTCTTTTCCTTGTTCTTCTTACGAGAACCTATAAAGCCTAACCCCTTCTTATCTTTTTGACCCTTGATCAATGTCTAGTAATTGTACTAGATCAGCTAGTAATATAAAAAAATATAATTAAGAGCAAAAGGAATATGGATTGCTAATAATAATGTCTATAATTGAGCTAAATTAATCTAAAACTATTTTCTAAGTTTTTGAATTGAAAGCAAGAACTAAAATAAATTAACAATAAAGAAAAATAAAAATAAAAACTAGACTAACATTAATAAAAAAAATAGAGTAATAACTAAATACTTCTGTTAAAGGAACTATCTACCTCAACTTCTACTATAATGACTCAAATCAAAAGTAACACAAGTGATTATGAAAAACCAATTAAATAAAAATAGATATCTTATTTAGAATATTATTTTAAGCATTAAATCCTCTATTTAGGAATAATTTAATGCGTAGCATAAAGATCCTAATTTTAAACTCTTAAACCTTCACTAGACCATCTCTCAAGAGATCCAAATTTAGCCCATTCTTAATTCAAAGCTCTTAAATTTAAACCAACTCACGAACAATAAATCACTGCCTAAATTCTCAAGCAATCCATTAACATGAGTAAAATAAGCTAAAAACATACATATCATAAGTTATAAATGAAATTGACAATTAACCATTTACTCAATACATCAATCATCAACACAATCATAACTCAAGATAAGATTTAGCGTAAGAATTAAAAAATAATATACTTGCATTGAAATTAGGCTCAAACTTGAGTCTTTATAGTAAAAGTATAAGGGTTTAAGTTTGCCTCAGCAAAAGTAAGGAATTACTTACCAAACATGATTAAAACGAAAGAAAAATTAAAATAAAGAGATACAATACTCATAAAGCTTCAAACTTGCTCTTGATGACTTCTTAAAATATGCAATAGAAAGCTTGAATCTTTTACAGAATTGCAAACTAAGAAAAATGAGAAAACTAAACTAAAAACTACTGTACAATTAACTAAAGAAAACTAGGGCTAAAACTAAAGAAAAATTTATCTCTCTAACTTTACTCTAGGTCTCATTAAATGCCTTCTTATTCTGGTGCTTTATCTTCCTTAAATAACTTGAAAAGAAGAAGTTTTGAAGCCTTAAAATTTCATTTTCCAGAAAAAATTGAGTTTATCGTAAAAAGGAGTCGTCCCCTCAGATGAGGTATAATAACGCTCAGGTAAGGGCTTTTCTCCCTTAAGTGATGTGTGTACAACTCGATTGAGGGATTTTCAACTCAGGTGAGGTGGTTTAAGCTCGGGTGAGGGCTTTAAGAACTTGTTTGAAGTGTTTTAGCACTCTTTCAAGCTCTATAATTCACTTGAATCTCACCTCAAAATTACAAAATTTCCTCAAATCTCTTCCTTTCTTTAATTAATATCTTCTTTTCTTCAATTTGGCCCTAAAAACACCAAAAATTGCAATTAGACCCATAAACACACAAATTAAATAATTGAACAAGAAAGTAACCAAACTAATACTAAATTAACAATTAAATCACTTAAAAATACACTAATAACTTAGTTATAATTCACAATTATCAACCCTCAATACTTATAGTGGTTTGAGTGCCTTGGGAGTTCTTGCCTAAACTTGCACTAGGTGGAAAATTCATCTTTTTAAGTATATTGACCACTTGAGGGCAATCAAAGAAGCTGTCCTCATTTATTTCATCACTGATGACTGCTATATGAAACTTACTGAATGGCTACTTGGTTATTTTAAGCACAGACATTTGATTATCCCTTACTGCTTTAATAGTGACTACCTATCCATCATGAGGGATCTTAATCATATAATGTAATATGGATGGCACTCCCCCTAGCTTATAAAACCACGATATTCTAAAAAGCATAGAAAAATTCATTAGAATAGGCAAAACTACAAACTTAGCTTCAATCTCAAAGGGGCTCATCTTCACTATAGCCTTAAATGTCCCGACAATATACCTTTTAGAGTTGTTGTAGGTAGAAATAGTCAGATTAAACTTACTTATCATAGGCAAAAGTAGTTAGATTAGACTTACTTAGCATGCCTTTATTTAATTTGAAGGTTAGAATTACCACTAAGGGGCACACATTAATTGAAGAACCATCTATCATCACATAGGCAGTGTGCTTACCATTAATCTGGGCCTTGCTATAAAAGGGTAGTTATGATTCCTTTCTTCTGCAGGCAAGTTAGCATCAGTGTACACCACATTCTCACCAATTCCTCCCTTAACCAAGTCCAGCAATTCAGAAGGTGAGATAATAGTAGCAACAGTAGACTTGCTTAAAGCTCCACCAGTTTTTATCTGTGCAAGGGAGACTGCCTCAATAAATCCCAAATACCTATCTGAGCCTATGCCTTTTTTCACTGCTTGATTATATAATCATCCTTAATCTCCTTCTTTATAGGCACTGCGGCAGGAGCCGGTCGCCTTTCATATCAAGGGCCACTATTCCACTCCTTATGATTGCCTTCACTTTCTTTTCTTCCTTTACTTCCTTATCATAATCATTTTTTAAACTCCAGATATCAATGGGAATCAAAGTCCCTTTGCCCTCACTCTCTATGGGAGTATCCCAACGGTCAATCATAAAAATTGGTCAATTTTCTTCAACTGGCTTTGTTACTTTAGGGGTGGAGAGAGTAATGGCTAGATACTCATTACTATAGAAATCCTTCATCATATACCACTTGGGTAGGCTTGATCTAATCATATACACCAAAAGAGGCAAAACATTGTGACCACTTTTTTTCTTCTTATCCCTCTTTTTAGGATTTAAAATTTGCTTGTTATTTATCAGATCCTGAATCATATTCCTCAAAGTGCGGTAATAATCAGTCAAGTGCCTTATGTGTTGATGGTATGTGAAGTAATGGTCCTTTCTATGGTAGGGTAACTCCTAACTCACTGCAGGCCTCGATGGTAAAGGTTGGAGCTTTTTTTCTTTAACCAATCTATTCCAAACCCATGATAATGATTTACCCAGGTCAAAATAGTGCCTCTGACTTGCCTCTATAGCAGACACCTCTGCAGTCTTTCCAACTTTATTCTGTCCATTATTATTCCTAATAGCCTTATTATTGCCGAAGTTCTTTCTTGCATTCTCACTACTCACCCTTTTGGCTAAGTACTCTCCTTCAGCCTTTATGGCTATATCCTTCAAGGACGTTTAGTCCTTTAGACCTTTATCTTTAAAACATCTCTCAAGTATGGCTCACATTCTAGATAAATAGCTTGATTTAATCAATTGTTTTAGGTTTCCTTTTCATCTCCATCACCCTATTCCTCTACCTGGTAAGGTACTTGTGGAATGACTCATCATACTTCAATTGAAGTAGCTCGAGGTCTGTTAGGGTAACCTCTATCCTTGTACTATAGTTATACTTCTTGAGAAACTCCTCTATCAATAAGTCCTAATCCTCTTTAGTTTGTCTATCCAATCCATGGTACCAATCTATTTCAGGTCCAATCAAGCTCAAACAAAAGTACTCCACCTTCTAATTTTCAGTCAAAGTGGTCCCCTTCATGATCAAAGTGTAATGCTTGATATGTGTTGAAGGATCTGAGGTACCATTAAACCTTAGTAAGTCAAGCATCTTGAACCTTTAAGGCAACAACTCATCTCTATCTAAATCCCTATCCTCAGGGCTCATCCCCCTAC
Source organism: Excoecaria agallocha (assembly GCA_037975025.1). Lineage (NCBI taxonomy): Eukaryota > Viridiplantae > Streptophyta > Magnoliopsida > Malpighiales > Euphorbiaceae > Excoecaria > Excoecaria agallocha. The sequence goes on along the minus strand of CM075810.1, from coordinate 20,141,496 downwards.
CAGTAGATAACAACTTGGATATGGCTTCAATCTTTTTTTTTTTGTATTTTCTTGAAAGATGGATCCTTAGTAGTAGGACCCTTAATCCTTATGTTCATAACTGGAGGGATATATTCATCATCCTTCTCTTCTATAAAATCATCCTTAAGGTCATACCTCCATTCCCTCCTAGATGGGTCTCGAAGCACAGTAGCATCGATTGTAACAACATTCCTAATATGAGTCAGCTTCGTTGTCTCACGAATAGGTGTTATAGGCTAAGTTTTGGCATTAGGTACTATAAAAACTACATGCCACTGATCATAACTAACATCCTTTCCTAGAAGTCTTGCAAACATCTATCTAGTTTTAAATCAAAGTCATCTCTTATTGTCCAAAGCCCAGTAGGAGTAACATTCAATCTTTCCCTCAGCAATGAAAACCTAACAGCAATGCCATCAATCACTCTCCCAAGTCTCATTCCCCCTTTTAGTCTTATTCACCCTCTCATTCTCTATATTTAAGCTAATTTCTTAAATGTTTTTTGATAACTGGCTTAAACCCCACTCGAAACTAACCTTTGAACTTGATTTTAAACCTAAGTCTAGTCTTGGCAATCTAGATATAGATCTTTAAACTGGTACCCATTTGACCCTTTGGACCACTTAGATGAGTCTATGATGGTTGAAAAAGTCAAACATTAGGAATGATGTATAAACATGGTATAGATAAGATGCATGAATGTAATGCATGGTTTGGTTAAGAATTAATCACAACCACACACAAACATAACAATAACCTTTTAACCTTATTACTCCGACACAAAAGGCACAATCTTTTTCCTAGATGGGCTTAGCCCATTGGTCAACAGGGTACCTAATGGATGTATATGGTGCATGGTAGAAAACCAACAGCATAACCTCTCTAATTAAAAGTGCAAGCATATGGATTTTGACCATCATATATTTTTACTAATTCACACAAATCGATTTAGGCCCACCAGGGTATAGCAACCTTTAACCGATACCCTCCTAATTTGTTTGATTTTGGTCAATACATAAAGGTCCACATAGCAACCAAGAGATTATTATGGTTATACAATCTAGAGGAAGTTTCTATTGTCATTACATGGGCTTGAGTGAAGGGTGATAAAACTTTAAGGCTACCCAAACATGATCCTTGCCAATAGGTCTAACTTAGCATGAGTATAATGATCGATGGATCACCATTTTATATACCCTTTGGTATTAGACTTAGGCTGATGGGTTTTCTTGACACCTCCTTACATTGAGTAAACATAGGATGTGCTTCAGGATAGCACCGAGGCTAAAAAGGGATGCCTAACTTAATTCTAAGGCTCTAAGATGTATGCAAGAAATGTAATTTAGAAAGAAAATAGGATTAATAACAAAACCTAATTAAAAATAACTCAACCAAGATGCTTTTTGGAGCAAGGTCTCTTTAGTCCTCAGTGAAGTTGGCACTGTGATACGTGCCGAAGCCAAAGCTCATTTTTAGTTAGGTTTTTGAAGGCCTGCTTTTAAGATCTAAGATCAAAGAAGGCTTACTTTTAATAATAAACTACCCATTTCACAATAAAAAAAGATTAATCCCAAATTATTGCTGATGTAATCCATGAAAGCATCTACTAGTGGATCCAAAAAGGTAGGTGTTATGGAGTCGCCACCCAATAAACATCAAAAAGTTAATCTCGAGCTTTTAATACTTAAATAGAGATTGGTGTTTGGGACTTCACTCTTATTAGACATCTTAGTTAGGTGTCATTTTATAATTAAGTTTTAGATTTTAATCCCCTATCCTTTCTCATACAACGCATTTCCAAAGAAGTTAAGTAAACATCCTAATCACATTATAAAGTGGCAAAAATAAAGCCCTACTTAAAATTATTAAAAAGGCAAATCATCCTAAAGAAGAACATACAAAACAAAATACATATATAAACTAGGGTATTTGTTTAGTTGGGAATGTTAGTTCCTTTATGTATATTTATAAAAAGACTTTCATGACATTGTGTAAATTCGGGTTAAGAATCGAACATTGGTCCATGTTTTGGAGAAAAATCAATTTATTATGTAAAAAACCTTTTAGGTGTCTTTTTCTCTTAACATGTTGGAAAACATCCTTTTTTTACTACTTATTACAACATTAAAAGAATATATCCAAAAATAAAACAGCAAATAATGGTGCAAATTAATAACAAAATACAACCAAACCACAATATATAAAATAAATTAAATAATAATAGGATGAGATAACTGAAGGATGAAGGTGGTGACCATATAAATGCCTCTAAAACCATAAAGGTCAAGCACTCAACAAAAAAAAAAACAGAAAGAAAATGAATTAGTATTCATAAATAACACAAAAATAATTATAGATTTATTTTAAATACAAACAGTAGGGGTTTAAATATAGAATCATATTATATGAACATAAAATCACATCAAATAATGCATAAATATGGTAAGAAACAAATAAATGGTATAAAAATTCATATAAGTATAAAATATATGTAAAAAATGCCCTAAAATACACTCAAAGATGGCCAAGGGATGAGACTGAGGGATCGATCTAGGACGTCCCATCTATCAAATGATAGATGGCCATTTGTCAGACCGTCTTCCCATTCGTCACCTTTGGACAGAACCAAAAAATGTAGAATTTAAAAGAAAATGAAGAAAATCATGTGAGAGGTAAATTCCTAGCCCTAGATATGCAATGTTTAAATCCTAAATCATGTTAACAATGTTTTATAACAACAAATCATGCATAAGGTAAATAAAGTGCACATATTTATAGAATAAAAAGAACAAAATAAAAACTTCATATATGCAACAATGGAGGAATCCAAGATTTAGAATATGCATTTATCATGCCTAGTAGTCTAGAAATACATCATATCTCATTTAACATGCATATTACTCAAGTATAATAATTAAAACACATCAATACGCATTAAAAAACCATGTGATCATGCATAACAAAGTCTAAAAAGAGAAAATGGGGATGAGCCTATAATATTACCCTCATGAGATATTCTGACTCTATGGTTATTGTAGTCCATATCTCCACTCTAATTCATGATTGTTGTTCTAAAAATAAATCTAAAATTTATTTGTGTATGTGTGTGTGTTTCAACAAAAAATGCTAGAGTATAAGGTTTAGAGAGAGAAAAAAACTAAGTCTTCTTTTCTAATGGTAACTCATCAAGAAAAAATTATTCCCCCTAATAAAAACCCTAGGTTTTTTCTTTTATACACTAAGGAAGCATTTTTTGGTTGAAATCCTCAAAACTCTCCAAATCTGGAGGAAAGCTCCTTCAAATCAAAACTGCCTTTTTTAAAAATCCAAAAAATATAGGAAATTATAGGTTTTGAGCTAGGGACGGGTCGCCCTCGATGAGGGCTGGCCGTTCCTCACCACTAACTCAACATATTCCCAAAATATCCCTTTATTTGGACCACATATGATAAAGGGATCCATAAACGAGCACTCCTCAGGTGATAGACTGTCGTCTGTCACTGTTAAAACTCTAATTAAATCAAGATTTTTTTTGTATAATTTTCTAAGACACTTGAAATCATTTGCAAACATTTGGAAATCCATTAAATTCTTTTGAGAAAATGCTTGAAATTCACGATCGAAGCCTCGGGATTCAAACTTGCTGTCGGTATATATGATTGATTTATCCTTTTGGTTCAAATTAGGGATAAATTTAGTATTTAATTTTGAGAGAAGTAAATCCTACTGGATTTTAATTCCTTGAGATGCTTAATACATTAATTAATTATATTTTGAATTCACTAACCACTACAAAAAAACTATCACTTAGAGATGTCACTTTCCATAGCTAAATGACCATTTTTCGTAATGAATTATTTTTAGTGTCAGGGGGATAAACAATCATGAAAAGCTCAGTTGCAAATTTATTTACGATAAAAATAGAAAACAGACTTTAAATTTGGCGATAGAAAAAATAGTCGCAAAACGGATATAATCATCGCTAAATGCAATTTAAATTTTGTCACCACAAATATAATATTAATTATTAGTGAAAAATTATTTTTCATTAAAATGCATCACAAAAAAAATTTGTAAATTGCAAATAAAAATGGAATTTAGCAATGCAAATACCATTGCTAATAGTGCAAATTCCATCAAAATTTATTTTTAATATTATTATCATTATTATTATTATTATTATTTCCAATTTAATTTTATTGTTCTTGTTGTTTTTGTTATTATTATTATTATTATTATTATTGTAACAGCTAAAATTTAATTTACATAAATAACAATTTTCCAATAATATTACTTTAAAAAATATTATACAAAAAAATACATTAAATTGTATAGTTGTTAAAAAAATACTTTAAAAAAAACTAAGTGAGCTGAAAAAGGAATGCACTTTGCTTTGTGTGATGAAATTCAACTCCACTCATGAGCAAATCAAGTATTTGTTTGAATTTTTTATCCATATTTGGGCACTCAATAGGGAATGATTTGGCCTTTGGTTATTGTAAGTTCCATCTTTTATGAGATTTTTCCAATTTTGAACAAATAGGCAAAATAATTTCTATGTCAGTATATCAAAAAAGTAATATATGTAGCAACTATAAGTAATCAACACTCATAATTTTAAGAAATATACTACAAGAGAAAAGACCAATATAGAAGTATGAAAACCTTAGTTCTTTCAAAGAGAAACAAAAGAGGTTTATCAAAAAGAAATCTAACACACTATTTAACAATGGTTTACTATAGAATGATTATTTCATATAAAAACATCTTTGATGTTCCTTCTAAAAACAACTCATTTGGAATGAAGAATGGTTTAAGTGTGATTATAGTAGAAATATAATAGACAATAAGAGAGTCCTGAACCTTAATTGGTTAAAGCCATTTTAAGAAGATTGGTAACCAACAATAAAAATATATCCAAATTTGAGTATTTATGCTTACAGTTTAAATAGCATAGATTAATTTATATTGAACAGTAAAAATATAAAAAAGATATAAAAAACCCATTCTAGCCTTAGCTGGGGTGGATGCATCCCCATTCCTGTTTCCCAACCATGTTATGATTTATGAGAGTTTTCAATAACTTTAAATCGACACTATATCAAAATGGGCAATAGACCTATAAAAAAATTAATTAAAATAATTAGATATAATGGTTTAATTTAACCTAAACCATAATCAATTGTTCATTGTCTAACTTAAAAAAAGTGCAATTAGTCTCCATCATTAGGCAATTTGGTTGTTAGAAAAAGAAATTGTGGCAACAAAAAAGAAAATAAATAGAAAGTCATGTATTAAATAATATATTGTAAAGGTAAATAAATTTTCTGGGTGTATGATTGCTTCCAACACTAGCAAAAGCAAGGGTGGAAAAAGGTTATCATACATATTATAATTAGTAATATTTAATTATGAATTGATGCAAGACTAGAAAAAAGAGAATTCAATATTGATAATGACAATGATATAATCCAATTACGAATTCACAGATATAATTATTGAATAAAACAAAAGTGGAGAAACCTTCTAAAGCCACTATCTCCATAATCCATGAATTAGCTTGTCCCATATCCTATTTGTCTTCTTTAATAGCTTGCCCAAACCAATTATTATTATTATTATTATTATTATTATTATTATTATTATTAATGGTGTATGTAGGCATCTAAAATGGAGTAAAGAGGATTGGGGATAGATCTCCAACTTAAGACTTGTCCAAATCTCACATAGACCCTTTAATAATCGAACTATCTCCTTAGTGATACTCCTTTGGTTAATTAATTATTAAGTTCTTTTTCAATCATAACAAATCTAATCTATGCTTCATATAAATTAGCCGACATTTTAATAATTTCAATTCTAACATAAATAAAATGGCTAAAAAATTAAGAATCTAAAAAGCTAATAAATAAAATAAAATCATAATACGCATATAAATAAAAAAGGAGGCAACAAACTTATCTTTTGAGATCATAGATTGTTGCCTTCCCCTTTTATTTCCAGCAGTCTTACTCACCATCCATCAAAATCCTTAAATAAATAAAAGAAGAGTAAATCAAGGGTTGGAGTTTTGAAATCTAGAAATAAAACACACAAAAAAAAATGACAAACACAAATAACACTAAAAAAATAGGCTTACCAAGAAGAAGAAAGCCATTTTTTGTCGTCTTCACCACAAAACCATAAAAACAACAAAAAATTTCTCAAATAAATTCAAGAATCATAGATTAGGTATCAAATTTTCTTTTCCATTCTCCAATGAAAACTTTGAGTTTACGAATCCTTAACCTTCCTTCAAAATTATCTATGGATAAGACAAATTAAAACTGAAATGACAGTAAAAAAGGAAAAATTGTAAAACACACAAAAAATAAAAAATGATAAACACAAGCCATTTTTTGCCGTTTTCACCAGAAAATCATAAATACAACAAAAAATTTCTCAAATAAATTCAAGAATCATAGATTAGGTATCAAAATTTCTTTTCCATTCTCCAATGCAAAACTTTGAGTTTACGAATCCCTAACCTTCCTTCAAAATTATCTATGCATAAGACAAATTAAACTGAAATGACAGTAAAAAAGGAAAAATTGTAACGGTAAAAGAAAGAAAATGGGTAGAAATCATGGTCTTTGATTTCGATTTAGGCATGCAGAAGAAGAAAAAAAAAGAGATAGAAAGATGAGAAGGAAACGGCAGAAAAGGTAGTGAGTGACGGGAGAGAAAAAATAGGCTTTTGCATCTAGGGTTAACATTTTGAAAATACTAAAATATCCCTATCAATTTTCACATTTTGTCTTTATAGTTAAGGATGGTTGGGTAAATATATATAATTACAATTCCTAATAATTTAATATTTGAACAAATTTTAACAAAAGAAAAATAAATTACAAAATTTATTTATTTTAAATGAGATAATAAATTTTATATTATTATTTTACAAATATTTATTTTATTAATTTTCATAATGTAATTATATAATAATTGTAACAATTAATTTATTATTATTATTATTAAAAATATAAAATTTCTATATAAATATTTTTATATTTGGGGAAAATAAAAAAAATATTAACTTTTCTAAATAATTATAATATATAATAATTAAGGGTTCATATAATACTTTACTATTAATAATATATAAAAACTCTCACAAAAAACTATTTTTTTTATTAGCAATGAGATAATAAACTTGTTCAATTATATAATTTCAAATTTTAATTTTAATTTTAACGAGATTAGAAAAAAAATGAATTTGATATAAATTCATTTGTATAGCAACAATATAACAATAATTACTATATATATATATATATATATATATATATATATATATTACTAAATCAATAATCATAATTAATTTTTTTTTTAAAATTAAATTCAAAATAAAATATTTATATAATATAAAATTTTTAGTAACTAATTTAGCGATAGAAAATTCCATCGCTAAAATAACAATCTAACCAGCAACCAAATTACAGTCATGATATTTCAAGAAAATATTTTCATATAAGAAAATATAAAAAAACTTGAGCGACAAAATAATCTATCGCTAAATGAGTCGTAAAAAATGGCGCCCATATTTGCTGCCAATATTTAGTGATTGTTTTTTAGTTTCTGTCACTAATTAGAGATAGAAATAATGTCGTCACTAAATTTCGTTGCTAATTCACATTTTTTGTAGTGAATTAATTAATAAAGCAATTTAATATAATACATTTTTGCCTCAAAAAAGATAAAACATATTAATTATTTAATTACTTTTTCCATATTGCTTAACGATTAACCTATGATCCAAATTGTACACAAATTATTTATATTAAATTTAACGAAAACTAGCATATATTATATTTCATTCATGTTATTCAGGTTACATAAATTTATATGAGAGCAACCTAAAGGGCTACACATTAATTGAATGTTGTGTTTTTTGAAATTTGAATGTGTTAACTTTATCATAATTCCTTTAACAGGTGGAGATGAGGATATGGGTTGAAGGTGATGTTGATAATAAATAGGGGAAGGAGAAATTGATGTTGAAATGAATAAAGTTGAAGGTGGTGAAGGAACAGTGAGTGAGAATAGGTTGAACTTGAAAATGAGATGTTCAATGATCCTGATTATAATATTTTAACTGATGGATCATGACTTCTAAGAAGTTGTAACTTCATAAAAAATGACAAAAAGAGGGATAGGTCAATTGGTAGTACATATAGCCAATATATAACTGAAATTTACATAGTTGAGGTAGATTTTAAAGATGAATATGAATATTGTGACTCAAAAGAATTGGATTCAAGAGTTGGTAGCAATGAGGAAGCTAATGAGAGGATTAAGTACCCTAAATTTAACGTAAAGAAACATATAGAGAAGCTTGTTATTTTTCATAGAGTGAAGTTTTGAAATTTTGATAAATTTAAAAGGGCATGCATAAATTGAGGCATAAATAATAGGTGAAATTTATGGTTTTCCACAAATGACAAGTTAAGATGTATTTAAGGATATAAACATCCATCATGTAAATTCATATTATATGCTTCAAAGATGAGTAGGAATGATGACACAATTCAAATTAAGACTTCTAATTTCCAGCACTTATGCTCTAAGGTATTCAAAAATAGAAATCTAACATCACGATGGGTAACAAGCAAATATTATGACAATTTCAAGGCTGATCCAACTTAGACCTTGAATAGTGTTAGTAAACATGTGAATAATAATTTGGGATATACAATATCAAGGATGAAAGCATGAAGATCAAAGGGCATGGCTTTAAAATATATTTATAGAGATGAAAATTTGCAAGACTTCATTGTTGAGATACCATGCTGAACTTATAAATATTAATGATGTGAAACCCCAACCTATATGCAAATTAAAATGTTAATATACCAAGAATATTGAACATAAATAAGTAAATAAATCCCCAACTTAAAGAACCTCCAAACAAGATTGGTTGGAAACGCTTATAATAGATTAATTTATGAAGCAAAGAGAGGAAGAATCAAGCAAACATTAATTATGCAAATCAACCTAAGTCTCGTTCTTTATGCAATATCAAGAATTAATACCAAATCAACTCTCACACAATATTTGGCCAAGCCAAAGTGATTTTATTAATCAAAAAGTAGAAGAAAAGTGTTATAAATGAAGAACTTGACCCCTTTAAATAGGCTAGGCAATCACCCCTCCCTTAGAAAAGGTACACTTTATCACTAACTCAAAGAGATAAATAACAAAGATAATTCCCTAACCTTTATCTACATGTATTCGGCCACAATAGGGACTAAGTATATGAAGAAATAACGATAAATAATAATATGAAAATAATCCCAAAAAGCTAGAGATATAAGTGATAAACATGCATAGTTATCCTAAGAAAATAAAAGAATAAATGCAGACTAAATCTTAACTACAAGTGAATTTTGGCTAACCCCTAAAGGATATGATCAAGGTATTATCTTTCCTAAAGACTCTTCATAATAATCTCCCTAAATAATAAGTATTTATCAGAAAATAACCATTCCTAAAATTGAGGACCTTGGGTTAATTAGTGTAGGTCGAAACCTAATCTGTCCCAAACCCATTAATTTTTGGCCAAACCATGTATAATTTGGCCCTCTCATGTTCTCTAAGCATCGAATCGTTATTTTGGCCTAACATTTTAGAAGAGATAAGCCCAACTTTAACCTACCCACTTAAATTATATAAAACAGTCAAATAAGCCCAAACCAAAATGAAATGAAACAAACCTAATCTAACTTAGCCCAATTCAGTTTCTTAGGTTCTAAGCTACCCAAATATGCTTAATTACATGTTACATATAGAATAAAAACTGAATAAAATAGCTTGAAGGACTATTGCACTATTCGGCCTAAGCTTGTCTTTAAAGTCCATTTTAGTTTCTTTCTCTTCTTGAACTTGCATCTTCTCCACATAACATCTCACAAATGCTTGTAGGACTTATTTAAGCCTCTTTGACCTTGCTTTTGTGATTGGTCTTTAAAGAAGTGCTAATTCATCTCCCTTATTGCCATTGTGCTTGTTCGTACTCAAATCATCCCCTCTCCCTTCTAAAGGATTCGTCCTTGAATTTGAATCATAGTCAAATGAAGATAAGTTAAAAATATCAAAAGTTACACTCACATTATATTCACCTGGAAAAATCAATCTTATATGAATTGGTGGTTTATATTCATTTAAAGTTCACTCCAAGAACTATAGCCATCCCTACCCCCTCACGCCATTGATTTGCTCCAGCACTTGAAATGGTCTATCTCCCTATGCATCAAATGCATACTTCCTTTGGTTAGGAAACCTCTCTTTATGAGTGTGGATCCAAACCTAATCTCCTGCTTTGAATACCACTTGTCTATGCCCCTATTAGCTTGCTTTGTATACGTCCTGTTCTTTTTCTTGACTTGCTAATGTACTTTATTATGTATTGTTTTAACCAAACTGACCTTAGCCTTGCCATCTAAATTAAAAATTTCATTCAAAGGTAAAGGCATCAAATCCAACACATTCAATGGATTAAGACTATACACAATTTCAAAAGGTTAAAAATCTATAGAAGTATAAATTGTATGATTATAAGCAAACTGAACAAATGGCAAATAATCTTCCTAAGTTTTAAAATTCTTACCAATTATAGTATGTAACATAGTTCCTAAAGTTCTATTAACAACTTTGATTTGGCCATCTATTTGTGGATGACAAGTAGTAGAAAACATAAGTTTAGTACCAAGTTTACCCTATAGAACACACTAAAAGTGGCTTAGGAACATAGAATCTCTATTAGAGACAATAGTTCTAGGTATACCATGCAATCGAACTACTTTCTTGAAAAACAAATTAGCTATATTTGGTGCATCATCAGTTTTATGACAAGCAATAAATATAACATTTTACTAAATCAGTCCATCATAATAAATACACTATCCCTCCCATTTTTGTCCTAGGTAAATCTATAATGAAATCTATAGAAATGTCAGTCCAAGGTTCGATTTAAATAGGCAAAAGAGTATACAAATCTTGATTTATAGACTTAAACTTAGTTTGTTTATATGCAAGACACCAGCACACACCTTTCCAAAATATTTTCGCATATTAAGCCAGTAAAAATGTTCATTACGTATGTCTAAATTTTTTTATACACCAAAGTGTCCCATCAATCCCTCATTATGTGTTTCTTTCATAAGAAAATCTCTCATAGAACATATAGGTATACATAATTATTTTCCCTAAAAAGAAACCTATCATGTCTATATAATTTATTAAATGCCTAATGTTCACATGCCTTATACACTTCACTAAAATCAGAATCATGCTCATAAATTTCTTTTAAATTCTCAAAACCTAACAATTTAGAACTACGCATAGAAATCAATGTATATCTCCTAGCAAGTGCATCGACAACAATATTCTCTTTACCTTGCTTGTATTTAATAATATATGGACACTTAACTTTTTACTAAAATATGCTACTAGGTAGTTTTCCTTCATCAAAATGGTGCCTATACCATTCCTAGAAACATCACGTTCAATCTTAAAAATCTTAGAAAAATTAGGTAATCTGAAAATAGGAGTACATAATTTATCTTTCAAAACATTAAAAACATCTTTTTGTTCTTCATTCCATTAAAAACCAAAAGACTTTTTAATGATTTCAGTTAGAGGTATAACAATAGTAGAAAAATCTTTAACAAATCTCCTATAGAAGCTTGCTAAACCATGAAAGATCTTCACTTCACTTACATTCTTAGGTGTTAGCCATTCCTAGATGGCCTTAACCTTTTTATCATCTACCTCAACACCACGTACACTAATAACAAATCCAAAAAAAACAACATTATTAACATAAAACATGCATTTTTTTAAATTAGCATACTATGACATGTAACAAACCCTGTAGGCATCCGGTATGACCTTAAAAATCTACTTTTAGGGCTCGAGATCGAATTAAAACTCATTTAAATTGTAAAGGTTGGTCATTTCATAATATATAGGATTTTATTCTTATTTATTGTTGACGATCAACATACGAGGGCATCTACTGAACACCACAAGGCAAGTATCATGGAGTCACCACCTAATAGGATATTAGAAAAGTGAGTCTTACCTCATGAAACCAAAGTCAGAGATAGTTTAGACTTCACTCCTATTTATAACTTGGTTGATGTTTACATAAATGACTATTTATGTTTAATTATTCTATTTCTCTTCTTAAGCATTACAAAGTAAAAAATTAAATGGCACATTACAAGTACATAAAAATCGATAAATTTTATAAAATATTTAAATAAATCATATATAAATTATTGAATTAATTGAACTCATTTGAATGAGGAAAGTTGTACTCGTATACATGTTCACAAAAGAAAGAGTTATAGGTATATTTTGGAAGAAATAGGGCATTAGGCCAACACAACTTTCAGAAAAAAGGAATCATATTAATTAATTTTAAATAGAAAATCTTTTATATATAAAAAATAAAACTCTAAATTTACATCTTATCTCATAGATAAGAACTAAGGTATTGGTCCCTTTTATTATGAAAAAATCCCACTCAAATTGGTATAAAATCATTTAATTAGTTTTATAATTAGTCCTGCATGAAAATAATTTATTTACAATAAAATGATATTAAAGAATAATAATGCAAAAACAATACATAAATCAGGCTATTAACTAATTTGGGAACATTGGTTTCCCTATGTCTATTTTACAAATCTTTATATGACTTTTCTAATTAAAGAGGTTGACATCGATCCATTTTATTAGGAAAAACCCAATTATTTACGTAGAAAGCATTTAATATGAATTTTCCTATTTTATCATACTAAAAATACCTTTTTTACTAACTATTATAAATTATTATACAAAAAACAATAATAACCAACACTACAAAAAAATCATTTTACTGATGGATTTTACGCTGAAATTTAGCATTTAATCGATGAAAATAACCTTACCGACGGAATAAATCCACGCCAAAACTGTACATATGTAGCAATTTACCAGTAAAAAAATTTGTTACTAATATTATCGATGGATTTTATCGACGGATATATTAACAAAATTCCATCAGTATTTTTATTAAAAATTCCATTGGATATTTAGTTGCGTTGACCATTTATGGATGAAATTTTGTATTGATAAACTATTTGTAAATTTAATAAATAAAAATTTTAATTTATTTTAGTATAAACAGCGATGGATTTTTATCGTTAGTAATTTTGTTGGCAAAAATATTTAATATTAATATTAAATTTATTAATAAATTAGTAGCAGATTTTTCTATCGGTAATTTATCTGTAAATTAAAATATTTTTATTTAATTTTTTGCTAATTTTTTGTTTACAAATTACAAATTAAATATGATAAATTCAATACAAAAAATCTAAAATATAAATTGAAGATATATTGTAATTTAAAATCAATATATACATTCTAACTCTATACAAGTAATATTAATTTAAATTTGTTCAAATGATAGAAATAATAAATTTAAGAGATAAAAGGATGAACTTTATGGAACAAAAGCTTTACAACAAATCCTTGATACATCAACCTATCTTTCCATGATAAATTTTTATTTATAGATACCCATTTCTAAAAGAGAATGTACAAAAGATCATGTAAACTTGCTCCCTGCGCACATCTCAGCACTATACATATATGCCACAACAATAAATTTCTTTTTATTTTTTTTTCTTCCAAGAACTATACCAAATATGCTAACCTAAAATTGCTTGTGGCTAGTAAAGGAATCTTCCTCCAGTATATACAGAGTTATCATAGGAAACTATTGAATATGCATACTCTAATATGAGGCTCTTTCAAGAAAAATACCAGTTCTCTAATTGAAAAATACTTAATCTTTTGAGTACTGTATAAGCTCAAACCACTATGATGATAAATAAATAAATAAAAGTAATTATAATAATCCAAACCTTTAAAAAATCGTTCAGAAAAGTACAATTTAATTTGGTTACATTAGATTGCACATTCTATTGGCTTTTGTTTTAAATCCTAAAATTTTGAAATGTGAAACAAATTAACCAAAAAAAATAGTTTAAAATTTTAACCTAAAATTATTCTACTCCTATAAAATAAATCTATATTGTCCTGCATAATACAATTAACATACAACATGATAATATTGTCATACAAAATATCCATCTATCTAAGGGGAGATATAGGTAATAAAGATTCAGCCAAAATCAAGTATGTGATAGTTAAAGCAAAGGGCATCATAATCATATTCAAAAATTCCATATCGACTATGTCCAAAATTTAAGTAAAAAAAGGCATCAAAATCAGAACTAGGTAATAAAGATTCAACATTACATATTTAGACATGAACAAAATAGAGCAGGCTGATAAAATTCACCTTATGTCTATTCAGAAAAGTTGTTCAATGCATTCCAATGCTTTTGTTAAGTTTGCTAAAACCTGGTAAAAATGCCAAAAAAAATCCAGTATGTGATAATTATAGCATTTTAATAGAGAAAACTTTGCATACTAACAGGACAGTGTGCATTTAAATATTATAAAGATGTGAAGGGTTTGGACGTCCATATCCATAACCTTATAACTCTAAATATAACTAAAAAGTTGAACCTATTCATTGCATATATGTTCTTTAGTGGATTAAGAATAAAGCAACATAAATAATCATTAACATTTACAACTTCTAGTAATGACATTATGATAAAGACTTCCAAGTAGAGAACATTTTTCTACTGCTTTAAATGCCTACTCAAAGAAACCAAAAGAAGAAAGGTTTTATGCTACAACCATATTCTATTGAGCAAAGTATAGCAATGGATTTGAGGCATAACATTTAAGTAGCTATAAAGGTTTTTGTTTACCAAGGGGAAATGTAGGTAAATGGATAGGAATTAATTCTAACACAAACATGATTAAAATAAAGAAGCTAAAGATCTTAAAAGATACAAAAAATAGGATATTCTTCTTTTTAAATTTTTTTCTTAGCCCTAGGCCTTCTTGTGGTTAGTCTCTAAATGACTGATATGAAACGTTCAATTTTTTTAAAGGTGGGAATTCGATTTGACAAAGAAACTCACTTATGCTATAATCTAAGGATATATGTAACATAAAATAAATGATATTGTCTAGAATTAACACTAAGCTATATCAGTAGAGTTATAAGAATAACATATTAATAATGGATAAATAAGTGAATAGAAATTTAGTTATTGCATGTAAAAAATGAGGTTTAAACATTCAAGAATAAAAAAAAGAACATAATAAATGAAATGTAGGTGTACATTTTAATTGTACCATTTTACATGCATGTGAATTGATTTGCATTGAAACATAAATTTTTGAGATAAAATTTATGAGAAGTTGAGGTGTGGAGTAGGCAAAATTGTACAAATGTGGACGTTATTTTATGCTGTAACTTTTGATTCCAAGGTTGATCTTGACTCGTTAGAGTATAGAATTATAGTTTAAAAGGGCAAGTCAAGTTTTCTCAATAAAATGTTTAGAAATCCAACTGTTAAAATTCAATAACTAAAGAAAAAAAATATAAGTTTGACATTCTCAAGTCCTAATCTAACCTTTGGTTGGCATATGCAGACACTTGATTTAGATTAACAACTTACACATGCATATCATAACAAATCTAAATGTGCATTTTAGCTACCAAGAGCAAAAAATAAAATAATCAAACAAATCAAATCCATAAACAGGTAGAAAATGGAAATAAGAACATGGAATGTAGAGTGGCAAATTGAAATAGCGATACATTTCACTAGAAAATCAAAAAAATAAATGAATGAATAAATAAACAAAAACAAAGTCAATAGCAACAACATAAGGTAGGAAGCACACTTATATAACAACAAACATGATCCATCAGTGAAAAAATCAAGCCAAATTGGTAAATATAACTTAAAAACCCAAATTAACATTCAAATTTACTTTAACTTACACTTTTGAAGCTGTATTACACCTCTAAATGTGAAAATGCAAAATTTAAAACTTGAATCTAGAGAACTTAGTAAATAGATCAAGGATGAGAAAGAATTACTTGGGTTATGAAAAGGGCTGACCTTATTGGCATAGAGAGGAACTGAGTCGCCTTCCTTATAGTGATGATTAGAGGCATCAGATCTAACATATGTAAATGAATATAAGACAAAAATAAAGAGGAAAAGTAGGGGTAGAGGATTCGAAATGGCCATTGTTTAGCTTTTTCCCTTTTTTTCTTCCTTTAGGTAGAAAGGGGAAAGAGGAGAAAGAAATGATTATTTAGCAATTGTAATTACTTAAACATTACTCAAGTAAGGTATAATTTAGCTTTCAAGCTCAACCTATTGGTGATCTTTAGGCATATAATGCTTAAGATGGATCATTGGCTGGCAAACTGCGGCTTTGACAATCGAAGGGAGGGGGCGAGGCTTAAAAAGTTATATGGCAGGTAGTAGAGAGAGAATAGGGTTACTTAGGGCAAAAATGAAAGGGTTGTCTGAACTAAAGAGTGAAGAGGGATACACATACATAGGCTTTAAGACTAAACATAAAATGATGTAGTTTATGTAGAAATTTGATTAGTTTGATTTAAGTACAAATTAATAAGCTTCTAATTATTTGAAATTTTGCAAGAGTTTTAATAAATAAAAAATATAAAAATAATAATGATAATAACAATCATAATCATGCTCATGGCTGCTTTTGAAATAACATTATCCTCATTAGGTAACCTTAATAGAGGTTGACTCAGGCTCAATGTCTATGGTTGTCCTCAAGTTTAGAAAAAGTAGTGCACTAGTGTCTAGGTTTGCCAAAGTTCAAAGCAAAGTGATAAGAGATACGTACCTAAGGCAACAAATATCAAAGTGTAGACACATACCACTTGCGGCAATAAAATTATGGTTGAGTAATTACCACCAGCTTGTCGGCATGTTAACTTTTATTTGAGTAATTATCGTTAATTTGTTGATGTTTTAACTCTTGGCTAGGTGATTACATTCAGTTTATTCGGGTAGTTACCATCATCTTATGGACGTTTTAATCTTAGATTAATTGAGTGATTACCAATAGTTTGTCAACATTTTAACTCTTGATCAGTTGGGGTGGTTACCATTAGCTTGTCGACATTTTAACCTTTGGTTAATCGGGGTGGTTACCATTGACTTATTGATGTTTTAACCCTTGACCAGTAAGGGTAGTTATCATTAGCTTGACAACATTTTAACCCTTGGTTGGGACATCTAATCAGTGCTAGCTTATTGGCACACAAGATTAAGGAGAATAACATATTAAATGCCCCGTTAAAGGACTTTTGCCTTTTGTTGATCTATCACTTCTTAAGTGGGCATTGGCACCTATAGAAGGGCTTGATGTCAAGATGCTATTACAACAAAGGAAAGTTCTTATCTTTTCTTTTATTCACATGATTGCTTTCACGTATATTTAGTTTTAAAGAAAGAAGGTCATTCTTAAATAGGGCATGCTTGAGCATAGACCTAACATTTAGACGGTCTAGGTGTAAAAATATTCATTCTGACATGATTGTTCAGCATTTGTAATGATTGAGCCATTGCTGGTGTGAAAATTTCATAATGTAGTCATGTCTTAAGATGTCTCGTGCTCAGGTGAGGTGTGATAAATTAGATAAGGACATACTGCTAAAACCATTTCACCATGCATTTTATTTTACTTGTTGGTTTACGATTTTTGTTTTATTATTAGATTTATTATGATCATGTGATTAAGTATTTTTTTCTTTTTATCTGTCATTATATTAGATATTATATTAATACTTGTAAAGAAATTAACACATGCATGCATAAATAAATGTTATAAGAAAAGAGAAACGTCATCCATACATCACTTAAACAAAATAAAAGTAAAAGTTCAAATCCATAAATGTAAATACAACAGAAGATAAATGATAGTTTAGAAAATCAATCATTGTAAAAAAAAAATCTCCCTAAAGATCATCTACGATGTCTCAATCCTTAAAGGCCTAATGGTCTGGCTGAAGGACCTGATTGTAACTGTAAAGGCTGTAAAGGTCCTGCTTGAGATGGATCTGTAGGTGGCGGTAGTGGTTGTAGCACCTTAAACTCAAATCCTATGGCTTGAGCTAGAGGAGTTAAGATCTGCCCTTTGAGCCATACTAAGTGATGTATGCTCCCATATACATGCCTGATAGTTAGCTCCTATCGGTGCACTATCATCTCTATCCATAAAAGTCATACAGTTTGGTGCTCACAACCTATTCTCATACTATTCTTGAGACCAACCATCTCATTCTCAACTCTTTATGCCATTTGTCCCACAATGGCCACCGATCCACTCAAAATCTGATAATTACGATCAGTGAGGCAACTATATGTAGCGATCATCTCATGCACCCTGCACATGTCTCATCCTAAAGTTCCGAAAGTAGTCTCTAAAAGAGCTATCCTACTCTCTAAATCTATACCAAAGGGAGTTGAAGAAGCTGGAGCAGGTGGTGCTGGCCATTAAAAAGTAGATGCACCAAGACACCTTATGGGCAAAATCTATAAACCTCATATAGAGCTGGTATTTGTAACCTACTAGAACCCCAAGTCGGCATAGGCTATGGTCCTATAGGCCCTGTAGGATGACTCGAGCTGGACCTTAAGCCAGAAGTTTGAGTCTCATCTGAAGTGCCCGGTGATGAGGAAAGTGGCCATTAGATGTACTGTATTTGATTGCTCCTCTTTTAACTATGCAACAGGCTGCTATCTATTAATTCTCAAATCTCTTTTTGCCTTTTCCATTAAGAGTAGTATATATTTTCCAGGTGCACACTTGATCATGTTTATATCTAAGGCCATGTCAAAACTCACAACTACGCTACCTTTAGCTTATGGCCCCATCTTTGACTCAGGGACCCTTAATGCTAACTGTAATTGATGACTACTCCTCCTATGATCATCAATGTGCCAAGTGCCTAGGCTACTCTGTTGATATACTCTAGAATATCATGACTGATGTTGAGGCATTGACCAACGGTTATAGCCTATAGACTCCAAATATTAGTGACATTAAAGAAACTCAGATTGCTTGAGCATTTTATATAAGAGCATGATAGAACCCACTGTAGATATCTCAGAAGTATAAATTTAGCATGGTGGCTTTCATTGTCAAAGGATCGTAAGGGATGCCTGGTCTGACAATGATAGTCTACTAATCTTATCTAGAAGTCCTCCTAGTAATAGCAATCCTCACCCATAGGTAAGCAAAAAAATCAGACAATTGTTCTCGTGATAGACTAAATGGAATACTAAAAACATGGTATGTAATTACCCCTGCCTCAATTTTGAGGTGTGTGACGCATGTTAGACCACCTTCCATGTTCAGCTGGGTTCTCAAAAGCTCACTTTTAGGGTTAGAGGTTGGAAGAGTCTCGTTTAACTTACAAATTGGCCACTTTACCATAAAAGGGATCAAGCCCAGTCTATGGTTGATAGCCAACCTATGAACGCATCTACTAGTGGGTCCAAAAAGGTAGGTGTCATAGACTCAATAATACATCGGGAAGTTTGTCTTGGTCTTTTGATGCCTAAATAGAGATTGGTGTTCAGGACATCACTCTTATTAGGCATCTTGGTTAGGTGTTATTTTATAAATGAGTTTTGAAATTAATCCGTTCTCCTTTCTCACACGATGCAAGCGAGAGAATCAAAATAAACATCCCAATCAAAGAAATAACAGTAAGTAAAATTCCTACTTAAAAAATTTTTACAGAATCAATTCATCCTAAAGAAATAATATACAAAAAGAGAAAATAAATATCATACATAAAATGGGCTATTGATTATTTTGAAAAAGTTGGTTCCCTCATGCATATATACAAAAAGGATTTATTATGTCTTGTGAATTTTATTGGTCCATATTTGGAAAAAAAACTCAATTAATTCAATATAAAAAATAGTGCATTTTATCTTATCATGCATAAAAATTCTTTTTTTACTAACTATTACATCCCAAAAAAAATACATCCAAAAGAAAAATAAATCCATAAATGCAAAATAAATAATTAATTAAATAAAGCCATAAAAATAAAAAGAACCAGTTATGGACAGTAAGCAGTTGATCAGTCTCGGAAGCATGACTACCCATGCAAGACTTTAAAGTAGCCCTTTAATAGCCAAAAAATAAATACTCATAAAAACACCAAAAATAAAATGATAAAAGGTTAGTAGACAAAAAAATGATTACAATGTGAAAATAATACAGCGATAAACTATACAACATGATATTAAATGAAATAATGTAGAAGTATGATGGGAAATGATAAAGATACACAAATGTACATGAAATGCGTCAAAAGTGGCTTGAAAAGTACCTAAGGATGGCCAAAAAGAATAAGGGATGGCCATATAAAGGAGTGAGGGATGGACAGGGTGAAAAAGGTTAGACATCTCGTCCCTCGAGTGAGGGACGAGTGTCTCTCACTCTTTTTTACCACCTATCACCACTAGACAGAACCAAAAATGTAGAAAATGCAAGAATGCAACAAATTGATCAAAATGAGTTTCTAGCCCTAAAACATGCATTTTTTATGTCCTAAATCAAACCAAAGCATGTTATAACAATAAATCACACATGAAATACATATAAAACATGAATTTACATAATTAGAAGAACCAAAAAATCAAGCTTTAAATATACAAAAATGGAGGAAACTATATTCAACAAACCATCAACATGAAAATTTAGCTTAGATTCATAACTTAAAATATCTCGAATTAAAATGGATATTATTTCAGTCATTATTGAAGAATAACATAATCATGCCAATTAAATTCTAGAAAGATAGAGTAAAGAATGTACCTAGAATATTACCCTCAAGAAATATTCTAACTCTATAAAGATGGTAATTTAGATCTTAACTTTAAATCGTGCTTCTCATTCTCAAAAATCAAATCTGAAATTCATTTCTCTTGGTATGTTTTTAATATAAGTTGTTTAGAGTACAAGAGTTAGAGAAAGAAATAAAATTTTCTTCTTCTCAAGTGGTGGCTCTTCAAGAAAATTATGATTCCCCCCTAAAACCCTAGATTTCCTATGTTTTTATAATTTAGGAAGATTTTCAATCGAAAAATCCCCTCAAATCACTTCAAATTCGAAGATAAAATCCTTGCAAATTCGGAAGAAATCCTAAGAATCAAAACTACCATTTTTGAAAATCCAAAAAGGTGGGAAAATTGGACTTCAAGTGAGGGACAGGTATCCCTTAATGAGGGATGGCCGTCCCTCACCACTAAACCGTAAATTTGACCAAAAAACCTTTTAAATAGGCCCAATAGGAGAGAGGTACCCACAGACGGGCATCCCTAGGTGACAGATGGCTATCTATCACCATTGAAGACCCAAAATAAGGCTTGTTCATGCATTTTGTTAAAACAATTAGAAATATTTTGAAATACTTAGAAAATCATAAAAAATCCTTAAGAAAAAGTGAGAAATTCATGATCGGATCTTTGAGATCCGAACCTATTGTCAGTAATATGCTATTTTCTCATCATTAGGTAACCCTGATCTAGGCTACCTGGAGTTATCATATCTATGGCTACCCCCAATTTTAGGGAATTGGTGCACTAGTGTCAAAGTGAGCAAAAGTTTAGAGCAAAAAAAAAAAAGATGCATGCCCAAGGCAACAAATCTCTTGTCTGACTTATTATTTAAAATCCCTGATTAGCTCCTAGGGTATACAAAATTAGGGTTCGAGACTAACTCCATTAAAGGCAATAAGTCTCTGGTTTTCTAATTATGCTTGGGGTATGCAAAATTAGAGCAACAAAGGGTTTTACTTGATTAGCACTTGGGGCATATAGAATAAAGGCTTGAGACTAACTACATTAAAGGTGATGAGTCTCAACTTGTCCAATTAGCACTTGAGGCATGCAGAATTGAGACAAGAAAGAAAATTTTCACCTAATTAGGGCCTGAGGCATGTAGAATTAGGTCACTTGATTGCATTTGATTAACACCTAAGGCATACAGAATCAAGATGACTTGATGAAGACTGATTAGCGTCTAGGGCATATAGAATCAATATTGTTTAGATATGTCTGTTTAGCACCTAGGGTCTGTAGAACAAGAATATCAAAATTAGATTTGATCAGCGCCTAAGGCATGCATGATCGAAATAACTTGCTATACTTAATAGTTGATTTGTGTGGTTGTTAACATTCCATTGAGGATGTCTTTGACAAGTGTGTATTTGTAATTCTTCTTGTTGTACATTTTTTATGGTGCAGAACAATGTTATATTCTTTCTGAAAGAACAAACATATGCCTCCTAGTGGAGGTTCTTTATGCCCTCTGAAATTTAAGCATCCTTTATTATAGAAGATTTTTTCCATTTTAGAGTCTTCACAACTGTTGGTTTAGGTCATCAAGCTCTCTAGACTTCCTATAAAATGTGATACTATGTATGTATAATGCATGGGATAGACAAATGTGACTTTTTCCCTTCTAGAGGTGAGGGATGGGATGCTCATAGCTTGCTCATTGGTGAAGGATGACCATCCCTCATCACTTTTCTAGAAATATTGCTTAATCTCCTTGGATGTATGCCTTTGATTTTTCATCTTTTTTGAAACTTCCTTCAGGTATTTTCTCTCTTTTCTTTTCTTTCTTTTTCCTATCTACTTCTTTCAATCATTTATTATTTTTCATATCATTTTTGTATTCTAGACTACTTAAAAATGAAACCAAACAATCACTACCACCATGACCATTAGACTTGCAAAATTGCATCGATTACTAGATGACTCGAGAACTTGGAAGGACCACTGATTGGCTCCCTATTCTAACCTAATATTCTTAAAGAGAGTGTCTCTACATAGGAGTATTCTACTTGTTATTGCCTAGTTCTAGGACCTAAGGTTTCATGTATTTAGGTTCACTCACTAGGAGCTTTACCCCCTGCCATAAGAGTTTGTTTTATTGGTTGGTGTCATATTTGAGCTTGATGTTCGATCTTGTTTGCCATCTACTATTTTTAGATATCCTAGAGAAGTGGTTCATGCTCTTGGTGTTTTACCTTCGGAGGCTCAAGGCTTGGTTCCCTTCAGAAGGACATTCTTACTAGTGCTATTGGTTGATGTTTTTATGGATTTTGATGATGTACCCACCTTTCATACTTCTTTGTTATTTCACTAGATGTTTGCTGGTATGTAGCGAGGATCCCATGATTGGGGATTATGACTTGTTCAACTTAGTGGATGATATATACAAAGGATGTAATCCATTTCCTATGATTATAGCAGAGACTATTTTAGGCCTGGATGCAATTCATCATGATCCTAACTCTCTTCTTATCAACAGTCCATTGCTTTTTTAGGTACATCCTTAATTTTAAGGTAGTATGCCCCTTGTGGGTTTTCATACTAGCTTTTTGTGTGAAAATATACATCCTTTTAGATTTTCACGTATCTCTTTGCCTTAGTTTTGCTTAAGATAAACCTAACTCATCCTAGTGGCTTTTATTTAGGTATGGCTTTGTGAGAAGTTGCAGTTATAAAACAACCTCCTCAAGTCAGAGCTATAGATCCTTATTCTATGAATCATGTCACACTCTGTCACCAACTTTGAGGTTTTAATGAGTCCAGAAAGTTGTTGACTAGCTAGGCCACTTGATAGATGCTGACATCATGTTCAGGTGTGCTTGGCTGCCTATCACTTTTGTGGTTATGGATGGGGATTCTAGGTGTGTCCTTTTATTGGACTCCATCGTGCTACCTTTTATATCACTGATCGCTATGTTCGATAGTTTAGGGATAGACAGGACATTTTCACGAAACCATTGGATTTTTTAGGTGGTGCCCTTAGTTATTCTTTCATGTTAGAGTATTATCGAAGAGTGTGGACCTAGCTTTCTATAAGGATTACCATCCCTGCAATTGGTACCAATGACTTCACCACTTTTGATGCTTGCAAGTGATGGGTTACCAGTTCAGCTGTTGATAACAAGCTTTGGGCTATCAGGGATCTTGATGAGAGAGAAGTGATATAGATAAATTAGATCAGACACTATTATAGATTATGTCTTTTATTTTTAAGGGACTTTTAACTTTAAACATGTAAAGAAATATGCTACTTGTTTTTACATAAATGACTATATGCATGACATTTCTCTTTTATTTCAGTACACATGATCATTATTTGATGTTAGCCTAATAACATATATTATTCAATCTTAAGAATAAAACTTTACATGCATCATAACTTCTGTCATCAATTAACCCTCTCGAGTTTTCTCAATTGATTATTTTCTTTCAGCTTCTAATTTTTTTCCAAGATGCCTTTTTCAGTTTTCACCCTGGCGAGATTCCCAAATTTAGTAAGGCCATCATTTTTTTTTATTTTTGACCTGCAAGGCATTTATTTTCCTCTTTTTCTCTTGTTTTAGCCATGGAACCTTTTCAATATGTCAACATTCATAGGTACTCTGAATAAATTGCCATTGCTATCCAATAAAATAGATGCACCTTTCGATAATAATTTTTTTAGCATAAAAAGGCCTTGCTACATGGGCCTAATTTTTCGTCAAATATTTGGAACCACCGGTCTCATCTATTTGAACACCAAGTCTCCTTCATTTAGGGGGTGTTTCTTGACTTTTTTCCTAAATGAGCAAGCGAGCCTTTTCTAGTAGATTTGATTATGGTAGTATGCCGTTATCCTATCCCCGTCTAGTAGGTTAAGTTATGTTACTCTCTATTTAGCCCATTTTACTTTTGGTATCTCAGCTTCTATAACAACTCTTAGAGATTAACTCTCGATTTTTATAAGTAATATTGTTTTGGTTCCATATACTAAGGAAAATGGTGTGGCTCTTATAGATTTTCTGGTAATAATCCTATAACCCTATAGTACAAAAGGTAGTTTATTAGCCCGATCCTTATAAGTTCAAATCATTTTAGCTAGGATCTTTTTTCAAGTTCTTATTAGCTACTTCAACTATTTCGTTTGCTTAAGATTGGTAAGCAAAAGACTTATGGTGTCGTACCCTATACTTGATGAGTATATGTCTAGTCTCACTACAAAACTGTAACCTATTGTCTAATACCACATGATGAGATAACCTATATATGCATATTAAATTCTTCTCGATGAACCTAGCCATATCCCCTGCATTTTCTTTCTTGAAAGACTCAGATTTTACCCATCTGGTAAAGTAATCAATGGCCACTATAATGAACCTATATCCATTCGAAGTAGGTGGATATATCATTCTCATGATATTTATACCTTATGTAACAAAAGGCTAAGGTGACGTAAGGATGCACAGCTCTAAAATAGGAAAATGTCTCAAGTCTGCATATTATTGGCATAGTTGGCATTCCTTAACATACTTGGAGCAATCAGTGTCCATTATCAGCCAAAAGAAACCTTGCCTCATAATCTTCCTCTCTAAGGCTAAACCCATTCATATAAGCATTGTACACTCCCGCATGTACTTCCTTAATTACCTTTCTTGCTTCCTTCTCATCCAAACACCTCAACTATATTTCATCAGGTTGTCTCTTATAGAGAACCCATCCTATGGTAATGAATTGGGAGGATAACTTGCAAATCAATCTCTGGTCCTTTTCAGTCACTTTTTTTATAGAATACTGACTTTTTAAGATAATTCTAGATATCAAAGTACCAAAGCTTTCCATCATTCACCTTGACATCTATGACCTGTTCCTTCTTAAAACATGACTTGTCAAAAGTTGAAATTAACACAAACTTCATAATTACTCCCACTTGATTATCCTAAATGGACATTAAGGTAACCAAAGCGATTGCTAATAGATTCTCTTCCTAAGGCACAAATTTGAATGTACAAACTTTGAACTAACCACTCAAAACCTTTAGGTGCCTGAGATAAGGCAATAGACAACCTTTTTTCGCTGACCATTCTCCCTTTACTTGGTAAACAACTAAAGATAAGCCTCTAAATACTTCTTCAGACTTCAGCCTTACAGCCAATAAAGCTTATAGCTTGAAGATGCATGCTTTGTAATCTACATTATTGTTCTCAACTTTATACCTTAACTTCTTAGATAATGGCAGCTTTTCTCCCTCTAGGGTAATCAAGATTACTCATACTTCTACTCCCTTATTATTCATAGCTCCATCAAAGTACATCTATCATCCCTGCACTATTATAGCTGCTATATCTTCATTGGGAAACTCATAAGTCACCTTTTATCCTTCCAAAGGTTTATCAGCTAGGAATTATACTACTACCATCCCTTTAATGGTTTTTCTAGTAACATACTCCATATTGAACTACTACAAGAGAATCAACCAACTTCCCATCTTAGCTAACAATGAGGTAAGCTCTTGCAAGTACCTAAGAGGATTTTGCTTGGCTACAACTTGGATTCTATAAGAATGGAAATGGTGTCTCAACTTCTTTAATGCCTATATGATTGCCAGATAGATGTTTTCAACTTCCACATATTTTTTCTTGTAAGGGAGAAACTTCTTAATGAGATAATACATTGCTTATTCGATCCCAAAGTTGTCCTCTTGTGCCATCATAGCTCCTATTGAATTATCTTCTATTACCAAGTATAAAATCAAAGGTTTGCCTATTTAGGGCAATCTCAACACTGGTAGTTGTAACAAATAATCCTAGATGGTATCGAAGGCTTTTTGACAATCCTCATTCTAAACCATAGGCTTGTCCTTTCTGAGTAGCTTGAATATTGGTTCGCAACTTAAGGATAATTTAGCAATGAACCTACTTATGTACTGGATCTTACCCAAGAACCTTTTGACCTTTTTTTTTCTTTTTGGGCCATTTGCATTTCCCCTAATAGATCTTACATTGTCAAGATCTACTTCTATATCTCTCTAACTCACCACATGGCCCAAAATCTTACCTGAGGTAACTCTAAAAATGCACTTCTTAGAATTGAAGTAGAGTTAGTACTTGCTAATCCTTTGGAAAAACTTCTCTAATGCTTTGAAATGACCTTCTCTACTGATTGACTTGATCATCATATCCTTTACATACACCTCTAGTTTTTTATGGATCAAGTCATATAAGATCTTAGTGGCCATTCTCTGATAGGTAGCACCTATATTCTTAAGACAAAGGGAATGACTCAGTAGGCATACATTCCCCATTCAGTTATGAAAGCCATTTTGATCTTATCCACCATTTTATTCAAAATTTGGTTATACCCATCATACCCATCAATAAAATTGTATATGGTATAAGAAACTGCATTATTAACTAGGATGTCTATATAGAGCAAAGGAAAGTTATCTTTGAGATAAGCCTTGTTTAGATCCTATAATTTACATAGATCCTGACTCTTTTATCCTTCTTCACTACAGGAGCCACATTTGCTAGCCATATTGGATATTGGACTTCTACTAAGAACTTAACATCTATTTTTTTTCTAATTTCCTCTTTAACTTTCTCATCCCATTATGGCCTAACTCTTTTAAGATTTTGTTTAACCAGTTTTTATCCCGGGTATGTTGGATTGGCATGTTTATTGATTTTTTTTATCAATCCTTGGCATGTCTTTGTAGGTTTAGGCAAAGACTTTTTCATATTTTTCAATATTCTCTCAAATTTTTCTCTATCTTTAGGAGTTATCTGATGACAATAAAATTTCTTTTGGATTTTCCTTAGTTTTAATATTAAATTAACTTGTGTTTGTTGAGTTAATGTCAAATATCAATTCTTTAAAATCATGATCATGTATATTGAAATCAGAAGAAACATCACATAAGTAAGCAAAATTATTCATCTCATTAATGTAATCAAAAGAGCAAACATTGTTCTCATAAAAAAGTTTAGGAATATAAATAATATCAATAAAAGTGTCTTCTTCAATCTTGTCAGCATCAGGCATCTCTCCCACCTATGGGTTAGCTTTGGATGATTCTTTAGCTTCTGTCTTCCTTTTTCTTTTCAATTAAGTGGCGAGCAGCTTCTCTATCTGGACTTCCTCTAGCACTTCTTTCACCTAAGTTAAGTGGTACAATAGGATCTCATCATCCTAAAAACCCTTAACTACTTGATGATTCCCTTTTCCCAGTTAAAAATATCATTGAACAACTTAAATATCGATACTAGCTCCTCTTTTATTATTTGAGGCTCATTTTCTCCATAATACAAATAAAAACTTGAAGCTAGTACAAAACTCTGAGAGATATGAAGGATTCCCTTCACTGCCTCTTTCTCTTTCCCCTTTTTGTTGGGACTTACAAAGCTTAACCCCTTCTTATCCTTCTGACCTTTGGCAGTTATAATGGTTTAAGGTTGGAACACCTTTAAATTAATTTAAAAACTCAATTTTCTACTTACCTAATTTTGTACTTCCACTTTTAAGTCTTGAATTCTACCACTTTTCTATTCTAATTGAAGGTTAGAGGCTACTATGATGAGAAAGAGAGGTTAGAATTTCATTTATAAGTTTTGATTTAGTGGGGATTAAAGAAGGAACTTTAAAGAAATTTAATGGAGGAGAAGAGAAAGAGAGGTTGGGCCAATACAAGGGAGAAAAAGGTAGAAGGCTTGTGAAAGTTCTACAAATTTTTGAGTTTTAAATTTTATATGGGCCTCTAATTGGGTTGGGCTTGGTCCAACCAATTTGAGCCAACCTAATTAACCCTAATTTTTCCTAATTTGTGCATTAAGCCACCTTAATTTCTATCTCTAACTTCCAAAATTCAAATGCTAGTAAAAATAATTCCATAATACTTAAAATATTTAACTTAGCCCACATGAAAATTTTTAGCTCAATTGGGATCCGTTTTCAATCCGGTTCGCTAAAACTTGTCCAATTAGCAAATTTTTGGTGTTACCGTAAAATTATTTTTTCTACCAAATGATTCAACATCTCATTTAGAACTCAACTGAAAATTTTGGTAATTTTTGAAGCTCATTTATTATTTTTAAGAGCCCTATCAAATTTAAAGTCAACCTAATTACTATTCAAATCAAATTGTGATTTTTCGTATTTTTAACTTCTGGAGACCTATTTGGCTCCAAATTTCATCCTCGAAGTCAGTGTGACTGGTATTTCCTATTTTGAGCATATTTTATATCCCCGATATAATGTTCATACTCAAAAAATACTATTAATAACTATCAGGACTGTTAGGCCATTACAATTCTTCCATACTTATAAAAAATTTCATTCTTAAAATTTTACCTGCATTGAACAACTATGGCTATTGTTGTTGCATAGTTTCTTTGGGTTCACAAGTAGCTTCTTCTACATTATGGTGATTTTATAAAATCTTCACCAATAGGATACGCTTATTTTGAAGCTGTTTAATTTCTCTCATCAAGATCTTTACAGGGTACTCTTCATAAGTCATATCTGATTGAACATGAATTTCTTATAGCTTAATAACATGGCTTGGGTTTGATAGATATATATGGATCATTGACATATGGAAAACATCACGAGACTTATCTAACTTCGATCACAGTTTTAATCTATATGCCACTGGCCTTATCTACTAGATAATTTCATAAGGATCAATGAATCATGGACTCAACTTGCCCTTTTAACCAAACCTTAAATTTTTTTTTCCACAGAGAAACTATTAAGAATACTCTGTCGTTGACTTAAAATTTTATATCTTTTCTTTTTAAATCAGTATAAGATTTCTATCAGTCCATGACTACCTTCAATTAGTCTTTGATCACCTGTAGCTTTTTCTCACTATCCCGAATCAAATCCATCCTGCTAATTTCCTTTCACTCAACTCAGTCCAACACAATGATGTTCTACATCTTCTTCCATAAATTGCTTGATACGAGGCCATTTGAATGCTTGATTGGTAGCTATTATTATATACAAATTCAACTAAGGGCAAATATCTTTCCCAATTGCCTTCAAATTCCAGTACATAACTCCTTAGCATATCATTCGGTACCTGTATAACCCATTCTAATTGCCCATCTATCTGTGAATGAAAGACGGTATTGTAACGAAGTTTAGTACCCAAAGCCTCCTATAAAGTCTTCTAGAAATGAGAGGTAAATCATGGATCACTATTAGAGATAATAGAAGTAGGAAATCCATGCAACCTCGCTATCTTATTTATATAAATTTCTGCTAACTTAGTCAATGGTTAATCCATTTGAATTGGTAAAAAGTGAGCTAACTTGGTGAGCTTGTCCATAACAACCCAAATAACATTATATTTTTTCCTGGTTAATGGTAATCTTATTACAAAATCCATTGTAACCTAATCCTATTTCCATTCAATTATTGTAATGGGGTGAAGTAATTCGGATGAAACCTGGTGTTGAGCTTTTACCTACTGACAAATTAAGCATTTACTTACAAAGTCATCTATTTCGTGCTTCATATGTGGCCACCAATAATGTATCTTTAAATCTTGGTACATTTTATTACTCCTAAGATGCATACCATAACTGCTATTATAAGCCTCTATCAAGATGATCTTCTTCAATTCAGCTTGTTCAGGCACATGTAATCTCCGCTTGTAATATAAACTGCCAACTGTACTCAAGGAAAATTCATTGTCAGATTTGTCTTATAGTTGTGCTACAATAGAGGTGACATAATCACTTACTGCTATGCCACCTTTATCTGCTGTAGAAAGTTAAATTTAAGTTGCATTTTAGCTATAATGGCTCTATCTCTTACCGTACTTAATTTAACATTCATTGCTCGAAAAGACACCATAAACTTCCTGCTCAAAGCATCAACTACTGTATTAGCTTTACCTAGATGATAATCAATAAAATAGTCATAGTCTTTAATGAGTTCTAGCCATCGTCTCTGTCTCAAATTAAGTTCCTTTTGAGTTAGCAAGTACTTTAAGCTCTTGTGATCTATATATAAATAACATTTCCCTCCCTACAAGTAGTGTCTATAGATCTTTAAAGTGAAGATTATAGTTGCAAGTACTAGGTCATGAGTGGGATAGTTCTTTTCATGATTCTTAAGTTGTTGAGAAGCATATGCAATTACTTTCCCTTTTTACATCAAAATATAACATAAAATAATTCTGGAGGCATCACTGTAAATCACAAAGTCTTTGCCTAATTCGGGTTGAGTCAGAATCTGATTGGGATTTAATTGAACCCTTAGTCTCACTAGACTGCGTATAGTATGAGTAGGGTATCGTTCCAAAGGGAACGGGGCAAATTTTATATTGACATAACAACAAGTAAATGGATAGGTGACAATTTCAATTAAAATCATGCAATTAATGTAAATACTAAACTACTTAAAATATATTAAGTTAATTTTGGATAATAGATTACTTAAAGGATGGGATAAACATACATTATAACAAAATAAACAAGTTCATCTTTGAATTAATTATCAATTATATGAATGGTAAGAATGGAGAATTTAGCCAAGATTCTTTAAAGCAATTCTCATTGTCAATAAAGATGTTCTTACTTAGAGTCTATAAGCATTCTCATATCATTATAGAGATAAATAAAAACTATGAAGTTCTATGCCAATTCTTTAACCCCTCAAAGTGAATTCCTTATCTATAAGTGAACTCAATGTTTCAAGTAAATTTATTTGTTTTTCCACCAAAGAATTCCAATTCTCATTGTGAATTAAATGACTAACATGCTAATTATGGTGATCAAGCATAATAAGCAAATTGAAGCACTCAAATAAACTTAAATCATACTTCATACATAAGGAGAATAAACATTCATAAAACAAAGATAAGCAAATGAAAAACAAATTGAATTAAGTAGTTATAATGTACCAAAAGAACTAGTCAAATACAAATTTACAATAAAGATGAAATAAGAGAAAAGAAAACATCACTCCCCAGGGTTTACTTGTTGGGTTTTAACGGTTACATGCATCACATACATGAGCAGAATTTTAAAATTTTTTAACCATTAGATCTGATCTTGCCATGAATACACAATATAACTATATGAGAATAAGAAAAATCACCTTTGATTTTTGTTGAACAGTTGATTTTACTTCGCACCGGGTTGTCGCAAACCACAGTGTCTAAAATCGAACAACTCCAATGAGTAATCCACATTAGAGAGGGGTAAATTGAACCAACAAATTGGTATTTAACTAGGGCTGGCCAAAATTCCCAAGAGCTAGCTTAGGAGTTGGCGCAAAAAGGGAGAGAGAATTAAGAGAAAAGACTTTCCTTTTGTTTTAATCACTTAACCCTAATTCTCATTAGTTGGCCTTTTATAGTTAGGTTAAAATTCCAACTCCTTAATGAGATTGGGCTCTTTAAAATTGCTGGAGAATTATTAATTGGGCCTCTGGAATTAATTATAATCATTTGGGATTAATTAAATCCAAATTAAATCTTTTCATAAAACACCATGCACAAAATCCACAAACTAGGCCCTTTGTGCATCTAATTGGATTTAAATACCCAAATGGATTCTAAATCCAACCAAATTAAATATGTAAGTTCCATAACACTTATGTAACATATATAAATTAATTTGGTCCAAGAAAAATCCCTCTAAGCCCTTCTGTATGGAGTTGGCATGTGGCCCTCTTCTGGAGGGCTTTCGCCAACTTTCTTCATTCCTCTGGCCCTTAATAATTCCTCCAATGGTCTTATTAATTATTATATCAGTCCTATAACACTTATAGTAGTCTTATAACACTTATAAGACAATAATAATTAATCATGAAATACATTATTTCATTTAGGTCCAATTTATAGAACATTTTTTAAAAGTTCCGCGGACAATTTTATTTGATCATAATTAATTAAACTCTTTAATTAATTATTATCATATTCTCTTCTCTACCTTCATAATAATATCAAATATTATTATCCTTGTCATTTTACCATTTTACCCTTTTCTCTATATGTGTGTGACCTATTGGGTTCCTGTCCATGTTGGCAGTATAATATGTAATTGTGAGTTCTATTCAAAACTCACATGATTTAAACTCCTTTAAATCATTTTATCAATCTCTATTGATATTTTGATACATCATTATACAAGTCATGATTGGCCTCTAGCTAGGCATCATGACTAGCCAAATGTCAGGAAATTCATGTGGTTTGACTGTACCCTTCCATAGAAACAGTTACCGTGCAATTACTCCTTTCACCACTCTTATCTCAATTAGATTCTGAGTATGGATTTCTGTCAACTCATATAAATCTAATTATTTATGTTCTATTAATTTAACCATTGTTCCTAAAATGTCCTTCATGGATCTCTATCCATCTCGGCATATTACTCTGGCCAGAGATTCTCTGAACAAGGCAATTATAGAATCATGCGAGATAACTTTCCTTGTTAAATCTGGGATGGTGAATCCTTTGTCAATCACTCAACTATCTTCAAGTAGGTCATGATATACCCAATCTCCTAACTATGTTCACTCCCAGTTGGAAGTAATCAGTTATGGAGTCAAAGTATACCACTTGCTACTTAAGATAACTTTGGTGATCTCAAGTCTAAGGATACTTGTACAATCGCTATAAAGAGATTCCTCACTGACATAGATTTAATATCCATATGAGGATTCTCTTTGCAGGTCTCCAATGAACTTGTTCCTCTAACAAGCATCCACATGTTAGCTTTGATTATCATCCATAATCACAGTTATGAGAACCACTGCTTGAACCATTCAAGAAGCATAACATTTGCTAGTCTGTCCGAATTAACAATGTCCTATCTTGTTAATTCTATGACTAGGGATATTTAGATATTAACACATTTGCATGCGATAGACATCTCACATCATGAACACCTTCATGATTGCCTTTGCACCATGTTTATAATATCTAGGAGTTCATTTATTAATTTAAGATTTACAAACTCATGTATTCAAACATAGCATTAATAAATGAATGATGCCTTTTATTAAGAATATAAATTTCATACATATGAAAAACATCCCTATTACATGGGCTCTAGGGCATACTCTCTAACAATCTCCCACTTGCACTAGAGGCAATCACTCATATGTCTCAGACCCATGCTATTTATATGGTGATCATGCTTTATCTGGGAAAGTGCTTTAGTGAGGGGATCCGCCACATTGTCATCTGTGGGAACCCTTTCTATTTTCACATCATTTCTAGCTACTATTTCCCTTATGAGAGGGTAACGTCTGAGAACATGTTTGGATCGCTGATAAGATCATGGTTCCTTTGCTTGTGCAATGGCTCCATTGTTGTCACAATATAAAGGAATCGGATCAACAATGCTAGGCACCACTCCTAGTTCGGTTATGAACTTTTTGATCCAGACTGCTTCTTTGGCTGCTTTTGAAGCAGTAATGTACTCAGCTTCCGTCGTGGAATCAGTAGTTGTTTCTTGTTTGGAACTTTTCCAACTAACTGCTCCTCCTCCCATTATGAACACATAACCAAATTGTGATTTACAATCATCTTTGTCAGATTGGAAGCTGGCATCTGTATACCCATTTACTTCCAAACTGCCCTCTCCATATACCAAGAATATATCCTTAGTCCTTCTCAAGTACTTAAGAATATTCTTGACAGCTGCCCAATGTTCCTCTCAAAAATTGTATTGGAATCTGCTTGTGACACTCAAAGCAAATGCTACATCTGGACGTGTACATAACATAGTATACATGATAGAACTAATTGCAGATGCATATGGTATTCTATTCATGCTCTCTCTATCCTCTAGTGTCTGCGGATACATAGACTTAGAAAGGTGTTTTCCATGCACCATGGGTATAAACCCTTTCTTAGAGAGATCCATATTGAACCTCTTCAATACTTTATCTATATATGTACTCTGAGAAAGACCTAGCAACCTATTGGATCTATCTCTATAGATCCTTATTCCCAGAATATAGGATGCTTCTCCAAGGTCTTTCATGGAGAATTGCTTGGATAACCATATTTTAATAGATTGGAGAAGAGAAATGTCATTTCCCATGATCAATATGTCATCTACATATAGAACTAGGAAGACAATTGCACTCCCACTGACCCTTTTATACACACAAGGTTCATCTTCATTCTGTGAGAAACCAAACTCTTTGATTGTCTCATTGAATCGTATGTTCTAGCTCCTAGAGGCTTGCTTCAATCCATAAATGGATCTTTGAAGGTTGCATACCCTTTCGCCATTTCCTGATATGAATCCTTCTGGTTGTGTCATATACACATCCTCAGAAAGATTTCCATTAAGGAAAGCTATCTTCACATCTATTTGCCAAATCTCATAATCATATTGAGCTGCAATGGCTAAAAGTATTCTTATAGACTTAAGCATCGCTACAGGAGAAAAAGTTTCGTCATAGTCAATACCTTCTTTTTTATGATAACCTTTTGCTACTAAGCAAGCTTTATAGGTAACTATATTACCTTCCATGTCAGTCTTCTTTTTGAAGACCCATTTGCACCCTTTTTGAAGACCCATTTGCACCCTATGGGTTTTATCCCTTCAGGTGGTTGAGTTAAAGTCCATACTTTATTCTCATACATGGAGTCCATTTCGGACTGTATAGCATTAAGCCATAAATCACGTTCTGAACTATTCAAAACTTCTTGATAGCTTGTAGGCTCATTGTCCTCTACTACAGTTATGCCTCTATCCGAATCAACGTGAAATCCATATCTCACAGGGATAGAATGCATCCTAGTAGATCTTCTAGGATTTTGTGTATAATCAGGTTCAACTATAATCTCATCATTATGAAATTCAGTTTCGGGTTCAATCGGTTGATCATCTTCTATTTGTGGGTCTTAAACTTCACCAAGCTCAATTTTACTCCCACTATCCTCTTGTAGGAGAAATTCTCTTTCCAAGAAGACAGCATGCCTTGAAACAAACACCTTTTGTTCTAAGGGATGATAGAAATAATATCCAAACTTTTCTTTTGGATATCCCACAAATAAACATTTGTCAGACTTAACATCCAGTTTGTCTGACATTGTCCTCTTCACATAAGCAAGACAGCCCCATACTTTCATATGAGAAAGCGTGGGTTTCTTGTTATTCCACATCTCATATGGAGTAACATCAACTGATTTACTAGGAACTCTGTTTAACACATAAACAGCAGTTTCTAGTGCATATCCCCAAAAAGACTTAGGTAAGTTCGCTCGGCTCATCATTGATCGAACCATATCTAATAGTGTTCGGTTTCTCCTTTCAGATACACCATTGTGTTGTGGTGTATATGGAGGAGTCCATTGAGATAAAATCCCATTATCTCTAAGATAATCCTGAAACTCTTGACTTAAGTATTCTCCACCTCGATCTGATCTAAGTGTTTTAATACTTTTGCCAAGTTGTTTCTCTACTTCATTTCTGAACTCTTTGAACTTTTCAAATGCTTCAGACTTATATTTCATTAGATAGATGTATCCAAACCTGGAATAATCATCTATGAAAGTAATGAAGTAGGAGTAACCTCCTCTGGCATGTGTAGTCATTGGACCACATACATCTGAATGTATTAAGTCCAAAACCATTTTAGCTCGTTCTCCTTTAACAATAAAGGGAGCTTTTGTCATTTTTCCCAATAAACAAGATTCACATGTATCAAATGATTCATAATCAAATGATCCCAAATCACCTAACTTGTGTAACTTGGTCATGCGTTTTTCATTTATATGGCCTAAACGACAATGCCATAAGTATGAGGTATTCAGATTATCATGTTTCATTCTCTTGGTATTCACATTATGTACTTCTTTAATTAAATCAAGAACAAATATACCATTCTCAATGATAGCTTTTGCATAAAACATATTGTTCTTAAAAATGTAACAACATTTGTCCTTTAAAGAAATATCATAATCGTTCATCAAACGACTGAAAGAAATAATACTTTTGGATAAAGCTGGAACATAATAACAATTATCTAATTCCAGTACTAATCCACTAGGAAGAGGCAAATAGTAAGTCCCCACAACTGTTGTAGAGATGTTCTGTCCAGTAGCTGACTGTAAACATATCTCTGCCTTTCCAACTCTTCTAAAGCTTCTAAGCCCATGGAGATCATTACACAAATGTGATCCACATCCGGTATCTAATACCCAAGATTGTTTTGAAGCAATAGAATAAGTATTAATTTCAATCATATGAATACCTGAGCTAGAAGCATCAGCATGCTTCTTCTCCTTGAGAGAATATAGATAGGCCTTGCAGTTACGCTTTAAATGACCATCTTTTTCACAATGGAAGCAAGTTCCTTTGGGATTCTCTTTCTTGGCAACCTTCTTCTTGGAAAACCCCACCATCCATTATCTCATATTGCTTATGAAGCTCTGAGGACATAGCACCCAGCATCAGACATGCTTGCTGCTTCACTATCCTCCTTGTATTTTCGATAAATACCTTTGATCTCATCAATGGCATCATCTGATGGAAGTGATGGTGGATCTTTATCCAAGACATAATGGATCTTTTCAGCTCTGAGAACAATTCTCACTTGTTTGATCCAGTCAGAATAATTGCTGCCAACCAGTTTGTTATCCAAGATTGATCGTATATTTGATGTGCTCATGATGATGACATAGATGTGAAAAAGAAAAGATATGAGAGTATGTTCATATATATGTATGCATTAATAAGGTCTTTAATTAATCCATTTACTCCCACTATTTTATTGCGAATTAATAGCCCTCACTATATAATCCGAGAAAACCCGATGGTTTTCTTGGTGGGCCAATATCCAATCCTTGATATGTAATTTGACCTTAACTATGGTCAACAAGCCAAATTCCATACCCTTGAAAGGTAGGTATCTCTATACCAATTGTGTCTCTACACAACTATTAGATCATTAGGTTATCAACTCTTGATGCATGCATATCATATATGCATTCCCTAATCTTGCCTCTAGAACCATTAGCCTTGACTATGGTTAAAAAACTAATGGGCTAGCTAAGATGACTCATTTAATTAGATTTGAACATATTCGATATAACGTGAGCTTGACTGTGGTCAACAACCCACACTATAAAGAACTCTGGTTCTCCTCAAATTAATGGAAGGCTTATATACCTTAGTATTTGTTTGAGGGTTTTAGTTAATTAATTCTCATCATACATGGTTGGCATACATTGGTATGCATCCTATATCTATCACATAAATATAAGCATACAAATATGGTATAGTTATGGACTTCACTACATTGATTTCCCCGAGCCAAGAGGGAAATCAAAAGGTCACACCTAGGAAGTATGCATGATTCAAACAAGAAAAATAATTACATTATCTTCAAGCTTGTTGGATCTCCATCCGGCCCATCTTGCTCCTTGAAAATGGTCTCCATCTCTATTTCTAATTCTAATCTAAGTAATCTAATTACATATTACAATTTGAAATGAAATACAAACCAAAAACAAGTAGCCGGGACATGAAAGTCCTCATTGGGCCAAAACATGCATAATGCTCAATCACATTGGGCTTTGTCCATAACTATCCATCATGCTAATCATACACCCTTATATGCCTTTCTAATGCATAAAGAAATGGATTACTAACTTTGTTTCAACCTTTGAAACTATATTTTGAGTTATTTTAATGATGTGATCAAATTAGGAAACTTTTTCCATTTTGGAAACTTTCATTTTAGGAAACCCTTTTGCATGAATGTGTTCTTGCTTTAATAATCAATCAAATTTATTATTAATTAATTATAAATTGATTATTTAATTAATTAATCATATTAAATAATTAAAAGAATCAATTTTGGGCTTAGAAAAAGTGTAGGCCGAAACCCACAGAAGAAAAACCCTAAGTGTGTTCACACACAAACTAGTTTTGTGTCATTTGGACCATTTGGGCCTTTTGGAATGAGCCAAGCCCACTCCAGCCCTTAAAACCCATTAATAAACTTAATTAATGTTTATAATAGTTAATTTAAATCAGCTCCTTGGGCCCACCAAGTCATTCATTAATTTAAACCAAGTCCGTAAACATAATTAAGCCCATTAAGTGGTTTTAATAAATTAAAATTAATCAAATTAATTTAAGGCCCAATTTAATTAATCCACTTTAATATATCATATATATCAAATTTAGAAGATCAAAAGTCGTTCTAACCATGAACACATCAAGAACACACGTAGAACACCAATTTATCGAACTTTTCGACAAAACTAGTTTTCATGCAAAACTTGTTCGATTTTAATTCCGTTTGATCCTACGGCTTAATATCACATATTAAACACATAAAATATCATCTAAATGATTTTTAAATGGATCCATAAGAAATTAAATTAGAACAGCCCCTACATTACCTAGGGTTTCACGCCAAACCCTAATCTTAATCATTCAAAAATTTTGTTTTTGTTTCCACCAAATTTATTTGATCACACATACAACCAGAAATCAATATTTCTCATTCATGAACAATCAAATCTAATATTTTAAAGTTCATGAAATAAATAACTCAAAACAAAACTAAACTTATTCCGCAGAAAAATATAGAATTGTATATCCATGGCAAAACCTGGCTCTGATACCATGTTGGATTTTAACGGTTACATGCATCACATACATGAGCGGAATTTTAAAATTTTTTAACCATTAGATCTGATCTTGCCATGAATACACAATATAACTATATGAGAATAAGAAAAATCACCTTTGATTTTTGTTGAACAGTTGATTTTACTTCGCACCGGGTTGTCACAAACCATAGTGTCCAAAATCGAACACCTCCAATGAGTAATCCACACTAGAGAGGGGTAAATTGAACCAACAAATTGGTGTTTAACTAGGGTTGGCCGAAATTCCCAAGAGCTAGCTTAGGAGTTGGCGCAAAAAGGGAGAGAGAATTAAGAGAAAAGACTTTCCTTTTGTTTTAATCACTTAACCCTAATTCTCATTAGTTGGCCTTTTATAGTTAGGTTAAAATTCCAACTCCTTAATGAGATTAGGCTCTTTAAAATTGTTGGAGAATTATTAATTGGGCCTCTGGAATTAATTATAATCATTTGGGCTTAATTAAATCAAAATTAAATCTTTTCATAAAAGACCATGCACAAAATCCACAAACTAGGCCCTTTGTGCATCTAATTGGATTTAAATACCCAAATGGATTCCAAATCCAACCAAATTAAATATGTGAGTTCCATAACACTTATGTAACATATATAAATTAATTTGGTCCAAGAAAAAGCCCTCTAACCCCTTCTGTATGGAGGTGGCGTGTGGCCCTCTTCTGGAGGGCTTTCGCCAACTTTCTTCATTCCTCTGGCCCTTAATAATTCCTCCAATGGTCTTATTAATTATTATATCAGTCCTATAACACTTATAGTAGTCTTACAACACTTATAAGACAATAATAATTAATCATGAAATACATTATTTCATTTAGGTCCAATTTACAGAATATTTCTCAAAAGTTTCGCGGACAATTTTATTTGATCATAATTAATTAAACTCTTTAATTAATTATTATCATATTCTCTTCTATACCTTCATAATAATATCAAATATTATTATCCTTGTCATTTTACCATTTTACCCTTTTCTCTATATGTGTGTGACCTATTGGGTTCCTGTCCATGTTGGCAGTATAATATGTAATTGTGAGTTCTATTCAAAATTCACATGATTTAAACTCCTTTAAATCATTTTATTAATCTCAATTGATATTTTGATACATCATTATACAAGTCATGATTGGCCTCTAGCTAGGCATCATGACTACCCAAATGTCAGGAAAGTCATGTGGTTTGACTATACCCTTCCATAGAAACAGTTACCGTGCAATTACTCCTTTCACCACTCTTATCTCAATTAGATTCTGAGTATGGATTTCCGTCAACTCATATAAATCTAATTATGTATGTTCTATTAATTTAACCATTGTTCCTAAAATGCCCTTCATGGATCTCCATCCATCTCGGCATATTACTCTGGCTAGAGATTCTCTGAACAAGGCAATTATTGAATCATGCGAAATAACTTCCCTTGTTAATTCTGGGATGGTGAATCCTTTGTCAATCACTCAACTATCTTCAAGTAGGTCATGATATACCCAATCTCCTAACTATGTTCACTCCCAGTTGGAAGTAATTAGTTATGGAGTCAAAGTATACCACTTGCTACTTAAGATAACTTTGGTGATCTCAAGTCTAAGGATACTTGCACAACCGCTATGAAGAGATTCCTCACTGACATAGATTTAATATCCATATGAGGATTCTCGTGCAGGTCTCCAATGAACTTGTTCCTCTAACAAGCATCCACATGTTAGCTTTGATTATCATCCATAATCACAGTTATGAGAACCACTGCTTGAACCATTCAAGAAGCATAACATGTGGTAGTCTGTCCGAATTAATAATGTCCTATTTTTTTAATTCTATGACCAGGGATATTTAGATATTAACACATTTGCATGCGATAGACATCTCACATCATGAACACCTTCATGATTGCCTTTGCACTGTGTTTATAATATCTAGGACTTCATTTATTAATTTAATATTTACAAACTCATGTATTCAAACATAGCATTAATAAATGAATGATGCCTTTTATTAAGAATATAAATTTCATACATATGAAAAACATCCCTATTACATGGGCTATAGGGCATACTCTCTAACATTACTTTTGATTTAAACCTTCTGATATATCTCTTATTCCTTTGGCTTTGCTCTTTGGTCATCCTTTTGAAAACTAAGTAAAAAGAAAAATCCAAAAGCAACTAAAACTGTTCTTAAGTAAACAGTCAAAGAATTCTTTTTTTTTCATCCTCTTCTCTAGAGTTTTTCTCCCATATATATAGAGCTTGACTCTACAGATATGCCCCTTAATAAGTCATGGAAGGTTGCTCTGAAAGGACATAATGTTTGGCTGAAAATTCGAGTGTAACAGTCACGACGTTTGAGAAATAGTTTTCTTGTTCGACTCGTGAACACCCTCACGAGTCGTGATCTACAGCTATTCTTCTGGACTTGTGATTCTTGCTTTAGTCGTGATTTGTGCTGCTCTCCTTATTGAGTCGTGACTACCTTCACGACTCGTGAACTACTGCTGGGACTCGTGAATGGCTTGCTCTTTCTTCTTCACTCCTTCTCCACTCGTGAGGCTCTTCACTGGTCACACAAAATTATCCGAGTCGTGAACCACTTCACTACTCGTGATCTTCTTCTTAAAAATTTCACCATCTTCTTCCTTTTCTTCACACTTCACCAATTTTAACCTAAAAACAAACATAAACACATAAATTGGACATAAATACATAAAAATAAATATAATATTACATACTTAACTACATAAATAAGAGAAAAACACACATAAAAAGACAGACATTTTACATGACATCAAATTCCCCCACACTTAAATCTTGCTTGTCCCCAAGCAAGAGAAAAGTGAGAAAATTTAATCTCAAGTCAAACTAAGTAAGTTACATTATAACGCATTGCTCAATTTTTACTTGAGATAAGATTGATATGAATTCAAACACCTTAACACTCAAAATATTAGTACATCAAGACTTAAAACATGCATCTTAAATCATCAAGTCACCTAAATTTACTAAATTCAGCATCAAGAATATAAAGTCTCAAGACTAACCATGCTTAAGAGAGAATAGTGATCATAAAGCCTAAGATCCTAAGACTATAGTTGTCTTTTTGGACAATTAAAAAGCACACATACCTTTAAACCCATCTCATGGCATTTTTAGACTATGTTTTTCATCTTTTTCTTTTTCTTTTCTTTCTTTTTCTTCTTCTTTTTTTTAGCATGGGCATACTTTTAGACTTTATCCCATGAATAGCAAGAGAATGTAGTATTGAGTGCGTTTTACGCTCCATCCCATACTTTATTAAGCTTTTAGATATGCATCTTGCTTTATTGTATTTATTTTCATTATTTTTCTTACTTTCTTTCTTTTTTTTTACTAGTCCTCATCCATTATTGAAAGGCCTAAAGGTAAGTATTATGGCTATAGTTTCCATGAAGCAACTAAAATCCTAAAATCTTAAGCTAAATGAGCATATTCTAACCTTAAAGCATAGTTAATGAAGAGACTAAATAACCTAAAATGTTGAAAGAAGTAAAAAGAGATAACTTAAAAACATAAAACACATGCCAAAAATCTTGAAAAACTAATCAAATGAGTATAAAAGGTAAATGAATCTTCATAACAACCTATATTACATACAATATGAGCAATACTTATAACAAAACTCACTATAAAAGCTAGTCTAAATAAAAAAAAGATAAACAAACAACAAAACACACAAGTGCTCCCCCACACTTAGAACACAC
This sequence comes from Excoecaria agallocha, assembly GCA_037975025.1. NCBI lineage: Eukaryota > Viridiplantae > Streptophyta > Magnoliopsida > Malpighiales > Euphorbiaceae > Excoecaria > Excoecaria agallocha. Next base: position 20,098,247 of record CM075810.1, on the reverse strand, counting down.
ATTGTCCTCAATGTGGAGAAACAAAACAAACACACAAACAAAAAGAAAATTAAAAATAAACAAAAGCATAGAGGAAAGAAAACTCCCCTCAAAGTCATGGTGAAGGTGGAGGCAAAACAACCATATAGCCCGATTGGGCAATGAAAGCATCCACCTTGTGCTCAAGGCGGCGTTGACTATGAACCAATTGACTTGTGGTTTGTTCCAATGAAGCCAATTGACTTTGGATGGTGGATTGATTGTGTAGCAATTGATTGAATATGGAAGTGGTGATATTCGAAGAAGATCCAGCAGTTGGTGTGAAAACAGGTGAATGACTAGGTACACCCTCCATAGGATCATCACTTTGCCCTAACTCCGTTGGCCTTGACTCTTTCGAAGTACTTTCCATAGCAGCCATGTGGGGAGTAGAAGTACTTGGTAATTCCTTCCAACAAGAATGATATATAGGTGGTATGTATTGAAAGGAATTGTTAGTGACTTCTCCTCTTACAAATAAATGCTTAGAAAAATATATGCATGGAAGTACACCATCATAAATACGCAAATCAATATCAATTCCCCTAGAAATAGTAGCTATGACATGACTATGTGTGATAGGGGACTCCGGGCGATTAACACAATTCAATAATTGGTTGAAAATCCAATAAGACCAACATATAGACTTACGATTATGCACACACCACATCAAAAATAGTTCATGACTAGAAACTCTATTAAATTCATGCTTGTTGAAGACAATAGAGGCAAGAATCTTATACAAAATCCAATATTTCAAGTCCGATATAAACATGGATTTAGCCTCTCTAGCCCTATATGGTGTAGTCAAACCAGTAAGAAAGGTCCAAAAATCATTAGGTCTATAACTCTTAAGAGGAGTACATAATCCATTTGGGCTAAAGCCAAAGATACGATGCATCATGAAATAAGTAAGAGTATGATCAACACCATTCAAGCGAAAGTCTACAAGCCTAGGATTATCAGCATTTTCTTTGAAATTTTTGTAAAATTCCAAGACTAAGTCAGTATAGAATTGTTCATGCATATTAACAAACCTCAAGAGACCACATTGAGACAACATCTCATTCACTTCATCAAGAACACCCACATGTTTAAGCAAAGAGTTAGGAAAATACTTACATGGAGATTTTGCTCTGTCTTTTAAAATAAGGAACCTATTACCTTCATGAATTGAGGAAAGAGGGAATGGTGAACCAAAGTCTATTTGTAAGCTCTGAAGTGGTGGTTCATCTCCTCCTTGCTGACCCCTTGACGCTGAAACGTTCTTTGTCCTTACCATGGTTGTTAAAGAAAAAATGAAACAGATAAGCAATGTGTAACGTGAATGAAAGGAAAGGAAAAGAGAAGAAGATGTTGCAGAGAAGGAAAAACAAATAGACAAAAGGAAATGCAAGTTATAGTTGAAAAAAAATGTACGAGAGGAGTAAAAGAAAGAGAATGTAAAAAAAATAGAAAAGGAAACCAACTATAGTTTTTATAGAAGAATGAGGGAAAAATGAAAAGGTATGTCGTTTAAAAACCCTAAATTGAATTTATAACCGTTCCCTCTCTTAAATGTAAGTTAATAAAGGGTAGTTAAGCAAATTAAAAACCGCTAATACTCCTAATTAGAAGAAATAAAAGTAAAATAAAGAAATAAAAATGAAATAGAAATAAAATCAGGAAGGTAAAAATCACGACTCGTAAGTTTTGGAACAGAGCATCACGAGTCACGACTCGTGAAGTATAAGGCAGTTGGTATGAATGAAGCAATGTTCATGACTCGGCATGAATCTCACGACTCGTGAGCCTTTCCCTTCTGTACTACACGTGATACCCTTCACGACTAGTGATTCTGCTCACGACTGAATGGATGAAGCCTCTGGAATACTCGTGAACATGATCACGAGTCGTGATGCAATACTTTCTTTAACTTTCTATAACTTAGCCAATCTTTCTATAACTTGATCAATAAAAGGTAAAGGAAAATGGTCCTTTCTTGTAGCCTTATTTAACTTCCTATAGTCCACACGCATACGCCAACCCGTGATAGTCCTAGTAGGAATTAAATCATTATTATCATTACAAATTACAGTTAAGCCACCCTTTTTAGGGACAACTTGAATTGGACTCACCCACTTGCTATCACTTATAGAATAAATTATGCCATTATCAAGCAATTTAATTATTTCCTTCCTTACAACCTCTTTAAGAGTTGGATTAAGCCTTCTTTGACCTTCAATGGAGGGCTTAGAATCATCCTCTAACAAAATCCTATGCATGCAAACTTTAGGTGCAATACCTTTTAAATCACTAATAGAATATCCCATGGCATTTCGATGAGCAAGTAAAATATCACGTAAAGCATTCACATTATGCTTATCAATTGAAGAATTAACAATGAATGGTAATTAACAATGAATGGTAATTGAAACTTTGAATCTAAAAATGCATACCTTAAGCTTGTTGGTAACGGCTTGAGTTCAAGTTTAACTTCCTCCTTAGATGTCTTTGATGGCATATCCTCATCCTTTCTCAAAGACTCAAACCCTGAGAATCTTCCTTGGAAAGGATATGAGGCAACTTGCAAAACCTCATCACAACTCTCATTTAAACAATAAGATGCAATAGGGGTTTGACTTAAACAATCATTCACAACACTATCAATACACTCATCAAGAATATCATAAGCATCAATTGTATTTACCACCTCCATTGGTGAAGATTTAACCATCCCAAAAACATTAAATTCAATTGTTTCACCATTAACTTCAAGAGATATTTTACCATTTTTCATATCAAAAATAACCCCAGCAGTAATTAAGAAAGGCCTACCAAACAAAATGGGAATTTCAGGATCCTCATCCATTTCTAGCACAACAAAATCAGCAAGAATCACAAATTTACCCACTTTGGTAGGAATATTTTCTAATATACCTATAGGGTGTGAAATAGATTTATTCGCCATTGATAAGCACATATTGGTAGGCTTTAATTCTCCTAAATCAAGCTTTTTATAAATGGAATAAGGCATAAGGCTAACACTAGCACCCATATCACATAGAGCCTTATCAAAATATGTACCACCTATAACACAAGGAACCGTGAAACAACCAAGATCCTTTAGCTTAGGTGGGTATTTAGAATACATAGCCTTAGATTCTTCTACCAAAGAAACATACCCATATTCTTCAAGTTTACCCTTGTGACTCACAATTTCTTTTAAAATTTTTGCCATGAAGGCATATCCTTAATTGCATCCACAAAGGGTATAGTTATAGTAAGTTCATTTAAATAATTCAAAAACTTTCCAAATTGCTTATCAAGATTTCTTCTAATGAGTCTTTGAGGGAATGGCAAAACATTCAAATTAACTTTAGGGTCATCTTCCCTAGATAAGGTTATCTTTTCCCTAGGTTCATTAGGCTTATGCATTACATCATCATTTTTACTTGCATCCAAAACATGATCATCATGCACAATAAGACTCTCAATACCTTTTTTATTACTTTTAATCTTTTTACCACTCCTTAACATAATAGATTGAACTGATTCATGAGGCAAAAACTCAAGTTGACTTGGTAGCTTGCCTAAACGTTTAACACTAGAAGTAGCTTGTTGAGCCAATTGGGTTTCAAGCATCTTATTATGAGTGACAAGTTGATCAATTTTAGTGTTAATTTGCCTAAATTGTTCCTCATTTTGCTTGTTAGTAGTCATTTGATGATTAACAAATTGCTCAATCAAACTCTCTAAATGGGATTTAGGTTGTTGGGGGTTAAAAGGTGGTTTATTTGGAAAAGGTGAAGGGTTAGGTAATTTGCTCATTTGATTGTTATTATTAGGAGGGTTCAATTGGGCATTTTGGTTAGACCAAGAAAAACTGGGATGGTTTCTCCATTGTGGGTTGTAATAATTAGAATTTTGACCCAACCTTTGGTTATAGTTCCCTTGAAAAAAACTTACATCCTCCCTAGACCCCTCACTACAATTAGCATACATAGGAGGTCCACCACATCTCTTATAAACATGACTAACATTTTGAACATTGGAATGAGAATTACCTACCATTTTTGTCAAAGCCTCTACCTTAGCCGTCAAGAGATTAATGGAATCCAATTCCAAAAACCCCTTAGCCTTCGCCATAGTGGGTTCTTCTCCCATGTAGCCTTGTGAGGCTAACTCTTTTAACAAAGTTTTAGCTTCCTTAGCAGTCTTCTCTAACCATTTACCACCTGAAGAAGCATTAACAATATTTCTATTTTCCTCCATTAACCCATTGTAAAAGATTTGAGGAATCATCCAATCTGGCAAGCCATGATGAGGACATTGCCTTTGAAGTTCCTTAAACCTTTCCCAAGAGGTATAAATAGTTTCATTAGGCAATTGTTTAAATGTAGATATTTGATTTCTAAATTTTGCCGTTTTATGAGGTGGAAAATACTTATGAAGAAAAGCTTGTTTTAATTGGTCCCAAGTAGTAATTGTCTCACTAGGTATACTAGCAAGCCAAATTTGGGCCTTTTCTTTCAAAGAAAATGAAAATAACCTAAGTCTAATTGCATCATTACTCACTCCATTAATTTTAAACGTAGCACACACATTAAGAAAAGCAAGGATATGAGCATAAGGGTCTTCCCCTTGCAAACCTCTAAATTGGTTATTTTGCACCATTTGAATGACAGCCGGCTTGATCTCAAAATTGTTATTAGCAATAGCCGGTGCCGCTATTCCTCCAAAACTCTCCGAAATATTGGGCATTGCAAAATCACCAAGCGTTCTCCTTTCTTCGCCCGCCATAATTGGAAAATTATGACCTTCCTCCAATTTAACACTTTGTTCTCCTTCTACTTGCAAACTAAGTTCCTCTTGTTGCTTCCTTCTAAATTCCCTATAAGAATTAAGAATACTTTTAGTCTAATATCACTATAAAAACTCTAATTCCAAAACAAACAAACACAATATAAGAATTCATACATCTAATAACTAATATATATCATATAATCCTAAAACATCTAGTCTTTTGTATCAATAAATAAAAATTCATTTTGAACCGTTCCCCGGCAACGGCGCCAAAATCTGATTGGGATTTAATTGAACCCTTAGTCTCACTAGACTGCGTATAGTATGAGTAGGGTATCGTTCCAAAGGGAATGGGATAAATTTTATATTGACGTAACAACAAGTAAATGGATAGGTAACAATTTCAATTAAAATCATGCAATTAATGTAAATACTAAACTACTTAAAATATATTAAGTTAATTTTGGATAATAGATTACTTCAAAGATGGGATAAACATACATTATAACCAAATAAACAAGTTCATCTTTGAATTAATTATCAATTATATGAATGGTATGAATTGAGAATTTAGCCAAGATTCTTTAAAGCAATTCTCATTGTCAGTAAAGATGTTCTTACTTAGAGTCTATGAGCATTCTCATGTCATTATAGAGATAAATAAAAACTATGAAGTTCTATGCCAATTCTTTAACCCCTCAAAGTGAATTCCTTATCTCTAAGTGAACTCAATGCTTCAAGTAAATTTATTTGTTTTTCCATCAAAGAATTCCAATTCTCATTGTGAATTAAATGACTAACATGCTAATTATGGTGATCAAGCATAATAAGCAAATTGAAGCACTCAAATAAACTTAAATCATACTTCATACAGAAGGAGAATAAACATTCATAAAACAAAGATAAGCAAATGAAAAACAAATTGAATTAAGTAGTTATAATGTACCAAAAGAACTAGTCAAATACAAATTTACAATAAAGATGAAATAAGAGAAAAGAAAACATCACTCCCCAGGGTTTACTTTCTATTTAAACCTTCTGATATATCTCTTATTCCTTTGGCTTTGTTCTTTGGTCATCCTTTTGAAAACTAAGTAAAAAGAAAAATCCAAAAGCAACTAAAAAAGTTCTTAAGTAAACAGTCAAAGAATTCTTTTTTTTTCATCCTCTTCTCTAGATTTTTTCTCCCATATATATAGAGCTTGACTCTACAGATATGCCCCTTAATAAGTCACGGAAGGTTACTCTGAAAGGAAATAATGTTTGGCTGAAAATTCGGGTGCAACAGTCACGACGTTTGAGAAACAGTTTTATTGTCCGACTCGTTAACACCCTCACAAGTCGTGATCTTCAGCTATTCTTCTGGACTCGTGATTTCTTGCTTTAGTCGTGATTTGTGCTGCTATCCTTATTGAGTCGTGACTACCTTCACGACTCGTGAACTACTGCTGGGACTCGTGAATGGCTTGCTCTTTCTTCTTCACTCCTTCTCCACTCGTGAGGCTCTTCACTGGTCACACAAAACTATCCGAGTCGTGAACCACTCACTACTCATGATCTTTTTCTTAAAAATTTCACCATCTTCTTCCTTTTCTTCACACTTCACCAATTTTAACCTAAAAACAAACATAAACACATAAATTGGACATAAATACATAAAAATACATATAATATTACATACTTATTTACATAAATAAGAAAAAAAACACATAAAAAGATAGACATTTTACGTGACATCAGAATCAAAGCTTTTCTCAACATACACTTAAGCTTTCCGAAACTCTCTTGACATTTACTTGACCACTCAAATTTCACTTTTTTTTTGTAGTAGTTGGGTCAAAAGTGATGCAGTGGTAAAAAACCCTTTCATAAATCTTCGATAATATCCCACTAATCCAAGGAAACTCCTCATCTCTATAATTTTCTTAAGTGGTCTCCACTGTAAAATTACATTAATCTTTTTGGGATCAACTTTAATTCCTTCTATAGATATGACATGCCCCATAAAAGATATCTCATCTAGCAAAAATTCACATTTACTAAACTTAGCATACAATTGTTTTTTGTTTTTTCCTCAATGTTTGTAGTCAATTCAAAAATGCTTATCATGTTCTTCAAGCATCTTTGAATACATAAGAATATCATCGATAAAAATCACCATAAATTGATCCAAATAAGGGTGAAAAATCCTATTAATTAGGTCTATAAAAGCGGTTGGAGCATTTGTATGACCAAATGGCATCGTTAAAAATTCATAGTGGCCATATCTAGTACATAAGGCTATTTTAGGCACTTTAACATCTTTTACTTGCATCTGATAATAACCCAACCTTAAATCAATTTTTGAGAACACTCCTGCCCCCTTCAATAGATTGAATAGATCCTTAATTCTAGGCAGAGGATATTTTTTCTTGATATCACTTTGTTTAGCTCCTAATAAGCAACCCATCTTTCTTCTTTACAAAAAACTTGTTGCTCTCCATAGAGAAGTAATGGGTCGAATGAAACCGTTATCAAGTAATTCTTGTAGTTGAATTTTTAATTCCTTTAGTTCTATAGGTTCATTCTATAAGGAGTAGTGGATATAGGTGTAGTATTAGGAGTCACATCAATGGTAAACTCCACTTCTTGATTAGGTGTTAAACCAGGCGATTCATTAGGAAACACATATGGAAATTCACATTTTTTTAGAACATCTTTTACCATGAGCTCTTCCTTTTTGACTTCTATAACATATGCCAGTTAAGCCTGCAACCTTTCCTTAGTAGCCTTTTTACAGCTGTAGCAATGATAACATCATAAAGGAATTATGTTCTTTGACCCACCAGTGTGATTTCATGCTCATCTGGAGTTTTAAGAATGACTTGCTTATGTTTGTAATCAACTATCTCTTGGTGGGTGGATAACCAATCCATCCCCAAAATTACATCAAACTCACGAAATGGGAGTTTAATTAAATTAGCTAAAAAGACATAATCCTACATATTGATAGGACAGTCTTTATACACTTTATTTACCACCACACTGTGTCCCAAAGGATTACTAACTAAGATATCTTATCTAACTATGAGTCATTCAAACCCTTTCCCCGTGCAAGTTCAGTATTTATATAGGAGTGTGTGGAGCCCAAATAAATCAATGTATAAATTAAATCAGTGAGAAAGTGAATTTACATACTATAACATCAGGGGCACCTTCTTCTTCCCTAGCTCTCACAATATATTCTCAACCAATGGTATATCCCTAGCCTATTTGTGGAAATTGAACTGAAGGTCTGGAGGAAGTTAGGTTAAAGGCTACTCCTCTACAATGCCCTCGAGGTGATGTAGGTGCTGGTGAAGTGACAATGGAGGCCTGAACCACAGGACCATCTTTCATCTAATGTTCTTATAACCCATATTGAAAATAAGCTCCTATCAACAATCTGCATTCGCCTAGATGTCTCTTTTCACAATGATCACATACTAGATAAGTGCCTCCTCCTAAGCCTCTAGGTATACTACCTATGGAAATAGCAGGTGCATTACTACACCCTAGATTTCTCTAACTTTGATAAGGAGCTACTGAGGTATGACTCTATGTGGGAAGTGGTCCCCTAGATTTCTTGCTAGATCTTATGGCACCCTAGACTAACCTGATTTTCTTTTTAATTGGAAATGTGATTGTCTATTCACTTCATATTATTGAATGGCCTCCATTTTTGTAGTAACTTCAACTAATAATCTCAAGTCTATGAAAGTTTATGCACCAATAGCCTGCCTAAGTCTATTGTGAAGACCTCATTCAAATCTTTGACATAGCCTTTCTTCCGTCAACAGATACTCCTCTATGTATGAGCTCAAATGCTCAAACTCTGGATCATATTCTGCTACACTCCTGTTGCCTTGTCTCAATCTCCAAAAGGCATCTTACATGGATAACTTATGCTCTCTCCTGACAAACCTATTTTCAAACTGCTTTTGGAAAAAGTTCCAAGTCAATTGATTAACTGGTGTATGCTTTCTTATTGACTCCCACCATATAAAGGCTGGGCCCTGCAATAATGCTACAACTCCTTCAAGCATCTTCTGGGGAGGACCATGTGTCACTTCAAATAATCTTTTAATCTTAAATAACCCTTATTCTACCTGCACTAGCGTTAATAGGTCCTGACCAAGGAAATCTTCAGCCCCTAATCTTTTTAACCACTCCAAAATTGACTTATTTTTAGATGAGTCAGGCGGTTGTGATTGCTCTGTTTATATTCTTTGTTGAATATAATCTGTCATCAAATTCAAAAAATTACGTTATGGCGGTAGAGGTGGAACAACTGGTGGAAGAGCCTGTGGTGATGGCACATCATCTCATTATGCACTGACTAAGGCTCTGCTCTCAACATCGCCTTCTCATCAGCTTTGATCGGAAGCTATAATTCACTATAAAACAAAAAGGACCAAGCATACTTTAATTTCACAATACTAGCATTTATCATAAGGCATGTATATGCATTCAATCTAATTATTCAATCTTATTCCGATCTTAGGATCATCTAAACCATGCTCTGATACTATAAAATGTAACGCCTTTAAATTTACTTAAAAACTCAATTTTCTACCTACCTAATTTTACACTTTCACTTTCAAATCTTGAATTCTACGTGTCTACTCTAATTGAAGGTTAGAGGCTACTATGATGAGAAAGAGATGTTAGAATTTCATTTAGAAGTTTTGATTTGGTGGGGATTAAATAAGGAACGTTGAAGAAATTTGATGGAGGAAAAGAGAGAGGGAGGTTTGGCTAGCACGAGGGAGAAGGAGGCATAAGGCTGGTAAAGGTTCTACAAATATTTGAGTTTTTAGCTTTATATTGGGTTGGGATTGGTCCAACCAATTTGATCTAACCTAATTAAGCTAATTTTTCCTGATTTGTTCATTAAGCCACCCTAATTTATCTCTCTAACTTTCAAATCTCAAATTATAATAAAAATAATTCCATCATACTTAGAATATTTAACTTAGCCTATACGAAAATTTTTAGCTCAATTGGAGTCTGTTTTTGATCCGTTTCTCCAAAATTAATCCGATTAGCGAATTTTCGATGTTACCTTAAAATTAATGTTTTCTACCAAATGATTCTACATCTCATTTAGAATTTAACTAGAAATTTTAGTGACTTTTAAAGCTCATTTACTATTTTTAAAAGCCCGATCAAACTTAAAATCAACTCGATTACTATTCAAACCATATTGTGACTTTTTTGTATTTTTTATTTTTGCAGACCTATTTGATCTCAATTTGATGGAATCACTATGATTAATATTTTTTTTAATTAAATAAAAAAATTTTTCATTTTTGGATGTATTTTATGCCTTCGATATACTTTTTATACGTAAAAAATACTATTCACAGCTATCGGTATATTTAGGACATTACAGAGGTCTTTGAGCGTTCTTATCTAAACCAGCACTAGGCATGAAATTTATCTTCTTAAACATATTAATCACTTAACGACTGCCAAAGAAACTATCATCACTTTCTTTATTGCTAATGACCACCACATCAAACCCGTTGAATGGCTGCTTTGCTATTTTGAGCACAGATACCTAATTTTTTCTCGCTGCTTTGATAGTAACTACTTGCCCATCATGAGGGATTTTAATCATTTGATGCAAAGTGGATGGAACACCATTCAGCTTATGAAACCATGGCCTTCCAAAAAAGCATAGAGAAATTTGTTGGGATAGGCAACACTACAAACTCAGCTTCTATTTTAATAAGCCCCATCTTCACCATAGCCTTAAATGTCCCAGTAGCCTACTTCTTAGAATTGTTATAGGTAGAAATAGTCAGATCATACTTACTAAGCATGCTCTCATTTAGTCCAAAGGCTAAAATTGCCACCAAGGGACAAACATCAATGGAAGACCTATTGTTTGCCATCACACAAGCTATGTGCTTACCATTAACCTGACCTTAATATAGAGAGGGCAATTGTGATTCCTCCCTTCTGTATACAAGTTGGCATTAGAGTATACCACCTTCTTCACGATTCCTCCTTTAACCAAGTCTAGCAATTTAGAGGGTGAGATAGTGGTAGCAATGGTAGCCTCGCTCAAAGACTCCACCAACTTCTATTTGTACGAAGAAGACTATCTCAACAAGTTCCAGATACCTATCCAAACCTATGTCTTTTTTAGCTGCTTGATTATCTGATCATCCTTAACTTTTTTCTTCGTAGGCATTGCAGTAGAAGTCGGTTGCCTTTCAACCTTAGAGGCCACTCTCCCATTCTTTGTAACTGCCATCACTTCTCTTTCTCCCTCTACCTCTTCTTCTTACTCACTATTAAACTCTAGATATCAATTGGCACGAAATTTCCTTCATCTTTGCCTTTATGGGAGTATCCCAGCAATCAATCATAGAAACTGGTTAATTTTCCTCAACTGGCTTTATTACTTTTGGGGCAAAGCTAGCAACGGCCAAGTACTCATTCCCATACAAATCTTGCATCACATAACATTTAAGTAGACTTGACCCTATCATATACACTAAAAGGAGTACAATATTGTAACCACCCTTCTTTTTCTTATCCTTTTTCTCCAAATTTGAGATTTGCTTATTGTCAGTCAAATCTTAAATCTAATTCCTCAGAGTTCGATAATAGTTGAGTGCCCAGTGTAATACCCCTAATGGTACCCTATAAGGGGTAGATGGTCATTTCTAATAAGATAGAGTTTGATTTTGTGGTTAATTAAAGGGAAATTGTAAATTAGGGATATAATTGAAAAGTTAAAGTAAAATTTTTATGGTAGAAATGTAATAAGTGAAAGGTTATAGATTAAAGTAAGAAACATAAATTCAAAGAGGGACCAAAATGCATTTTGCCAAGATTTTTATTAAATCACCAATAAGAATTTGACAATTAGGAGGCTAAAAATGAGAGAAGGAAATCTGGTTTCTTTCTTTCTTTTGGCCAGCCATACTTGGCCATAAAAACTCATTTTTTGCTTTGTTCTTCTTTTTTTCTTCTTCTCTTCTTTTATTTTTCTCTTCTCCTCAATTATATGAAAATAAAATGATGCTCCAAGGAAGGTAAAGGCTATATATGGTAGAGATGATGAACAAAATAGGAAAAAAAGTAAAGATAGAGAGGATGAAAGGGAAAGATAAGGAAGAGAGAGAGAGATTGGTGGAGCTTATTAAGGTATGGGAACTCTTCATTATTTTTATGTGTGATTTATATGCATATGATGCATATGATGTTTGTAGTGAGATAATTGATCTTATAACAAGTTATTATCATGAAAAAGTGAGGTTAGACTTGACTAGAAACCGAAATGGGAAGTTTTGTTAAGGATAGGGAAAAAAACTATTTTAAAGTTTACTTGACTAGTCATGAGTTATTTGAATATATCTTGAGTTACCCTAACTCAAATTGATAAATTCCAATTAGATATGAAAATAGACTCAAATATCTTCATTTCATATGAAGAACACAGAACTTGAATCAATTTGTATGATAGCAAAAAATAGGCTTAAATTCGGGTTTGGATGGCTACCCTATCACTAGGAGCAGTCAGTGGTTTTTATGGGATATCTAGAGATATAATGGTCATATTGAGATTAGTTTTAAATTTTTAGAAACTAGAGACATAGGGCTAAAACGTTTTAGAAGACAAATTTTTTAGAAAATGTCTTTTGGTATGCCTAAATTGAGGTAAATTTTGATTTTCTTAACTAGTTTACAGGATTTTGTGAGTAGAGAAATGTAAAGGCAATGTTTTTGAAATAATATGTGATTCTTATATTTGGTTATTCGAATGTGAATTATAGATACAATGCCATTATACGATAATGATTGTTGTATATTGTATCATATTATTTGGAATTATTCTACTTTATAAAGAAATGTTATAATATGAGCTAATGACATAAGAAATATGATTATTTGCCTACACATAGAACTTGGTTGTGGATAGATAGGCATGCCTATAGGGTTACAATCACAGTTGCTACAGGTTTCACCCCGTTTGGGTCTTTATTTGTCCCTGATTAGGACCACAGGCTTGATCTAGTTGGATATATATATATATATATATATATTTGATACCTTTGGGTATTAGATATTTGATACCAACGGGTATCCACAACACCCGTTATCCACACCCATAGGGCTTTAGCAGGCATTTCATAGTATGAATTGAATAGTATTTGTAATATTGATGAACACTTGATTAGTTATTTACGATCCATCTTTATACAGTAATATTATATGATTAATTATGCTATGTGAGTTATATTATAACTCTTGCATGTTGATTATAATATCTCAACATTATTACTCTTTATTGTTTGCTTGAGAACAATCACTGTGAGTGGTTGTTCATATATGTATTGTTCCCCACTAAGCTTTATAGCTTAGCACAGGTGTTTATCCGTATAGGTTTAAGATATGTCGTTGCTTTAAGGACAAGGCCAACACCAGCTATGAAGAGAAGTTAAGATGTCTAAATTGTATTGTTTTTCTCTTTTGATTTATGTAAATATTATAAATTATTATTATGATGTAACAAAGTATATGTGTATGCAACTTTTTCTAATGTATGAATTATAAAGTTAAAGAATAACTAAATATGTGACATAAAAACATATTATGTTTATTATATGTATTGTTTATCAAAATATTAAGATATGTAATAGTAATCCGGATAGACTAGTATGGTCCTTACACCCAGTGTGTTGATGGTATGCATAATACTGGTCCTCCCTGTGATAGGGTAACCCTTGACTCTTTGTGGGCCTTAGTGGTCAAGGCTAAAGCGTCCTTTCTTTAACCAACCTATTCATAACCTAAGATAATGATTTTCCCAGGTTAGAATAATGCCTCTAACTAACCTCTATGGCAAAGACCTCTGTAATCCTTCTAGCTCTATTTTGGCCGCTACTGCTCCCAATAGTTTATTGCTATTGAAGTTCCTTCTTGCATTCTCATTATTTACCCTTCTAGCTAAGTATTCTCCTTCAGCTTCTATAGTTATATCCTTTAAAGACTTTTAGTCCTTCAAACCCTTCAATTTCAATCAATCTATGAGGTACATGCTTGTATTCCAAATAAATAACCAGATTTGGTCGGCTATGTTAGGCTTCCTCTTCGTTTCCATCACTCTATTTCTCCACCTAGTGAGGTACTTATAGAAAGACTCATCGTACTTTTGCTGAAGTAATTTAAGGTCTTTCAAAGTGACTTCCATCCTTATACTACAATTATACTACTTAAGGAATTCCTTAGTCAATAGTTTCTAGTCTTCTTTAGTACATCTATCCAATATATGATACCAGTCTATGGCAGGCTCGATCACACTCAACCAAAAATACTCCACCTTTTGTTTCTTAGATAGAGCAATCCCTTTCATAATCAGAGTGTACTACTTGATATGTGCTAAATGATCTGAGGTGCCATTAAACCTTAGCAGATTAGGCATCTTTGACCTCTGAGGCAATGGTTCATCCCCATCCAGATCCCTATCCTCAAGATCCATCCTCATACCAACAAACAACAACCTTGACATGGCTTTAATCTTTTCCTCCATCTTCTTAAAAGATAGATCCTCAACACTAGGTCCCCTTATTCTCATGTTCATCATTGAGGGAATATAATCTTCATCCTCATTCTCTATAAAATCATCCTTAGGGTTATACTTCCTTTCCCTACTCGGTGGGTCTCGAAGCATAGAGACATTGACAATGGCAGTGTTCCCAATATGAGTTGGCTTCATTGTCTCATAAGTGAAAGCCATAGGCTGATTTCTAACATTAGGTGTTATGGAATCCACCATAACATCGATCATAGTTAGTATCCTCTCTTTGAACTCCTGTATATACCTACCTAACCTTCGATCTGAGCTATCCCTTATCATCAAAGACCCAAATAGGGGTAACATTCAGCCTTTCCCTCAAGAATGGAAATCTTGTAGCAGTGTCATCAGCTACTCTCCTAATTTTGTTCCCTCTTTCAATCTCTTTCATCCTTTAATTTTCCATTTCCAAGCTAACTCCCTGACTATTTTTTGATAACTGACTTGAACCCCACTAGGAACTAACCTTTAAACCAAAATTTGAACCTAAGCCTGATTTTAATAGTTTGGATATGGATCTTTAAACCAAGTGCCCATCTGACCTTTTGGACCACCTAGTTGAGTTTATGTGGCTACAAAAGTCAAGCATTAAGAGTGATGTATGATTAATGATGCATGAACATGGTACATATATGATGCATGAATGCAGTGCATAATTTGGTTAGGAATCAATCACAATCACAAACAAGCATAGTAGTAGCCTTCTAACCTTATTACTCCTACACAGGGGGTCATATGGTCTCTTTCCTAGGTGGGCTTAGCCCATGGGTCAACAAGGTACCTAATGGATGCGTATAGTGTACGGTGAAAAAACGGCAGCATGACCTCTCTAATTGAAAGCGTAGGCATTTAGGTTTTGACCATTGTGTATTTTGACTAACTCATACAGATCGGGTTGGGCCCGCTGGGGTATGGCAGGTTTTGATTGGTACCTTTTAATTTGTTTGAGTTTGCTCAATACTTGAAGGTCCAGGTAGCATGCAAACATTATAATGGTTATACAACCTAAGGAAAGTTGTTATTATAATTACATGGGCTTGAGTCAAAGGTGATGAGACTTTAGGGCTATCCAAGCATGGTCCCCACCAATAGGTCTAGCTTATCAAAAGCATATGATCGATGGGTCACCATTTTATATACCATTCAGTACTAGACTTGGGTTGGTGGGTCTTCTTAACACCTTCCTTCATTGAGTGAACTTAGGGCATGCTTCAGGATAGCACTAGGGCTAAAAGGGATGTTTAGCTTAATTCTAAAGCTCTAGAATGAATGCAATTTTAGAAAGGAGATAGGATTAATAAAAAACCTCATTCATGAAGATGTTATACGGAGCAAGGTCTCTTTAGTCCCCAGTGGAGTTACCATTGTGATATGGGCTGGAGTAGCCTTTCCTTTTCAATTGGGTTTTCGAAAGCCTACTTTTAGGGTTTGAGATCGAAGAAGGCTTGCTTAATTCATAAATTAGCTACTTTACCATCAAGAGGGATTAAACCTAGTCTATAGTTGATGGTCAACCTATGAAGGCATCTACTAGTAGGCCAAAAAAGGTAGGTATCATGGAGTCACCATTCGATAGTACATCAGAAAGTTTATCTTGACCTTTTGATGTCCAAATCGAGACTGGTGTTTGGCACATTACACTTATTAGGCATCTTGTTTATAAATGAGTTTTGAAATTAATCTGTTCTCCTCTCTCACACGATGTAAGAGAGAATCAAAATAAACATCCCAATTATACAAGGAAAGTGATAAATAAAATTACTACTTAAAAATTATTACAGAAGCAAATTATTCTAAAGAAATAATATAAAAAAAAAGAAAATAAATATCATACATAAAATGAGTTATTGAATATTTTGGGAACATCGATTCCCTCGTGTATATTTACAAAAATGATTTATTACTTCATGTGAATTTTTTAGGTCAAAAATCAAACATTAATCCATATTTGGAAAAACCAAATTAATTCAATATAAAACATTTATTGTTTTTTATCTTGTTGTGCACAAAAATCCTTTTTTACTAGCTATTACATCTTCGAAAAAATAATACATCCAGAAGAAAAATAAACCCATAAATGTAAAATAAATAATTACTTAAAAAATCCATAAAAATAAATAGAACCAAATATAGATAGCAAGCAGTGGATCACTCCAGGAGCACAACTTTTCATGCAATAATTTAATGCAACCCTCCAATAGCCAAAAAAGTAAATACACATAAAAACACCAAATATAAAATGATAAGAGGTCAGTACACAAACAATAAAAATAATTACAATGTGAAAATAATATAGAGACAAATTGTACAACATGAAATGAAATGATGTACAAGTATGATGGGAAATGATATACATACACAAATATACATGAAATGCATCAAAAGTGGCATGAAAAAGCACTGAAGGATGGCTAAAAAGAATGAGAGATGGCCATATGAAGGAGTGAGGGATGTATAGAGAGAAGGAGGTGAGAAATATCGTCCCTCGTCACCACTTGATAGAACCAAAAAATGCAGAAAAATGCAAAAATGATCAAAATGACTTTCTAGCCCTAAAACATGCATTTTTATGTCCTAAATCATACCAAAACATGTTATAACAACAAATCACACATGAAATACATACAAAAATATGCATTTACATAATTAAAAGAACCAAAAAAATCATGCTTTAAATATACAACAATGGAGGAAACTATATTCAACACACCATCAACATGCCAATTTATCTCAGATTTATAACTTAAAACTTCTCAAATTAACATGTATATCATTCTAGTCATTATGACAAATAAAGCATGCCAATATATATTGAAGAATCACACGATAATGCAAATTAAATTTTAGAGAGAGAAAGTAAAGAAACGGCCTAAAATATTAACCTCAGGAGATATTCTGACGCTATAAAAATGTTAGTCCAGATCTCGACTCCGAATTGTACTTCTAATTCTCAAAAATCAAATATGAGATTTGTTTATCTTAGTATGTTTTTAACAAAAGTTGTTTAGAGCACAAAAGCTAGAGAAAGAAAGAAACTTTTCTTCTTCTCTAATGGTGGCTCTTTAAAAAAATTATGATTGCCCCTAAAAACCCTAGATTTCTTATGTTTTTATACTTTAGGAAGATTTTTAGTTGAAAACTCCCCTCAAATCACTCCAAATCCGGAGGTAAAACCCATGTAAATCCGAAAGAGAATCCTGAGAATCAAACTGCCTTTTTTGAAAACTCAAAAAGGTGGAAAAACTAGACTTTGAGTAAGGGTTGGTCGTCCCTTACCACTAAACATTGAATTTGACCAAAAACCCTATAGATGGTTCCCATAAGAGGGAGGTACCCATAGACGGACACCTTTAGGTGATAGATGGCCTTCTATCACCATTGGAGACCTAAAATGAGTTTGTTCTAGCATTTTGTTAAAACACTTGGAAATATTTGAAAATACTTATAAAATCATGAAAAATCCTTGAGAAAAAGTGAGAAATTCATGATCGGAGCTTTGAGACCTGAACTTGTTTTCAGTAATATACTATTTCCTTATCATTGGGTAATCTTGATCTAGGTTATCTCAGGTCACAGTGTCTATAATATTGCCATTATTTTTTATTTCTATATATGCCTCACTTATCATTTTGATCATTGTCATTTCATACATATGTACATTTTACTTTGCAACCTTCACTACTATTAATTATAATTATTACTATCATTATCATTATCATTACATTTTATTTGATATATATAAGGCTCTTATTATTTATTATGTACATTTTTCCCATTTTTACAAATTTTGTTAGTCTACATGGACACTACTTTCCTCACTAGGGTGCATAGGTTGTTTGATTCCCCCAGCATATAAGAAAACCACTCTTACCCTTATATTCAAACTTAAGGTTCTGAAAAGAGTCCTACTAGACGTGAATCTTTTGCTAGTAGTTGCCTAATATTAGGACCCTAGATTCCATACCTTCAGGTTTACCCATCAGAAGTTGTGTCCCTTAACTAAAGAACTTGCTAGAATTATCGGTGTGAACTTCATTCTTGGAACCTTACCTTGTATTCTGAGTTATATACCGGATTACTCGAGAGACATAAATTAAGACCTGGGAATCCTTCCCTCTATGGCTATCAAATTAGTTCCTCTATAAAGACCTATCCCTTTGGAACCACTACCTGATGCATTTGGATGACTTCTCTGTCATACCCACCTTCCATGTTGGCATTATTCTACTAATCTAATTTGCTCTGTATTTAATAATGAACTTAAAGGAACCGACTAGTGACTATTAACTACTCAGTATTACTGAAGGCATACATAATAGTCTAATTCCCTTTTGTGTTATCCTAGTAGAAACCATCCTCGGTATAGACACTATCTATATTGATCCTACTATAGCTCTTTTTAGGGGTCCCTTATTACTCTACGTAATAGTCATTATTTTAAAAGGTAGTGCACCCCTTGTGAGTTTTAACATTAGCATTTTTTATGAGAAACACATCCTTTTGGATTTTCACTCAACTCTGTGCCTTACTTTTTTCTTAGATGAAACCAAATCACCCCAACAACTTTTATTTTGCAATTTTTATTTTATTATTATTTATTATCTTTCTTTTTTTCATCATTGTTTTTCCTTCTTTTTCAGGTATGGCCATATAAGAAACTGAGGTTACTAGAGGAACTTTCTCCTAGAGTGATCAGCATATACTCTATGATGCATTGCCTTTCTAAAAGGCGACTTTATAATTGACTCACCATAAGAAGGCTTTGTATGGCTGGCAACAATAGTTGATAGTGATATCAACTTTATTTGTGCATGACTAGTACCTAATTATGTGACACAGGATGCACATTCTAGATGTGTGCCACTATACGACCTACACAAAGCCACTTTTTGTGTAGTCTTTCAACGTTCTTGACAATTTAGGGAGTAG
The DNA here is from genome assembly GCA_037975025.1 of Excoecaria agallocha. Lineage (NCBI taxonomy): Eukaryota > Viridiplantae > Streptophyta > Magnoliopsida > Malpighiales > Euphorbiaceae > Excoecaria > Excoecaria agallocha. The sequence goes on along the minus strand of CM075810.1, from coordinate 20,078,902 downwards.
CAGGATATTATAAGGCATCCTTTATCATTTCAAGGAGGTAATTTATTTGTTACCTTTGTCTTTGGTTACCATTGCCTCTGGGCTTAGCTATATGCAAAGGTTGACAATTAGAGATTGATTGACTACAATTTACAACTTTTGCTGCATACAAGAGATAGGTGTCCAGCCCTACAATTGACAACAGAGCAAACTAGCTGAGATAAAACTCAGGAGAGCGTAGTAGAGGATGATTTTCAGATTTTAACATGCAATGTAATAAAACTATGTACTACTTTTCATATCAAACAAGATAACTCGAAGTATGTAAAATATAATGCTCTTATTTATATTAATATACGAGTTTGCCTTACACATGGAAATATTTCCACATATTTTCACTAAACATGACCATTACCAAACATTAAATTTAAAAAGTATAAGACTCTACTCATTTTTATGATTAAACATTGAAAGTATCTTTCCCCTATTATCAATTAACCCTCTCGGATTTTTTTGATTGAACATTTTCACTCTGCCTCTAATTTTTACCCAAGATGTTGCCGTTTTTCAATTTTTAACCCGCAGAGCTATATTCTCTTCTTTTTCTCTTTCATTTTTATTTATTTTTTTGAGTTTAGCCATGGAACTGCTTTATTCTATCAATATTGATTGGCTTTTTGAATTCATTTCTATAATTATCACTTAAGATTGTAGCTCCTTTGGACAATAGTTTTTTCAATACAAATAGGCCTTTCCATGTTGGTTTGAACTTGCCTCTGAGATCGGGAATACCTAGCCTCATCTTTTTAAAAATAGATCTCTTACTTTCAAAGGATACTTTCTGACTTTCTTTCCAAAGGATCATGCCAGTCTTTTCTAATAAATCGAGTTATGATAATAAGCTCACATCTTATCTCCATACTATAGGTTAAGCTAAAGCAACCTCTGCCTAGCTCATTCTACTTTTGGCAGTTCAGCTTTCAAAACTAACCTCAGCGACTGGTGTTTAATCTCTACTGGCAACACAACTTCAGCTTATAATGCAAAAGGTAACTTCTCAGCCTAGTTTTTAAAGGTTTTAACCATTTTGATAAAAATTCTTTTAACATTCTTATTGACTACCTCGATTGCTCTATTTGCTTGGGGGCAATATGGCAAGGATTTGTGATGCTGAACTCTATATCTTCTAAGCATCCATTCAATTTCTCCTTAAAAGTGAGACCCATTATCTGACAAAATATGTTGTGAAATCCCATATCTACATATCAGATTTTTCTTAATAAACTTATCCATTTTCCTTGCACCTAAGTTTTTGAATGGTTTTACTTCCATCCACTTTGAGAAGTAATCAATGGCCACTATAATGAACCTATATTTGTTTGATCCTGGTGGATGAATCATCCTCATGATATCAATGCCCAAGGTAGCAAATGGCCAAGGTGAAGTAAGATTACACAACTCGAATGTTAGAATCTACCTTAAATTAGCATACTACTAGAATAGCTCACATTCCTTTACATACCTGAAATAATCTATGCCCATAGTAAGGCAGAAGAATCATTGATGCATTATCTTTTTAGCCAAAGTTAGCCCATTCATGTGAGCACCATAAACACCAACATGCACTTCTTTCATAACTTTCTTGGCTTCTTTCTCATCTAGACACCTCAACTATAAGCAATCTGACTATCTCTTATAGAGTACCCCTCCTACAGTGATAAACTAAGAGGATAACTTACATAGCATTCTCTGATCTTTTTCTATAGCTTCTTCTAGAAATATAGATTTTTTGAGGTAATTTTGAATATCAAAATACCAAGGCTTCCCATCATCTATCTTGATATCCATCACTCATTTGGCCTCAAAACATAGCCTATCAGAGTTGAAAATAAGTATGGGATTTATGCTTACTCCTTTTAGGTTATCCTACATTGACACCAATATTGTTATGCATCAACTAACTGATGTTCACCCAAAGAAACATACCCAAAAGTACAAACCTCAAATTGATTGCTCAAGGCCTTCAGATATTTCACGTAATTCATCAATCTTTTTTCTTTGATAGCCCATTCACCCTTTGCTTGGTAGACTACCGGAGATAAATCACTATAAATTTCTATATTCCTTACCCCAGGGCTAATAAATCTTCTAATCTAAAGATACATGCCTTATACTCAGCCTTATTATTCATAACCTTACATCTACACTTCTTGGCTAAAGATAACTTCTCTCCCTCTAGGATTACCAAAATTACTCCTATTTTTGCACCTTTATTATTCACTGCTCCATCAAAAAAATATGCCATCCTTGGATTGCTATATTTGCAATGTTCTCATCAGGGAACTCATAGGATATTTCTACCCCTTTTAAGGGTTGGTCTGCTAGGAATTTTGCTATAACCCTTCCTTGATGGTTTTCCTAATGATGTATTCTATGATGAACTCCTGAAAGAGAATTAGCTACCTACCTATTTTTCCCAACAACAAAGGTGCTTTTTATAAGTATTTAAAAGGATTCTACTTGGCTCCTACCTTTACTTTATACAAATAAAAGTAATTCCTTAGCTTTTTAGAGATTCTAATGATCGATAAGCAAATCTTTTATACTTCCACATATTTAGCTTGATATGGCATAAACTTCTTAGTCAGATAATACACACATATTCAATCCTAAAATCATATTTTTGGGCCATCGTAGCTCCTACTAAGTTATCCTCCATAGCTTGATATAAAATTAGGGGTTTTCTAGCCTACAATGGCTTTAGCATTCGCTAATCCAGAAGATATTCCCTGATTATTTCAAAAACTACCTAACAAGAATCATTCCAAACTACTAGCAAATCTTTCCAAAATAGCTTAAACATAGGCTTATAGATTGAGGTCAGCTTAGCTATGAACTGACTAATATAATGAAATCTACCTAGAAACCCTCAAACTTTTTTTCCTTTTTTGGCACATGTATTCCTTTGATAGCCTTCACTTTATTGGGATCTACTTCTATCCCCCTTTGACTCACAACATGTCTTAAGAACTTCCCTGAAGTCACTCCAAACATATATTTCTTTGGGTTTAGATGAAGGTTGTAGCTGCAAATCCTTTGAAAGAAATTTTCCAAAGCTTTAAAGTGGCATTCTCAAGTCACTGACTTAATTATCATATCATCAACGTATACCTCAACTTTTTTATGGATCAATCATCCAATATCTTTATAGCCATTCTCTATTAGGTATTATCCATATTTTTTAGTCTGAATGGCATGAATCGATAAGCGTACATGTTCAATTTGGTGATAAATGCCATCTTGATTCTATCTACAATCTTGTTCAGAAATTGATTATATCTAGCATACCCTTATATAAAACTATACATTGCATAGGCAGCTGCATTGTCTATAAAGATGTATATGTGAGGAAACAAAAATCATTCTTTAGATAGGCCTTATTCAGATCCCTGTAATCCATACTGACTCAAACTCTTTCATCTTTCTTGGCCACTGGAACCACATTTGCTAACCAGGTGGAACACTAGATTTCTACCAAAAACTTAGCCTCTATCTGCTTTTTTACCTCTTCTTTAACTTTCTTTGCTCATTCTAGTTTGTGCCTTGTAGGCCTATATCCAGGATAAGTGGGGATGGCATGCTTAGTGATTGTATGATCAATTCCAAATATGTCATTATAGGTCTAGACAAAGACTTTCATATTTTTTTTTAATATTCTCTCAAATTATTTTCTCTCTTCAAGGGTAACATCAGATGCTATCAAAAGTTCTCTTGGATTTTTAAGAGTACCAAGATTGAATGGAGTAGTATTTATTGAATTAATATCAAATATAGATTCTTTGTGATCACGATCATGTGAAATGAAATTATACAAAACAACACACAAGTAAGCAAAGTTGTTCATATTATTAATATAAGAGGAGCTACATACATCATCGTTAAAAAGTTCAGGTATAAAAAGTACATCTACAAAAGCATCCTATTCTACATCTGGCAAGTTTGATACTTCAAATGAGCTTGCTTCATTTCCTAATCCATTGGAGCCTCTTTTTCTACTTTTATGAGAGCTTCTACAATATCATCCCTTAACTCAGGCACAGGAATTTCAAATTTAGCTTTTTCCTTCCCTTTGACCCTAAAAGCCAATAGTTCTAGTGTCACTACCTCTTTAGGAACATCATCATCCTAGTCAAACAACTTGATCATAATTTTTTAATCCTAAAATCCCCTTACAAGCTTAATGGTTCAACTAATCTATTAAAAAAACATCATTGAATATATCAAACCTAGGAACAACTTTTCCTCTAATCAACATAGGCTTAACTCACTACAATACTAGGGTATAGTAGATGCAGACACAAAACTATCCAAAATCTATGGGATGCCTTTTGACTTTAACAAACTCTTCTTATCAGCATTAGACTTGTTATAGCCTAATCCCTTTTAGCTTTTATATCCTATTGTAGTAATAGCTTCAGAGGGACCTTAGGAATCTTTACCTAGCCCAACTCAATGCAAAAAAATTCATTTTGTTCATCATATTTACTACTTGAGTGGTAAACTCCTACTAACCTCCATCACTACTATTGATAGCAGTTACATAAAACCCACTAAATGGTTGATTTGTTATACCTAAGACAAAAATCAGTTTCTCCCTAACAACCTTTATGGTAACCACTTTACCTTTATAAGGGATCTTAATCATTTGGTGAAGAGGAGATGGAACTTCTTCCAATTTGTGAAACCAATGTCTTCTTAATAGTATAGAAAAATTAGTCATATTGGCAATACTACAAATTTTTCCTATGTATCAATTAACCTTGTCTTCACATTAGCTTTGAAAATATCTACTGTCTGCCCTTACAAATTATAATAGGTTGTGATCACCGGATCAGACTTGCTTAACATAAACTAATTCAATCTAAAAGCTGAAAGTGCCATAAATGGACATGCATTTATAAAGGATCTGTCATCCACCATCAAATAGGTTGTATGTTGTCCATTAACCAGCGCCTTTATGTATAAAAGGTGGTTGTGTTCCCTATCTTCATTAGGCAAATCTCCATTAGTATACATAATATTCTCCCTAGTATTTCCTCTAACAAAATCTAGCAACTTTAAAGGTTAAATGGTGGTAGCCATAGCATTTATCTCCATTACTCTATTCTTCCACCTCGTCAAATACTCATAGAAGAATTAATCCTACTTTTATTGTAGCAACTCAAGATCTTTTAAAGTAACTTCCATCCATATGCTACAATCATGCTATCTCAGAATCTCCTCTATCAATATGTTCTAATCTCTTTTTGGTATATCTATCAAGGCCATAATGCCAGTTAATGGTAGGGCCTATAGGATTGAGGTTGAAATATTCAACCTTTTATATTTTAGTAAGAGTGGTACCCTTCATAAGCAAGGTATACTACTTGATATGGGCAAATAGATCAAAAATTTCATCAAACTTATGCAAATCAGGCATTTTGAACTGTTAAGGAAGCACATCCTCACTTTTAGATGCCTATCCTTTGGACTGACCCTTTTTTCCAATTGACAAGACTAGAGCCATCGCTTTTATCTTCTCTTTTATTTTCCTTAAGGCTAGATCCTCCTTTCTAGGTGGCTTACTCCTCGATACTTGTGTTATTGTCGGCTCTTCCTCCTGTTCAAGAATAAAATCTTCCTCGAGAGTAACTCTCGTATCATTTTCCCATTCAATAAGTGGAGCTCTCAACTCGGTACCTCTTGATTCAGCCATCAAGAAAGGTCTTACAGCGGCAACAGCTAAAGTGCCTCTGATAACTATAGTTCTCCATATGTGGCAGCAACTGCTAGAGTTTGCTGGCTAAAAAGCTATGCCAATGAAATCATCATGGTCTTTATTCATCTTTCAAACTCATCAAGTCTCTTATCTAGTTCCTGGCATTAATAGGCCCGGTTGGCATTTGATCTACCATTACTACATTTTTTGAAGGTAGTTCAAAAACCTTAGCCAAATCCAAATTAATTTCTAATGCTGATTCTAAAAACTCTAATAGGGATCTCCTAATCATGCGCCCATCTAGACTCTTTAACCACCCTATCAACTCTATGGTGACTTCAGTAATCTAAAACAATCCTTTAGCAAGACTCAAGCATAAGTTTTATCCAATGAACACTCATCTTTCCATGACAGGTCAAACCTCTAAACAATTTAGATGACTCTATAATGGCTAAAAAGGAGAGTTCATTAGCATGAGGCATGATTATGCATGTAATGCATGAGCATGTTGTGCATCACTTTCAAAACACATGTGCAAGTTAAAAGAAAATCTTTCAACCTTATTTCCCCTACACAAGTGGTCATGTAGTCTCTTTTTTAGGCAAGATTAACCCATGGGTCAATAGAAAACCCAATGAACAAGAATGATGCACGGTGGAAAATCAGCAGCATAACCTCTCAATATTTAAAGTGCAATAAAATGCATCTTTGATCACTATATGTTTTGAAAATTCAGACAAATAAAGATCGGCCAACTAGGGCATGATAGCCTTTGATTAGCACCTATCGTTATTTATCAAAATTTGACTGAATATACAGGTATCCATATAGCAAGCATAGTATTAAGGTACATGATACCTGCAAAAAGTATCTATAGCCTTTATATGAGGCTTTGGTCTGGTAGTATAACTTTAAGGCTACCTATGCATGGTCCTTACCAATGGATCTAGCTCATTACAAGCATAACAACCGATTGGGTCACTATTTAATATACTAAAGGGTATGAGGCTTAGGCTGGTGATTATTCCTTAACACTTCCCTACATTGAGTGAACATAGGGTCATGCTTCAATAATGCACTATTGGTTAAATGGGGATACCTAACCTAATTCTAAGGCCGTAGCATGTTCTAATGCAACCTAAGTTAGAAGAAGATTGAAATAATCAACTATAAACACTTATTTATGTCAAATAAACCAAGTTACTATCAGAGAAAAATGTTATAAGTCCCTTGTAGAGTCGCTGCTGTAATGCATGCTGAACCCCACAGGCATTCGGTATAACCTTAAAAACCTACTTTTAAGCCTTGAGACAAAATCAAAGCTTATTTAACTCATGGAAGCTGGTCGTTTGGCAATAGATAGGATTTTATTTCCATATATTATTGATGATTAACTTATAAGGGCATTTGCTAAGCACCACAAGGTAGGTATTATGAAATCATCACCCAATAGGACATTAGAAAAATGAGTGCTCCCCTTATAAAGCCAAAAGCAGAGATAGTTCAGACTTTACTTCTATTTACAACTTGGTTGATTTTTACATAAACAACTATTTCTGGTAATTATTCTAATCCTTTTCTTAAGCATTACAAGGTAAATAATTAAATGGTGCATTGCAAGTACATAGAAATTGATGAATTGTATAAAATATTTAAATAAATCATACATAAATCTTTGAATTGATTGGTCTCACTTTAATGAGAACATTGATCCTCGAATGCATATTTACAAAACAAAGAGTTAAAAGTATATTTTGAAAGAAATAGTGCATTAGGCCTATGCAGCTTTTAAAAGAGGGATCATGTTAATTAATTTTAAAATAGAAAATCTTTTGTATCAAAGAAGTAAAACTTTAAATTCACATATTCTTTCATGGATAAGAATGAGAGCATTGGTCCTTTTTATCATGGAAAAATCCCACTCAAACTAGTGTAAAATCATTTAATGAGTTTTCCAATTAGTGTTACAATAGAAAAATTTATTTGCAATAAAATGATATTAAGAATAATAATGCATAAAAATACATAAATTGGGCTATTAACCAATTTGGGAAAATTGGTTCCCCTAAGCCTATTTTACAAATCTTTATATGACTTTTGGAATTAAAAGGGTGGAAGTTGATCCATTTTATTAGGAAAAACCCAATTATTTATATAGAAAGTATTTAATATGAATTTTCCTATTTTATCATGCCAAAAATGCCTTTTTTGCTAACTATCACCAATTATTACGCAAAAAACAATGATAACCAAGGACTAAGTAAATAAACATATAAGGTTATAAAATGATCTCGAACTAAATAAGCCTGCTCTCAAATTCCTAAACTCCTCTAAGCAGGATTTATGCCATATTTTATCCAAAAAAGATGGAATAAAAATCAAGGTTAGCCAGGAAAGAAGCTCAAAGCTTAAAGAAATAAAATTAAATAAGATAGAAAAAATTACATAAAAAGAATAAAAAAAAGTAAAATTGAAAAAAAATAACAAGAAATAAAAATTCAAAAGAAAAATCAATCCAAGGAGAGAAACAAAAAAACACATAAAAGCCATTGGAAAGGCCAAAGAGTGAATCACGGACTCACTTAGAAGGCAAAAGGTGAGTCACGATCCCAAAAAAGTGAGTCATGGCCTTGAGTGGGGTGAGTCATGCCCCCTTAAGTGAGACATAGACCATTCTATGGTGAGTCATGGTGAGTTAAAAGTGGGTCACGACTTTACAACTCAAGGCTATAAGTCACCTCTAGAATGCCCAGTGGCTAATGGAATGACGCAATAACCATTTTTAAAGCTCCTAAAATGCTTCATAAGGCCTAAAAATGCATGTAAAGGCTTTTAAACTCTTTGAAATTAACTTAAATGCTCAAAATAACTAACAAAACCACAAAAGAACACTATTTGCATAATAATACCATGTGAGAGAAACATGCTTTAAAGAGAGAAAGTGAAGGCTAACAAGCATCAAATTCACTTAAATTCACATATAAATAGAACATTCATGCATAAAACTTAATATTACACACAAACACACTTCTAAGACATTATTTACATAAGAATACCAAGAAGAACATATTACACAAAAAGAAAAACTAAAAATACAGCAGGAAGAATATACAAAAAAACTCAAAATCAAAATTTACATGAACAAAAGTCCTAGATCTGCATAAGAGCTACAAGTTTGCCTCTTAAATTACCTCTACTAGAGTTGCTTCAATAATCTAATAAAAGCACCTCTATCTCTTCTTTTTTACTTCCTTCGTTCTTCAAACTAGATAAAAAAATATAGAGTTTTTTCTTGGTTTTTCCCTCTACAGATTCTTTGTTGTTTTTTCCGAAAACAAATTGGTTATTATGCATTTAAAGGAAATGATTACCCTTAAATACCTTGGATTAGGATTAAAAAAGTATTAGATTTTTATCTTGAAAATAATCCCCTATTTTGCAGGGAAAATATGTAATTTTGGATAAAAAAAACCCAATCACTGCCCTGACTAGTGAGTCACCGCCTTGACTTAGAGGTAGGCCCTTCAAAAAAATGCAAAAAATACTTTTACTGGAAAAAGGGTGAGTCACAAGCTAGGGCCATGACTTACCAATAAGTCATGACCTTGAGTTAAGCCCAGTGACTCAAATTATGGTCCAAAGGATAAGGAAGTGAGTCACCCCTTCAGGCCATAACTTAGAAGTGAGTCATGTTCTTGAACTGTAAGTTTAGGCTATGATTCATTTTTAGTTAAGTAAAAACCTTCATATGTGCTTATTTCACCCATCCTAGAAAGAGAAACACATGTATGCTACTGAAACACCATTTTTTAACTCTCCAAATCAGTAATAGAATATTTTTTAAAAATGCAGTGCCAATAAAGGATAGAGTGCTATTAGTGCTATTGCTTCCTGTCTACTTCTGAAATAGCATTATCCTCATTAGGTAATCTCGATAGAGGCTGACTCAAGCCCAATTCTACATATACAATTATTTTTCTCTTAAAACACCTAACACAAGTTTAATATGCTTAAATGTTCTTCTAGGTTTATGTTGCAAATCAAGATATCATCAAAATACATAACAATAAGTTTACCTAAGAATTCATGTAAAATATGGTTCACAAGTCTCATAAATGTACAAGGTGCACTAGTTAAAACAAAAGGTATAGCCAACCGATACAAACCATATCTTGTTTTAAAGGTAGTTTTCTATTCATCGCCTAACTTCATCCTAATTTGATGGTAACCACTTTTCAAGTTAATTTTGGTGAATATAACAACACCATTTAACTCTTTAAGCATATCATTTACCTTAGGAATGGGATGATGATACTTTATAGTGATTTAGTTAACTACTTGATAGTCAACACACATGCATTTGTACCATCCTTTTTAGGTACCAATAGAACAGGTATGACATAAGGATTGAGGCTTTCTCTCATGTGTACCTCTGCTAAAAGTTCCACTACTTATCTTTGTAACCCTTTTATTGCCTCCATATTACTTTGATAAGTTGGACAAGTTAGAGTTTATGCATTACGAATAAAATTGATCTGATGTTAAAACCCTCTAATTAGTGGCAACCTAAGTGGTATCTCCTCAGGGAAGAAATTTTATAAACATGCAACAACTTAGAAAAAGAACTAGGCCAATTTGGGTTAAGGTTAGATTCAAAAAAATAATTGTCCTTAAAACTCAAAAGTACTAAAGCTTTCTTGCCTAAATATGTACTCCTCAGCTCTTGTTCTTTTGCATAAAAGGAGTATTTGCTGAATTTTTCACTAGTATCACTCTATTATTCTTTTACCTTATCACACATTAACTTCTGATCGGTGTCTAGCAAGTGTACTAGATCTGCTAGTAATATAGGGGAATATATTTAGGATACCAAGAATATCAAACAAAAAAAGGGATTGCTAAGTGAAATATCTATTATTAAGTCAAATTAACTCAAGATAATCCCTAAGTTTTTAATTGAAAAGAGTTTTAAGCTAGACAGAAAATTAAATATGAAAATTAACAACTAAATTAAAATAAGATCATCAAGGAAATTAACAAAATAGAAATTAATGATTAGGAAATTTTATCCTCATAAATGCAATTGGAAATAAGTAAAAAAAAATTAACTTGAATATCTGGAAAAACTCAACTCAAAACAGGTCTCTCACTAAGAACACCATTCTAGTTCACTAAGTTCTCAAATTAAGAACATCCTAATAACTAGCATTAGCTCGACTTCATAAATTCCTAAATCTCAAATGAATCTCCTCTTATAATACCCATTTAAAAATCCATCTATTCCCTAACACACTTAAACCCAGTATAAACTACACATAAAAATCAAAACCTCCTTTCAGAATATAAAGATAGCTAGATGCAAAAAATAAAAGAATGAAGCATAAACACATACAATTAACATTCAGATCCAATATTTAATCATCCAAATATTAGTGTAAGCGTACAATTAATCACAAAGGAAAATAGAAGAAAATATGTAAATAATCATTAAACATAAAATTCTAATACAAATGTGGTTTAAAAATTTATAAGCAAGAAGAACCACTAAAGCATCGTGAATATAATCATCAAAATATAAAAAGAATCATTTCAAAATGCATCATTGATAAAGAAAAAATAAAAATTGAAGTTTCTTCTTCTTCAACCATGAATTCTTTATTGAATCCCCAAAAGTAAACCTAAACTAAAAGAAAAAAAAACCCAATTCACTTAGACTAAAGGAAAGAAATAAAATCCTAAAACTATCTCCCCAAAATTGTTCTCTTATTTCCCTTTTTGTATCAATACTTGAAAGACATCAAATAGGAGAAGTTCTACTACCCTCAAACTCTTAACTACACAAAACTTCTTTAAAAGGTGATTTTGCTGCTAAATCAACCCCATAGGGATGGTTGGTGTCTCCGTAGGGATGGAAAGTGTCTTTGCTAGGATGTTTTCTACTTGAATTCATGAGAAGAATACTAAAGAACCCAGTGAGGATGATTTTTATCCCTATCGAGTTGATTTCAATACTTTTGCTCCTAAACTTGAAAAAAAAAACAAAATTAAAACTCAAATATTATAATTTCAAAAACACAAAAACTTTAAACCAGAAAAAATAAATTAATACTCAAAGAACTAAAAATCATACTTAAAACACACTAAACTTAGGTAAAATATGGAGAAATGAAATACCCTATACTTAGCTTTTACTCACCCTCAAGCAAAACTGAACGAACCATCTTCCTTAAATAATCAAACTCCAACTTAAGAATTATGCAATTCAAAACCATAACCAATAATTAACAGTAGCACTCAATGTTATCCAACTAAACTAGATTCAAATAAGAATATATAAGTAAGTTTTCATGTGTGTGTATAGGACCAAAATATTTTAGGTACTTTCAAAACAAAAACACCAATGCAATCTAATGACCAAGCATAAAAATTAATGTACACCAAAATGTACATGTGATTTCATACTTGAAACTTTAGATATGCCATAGGCTTTTTCTTTAGCATCAGAACCTTAAAGTCCTCTCCGCTAAACAACTCAAAACCAAAATAAAATCACTAAGACATCATTAATGTTGTAATGTGATCATGGTAAGAGCTAAACAAAGAATGGTCAATGATAAATGATAACTCTAAGTTTTGTGTTTAATTTCAATATATTTTTGTTTATATTTGCGTCTTATTTTGCATGATTTTCATTGTTTTAAGTGTTAAATTTATCTTTTGCCAAATAGAATTATATCGAGATATATCAAGTTTAATGTGTTTAATAGGGTAATTTTGACTTTTATGTAGAGAATTGGCTTGCACATGGTAAAGACGAAAGTATCTCAACTGTTTTCCTTGCAAAATCCCTAATTCGCATCGTCTCACTTTAGAACTTGGGAGAGACCATTTATCTTAATTAGCAAAGTCTAAATGCACTCAATCAAAACCATTTGTCTCAACCGTGTCCAATGCAAAATTCAAAGGTTTTCAATCCAAAAGGGATCACTCAGCTAAGACCAAAGTGTTTTAGCTGTGAGCTAATGCTACAGTACTATTTTACCCTAATTAGACTCGGCTGAGACCATTTTTCTTTTTCGTGTCCACTATAAATGCTATAAAAGTTGTATTTCTATTTAGTTAAAGGAGAGGAGAGGAGATGTTTTAGATCTAAGGTTTTCTTTCTCCATTTTTTAGGATTTTTTATTTATTTTCTATAGTAGTAACTTAGATTAGATTTATTTTAAATGTAAGTTTTAGGATTAGATTTAATTTTCTGCAATTAGTTTTTGTTTTATCTTTCATTTTGCTAGAGAGTTAGAGGAGAAGACTTTGATTTAACTTGGAGCTTCATCAACTATAGTAGGTTTTTGGGCTTCCTCTTTCATTTCTCCTTTTACTTTATTAATGTTTAATTTGGAGTTTTATTACTAAGGGACCTATGAATTCCCATGCCATTTTACTTATTTAGTTGAATGATTATTTTGCTTGATTGGAATGGGTATTTGCATACTCTGTATTGGCTTTGTATGAGCTATAAATCGAGGGATGATTCCCTAATGGAGGCCTTAGGTTTATGGTTTATGTATTGTTAATTTCAGAAATAGTTGAAGGATAGATAGTTATCGAGGTAGTAAGCTTCAAAATGGGATACTAGTTTATATCTAGTTCTTATGACCCATGCTTATGCTGGTTATCAGGTAAGCTTCGAAATGGGATATCGGGTAGTTAGGCTTTAAAATGGGATACTAGGAGTTTTGATGGGTTATCCACATTTAAGACATATGATTCTTTAGGCCTAAGTTTATTACATTGGGTATGGGAAGGATTAGAATACCTTGGCAATTTTTTAATTAATGTTTTAATTTTAGTTTAATTGGCTTTGTTGTTTTTTTTATTTTGTTAATTAGATTTAGGACACTCTCAATTGAAAACTTGGGAATTTATCTCGAATTAAGTTTGCTCAACTCTAAATATCTCCCTTAATAGTCCTTTATCCTTAGGGTTCGGTATTTTAGGATCTTAACTATATTCTCTTATATTACTTGTCGATTTAGTATGCTTACTAATAATCAATAAAGTTTTTGGCACCATTGCTGGGGATAACGGTGTTTTTGTTTGATATCTCTAGTTGAGCTTTGTTTGAGACTTTTATTTTTCTTTATTTTCGATTTGGTGTTATTCTTTACAAGAAGATTTTGATGCATTTTCAATTGATGCATGGTTCTATCAAAAATTATGAATTGGTTTTTTTGAGAGCATAAATGGAAGAGTTAAGAAGAGAAATGTAAGAGCTACAGTACTCGAATCAACCTTCAATAATCTACTCATTACTATCTTTTGAAGATCCTTGCTTAGAATGGATATTGCAAGAGTTAAGTGCCTCCAAAATTGAAGTTCTCTTTGACTTGCTTGTAAGTAGAGAGAAACAATTTAGAGCTGCAAGAGAAGAATGGAAGGCTAAAATTAATTCTTAAGAGAAGAAGATAAAAAATGAAGAGGCTTTATTACAAAATCAAGAAAATTTGTTGAAAACTCAATAGCATATATTGAGAGATCAAGAATTGGGACTTAAAAATTTGGAATCCAAGTTGGAATTCTTGAAAAATTCTATGGAGAATTAAGGTGATGGTGATAATGAGTAGAAATGTATGTGTTAATGTGTATGGAAATAAGTGTAAAAATTGGAAAAATTTTGCAAATTTTCTGGTGCACATGGTTGAGACCAATTTGTCTCTACTGTGTGCAAGTTCTATTTTTCATTCCAAAAGAGGTCACACGATTGAGATCATTGGTCTCTATCGTGTTCATGTTAAGATCTTTAGTACATAGTGGGTCGTACGACTGAGACCATTTGTCTCAGCCATGTTCAATGGGCTTTTAGTGTAAAATTGATTTTTTTGTCCTTTGAGCATTTTATTCTATTTCCTTCTCTTCCCATTTGGATTTTCAATTGTAGCACTCTATTCCTTGTGCATTTGCATCAATTTTGGCATGATGAACATGAATTCACCTCATTTAGCTATTTTTGAGTTTTATTTTTTAGTAATTTTATGTTTTATGTTAATTTTGTATTTTATTTATTTTGCTATTGTTTTTATTTTAATTTTGAAATTTATGTTATTATTTTGTTATTTTTAGTTTAATTTTTAGTTTTGTTTTAATTTTAGTTTATTTGGGATGTTTGTTTTTGTTTGTTGTTATTATTGCATACTTTTGCATCTTAGTTAGTTTACCCTCGTAATTGTTCCCATTGTGAACAATCTTGAATTTAGAATTAGAAAACCTTGTTTAGATTAGCTAAAAAAGCAAGAGAGTGGTTGGTTGTTGAATGAATTTTTCTTTATCGGTCAGTTTCAATATGATTAATACCAGTAGGTTTCCTAATAAATGGGTACTTTAGGCTTGATTTTAAAAATAATAAAAATCAGTGCGTGAAGGTGATTTTGCAGGAATTCTAGAGTGTTAGAACCTTCCCATCACCCTTCGAAGTAAGTAAACAACTCAAAAATGAGATTAGAAATGATTTAGGCAATATTTTTCTTGATTGAATATTGAAAAGATCTTTTGAACAACCTTTGCCATATAATATCCCTTGCAAGCCTTTTTGAGCTTATTTGAGCATGCTAAAAGTGTATTAATTCTATCTTTATTGATTACAATTGTATTTTGATCCCTTAAGCTTAAAAAGCCTTTGGCTTACCCTTTTTAAACTGACCATTCTAGAAGTAGGTGAGATAAGTTTTTATTGGAAAATGCTAATGAGTAAAGGGTTGTGCTTCAATTGTTAGATTATAGAGTTTGCTCCTCATTTTCGCCCATTAGTAAGAGAAATTTGTTAATGTTTACTAAGGTTGGAAATTCCATGTCTTCAATAAAGTATGACTCTACCTTGGGTTCTTCAAACTCGAACTCTATTGACTCTTCTAGCCTCAATAAATTTTTCAAGTAGATTGAACTCAATGCCCCCACCTAAGAATTGAATACTTTTTTATCCTTTGGTGAAAATTTTTTTAATTCCTCCTCCTTACCACTATCACCTTAAAGTTGTATAGAAACACTTAAGAGTTCTAGTTTGGATTCCAACTCTTTAATTCCCTTTTCTTGATTTCTTAATAAACTCTCTTGACTCTTGATTATTTAACTATTCCTTTTGAAATTAAAATATAGCCTCCCACTCTTTTGTTAACCATAAATTGTTTCTCCTGACTTGCAAGTAGATTTAGAAGACTTTGAACTTTGGAAGTGGTGGACTATTGTGGCACCAATGAATTATAAAAATCTTCAAAGAATGGTGTATAAGCAATCGGTGAATGTGCATGCAAGACCTGCAATTCTTACATTTCTCTTTTTAAATCATTCATTTGCCCTCTTAAAAGGAACAATTCATAATTTTGGACATCACCTCATATCATTTTGAAAATGCCCCAAAATCTTCCTACAATGATAATCACCAAATCAAAAACAAAAAATAAAAATCTCAAATTAACTCAACTAAAGATATTAAACTACCAACATCGTTATTCCCCTATAACGGTGCCAAAAAACCTAACAAGTATCTAGTAAGTGTACTAGATCAGCTAGTAATATAGGAAAATCCATTTAAGACCCAAAAATATTGAACCCAAGGGAAAAGGGATTGCTAAGAGAAATATCTATAACTGAGTGAAATTAATCTAAGATAATCCCTAAATTTTGAATTAAAAAGAATTCTAAGTTAGACATAAAATTAAATATAAAAATTAACAACTAAATTAAAACAAGGTCATCAAGGAAATCACCAAAATTGAAATTAATGCTTAGGAAATGTTATCGTCATAAATGCAATTGGAAACAAGTAAAATAATATTAATATGAATATTTGGAAAAATCCAACTCAGAGCAGGTATTTTACTAAGAACACTATTTTAGTTCACTAAACTCTTAGATTAGGAACAATCTAGTAACTAACATCAGCTCGGGTTCATAAATTCCTAAATCTCTTCTCAGAAAATCTATTTAAAAATCCATTTATTCCCCATCATACCTAACTAAATATAAACTACACATAGAAATCAAAACCTTCTTTCGGAACATAAAGATAACTAGATGCAGAAAATAAAAGAACAAAGCATAAACACATACAATTAACATTTCGATTTAATATTTAATCACCCAAATAATAGTGTGATGTAAAATTAATCACAGAAAAAATATTTAAATATTCATTAAACTTAAAATTTCAATACAAATACGGTTTAATAATTTCTAAGCAAGAAAAATACTCAAATATCATGAATATAATCATCAAAATATAAAAAGAATTAGTTCAAAATACACCCTTGATGAAGAGAAAATAAAAATTAAAGTTCCTTCTTCTTTAATCTTGAATTCTTCCTTGAATCCTCAAAGAAAACCTAAACTAAAAGAGAAAATAAACCTTAAATTACAAAAACTAAAGGAAAAAAATAAAACCCCAAAACTACCTCCCTAAAATTGTTCTCCTATTTCCCTTTTTATGTCAATACTTGAAAGATCTCAAATAGGAGAAGTTCTATTGCCCTCAAACTCTTAACTGCATAAAACTTTTTAAAAAAGTAATTTTACTGCTAAATCAACCTTCATAAGAAGAACACTAAAAAACCTTATGAGGATGAATTTTTTCCCTATCAAGTTTATTTTGATTTTTTTGCTCCTAAACCTATAAAAAAAATAAAATTAAAACTCGACACTATAATCTCAAAAACACAAAAACTTTAAAATAAAAATACCTAAATTAACACTCAAAGAACTATAAATCATACTTAAAAACACACTAAACTTAGGTAAAATATGGAGATATCAACTTATTCTCTCATGCACTTCTCTTCCTTTTTCTCACTAGTGTAGTCGCTTACCATTAGGCCTTTATATTTATTATTTTCACTATTAGCCTCTTTTTCCTCATTTTTTTCTCACTTTCTTTTACCTCTTTTGCAGATTGTTGTATCTTCACTTGATCTGTATATACATCTTTAGGTACCAAAGGGGAAAGTGTGTGTTTACTTTCTTTAAACTCAAAAGTGTACCTATTTCTAAATCCACTATGTAATACGCGCCTATCAAATTGCTAAGGTCTTCCCAACAAAATATGGCCAGCATGCATAGGTATAACATCACAAGTGATCTCATCTTTATATTCACCAATTAAAAATGATATAATTACATGTTTGGTCACTTTAATTTCTCTACTATCATTCAACCACTGAAATCTATATAAATTAGGGTGTTTCTCAATTTTAAGTCCCAATTTATGAACTAAGACCATACTAGCAACATTAACATAATCATCCCATCAATTATCATGCTATAGACTTTCCCATCTATTACACATTTAGTATGAAAGATATTTTCAATCTATTCTAGTCCTTCTTTTGTTACATTTAGATTTAATGGACGTAACACAACTAAGGGCTTTACTTGAATAGGATACTCTACATTGTCATAATCTACATCAGCATAATCCTTTAAAGGTGGCGTATCATCACAGTCATTATCAGGCTCATAATCAGGAACAATTTTATCCTTCTTTATTATTATGATATTTTTATTCTTATATTTATTATCATAATGCTAGAAGACATAATCTCAAACTAAAAATTCAACATATGATCAAATACCTAGCCTAAATCAGTTATTGATGCATCTAATATTAGTACTCGATTAATGAAGTTAAATATTAAGTTTATTGTTCAAATAATTTATTTATTAATTTTAAAACTGTAGTTTGTTTAACTTTAACCCAATTGCTTCTATTTGCTAGAGAAAATTGCAAGTTGACTAACACAATCAAGTATTATTTTAAATGCAATCAATGAACCTATTAAAAAGAGGAAATTGAATCCAAGTAAACCCAAGTAAGTGAAGAAGGGAAGAGTGATTCCATCAAGGTACAAAGGATAAACTTCAACTTATAATCAAAATTTTACACATAAAGAATCTATAATATGAAGATCAAAACTTAATGACACTATTTTTTGCTCTTTCTTTTTGCATTATTGTTAACTTAAACTGTTGTAAATGTATTACACGCTATGTTTGTCGACTTGAGTTTCTATAAATGTTATCCACGGCTATGTTTTTCTTTTTATGTTGTTGGATTGATTAAATGATGTAAATAATGCAACTATGCATGGAATTCTTTTTGTCTTTTTAAACTGTTATAAATTATGCAGCTATGTTTGGAGTTGTACTGTAAACTTTTGTATAGAAAATATTGACATCAATGAATTGATATCGAATTCTATTTATTATTTTTTATTGCAGTACACTACAAATTTTTGGTTGATAATACATTGATATTTAGTTTTATTTCTTGTCATGTAATATTCACTTTTGTGGATGAAGAAAAATAGCAAAAATCAACAGTATGATCTTTCCAAATTTCTAGTTGATTTAGGTACTCTAATTGATTCCTTAGTTGAAAAAGCACTTATGTTAGTGAAGATTGCAATTGATGAGTACCCAAAATTCATAACTCCATGTAAGACATACAAGCAACAACTGGCTTCAATTTTTCATAAATAATATGTAAGGCCCCAACATACACCCTAGTGGTAATTGCATATATTTGAGGATGTAGAAGGGAGATAAAATGAGGATATATGTATTAGAAGTGCAAGAAAGGACCAAATGGGATTAATTTATAAGTTAAAGGCAAAATGGTAAATTAAAGTGTGTATATCTAAGAAAATGTGAACTAAGGATTTGATTGAGATTTGAGATATAATTTATATGCCAAACATGGGAATTAAACCAGTTAAGTTGTAAATTGAGGAATTAAGGAAGAAAAGAAGGAGTAAAGAGTAATTTTTGCTATGATCAACAAGTGGATCAATAGCAAATTGACAAGCTTAATTTTAGAAAACTTAAGTAAATTTAAGAGGAGAAATGAGGAAGATGTGTTTGGCCAACCTAGTTGCTAAAAATAAAATAAATTGCTCTAAAAAAACTCTATTATTCCCATATCTATTATAGCTGAAAAAATCTAAGTTTCATAATTTAGAAAAAAAAGAGAGGATTAGAGTTAAACATATAGAAGTAAGGCATTCTTATCTTTCTGTTCTTTCTTTTAATTTATATGTGGAAACTTAAAATGATATAGATAGTAAGTATTTAATGGTGGAATCCAATATGTGTAAAAGAAGAAGAAGCCAATAAGAGAAAGAAAAAGAAAGTAAAAAGGAATAGAAGGAAATTTGCCAAAACAAGGTATGAGAACTTCTCATGACTCTAATTGTGAAGGTTTGTGTATTTGCTGTGATGAATAAAGTATTAGAGTCAAAAATATAGTTTTATTATGGAAATGTAAGCTTAAGGTTGCATGAAAACCAAATTAGCAAAGTAATTCTTGAAATTCTTCTAATTTGTCCTAAGTTCATTTGACCCCTTAGGACTATTTTGGCTATAAATTGAGATAGAGAGATTCAAAGTAAGTGATTCATGTTTCTATAGCAACTAGACTTATAGAGCTTGATTTCATATAAAAAAGTCAAAAATTGAATCCTTTTGTATGATAGTGAAAATCGAGCTTGAAGATTGATTATGTCTGCTGCCTTATCATTGGGACCAGTCAATGCTCTTTGTTGAATATCTGGAGATTTATAGGTCTAAATAGAGTTATTTTTAATGTTTTAGGAATTAGAAATGTATGGGAATAACTTTATAGAAGACCACTTTGCCAAAAGATAACGTTTAATTGGTATAAAATTATGTGCAAGTCGGACTAGATAATCTGTATTCAGTATTTTTGGACCTCATGTCAAAATATTTTTAGTAATGATCATTAGATAGTCTAAAATAAATCCAGAACTGATATATCACCTATGTCACGATTAGCACCTATTATGTGATGATCGTGACCCTCCCCTATCGCTTTCTAAACTTGATATTTAGGTCCCAAATTGATACTATAAAACCTACCTAAACACTTCTAGAGCATTATAAGCATAAAATTAATGATGATTTGTGACATTAAACATGTAGAAAACATGTAAAAATATAAGAACAAAGTTATGAAATGAATGCTAATACAAGGGAATATGAAGTTTTAAAGTTGTGTATGTGTTAGTGTAAGCCCTAGCCCCAATACATTGTAATAAAATACTTTGGTTAATGAATGAGGCATTTGTTTTATCTATTGTATTCCTGTGCATATCAATAGATAGAACTATCCAATAATGTTATCATGTGTGAGGCACATGGTTGTAAGACCTTGAAACAAATGAGACTTCATTCTAAATATCCCTAGTCAGTCATTGTTATGGGAATAACAATGAATTAAGACTGGTATGACCTCTCTGATAAGTTGAGTTCTGTCTTATGGATCATAAGGACAAGAGTGTCAATCAGAGATCATAGATACATGTTAAAGAATATGGTATCTGGATTCGATCCACTCATGAGAACACTACATGGTACAAGTCATAAGTGTTTCTCATATGCAAGTTTTGTATCAGAGTTCTTAGACCTAAAATCTCTATGAAACTCTTTATGAATTACTGTGTGCTTTGACATACACCTAACTTGCTCGTAACAGAGTGACAAGTACGGGTATGCTTGGGTATGTATTGATTCGTGTTAGAGAGCATGAGAGAAGTGAAGGGATTACCCCTCTCTATAAGAGAGAAAAAATATCATCGGCCACTTGATCAGTGAACTGAGAAGTGTATGGCCATACCGAGATGAAATAATGAGTAATCATTATTTATTTGAGAGTTCAGTGTCACTGGAATATCAAGAAAGGAATTAATATATATAAGGATGACTAGTTCCATGCCTTATATTAATTCTGATATTTATGGGTAAGGGACTATACAAAATTGCATTAGGTCACTAAATACCATATGCATTTTCATTTAATTTGGAATGCTATAATATCTTGCTAGAGAATATATATAGCCTTTGAATTAATTCATTAATTCATTGCCAACATTAAATGGACCTATAGGATCGTACACAAAGCATTGGGCTTAAAATATTTAAATAAAGTATTGGACATTAATTTGGGCTTTTAATTAAAGTCAAATTAATGTATGTAATGGGCATTATAAATGCTATTGGACCTTGGCCCATGAGAAAGAGAAATTGAGCCCACATGGTTTAATTTCAATTAATTAATTATCTTGTATTAATTAAGTTAATTGAGTATTAAAGCCTAAAAGAATTTAAATTAAATTAAATCATTTAAATATAAGGTGAAGTGGCCGAAATTCCAAGATAAAAACCAAGGAATTTCGGCACATGCACATTAATTATGTTAAGTGATTTTATTTAATTAAATGTCTTGTGTTTTATTTCAAATTTGAATTTTAAATTCAAAGGAGTTTAAATCAATATATATTACTTATTTTTAGGAAGTGATTGAAGTTGAATTAATTATCTTGAGATGGTAAAATTCAGATCAAACACTTGCCAAAAGATAAGGATATATATATGAAAAGAAATAAAACCCTAAGAGAGACAACTAGGTTTTGGCATGAAAAACCCTAGCTTTGGTTATGGCGTGAATTACATCTCTCTCTCACACTTAATTCTTTTGGCCCAATTTTTCACAAGGAGAAAGGATTGTTCCTCATTTTCTTGTGTTCTTGGGTAGCAATAGCAACCTAAGAGAAGTACAAAAACAAATTTTGTAGCTTCAAACCATAGCCATTACACAATACCTTAAAAGAGAGCTAGCAATCTCGATTTTAAGCCGTCGGTGCAATTGTGTGTGTGAACATGGAGAGGAGTGGCGTAAAAGGAGGTTCCTTGGCATTGGTGGTGAAGGTTTAAGGCTAAGATATCCTCCTTGGTTGCTGGTCATCATCAAAATCAAGTTTTAAGGGCATCTAAAGTTATAAGTTTTAAAGCCCTAAAATTGCATGTTTCGATTCTTGTCATGTAATTGTAAGGCATGTATGATCAAATTTTATTATTTTCTGCTGCGTGATCTTTATGTGCATACCCATGACATATTCCATCAGTATCTACTTACATAAATGCACAAATGAATATGTATGAAATATAATATGTTAATTAGATGATGCACATGCATTTAGATGTATATATGTATGTTCATATCATTGAAGATACATAATGATAAATAAATTATACTATTATAATTATATATGAATAAGATTATGAATGTTAATATGAGAGTTTGAACATGACTTGATTATGTAGATGTCTTAATGAAATGATACATCAACGTGGTTATAGTTACATGATTGATTCTAATACATGGAAATAAAGATACTAGACTATATAGGTATATTAAAATGAATGAATATGCATATGATTATTTGTTTCTAGACATTTTTATGTAAATGAGCTATAGATATTTGCAAATATATATATTACATAAGACATGAAAGAGAAAGGTAAAGAAAATTAAAGGAAAAATATTACCGTACTTGGCCTGCATCATTGTCTAGGTTGTGGATAAATAGGCATGCCTATAAAGGTATACTGCAGCTGCTATATGTTCGACCCTGTATGGCTTTATAGCACATATTTGACCCAATTTAGGATCGTACACAAAGCATTGAGCTTAAAATATTATATAGAGTATTGGGCATTAATTTGGGCTTTTTATTTAAAGTCAAATTAATGTGGATAATGGGTATTAAATTGCTAAATGGACCTTAGTCCATGAAAGAGGGAAAAATCAACAATTACTAGGATAATATCAATTAATTAATTATCTTTGGATAATTAAGGTAATTGAGTTCATATCTTTGGGTACTATAGTATAATATTACCCGTTATCCATATCTTTAGAAAAGTGCAAGTTTATTACAAGAGATAAGAAAAGTATCATGAAAAGCTATATAACAGAGATGTTATGATATTTACATAGTCAATGACAATTATAGAATTGATTGGAGATACCTTTAAACACAAAACTATATAGTATTATAGCATCACATGCAAGGAATCATTGTTGCAAATACATAATACTTTTGTATTACACTTAAAACCAGAAATTATATGTATATAAACACTTATAAGTATTTAATGGTTTAGTATTAATTATGCTATAAATATCTATTATTTATATTTATAATGTTGCATACTTGATATTGAATAATTGATGTGTGAATTATGTCTAATTTAAGAATTTAGCACTTATTGAATAGAAAAGCATTTAAAGTATGAATTTACAACTTAAGTATATAAGTAGAATTAAGTCATAGGAAAGATACCAACTCCTATCTTAACGTATAAATATACTAGAAATAGCATGGAAGAAATAAAAGAACAATATGATAAAGATAATTAAACTAAGACTAGTAATAAATGCATATAGGATAGCAATAGTAAAGTAACATAAATGTTTGTATGTTATGAAAATTTATGAGTTAGTATAAATATATATGGAACTAGTTAACTAGCTTAATCACTTAAGAGTAGTTAATAAAATGTGATTATAATAAGACTAATTAATAACTTTAATAGAGGCCAAGTAATTGAATGGATGTACTTATACTAATAGAAGTTATATGAGTGAACACAAAGGCAATAAGGCATCAAATGACTTAAAAAATTAGTAACAAATAATAAAATGGAATATGAGTAAATCAAATAGTTATACAAACAAAAGGTTATACGAGTGAATATAAAGGTAATAAAAGGGTGAATAATTTAGCAAATTAATAATGGAGGATAAAATAGATCATAAGCACTACTTGTGAGAACACTGAGGTAACATGTTAATACAACCAATAAGTCTATAGATTAGGAACATTACAACACTACTTTTAGTTTTATTCTTCTCATATTCCTATATTTACATTTGCTTTTATACATAAAGTATAAGGAACATTACTGCTAATTGTTTCCAGTGAATTTTCTACTAGGTTTCGATGATATGGACAACATATGTGCATCTCCTGAGGATTTTAAGAGCATGAAGAGGAGGGACAGGATCAGAGGACTTCATCTGCTGGAGTATTTCGTAGTAAGATGTCACCAGATGGAGGTAATGGAACATTGATTACTTCTGTTAATGCTCAAGGACACTAGGTCCCTATTAGGTTCCTTATTTATTTACTATGTTACTCAGACTCGGGTACGGATGTTGGATACGGATACATATCTATGTGTCAGACTTGTAAATTTCCTAAATAGAAGATACATGAATACATATCCAAATTTAAGACACTGATGTTTAGATACGAATCCGAACTTAAACACAGATGTATGGATATGTTATATATATAAATTAAAATAAAGCTATAAATGATCTAAATTATATAAT
Source organism: Excoecaria agallocha (assembly GCA_037975025.1). Taxonomy (NCBI): domain Eukaryota; kingdom Viridiplantae; phylum Streptophyta; class Magnoliopsida; order Malpighiales; family Euphorbiaceae; genus Excoecaria; species Excoecaria agallocha. The sequence continues at coordinate 20,053,925 of CM075810.1, read as the reverse complement.
AATAAGTCTAGATGAACTTTCAATATCCAAAATATAATCAAAGCCAACCATAACAAAACAGCAATTAATATCCAAAATACAATCAGATCAAAAACAAAATCAATAACAATTATGTAGATAATTCAATCTCTAAGTCTTCCTCCACATCAAAGATCACTGTCTCTAAATCTAGATCATCAATAAATAAGTTAGCAAAATCAAACCAATCATTTCCTTCAATTGAAAAGTTACCCCACCTATATCCCAATATTTTCAAGTGCCTTTAGAATAGTTCTCATTTTTCCTTGAAAGCAAACGAAGGTTAGAGTGTACATATACTAGATCTTCAGACCTTTGAGCTGTAAATTTGTTCCTTTTGACATTCTAAATAAATGAATAGGTGCTCTAGTTTCTTTCACAACATGAAGATGATGTTGGTTGTGATAATAACTTGAATGCTAGGGATTGGAGTAAATGAGTAGATGCACCATAATTAGCCCACCAAGAAATTGGATCTTCATCTATTCTTACAACCATCACATGAGATTGGTTGAAATAATCCGATGAATTAGAAAATGTTCCATACTCTTTTAGCACTTTTCAAAAATCATCATCATTAGAAAAAGTCTTCTAAAGTATTTATCTCTATTCGAAGATACATCTTCATCCTCATTTGGTGTTTGTCATGAGGCACCATTACTCCCACCTTGAAGCCAATTTTCAGCATAGTACTTAGGCACTAATGAGTGTGCCATACGATGGAGAGGTGTATTGCTTTTATTCCAACGACTCTCTAAAATTCCATGTATAGCATCAAAGAAGTCAGATTGTCCTATTAGAATGTCTTCCCCTTTATGTGCAAAAATGATAGCCTTGATACTCTCAATCATTGTATCCTGGTATCATAGATCAAATGTAACACCGAAGCATCTTTATCAGCATCCCTCAACATATCAACTATGGGTTTGGTCAAGCCTAAAAAATAATCTATTTTGTCCCGCCACTGGTCACTTACAATGCATTCTTTCACATCCATTACCTTGATTTCAATAAGAGACTTTCCATTGACTCTAAAAGTCTTCCAATTTGGATCCATTACCATTTGTTCAAGTGTTGTTTTTACTTTTCTCAATCTTTTGGCCATCACAATTGAGGAAGCAAATCTTGTTTCAGCAACTTTCAATAACTTCAATTTGGAATATCTATTAAATATTATGAAAAATTGAAAATTTATATTAGGAATGGTAGAAAAAAAATAATTAAAAAATTAAAAGAAGCATTTTACGTCGAGGGAAATACGTGTAAAATTTATACCAGCAAAAAATTGACAATGTTATGCAATGATTCATTATGAAATTTCTTGTCTCTTGGATGTCATTCAATAATTCTTTAATCCATTTGCATTGCAAATAATGCTATGATATTTCAATTGGTTCACACATACTTTTCAAAGCCAAATTCAATCTATGCACTATGCATGGAGTTCAAAATATATGAGGATATTTTATTTCAATTATAAGACCAGCAGCTTTGAAATTTGTAGTATTGTCAGTAACAATCTGAACCACATTTTCTTTACCAATTTGCTCTATCGCTTCTATAAATATCTTTGCCAGAAATTTAACATTTTTGATGTTGCCATTAGCATCAATTTCTTTTATAAACATTGGTCCTAAATGAGATGCTACCATAATGTAAATTAATGATCATTTTTATCGATCTCCCCATCCATCAGAACATATAGAAGCCCTTTTCTTTTTTTAAGAATCTCTAATGGGTTGAAGTAAGAAATCTACATGAGCTCTCTCTTAGGCAAGTAAAGTGGTTCGAAATCTATTGTATGTGGGAGGAATATAACAACTTAAGTTGTTATTGGCTAATATTGACTATATCATACAAAATAAGGATTTTTTGCAAAATTGAATGGTATTCCTCCGGTGTAAAACATCCTAGCTACTTCCTTATCAGCCTCATCTCTTTCTATAACATTAAAAGCCTTTTCTAAAGGGCCTTTTCTATTTTTGTGTTGTATCAAATCTGAACTAGGTGGAAGTGAAACATATTTTGTTTTTCTCCTACTATTAAACACTTGTCTTTCTTTTTTCAACTCAACCTGTTCATTCTCTTTTTTTTATATAGTTTGTAAAATATCATCAGAAATTACCTTGCAAACTTCAACATCTTAATTTAGAGTTTTCAGTAAATGAACCTTCACTTTTGTGAATGAACCTGTAACTTTCTTGCTGCAGTAGTTGCATGTCCACACTCTGTTTCCTCCGCCACCAGTCACATGATTCCATGATGGCTTACCATCAAAACTAGTATTTTGGCTTTTTGGTCTAGAGATTGCTTTTCCTGGGTTACTGGATTGGGCAAAATCCATTGCAACTTTGCTTCTTTTTTTTCGTATCTTAGTATTGTTATAATTTAGAAGAAACAGAATGTAAGTAAATATTAAAACTGCTTTTTCTTTTCCTTGGCCATTAAGAATTCTCAATTTCAATGTTGAATTCTCAATTTCAATTTTCTTCCGTTAATTAAATGCTTTGCAATTTCAAAGTTGGGCCTATTTAATTTTTCATATTCCAAATTTGACTTGGGTCCATACCATTTAACTGACTTGTTCCTTTTTAAAGTTTAGTATGACATTTGTTCATTTCCCGATCTCCTCTCTCTTCAAAGATGTCCCAATTCATTTTCCGATCTCCTTTCAAAGTTGTCCCGTTCGCTGTCTTTCACCATTTTTCTGCCGCTATTCATTTTTTCGTTTGCTGCCATTCGTCAATCTCCTACTGCGGTTCATCGTTCTCCTGCTAGGATCTACTTGCATACCCGGTTGTTCTCACCGGTGAGTATTTTTTTTAAATTTCTCTACTTCTCCCTAATCTTTTCGAAGTTGAAGCTATGTGAGTTGCCATGTTCAACTTCTTGGGTTTGTGTTGGACACAGATCTTGTGTCGTATCCCATGTCGTGTTATGTTGACACTGGTACAACAGGGCAAAACGATGAGTTTGAGTAACAGAGTTTATTTATAGTTTTCTATTAAAAGTGTCTGCTTTTTAGGCCAGCATAAAGCACTTCATTGAATGCATTGGTTGTTAATAACCTTTGAATAATTTTATTATTTTTCCATTTCTATCAAATTATTCTAGGTTATTTGTGAGGCTTGGATCAAGAAGGGTGATCCCAAGGAAGTAATCTGCCATGAAGTGAAACAAGTCCAACCAGATTTTTTAGATGTCGGAAGTAAGGGTCTTAGTCCTTTCCATAGTTACAATGGCTCATTTTGTTGGCGATTTCCTTGATAGTTATCAAATTTTACTAATGCATTAGAATTATATTTTGGACCCCTCGTTTTATATTTTTCCTTTCTCCAGTCTAGAATGTTTGATATGGGATGTGATCAGATCTAACATTATAGGGTCTTTGTTGGAACTATGAGTGAATTTTGCCAAAAGCATGCAGAGTACCCTATTATCTCATTCAAATGTAGAGCTGAGGAGGCTCTTTAGGATCCTGTTGATGATTGATACTATTCTTGTTATCTGTAAATATATTCATTATGTTGATGAACCCTGAACCCTAAAAACCTTATGCCTATCATTAGTAGGGAAATTTGAGAAGTTATATTTTGTTGTATTTTCCTGAAGGGAAAATACTTGCTGTGTAAAGAAAAAGCTTAGTCATTGCTGATTTGTTTGAAGGATATTTGATTTCACTATTTTCGTCGGAGAAATTGCTTTTACTTTTTCCTTCGGGTCAGATTACTTCTTTTCCCTTGGTTGCATGTCTGGCTTCTTAACATCAAGTGTTGCTTCAGTGCGTTCGTGGACACGCCATTAAATCAAGTGCGTTCGTACACACCATTAAATCAAGTGAGTATCAAATTATTCTACCTTCACATCCTTTATATTAGTTGGGCAGAAAATATTTAATAAACACGGGGTTAGATTCACTCATATCCAAATAAATATAATAGGTCATGCATATTGAAGGGAATGACAGGTAAACTTGACATTGCCATGCTTGGCTATTTCACCCAAATTTGTTTAAATTATTTATTTATTTTTGAAAAAACACAATCATGTAGGTTCCCTTGAAGAAGGGTTTTTGAAGGTATATAGGCGTCTCATCCCTCTTGTTTCCAATGTTTGTAGAGCCGCTATACTTAATCTTAGATGGCGAAGGGCTTTTAAGATCATTGAAGAGGGCCCGTAGGCTGATACATGGGAGGTTTCAAACTTTGGAGATGCCTAAGGCATAGTGTGACATGCCTGCTATAGCTGGGTCCTTATCTTTTGGGTTTTGTATGTGTAGTTGTGTTCGGGTTTATGATGGTTGTTACTTGGTTTTTTAGGTTAATATACTCCATAGAAAATTTTTTAAAAAGAGAAGACGAACTTCCAATTAGTAATATTTCATATAATATTATAATGTTTTAGTAGTAAAGAGGTATTTCACTTTATATTAATATAGGAGTCATACAACTTCCAATTAGTTGACGTGTGTACGGATTATTTTCTATTAGTCGATTTTAGAACATAATAAATAATTTATTAAATGCTTATGCCTTTATATTAATACAAGGGTCATATTTTTATTAGTCGAGGTCTACAAATTGTTTTCTATTGATAGTTTGGAGGGATTTTTATATATTATCCCATAATATTTAATAAATTATTTATTATATTTTGCATGTAACGCATAAAATCGACTAGTATATACAAGGGATATGAAAAAGGGTTAAATTTAGAATACAGTACTAAAAATGATATAAATTTACATTTTAAGTTTTTTTTTTTCATAAATGTTTTTAAAGTATTAAAAATGTTTCATATTTATTTCATTTTCAAAACTTTAAAGATAATGATGGATAAAAAAAAGATCCATATATGCTCTCAAATTATTGAAAATAGTCTATGTTTACTTTTAAATTATTGAAAATAATTCGTATTCTCCTCTTAAATTATTGAAACAAGGATAAAATGATTACCATTTACAGCACTTTCCAAGCTTTTTAAAAAAAATTAAAAACCAAAATTGTGCCATTTCTAATTCTCTTGAGGTAAATTTGGCCTTAATGCCAATAATATATAAATTTCATTATAAACTATGATTATTTTATAGATTACTGATTTAAATTAAATGAGTGTCATATTATTTATGAACTTGTTAAAAATGTTAAATTATCCCTATACAAGAATGTGGGATATATCATAAAAAGTGTGTGACATGAGGTACATTAAATTCATGTGTTATCCCTATTATCCTCGCTCGGGACTCTCATTATATGAAAGATGAAAAGGCATTTTCACCAAAATCAATCATTTTGCAATAGTCAGGACTTTGACCTAATTTGCACAACTTGAATCTCAAAATATAAGAAATTTTAGGTATTCCTATCCTATTGCTAATTATCAGTTTTGAAGTACAATTATGGGCATAATGGTATTTTTTTAAAAAAATTAGGGATATTTTTTAAAATATTTGAACATCTAGTGTTATAATAAAAACATTAAAAAATTTAGGACATTAGAAATCGAGGAACCATTGATTTCTTTAGAGTGGGGCCCAGTGGCAAAAGATTGTTTAGTGTTAAAAAGGAGCACCACGTGTGCCAATTTATGACAATCAACAATTTTTTTAAAAGTCGTGCAACTGTATTTGGTAGGCTCATAGGTTTTACTATAGCCACTACTACACCACAGTAAAACCATGATCATTGCAATAAGGCAGTAAATTATATTTTTTTATTTTCCCTTTAAAATCCATTCTCTCATTTCTTTTATTCACTCTTCTTTTCACCAACCCTCATTTATCAACATATATCTTTCTCTGCATTACCATTTCCATAATTTGTCATTCTCATTTCTATACTATTTACTTCTAATGAAAGCTATTTTTGCTGAGTTATTTAAAAAAAATCTGAAATTAAAGAAAAGTAAGTTTTATGTGGATATTGTATAATTTAATTTTGTTAAGCAAAATTTATCTCATTATTAACCTTATTTTCATGTTTAAATTGTATGTGGTGTTAATTTTGAAGTATATCTAATTACAACAAAGATATTACTATCTGCAACATCAAAAGTGAGTTATGATTATTTTTTCATTTAAAAAAAATAGCTTGAGTTTAAGCTGAGATGATTAATTTTCATGCTACCTGATTTAATTGATTGTTTAATTTTTTTACTATATAAAATCATTTTAATTGATCCAAAAATGTAAAATGGTAAAAAAGAAGCAATTATTAAGACTTGTTTATTTGTATTTAGATATTCATAAGTTTCATACATTTAGTTGTTCCATATATTGTAATTTTTTAATTGATAATACCTATATTGTTTTTCATTGGGCCTTACATATTCCTTGGCTAAAGCCTAAAATAGAGCAAAAATATAGGCCTAGTCCCATCTTTATGATCTGATCAGGCTAGAGGACATAGAGGGACACAGCTGTCACATCTTTTGACTAGACTTGCTAGCTTGATAGAGTCTTATCCTATCATGTTGTCTAACATGAACCACCTACCTATTATATTTGGTATATCAACTATTTCAGACCACTAATATGCACTTAAGTGCCTCGATACCTGGTACTAAGCATACACTATAAATAGCTCTATCTTTAAAGGTTTCAAATAATGCCATTTGAGACCTTTTCACTCTATAATTTCTCTATCTAAAAGTTTACTAACTTAAGCATTGTAGTATTTATACTGGTTCGACCAGACACTCTTTCTTTCAGGTTTTACTTGGCAAGCCAGTCCAATTGAATTCCCTACTCTCCCATTCTTACTCTCTCTTTAGATATTTCCAGTAATATCATTATGTGCTTTCATTAAGAGTGATGGAAGATTCACAAAGCTAATCTAGATATTTAAAAGCCAGGGCTGATGATTTCTCTGATGATAGTCGCAGAAAACCTGTGTCTACTATGAGAAAAGATGATACATATACGACCCCTTCTAGGTTCCCTATTTGCAAAAACCTTATGTATTCATTTAATGAGGAGTTCAGGGCCCAACCTAACTCTACTTCTATTAATATGAAGGATTTGAAAATAATCCTTGGAGATTTTATTAGAAGCATCATAAGGTCTATCTAAAAGTAAAAAAAGCCTGAAACCTCAATAATAGAATCAGAAAGTAAAGTGTAAGGATCCATATATAAAGATCCGGGAATGTAGGGTTATGAATCAGGAAATCTAATAAAGAGTTTAGATCTGGCATATGCTTCAAAGTGCGAGAAGTTGATAGAAGGGATAAGGGAAAGGGGAAAGTATCATCAATAGCTAAGAGCTATTCTTTCAAGAATGATCCAACTTACATCCCAAAATGATCTTCCTCACCTTTCACCAACCTAGCAGATGATTTGGTATGCCCGTACACTCCCAAAAAGAGATTGACCTAGAAAAATAAAGAGGAAGGTGATGACTCTATAATCGATCAGAACTAGAAATGGTTCCTTTAACAAATTAAAAAATTCAGTCCAGGACACCCTAAAAAGTCAATATTCAATGGCAATATAGTCTCACCATTTAGTTAAGAAATCCAAAAGGTTGAGCTTTTGAGCATATTGAAAGAGATCAAAATGTTGAGCTACACTGATAAATTCGATTTTAAATTTCATATTTCCAAATATTTAAAATAAATATATATGTATTATTTTGATGATCAAATTTTTTATCGAGTATTTTCCATAACATTAGCAAGTGACGCTTTAAATTGGTTCCATAATCTCCTTTTGGAATCAATCCACTGCTTTAAAGCAGCTCCGTGATCTGTTCACTATAAGGTTCATTGTACAGATTCAAACCTCTAAGATTGTTAATGATCTGTGTAACCTAATGTAATGGCTAGATGAAACCTTGAGGAGCTACATTGATAGATTCCAAAGCTTAGCCTTTGAAATGAGGAATTTGCACACTAAAATGGCTACAAATGCCCTAACACAAAGCATAATAAGCATCTAACTATTCGAATCCATCATTAGTCATCTTTCAATAAATTTCACTAATTTGATAAAAAGGACTAATAAATATATCCAACTAGATAATGGTCTGAGAACCAGAGGATACATCAACTCAATAACTAAGAGAATGTAGCCCTATAGATAGGGAGATGTAAAGGTGAGAAGCCCTAAAGGAGCTAATGTCTTTAAAGGGAAAAGGAAAGAAACAAAGTATGTTAGGTCTAATTGCTATGTCAATAATCTGGCCAGAACCTATGTTTCGCTCAATTTTTCTCTAGCTAAGGTCCTAATGTAGATTAAAAATAAGTATAACAAAGTGAATTAACTAACTATTCAATCAAATGTATGCTCGAAGAGATAAAAGTAAGTATTGCAAATTTCATAGGAACATAGGCCACACGACTGATGATTGTAATTCTTTGAAGGAATAAATTGAAAGAATCATACAAAAAGGATCTCTAAAAATATTTATGGACTCAATGCCAATAGACTCATGCAAACCACTGCTTCAAAATAAAGACCACTTGGATTTTAATAATGATAAAGAAAGAAAAAAAGCCTAAAAATGCTAGTTAGTAAAGATAGATGTTAAAGGCCATCAACATGATTGTAGGTGGTTCATTATATGGGGAAGATTTTTAAAGAGGAAGAAAGGCAAAGATGTGTACTTTTTATCAAAGTTCAAGAAGTTACATCTGTTTTTATCTCGTTCGAAGATGCTGAAGACTTAAAATTTTCACATGAAGATGCCCCAGTAGTGTAAGCTATAATTAGTAATTTTCTCATCAAATGAATTATGGTAGATAATGGAAATGCATTGAATGTATTCACCTTATAAGCCTATAGAAAAATGAACCTATCGATCAAATAATTAAAGCCTATTACCACATGCTAATTGAGCTTGGAAATGTCACTATCCCAATGGTTGGATTGGTATAACTTCTTATAGAGCTAGGAGATGAAGTAAAGACCTAAATTTGTAAGACCTTATTCATGGTGATGGACATGAAATGTGCATACAATGCCACTTTTAGGACACCATTGCTATTACAAAGTAGAGTTATTACTAGCATAAAATACATGTTGATGAAAATTCCCATTGAAAACGGAGTAGAAATCTTGAGAGGAGACCAAAAGGCCTCAAGATAAGCCTACGTTGCTATGGTGAAATAGGCAAAACAAATCTATGTAGTGCATACCAAATTAAAAAGGAAAGAGAAGGCTAATCAACCTAGAGTGAATCTTGAAGTTGATCTCATCACCAAAGAATTATTCGAAGGGAGGAAAGTGCTGATAAAATTAGGTATGCCCGAAGAGGTGGAGAAAAAGGTAATGCAAATTTTGATGATTAACCAAGCTTATTTTTCTTAGAAACTAGAAGATATCCTAAGTATAGATCCAAAAGTGATTATTCACAAATTGAATATTTATTCAAATGACCCACTTATTAAATAGAAGTCCAGAAGGCATTCTTATGATTGAAAAAATTCATTTCTGAAGAAATTGATCATTTATAGATAGTAGAAAGCATCAAGAAAGTCCATTACCATATATGGCTTACTAATATAGCATTGGTAAAGAAAAATAATATAAAGCTAAGGATGTGTGTGGATTTCATTGACCTCGATAAAGCTTACTCAAAAGATAATTAATGTAACAGGCCGAAATTGTAATTCTCGTAAATGGTATTTCTGGACTATAAATAGTGACATCAGAGTTATTGCAGTGTCTCAATAGTTAATGAACTATCAGAAAAGTAGTTTTGATGCGATTGTATTAGGAATATTGTATTGAAATTTATTAGAAGTATAAGGTTAAGTATACGCATGCCAAAGAAGTGTAATGATGGATGACCTTTCGAAAAGTTCTTTGGATAAAAATATTTTAAGTGATCATTGGAAAGTACCAGTCGTAACTAATCTAAGGGTGAAATTTGGAATCAAAATGAGGTCAAATGAGTCTCCAAAAGCTTAAAATAAGAAAATTTTACAGTTTCGGTTCAAATAGTGCTCTAATTGACAAAAGGTTTGATTGAAACTTTAAAAATAGCAAATAATCTCTAAAAATACCAAAATTTCCAGATTCATATTAAATGAGATGTAGAATATTTTGGTGTAAAATAATAAATTTTACGGTAACACTAAAAGTGGTTAAATCGAATTGATTTGAGTGAATCGGACCAGAAATGGACTTTGATTGAGTTAAAAATTTTTATGGAGGATTAATTTATTATTTAAGAATTACGAAATTGATTTTGAGTGAATTTAAGCTTGGAAAGAGAGAAAAATTATTTAGAGTGCATTAAATAGACTTAAAAATCAAGTTGGGTTTAAATTAAGCCTAACCACTTTGGTTGGACCAGCCCAACCCATTAAACCAGGATTTATAAAGCCAAAAATATCAGAAAACATTAGAAAAACCATGATTTTTCTCCCTCTTTCCTCTCTTGAAATCAAATTCTTCTTCTGTCTATATATCCATCATTTTATTTATCTCTCTTCAAATCTCTCTCCAAATTCAAGCCTCCTACTTAGTGGATGGTAGTAGCCTTTTATAGAGGTGGAAAAATGGTAGAAATCAAGGATTGAAGTTTATGTTCAAATTGGAGGTAAGTAAAATTAAGGTTTTTAATTCAAATTAAAGATATATATTGATGAATTTAGGTGTGTGGAGTCAATTTATGATGTTTGAATCAATTATTGAAGCATGGTTTTTATGAAAATTGTACGGATAAATTCGACCACTTTAAGCGCAAATGGAGACAATGATGCTTTTATGGATTTAAGGTGATGGTAATGAAGATTTAAGAAGTGAAGAATATGATTTAATGTATGTGGATACAATATCCCTTATTTTTCATTGATTTCATGTGATTTTTGCTTATGTATGTATGGTAATAATACATGTATAATTGAAATATATGACATACACTTGATTAATGATGTTGAAAATAATGTTTGAATGCTTTAAAAGTGAAAGAAAATAAATTGTTAGTGATGATCATGTATAGGCTGAATAGTATGCTTAAAGAGTTCTCAATGATTTTGCATGTTTAATGTGATTTAAACATGGATCTATGTTATTAGTCATGTAATGAAGTGAAATGAGTGATTAATGAAATAAAATAATATAGGTATAAAAAATAAATGTTATGGCCGAATACATGTTTATAGGTGCTTAAGGCATAATTTGAAAATTATAACATAATAAGTATATATTCATTTTAATTGATATGGTAGAAAAGATGTATTGATAAAATGAAAGATAAGAATAAGTTTAAATGTGAAATTTATATTATGACTGATTAGCGATTTAAAGAGAAATAATGATAAAAATTGAAATATTATGAAATGAATGAAAAGTGGCAAGAATGGAATGAAAAAGGATCTAGTTGAAGGAAAATAAAATTTTAGGAGTAAATTAGCAATTTTTACTATGTAATGGATTTAAGTGACAAATATAGGGAAATGAATGATTAAATATTAAAATATGTAAATTAGTGAAATAATGTGGACCAAAATGTAAGTTAGCATAAAATGAATAATTAAGGGGCTAAAAGGTAATTTTAGAGGTAAATGATGTAATAAGTGTAAAAAGATAGTTAAATAGTGGCTTTATGTATGTTAAATGCAAGTGAAGGGTAAAATTTTAATAAATGAAAGTTTAAGGACTAAATAGTAATTTTATTAATAAATATTAAGTAATTAGTTTTAAGTAAATGCTCGATGTCAAAAATGGACTTAATTGAATGAAAATAAAAGTTAGAAAGATAATTTAGTAACTCTCACTAAATTATGGACTTAAGTAGCGATTATAGGAAGATAATTGAATGTTAAAGTAAAATTGTGTTAAATGCATGCTTAAGTTAATATGAGCTTAGAAAGGTGATTAAGGGCCTTTAAAATGACATTTAGAATGCTTAATTGAAATTAAAAGAATTGGTAAGATGTGAAACTTACCTTTGCCGAATGGACCTTAGTGTATACTAGGGTGTAATTTTTGTATATGATGTGTAATGGCATAGAATGAATTTAGACATGAAAATAAGTGTCCATGAATTTATTTATAATTTATAGAATATATATGAATGTTTTAGAGTGTGAAGTGACATTGTGTTCAAAGTGAAAATGATGAGATAATTTATAAAATGTGCAAAAGTAATGAATATGTCAAGTGATTAGTGTATTGAAGTATAAATGCAAGTGAAAGTGTTAAAATATGAAAAGTGGATTTAAGAAAAGTAAGTAATTTTGCCCTTAGTAGTGGTCCGGTGATATAAATCTAGTTCAGGATATATTTGGCTAGCCATAGGGACACCTATACTGCGGTGCAAGTTATGGAGACTTGCTTTACTATGGTAGATTGTCTCCTATAATTTAGTGAAGTGTTAAGTAGTTAATGAAAGTGTTGGAGTTATCATTTGGAATCATTCTTTAATGTAGTGCTGTGGACCTCTGGGGTTTACATCTCGTATATCCAGTTTGAAGATTTTTATCTGGTTTATACTAGGGCCATAATGGTAAAAATAACTTAAAAGTGCAAAAAAGTGAAATAAAAATGAGAATTAGAGTGAAAAAGGACTTATATGAAAGAAAATAATAAGTTTAACTTGTAAAAATGATAAAGTAGTGAATGAACGGGTAAAAATTATGAAGTAGTGAATGAACAGGTTTAAAATGAACTTTTGTAGTTCAATAGGGATCAATATGTAATTTGCTATAAGAATAATATATTTGAGATTAAATGATAGATTGCATGTCAAATAAGAAATTAAGTGTGAAAGTAAGGACAAGTAGTGGCATTAGTGTAAATAAATGATAAAAGATAACACCATCATAATTTAGTGAAAGTGCAAGCATCAGATTGTAATTTAGCAAATGGAATGTTAATTGAAGGATGAAATTATGAATGAGCCCTATTATATTGTAAGATAGTGATCAAAAGTGTAATTCTTGCACTTAAGTAAAAGTAGGGACTAAATTATAATTTTTTGTATCATAGCATGTATTAAAAGTAGAAGAGAGGAAAAAAATTAAGCCTTAAGGGTAAGTTTGGCAAAAAAAAGTAAGAAGATTCTTTTAAAATGAACTACTGAATAAATATCTAAGTAACTGAATGAATTATTGCATATCTGAATGACTAAATGATTGTGTAATGAATAAAAAGTATGAAGGTTAATTTCCAAGTGAAAACGAAATGTGAGTGAACTTATCTATAAAGAGTGAAAACAATTGGTATTAAAGTGTAAAGTGGCGAGAAAATAACATGTTAAGGATCAAAATTGCAATTTTCATAATGAATAGTAAATAAAGTGCATAATTTACTTCAATTAGTGATATTAAAGTAATTAATTATAATTGAAAGGCAATATTGTAAATCAATGAAAGTTAATAGAAAATTACAACTACACTAAATGATGAGTTTAAAGGATAAAAATGATAAAATGGGAAAATGAGAGGTATTATGGCATTTGATAGCATAAAATGTAAAGTGAAGTGATAATTATATTCTACGGAATGACATAAACAATTTTCCATGTTTAATGAATTTGTGTATGAACATAAGATGCACATCAGAATGGTGAATGAATAGTTAACATTTAGGTAATGCTCATGGAAGCATGTATATGTGTATGTATGTATGCATGCATGTATATATGTAAATTATTATGGAAAATTTGAGATATGTATCCACCACTGGGCATTTCAATACTTAGCACATAGTTATTGACTACGTGGAGGTTATAAAGAGAGAAACACGAATGGCCAATGCTGCAAGGATGATCATGAACAAAGTGAGGTGTAATGATGATAGTAGGCATTACATGTATGTATGTGTATATTTGAGGTATAACGTGTGAATTGTACTCGTGTAATATTTTATTGTAATTATGTCTACCTTATGGGTATATTGTATGGTATGATTGTTATTTGTGATTTAAAAAAATTTTAATAGACTATTTAGTGTATTCATCTTTCTGTGTTGACATCCAATCACTATAACTACGGTACAGTGGTATAAAGATATTACAATTAACCACTTCCAAACATTGATCAACTTGTAAATGCCACTGCCTGTTAGGCTATCTACTTTTTACTTTATGCTTATGCAGGGTATCATCAAATTTTGATGTGGTTTCTTGACTAGAAGAAAATGAGTTTTATCACAAATAATGACACCATTTATTACAAGGTCATGCTGTTCGGATTGGAGAATGCAGGAGTAACATACCAACAGTTGATGAACAAAATTTTTAACGAATAGATCGAGCAAAACTTGGAAGTATATGTCGACTATATGATTGTGAAAAGTAAGAGCTCAGAAGAACACCCAATCGATATGATAAAGGTGTTTATAACTATCAGTCAATTTCAAGTGCATATTCGGAGTTCCCTTAGGAAAATTCCAAGGTTTTATGGTGTCAAAAAGAGGAATATAGGCTAACCTTGAGAAGATAAAAGCAATAATAGATATGCAACCCTTGACCATTGCGAAAGACATCAAGAAGTTGAACAACAAAATTACAGCACTAGATAAATTCTTTTCATCCTTTACCAAATAATGCACACCTTTCTTTAAAAAAATTAAAAAAAATGACATTTTTACTTAGCAGAAAGATTTCTAGAAGCTTTTGAAGAACTGAAGCAATTTCTTTCTAATTCACCATTATTAAGTCGATCGATTTCTTGCAAAAAAAATTTACTTGTAACTATCTACCTTTGGAGAGGTTGTAGCTACAATTCTGGTCAAAGAGGAAGGAACTCAACAAATACCAATCTATTATGTGAGGCAAGTGCTGAGAGGATAAGAACTGAAGAAAAATCTGATCGAACAATTGATCATTGCACTCATAGTGTGCACCAAAAAATCGAGATGGAACTTTGAAGCACACACCATCATTGTCTGGTCTGATCAGCCATTGAGAAAGATCCTTTAAATGCCTGACCTGGAAAAGAAGATGGTAGGATAGGCCATCAAATTGCAATCTTTTGATGTGAGTATGAGCCTAAAAATGCAATCAAAATATAAGGTCTAGCGAATTTTATTGTAGAATTCATAGAAGAGCACAAAGTTAAAGAACACAAAAAAATTTCTCGAGAGATGATAATTGATGGAGCTTTTTAATGCAAGAGAGGGGGCTTTGGAATAGTCATCAAAAGCCCCTAGGCATACTAATAAGGTATGTAATAAAACTGAGTTTTGAAGCTTTTAATAATATTGTAGAATATAAAGCACTTCTTTAAAGTATAAGGTTAGTATGGTTAAGTTCATTCGACTAGAAAGCCTTAAAATAAAGAGTGACTTTTAACTTCTAACAAGCTAGGCATTTGGAAATTTTGAAGCCAAAGAGCAAACCATGAAGAAATACTTAATGAAAGTCAAAATAACTCTTAAAAGGCTAGAAGATGGAGGCACGACTTGGAGTTTGGAGAAAGCACCAAGGGAGGAAACAATAATGGCTGATTGGCTTGCCAAACTGGCAGCCTCAGATCAACATGTAATCGAAGAAATATCATAATTGAGGAGCAATTTCACCCTTCCCTCAAGGAGAAAGAAGTGATGGATATTGACCAAGAAAAAAAGACTTGGATGACCCTTATCGTCTGATACCTCCGATCAGGTGAATTGCTAGAAGACAATGCAAAAGCCTGAAAGATCATAAGAGAAACACTTTGTTATTCTATAATTGGTAATGAACTATAATAAGTGGAATTCAACCACCCATAACTTAAATGTGTCTCGAGAAGAGAAAAAGATTACATCATCCGAGAAATCCACGAAATAATATGTAAGGCCCATAAAGCTAGCAAAGCAATATCAAGGAAAGTCCTGCAAACTAGCTATTTTTGGCCAAGTATCTTAAAGATGCCCAAGACAAGGTCAAGAAATGCCAAATTCATGAAAGAATTATAAAACAACAAACCACTAAGCAAGCCTAATCGGGATATCTTAGCCATTTGACTAGTAGGGCTTAGACATTTTAGATGCTTTCTGTGATCTAAACAACAAATGAAATTCCTTATCATGGCCATAGATCATTTCTCTAAATAAAGCAAAGTCACCCTATGGCTATAATTACTGTTGATAGGCTAAAAAACTTTGCTTGGAAAGACATAATTTACAGGTATGGATTGCCATAATTCTTTATCATAGATAATCACAAACAATTTAAGAGTTTAACTTTCATATCTTTTTTTTACCTAAAAATAATATGAGATTCACTTCAGTAACTCACCCACAAAGCAACGATATGGCTAAAATCTTGAATACAATGATCTTAGAGGGATCGAATAAAAGATTGGAAGAAGCAAAAGGTGACTAGATAGAAGAATTGCAAAGTGTCTTATGGTCTTTATAACACCCACATACCCCTAGAAGGAACATGTGAGTGTTACAAGATCTAAACACTTCCATAATATGTCTAACTTGTTAAATTAAGTTATATTTAATATTAATTAGAAAGACTTCACATTACTTTTAGTCATGCCATTTGTTCATTGCATTACTCACATAGAACATAACTATATATAACATCAAAAAGATTAATTACATTATATTTACAATATTCAAACATTAATACATATTTTTGGCTCACTATACATTTTCATATTCTTTTCTCTTTATATTACAAAAATACAATTATACCAAAATTAAAACTTAAGGCTTCTCTCTCTTTATAGCTTATAGATGTTGAACTACAAATCCTTTGTGACACCATAATTTCGAACTTATATGTCCAATCGACTATGAGTTATTATCATATATATATATATATATATATATATATATATATATATATATATATATATATATATAATCCATTTGTTTGTAAATTAATGATGGCTATGATCATAACTTAGTATTTAACCTACAATTTCACTTGCGATGAAGGGTTACTATTCATTTGATAAAAATTTCGGTGGCTTAACGGTTATAAATTTATGCTACCCAAGTCTACAAATGCCAAAATAACACTCCCAATAGACAACCTCTACCTCCAATACTATAATAATCACACAGACACTTTTATAATCAATCCATAACTCATTACACAACAAACATCACATCATTACATTCACTAAAGTTTAATATCCTTGACGATCCATAATGTATATATCAAATTTCTAAAAATGATTAAGACATAACACACATAAGTTTACACATCCAAAATGTCTTCACATGTATATGCCCCTTTGTCCTCCATTGCTTGCCTTCATTTACCTATGCCTGCACATAGTCAAAAAAAACCATGTGTTAAGCAATGTTATTTTCTAGTGGTGGATAAACTACACAAAATTTTATTCACATAAACTATATTAACAAAATGACCATTTTACCCTTATATGTTATTCATTATTCTTTAATTTAAAATTTGTTCCCTAAGTTCCTTAAATTATCTTGTTGCCCTTATTAATGCTTATTTTGATATTTCTCCTATCTAATTATTAATTAAGTAGAAAATTACCATTTGATCCTTAAACTTTTCTTTTTCTCATTTATTATGTCAATTTCACATTGATGTTGCCTTTTTGGGTTTATTTTTGTTCTTATTTCATTTTAATTCCAAAATTTACATATTGGTTCTTATAGCTTTCTATGTGATGGAAATTATAATTTGTTCCTTGAATTTTTCCTTATTTACAATTTTGCCCCTTTTTGCCTATTTGACCATTTTAACTCTTTTAACCATATTTCTAATGCCAATTTATGATTTTACCTTATTTTCTCATATAATTATATTTTTCCCTTTTTAAACCAATTAATCTCATTGTTTATCTTTTTTTATCATTTTATCACATAATTAAACATCTTTTATGCATAATTTATCATTTAGTCCTTATTTTCTTACATAATTACACTTTTTCCTAATAGTGCCTAGTGAAAATCCTTGAACTGGATATGAAGGATGAGGACTCCAATGATTCAAATGGATTAGAGGGATCACTTGATGCGATCATACAACTCAAAAATAGGTAGAGGGACCACTTGACGTGATCCAACTGCTTTATAATATGTGTTTATGTGCGAGGTGACTACTTGATGTAGCCAATGCCTTAATAATCACTCTAATCTCATGGTACTACCGTAGTATATTTATGCCTATGGCTATCCATTATATCTTATAATTCTGGATTACCCACTGGACACTAACGACAATTATTGATTTCACATTATGATATATTTTACATAATTTCTCATGTTATTCACATTATATCACATGTCATACCTTCTCAATTCTCATTCATTTATCATTATCATATATGAAATTATAACAAACATGGTGAATATCATTTAAACTTGATGAAAACATGTTATTTTCCATATGTGCATCATTCGGCCATGTATAGTGAACCAACATGCATTATAGTTTTTCATGTAATATCATATGTCATATGCTTTTATAATCATTTCTAGCCTTTACATGTAATTACATATTCAAATTACACTTGTATTCCTTTAGTATCCAAATGAACATCATTATGTTTACTACACATACAATATGTGCATATGTGTTTTAAGGCTCTAACTATGTCCATTTTGGTTCTTTTCTCATCCAAATATCCAAATTAAGTCAATTATTCAATTAATTTCATAATTATCATCAATTAACCCTAAGGTTACCATTTAGCATTCTTAGGTAATTTATGTTTGTTTTTCTCATTAAATCCTACTCATTTCATGTTAGTTCATCATTTTAACAAGTTATCTTAAATTACTTCTCAATTTTGTTTAGGTTTCTACATGAACTAATGTAAATTTGAATATAATTCAATGGAATTAAATGAAATTAAGTGTAGGTTATATCCACTTACTTCAAAGTGTCTTGAAAATCACTTATTCTTCCTTCTCCTTTCCTTTCTCCTGCTTGCTTTTTTCTTCTCTTTAGAAATCCCCTTTAGGACAAAATTGAGAAGGAATAAATTATGAGTTTATGCCATGAATTTCAACATAAAAATACTCAATAACAGCTCTACTAATGATGTCCTATAATTCTACACCAAAATCCTTAATTAATTCCAACAAAAACTCAAAAATTTACCTAATTTAATTAACTTTCTCTCACTAAAAATTTCACTTTCCAAGCTTTATTTTGCTCTAATTATATTTCTATGTTGAAAAAAGATATTTTCTAGTGTATGTGAATAAAATTAAGGCATAAGATTCGGTGGAAAATCGAATAAGTAAGAAAAAAATTATGAAAAGCTAAAGAAAGGAGGTTTGGATTTAGGGAAGAAGAAGGGGGAAGGTGATAGATTTTTAGATAGAAATATAGAGGACTCAAGACCTCTCAAGGCTTCTTTTAAGTCTACCAAATCAAAGGTTAATATTTATCCATTTACTATTTGATCTAATGACTTATTTTTAAGCCACTTGTCATCACCACATTAAATTCTACAATTTTTATTTCATAAATGATGAGTGCAAGTGATTATGGCCCATTTTCTAATGAAATTTATGCCCTTGAACAAATTAAAAATGACAATTAAGCCCTTTATAATTAATTTAACCTTTATTTTTTTCCATTTTTTAGAATCTGATATTTTCCTCATTAGAATTCTTTAAAATTTTATCCTGCATGCAAAAATATATGCAAGAAGATGTGTTTAAAATTTTAAATCATTTTAACATGATTTTGATACACTTCCAACTCCAGAGGTAAAATTAGCATGTCTGGAACCTGAAAATTCAAAACTATGAGAAAAATTATTTTTCATTCCTAATAGCATATTTACGATATTTATAATGGATTTATATAATCAAAATAATTTTTAAAGGTCTATGGAATATTTTTTGTTCTAGTCAAACTTATGGTTAACCAAATAACTGTACTGATGAAATTCTTCACTGTCTATTTTTGGAACCTATTTAAGCTCAATTTTTTTTTGAAGTTATACCACTGGATTCCATATAATATATATTATCTGATCTAACAGTTAAATACCACACTTCCCAGTAGATAACCCATCCTAGAATTTTCTTGGCTCATGCACGTTCAATACTTAAGCACTTATGAATTTTACTGTATTATGCTAATATAATCACACTAGTTACCATTCTAGCGTTATTGTTTATGGTTTAGAATGTACTAGTCATGTTAGATGAAATTTTTAGGGTGTTACATCCTTGACCCTTCTACACTTGTAAAGCTCTAGGAAAAAAAATACCTGTGCTGAGCAATGGCTTAGTCATTCAATAACTAGGCATCTACTAATGGGACCAAAAGGATAGGTGTCATGGAGTTACTACCTAATAAAATGTCAAAAAATGAATCTCAACCTTTTGATGTCCAAATAGAGATTGGTTTTCGGGACATCACTTTTATTATGCATCTTTGTTGGTGTTGTTTTACAAGTGGGTTTTAAAATTAATCCCCTCTCCTCTTTCATATGATACAAGCGATAGATTTAAATAAACATTTTAATCAAATAAAGAAAGTGATAAATAAGTACTTAAAAGAATAAAATCCTACTTAAACTATTACATAAGCAAATCATCCAGTGAGAAAAGTAAATCATATAAATAAATCAGGGCATTCATTTGAGTTAGGAACATTGGTTCCCTTATGCATATTTAAAAAAAAAGTCTTTTTATTTCTTTTCTTTAGTTTTGGATGAAAATTTGGCTTTAGTCTAAGTGTTGAAGAAAACCCCAGTTTATTTAGTAGAAATAATTTTAGCGTCTTTTCCTTTTAATGTGCATAAAAAATCTTTTTTTACTGCCTATTACATCTCTAAAATAATAATACATGTGAAATAATAAATAAATGAATAACATAAAATAAATAAATTTAAATTGAAATAACATATAAAATAAGCAATAAAAAATTTTGACTGAGTGAGATTACCAGTCATCAATTGACTAGGGCATGAATCCCAATGACATGCGCCTTATGAAAATACTCCGAATGGCAAATAGATTAGTACCATAAAAAATAATCATCACAAATATAACAAAGTTAATCATAAATTGACTTGTTCAGCATAGGAAACAACAACATACATAACTGAATAATGTAGAATAATGCCTTAAATGTTATAAAAATAAAAAAAAATGACAATAGCCCATAAAATACATGAAAATATATAAAAATATGCCAAAAATTCAGTCGAATGCTTGGAACAAACGAGGGATGCCCATACTTAGAGCGAAGGATGGGACGAGAGAAAGGCCAGTAACATCCCATTTATCACATGACAGATGGGGATCCATCGTGTTTTTTTCTATCTGTCACCACCAGTTAAAGCAAAATGCAGCTTTTGGAGCTAAAATCATGCAAAAATTATACAAAACATATTTTAACCCAAATCATGCAATTATCAGACTCTAAGTCATGCCAATACAATATTATAACATCAATTATACATGAAATTCAACAAAGCCATATTAAAATATAAATTATATAACAAGAGAATAAAAGAACTTAAAATTACAACAATGTAGGAATCTCAACCTTAAAAGAACTTAAAATTACAACAATGTAGGAATCTCAACCTTAACACACCACTAACATGATAATCCAATTCAGATTCATGTTTTAGCATATTTAAGCATTCAAATAAATCAAATGTATCATTTAAAAATAATTAGTTCAATAAATATAATGTACTTTATGTATGGTAATCTAGTAAGAGAAAATAAAGCATGGAGAGAGCCTATAATATTACCCTCAGGAGATATTCTGACTCTAAAATCCTTATAGTTCTTTGTTTTAAAAAAAATTAATGAAATTTGTTTGTTTTATATATTTTTATCAAAGAGATTGTTACAGAATGAGAACTTTAGAGAAAGAAATAAATTGATTTTTTCTCCCAAAGTTTTACTCGGTGTAAAACCAATGATTCTCACCCTTCAAAACCCAAAAATTCTGGGTTTTATACTTAGGTTATAGTTAGACTTGGATTCCAATTCTAACTTCCCAAATATAGAGGAAAATCCCTTAAAATTTTGGAAAAATCCCTTTTAAAATATATCTTCCTCTTTTTAGATTCCAGAAACATAAAAATTATGGATTTTAACCCATGAATATGTGCTCCTCATTATGAGGCAATCATCCCTGAGCCCAAAATCTTTGAATTCCTAAAATACTCTTAATTCAGCCTATATAAGAGAAAAAGATCCATAGACGGATGCCCTTCAGGTCACAGACAGGCGTTTGGCACCATTGAAGGCCCAAATCAAGGTTTTTATGCCTCTTTTGTTAAAACACTTAAAAGTATTTGGAAAATTATAAGAATCTTTGAGAAAATGGAAGAAATTCACAATTAAAGCTTCAAGATTCAAACCTATTGTTAGTAATATATTATTTTCTCATCATAGGATAACCCTGATCTAGGCTACCTTAGGTCATAGTATTTATAGCTACTCTAAATTTTAGGAAGCTAGTTCATTAGTGTCAAAATGAGCTAAAATTTAGAGTAAAAGTAAAAAAAAACGTGCCTGAGATAGCAGATCTCTTGGCTGAATAAAAACACATACTTTTTGAGGTAGTGAATCTCTTAGCTGGGTAGTTATCGTCAGCTTGTTGATAAATTAACCCTAATTTGGGTAGTTAATATCAGTTTAACGATATGTTAACCTTGGTTTGGATAGTTAACATCAGTTTTTCTATGTGTTAACCTTTGATTGACTATCTAATTAGAGCCTAGGGCATGCAGAACTAAGATATGTCAATTAAGTCTAATTAGCACCTAAGAAATGCATAGTTAGTTTATTTGAATTCGTTTAATTAGCGTTTGGGGCATGTAGAATCGAGATGACTTGAATGGATCTGATTAGTGCTTGGGAATGCAAAATTAGGTCTAGTTGATTAAATCTGATTAGGGCCAAGGGCATGCAAAATCAGGTTGTTTGGATGCATCTGATGAGTGCTTGGGGCATGTAAAATCGAGACAACTTGATTAGATCTAATTAACAACTTTGTTTGGCTTACAAAATCAAATAAGATTTGATTAACATTAACTATAGACTAACCTTTCTACTAGTTGATTCTTCTGGTTGGCTTATTATCCCATCTTGAAGCAATATTTCATTGGGGATATTTTTGTGCAAATATACATCTATGAGGAGTCACTAAGATATAGGTGTAGTTGCCCCCTTAGGGATATATTCCATTTGAGGAATTTTTGGCAAATATACGCATGGGAAGAGTCACAGAGATGCTAGGTGTGGTTGCCCACTAGGGATATATTCCATTTGAGGAATTTCTTTAAACTCACACTATCTTTTACCTTTTGTCTAATAGTTCCTTATTGTCAACGTCAACCTCATAACTTTTCATGTGTTCAACTTGAAGCATTCCCATACCTTCTATAAAATATGGATCACAATACAAATGAATATTGATCGCTACAATGGCATTTTGACAATTATATAGCTCTAGCTTTGGCAGTATTCCATTCTGATCCTATGGCAATCCATGCAGTGCATTGTGATCTGTGGTTAAGGGATAACAAAGATATGCATAATATACAGGGAGTGTACACCCTCAAGTATAGGTAAGTGTAAGACCCCTTCAGAATCTAAAAATATCCTTCCTTTTTTTGTATCTCTTTTATCTTAACCTACTTAGGCAACTTCTTATGACTAGGATAGGTGTCTTAGTCCATTTTATAATTGTGATGGTGGATCTATACCCGTTGATGGGATTTTTGGGTACCCGATATAATGATTTGCTATTAGTGCTCTTGTTTATTGAATTAGTCATTTTGTTTTTCTTATTTATCTTATTTTTCTTGATTTTTCTTATGTCCATTATTAATTTTACCCTATCATGGTATATTAATTATAGGTCATTTCATTGATTTTATGGCATTCTTTCATTTTTTACAAGTATAATAAGCATGATAAATTTGAATAAAACCGAATACAATATGACCTAAACCTATGAATTAAATACAAGTTTTATTTTTTATACATAAAAATTATTTAAAAAAGATTTAAAACTCCCTAAATAAAAAAATAATGGATCTACTGTGCAAGCCCTAATCCTAGTGCTTTATGATAGGCTAGTTTTGATAGAGGTTTAGGAGTTGGTAGCCTGAACTAGAATTAGAACCCCAGCAGTGCTGCTATCAAAAGTTTCAAGGCCTGTGCTATCACCTCTGCAAGCCACTATGACCCTTGGCTAACCTTAATGACTGCCCTCGAATGCTAATCGAGATACCTCATCAGGTCACCTCTTAAGTACCTAATGTACCTCTTCAGCTGATCATCAATCTCCACTACTGTCTGCCTACCTCAAAGAACCACTCCCTCAATACGAGCACCCATCTCTTTGATTTAAGTGAGAGAGTCAACCACTACTGGTAAAGAGTCATCAAACCTCTGACTTATGGCCACCATAGCAGCTCTAAAACTCTATACCTCCGCTTGCAAGGTTTTCACAATCACTGGTAATGTATGAAGAGACTATACTACTGTGAGTATGGTATGAAATGTCTAATCTTGATATTTGTTAACCTCCTTTAATGTTGTCAGTCTCCTAAAAATTTCATCAAGTGGAGGAGCTAAAGGTGTATGTGCTAGTGCTACAGGCGGAGATGCCTTTTGGCATGCTGGTAATGGCAAAACAAATGGTGGAAGAGATATAGATGTAGATACTTCAAGATGCCCATAAGGTGAGAATCTCACCATCCTCTTGATCAAAGATCGTTGGCTCCTAATAAGTGATTTGATATGCACTCGCGACTATGGTGATCCATTTAGAAGGTCCTGGATATCTATTTGCATGTAAAACTCATAGCCTAAACCATCTTTCGCCCCCTGTGGTTCATGCAACTATTTTGCCTGATCCTTCTGCTAAGGTGGCTATGTTAGGCATGCCTGTTGTTATCGCTTTTTCTAAAGCTTAAATACCGCAAGTATACGGTGTACCGATTATAGTACTTCAGATATCGATCCCACGAGGAATGTTGATTAATATTGTACACTATTACTACTTGATTTTAATCTTGTTTACAATGCTCATTAATTTACAAATTAAAATTATTATTAAAATTACACTACACTAAATTAAATATTTTTCTACTTTAATGACAATCCGAGAAGACTTATTAATATAATGAATATAACATATACATAATTATGGAATTTGATCTTTTTCTCTTATTTGTAATTCAATATTTATCATGCAAGCCAAGTTGGAATAATGTTCTATGTCGCAGCTCTTTCATCTAGACTAGATTATGCCTTAAACATGCATTTACGGTTCTAAATCGCAGCTCTCGCATTTAGACAAGAATTACATAAACACACATTCAAAGAATAAAAACCAACCTATAACAACTATCTCCACATGTGACCTCTCAAACTATGCTTTGATAATGAATTTTCTATTAACTTTCAATAAGACATTACTCTTGCTAACTCCCTTATTTATGACCATTATGATGATTTTCAGAAAAGGAATTGCACATTGAAGGTCGTCTTCCTTAACTTATAATGATACTAATAAAGTTTTAATAGCAAATACTACATATAAAGATAAATGAAAGAGAAATGAATAAATATGAATAACAACATTCAAGTTCCAAAAAAGTATTCATAAAAATAACAAAGAAGAAGTAGAGATTAGAAATAAAAGAAGGGATCTCTCAACCATTCTTCCTTTCACCAAGTGTAGTCTTCTTCATTGTATTTGCCTACTCTTCAAGCCATAAAACTAAACTAAAACCTACACCTATTCTCTCTAATTACACTTTCAAAATAATAAAAATAATTGATAGATTGATTCCCCCCATTGATTATAACTTCTAGGGTATTTATAGATTTCCAAACATTATGTCCCTCTAAGTGCCTCTCCATAGGTATGCAACCCTTGGTGAAAAGTCATGCCTCTTTAAAATTTGATTTGAAATTTAAATTGCATAACCACCATTTATATTTATAACTTCCTTGCCAAGCATTGTGACCCTTCAAGTATCTTTTCATAACAACATAACTCATCAAGTATCCCTCTAGAAGTATACATCATTTGGTGAAGAGTAGTGTCCCTTTAAAGTGCCTTTTAAACATGAACTGCCTATCACCGCCTCCTGTCGCGATCGCGGCACCTGTCGCGCTCGCGACGGGACATGCTTCCCTTGTCGTGCTCGCGGTACCCGTCGCGCTCGCGACAGGGCTTCTTCACAATTTTCTCCCTTTTTCTCATACATACACAAAACTTGATAAAAACATTAAACACACCTAATTCTAGCATAATTTAATACAACTAAACATTATTTTGGTAACAAAATATGGATTAAATATGAGCTATTTAGGCTCATATCACCTGTAGAGCTACTAATTCCTCCTATGGTGGCTGATCCTGCCCGTCCCCTTCTATAGGTGCACCTGGTACAATAGGATTGAGATCGTACCTCTATCTAGTCTTAGGTATAGTCAATGGTCTATGCTTCCCATTTTTCCTTTTAATTAAATCTACCATCTTTACGATGAGTGCTGCCTTCAAGTCGATATATATACTCTCAAGGACTAGATCGCCAAACCTGCTCTCATTTGCTCCCAATGAAAGTAGCAGCCAGGTGATGACGCCTCTGACACAAATCAATGTGGTTGACTACGTCGATACCCTAACTAAAAAAGCAATGATCTCATGTGTGATATCCATGCATATACTCTCCTGCATACCCCATAAGCTGGTGACATCTACAGGGATAATCGACCTCGAACTCCTCGTGCATCCTAATTATGAGGTAGATAATACTCTCTAAATATATTTATAAATCTCGGTGGCCTGTATAGTACTCTTCAGTGTATTTGATTGGTATATAGCCCCTGGTAATGTCATCGCTCTCCATTTGTCCCAATCCATTAGCCTAGGTGATGTAACCATATCTAGCCCAATTAGAAGGTTTATAACTTGAGAAAACCTATAGTGTATGATATTGTAGTGTATGCCCATTTTCTAAAATTGGATGATTCCCTCTACTATGTCTACGGAGTAGCCTCTATAGTGTAAGGTGGCTAGGACCTCTCTTGTGACATCCAAGTAGGTCCTATAGGTTGGGACAAAAAACTCTATCTATCGTACCCTTGCTAGGAGTCAATTGACCTCCTCTGATAGCCCAAAGTCCTACAGAAATTACCTTGACATAAATTAGCTCAATCTATATTGAACTTATAGTAAAGCTCGATATTCGATAGCCTGTGCAGGGTGTTATATAAGCTGGGTGTAGGCTAAGATGGGTTCGCATATGTGATTCTATGAGGTATCCTACAAAAAGGTTACGCATTAGTTTTCATAAATAACTTGAGTTGCAAGCAAGCTAATATATTAGAATTCACAAGAATTTTGATAGCATATTCGGTTAAATATCAACAGCTAACCTGCATAGAAATATGCATTAAACACCACAATATAATACTACATCAACCTAACCTATTAGTGGGCACTCTAGCAAGTATGCATGACAAACGAGGCATAATACATATTACATATTTCATGAGTATTTTAACGACATTTCAGCAGCATTTTTGCTAGGAATGTTACTAAATCCTGCATAAAAGACAATTTAAAGCAATACAAAGGCTATCAGTGTCACTAAGCAACATAGTCATAATATTAATATAATGTATACTTTATATCTTATGAGAATTTTCATGAAATTTTAGCAGCATTTTAGCTAGAAATATGACTGCTTCCAGATAAAAAGAGAATTTTAACAACACGTAGGCCATCATGGTTACCAAGCAACACAATCTAAGCTATTGACAGAGGAAATTAAAACTATTTGTAACTATTCTGGTGCAATTACAATTCTTAATACAACATGCTTTTAAGGATACAAAATAAATAAAGGTTGTTTATATTATTTGCTAAAAGGAAAAAACTACAAGCTTATATGTTCATGTACAAGGCTTTTACAAATTTACATGCTTATATACAAAGTTCTTTTTATCTATAATGTCATGCAAAAAAAGGTTGGCAATTAAACTACATAACTTAAACTACAAGGAAACATTTATTTCTAACTTAGGTATACAAGTGCTCGCATCCATCATTCTTAGTGTTAAAGGTTTAAAATAATATTAATAATCTAAATTATGCTTTAAATAAAGAAATGAGATGAATAAAAGAATATATAAAAAAACTTAAATAATACTTACTTGTGAAAGATGAAAGAGGAAAAGAATGGAATATAGAAGAGATGGATGGCTCCCTAAAGTATGTCCCACTCCAGAAGGCTATAGGCACAGACGAATTGAAGAACTGATGGAAAATGGAGAAGACAAGCAAGAAAAACTAGAGAGAAAAGCTTGAAATCAGAAAAAGATAGAAGCAGCCGGAAAAGATGAATAAGAAAAGGCCTTAAATTCAAATCCTTGAGCAAGCGAAGGATGGCCATCCTGGATGTCATAACAAAATTACAATTTTACCCCTTTTTGTTCCTTTTTCAATTCTAACCCTTTATTCAAAATTTTACTTGCATTATTTACACAAAAACCCTTTTATTCACCATTATTTACACATTTATTCCACCCATTACATATGTTACTCTTATTATTATTATTATTATTATTATTATTATTATTATTATTCGCATACCTAGTTATTTTATATACATGGGTTATTGTATATGTACATATTTACTAGAAGTTGAAAATACTCTCTAAAATTTATTGTGTTTCTTGAATTTTCTTAACATTTGTGCATCTAAGGTCTTCCAAAATTATTTATTTTATTTTGGAGACCTTTGGATCCCTATAAAATAAGAGAAAATGCAATATTATATACATGCACTGAATGGGACATATCGAAAAATGTATTTTGCTTTGCAAAGGTGACAGAAGGGGCTGCTCGTGGGTTGCTCTTTGAGGGAAGGCCTTCCATCATCACTTTCTTATAAATAGCGCATAGAATTTTCATGGTCTTTATGCTTTGACTTCTCCCTTCTCTAAGGAATCTTCTACCAGCTATTTTCTTTTCTTCCTTTTCTTTTTTTTTTTATTTGTGGTTTTTTCCTTTTCAGTCATTTATTTTATTCTCTATTATTTTTGCAATTAGACTGCTTAGAAATTATCATTACCATGGCTTTTGAACTTGTAAAATTGCATCGATTATTGGATGACCCAAAAACCTGGGAGGACCCTCTATTGGCTCCATACTCTAGTTTAAAATTTTTGAGGAGAGTTTTTTTAGATAGGAACTTACTACTTACTACTACTCAATATTGGTATCTGAGGATCCATGTATTTAGGTTTACACATTAGGAGTTATGCCCTTTTCCTGAGAAATTTGCTACAATAGTTGATGTTAGGTTCAAGCTTGGTACCCAATCTTACCTGCCTTCTTCTATTTTTAGATACCCTAGAGAGGTGGCCTATGCCCTGGGCATCCTTCCTTCTGAGACTTGGGGCTTAGTGCCTTATAGGAGGACATTTTCATTGGAGTCGCTAACTAATGTATTGATCGATTTTGACGATATTCCCACCTTCCACTTCAGTGTGGTACTACTTTGCTATCTTGTTTAGTGTTTGTTGATGCTTGTTAGTGATCCTATGACTAGAAATTATGAGCTATTTAATGTCATGGATGGCATATTTCAAGGGTGTAACCCATTTCCATTGATCTTGGCAGAGACTGTCATTGGCTTGGATGTTGTTCATCATAACTCTCCTTCCTTTCTCATAAGCAAACCCTTACTTCTTTAGGTATGCCCTTATTTTGAAGGTAATATGCTCCTTATGGGTTTTTATACTAGCTTTTCTTATTGAAAGATGCATTCTTTTGAATTTTTATGTATTTCTTTACTTTATTTTTTCCTAAAATGAACCTAATTCATCCCGATAGCTTTTTTCAGGTATGGCTTCATGAGAAGCTAAAGTTGCTATTAAAGCCCCCTTCTCGAGCTAGAATTGTAAGCATCTATCCCATGAGACACATCATAGTCAGATAGCTATAGCATAAATTTTTGATGATAGAGGATGGAGTTAACTGGTTAGGTAGTTTAACAGATGATGATATTGTGTTTAGGTTCACTTAACTATCTGTTACCTCCGTGGTTCGAGATGGAACTTCTAGATGTGTTCCTCTATGTGAACTATACTGGGCCACCTTCTATATCGCTACTAGTTATGGTTGTCAGTTTAGGGATCGATAGGACATTATAAAGGGTTTATTAGGCTTTTGAACACTCTAATGACACTATGAATAGCCACATGACATTTCTTTTTGATTTCAGTACGCATGATCATCATTTGATATTATCTTAGTTACACATATTATTTAATTTGGAATGAAACTTTACAAGCATCATCAACTCCTATCATCAATCAGCCCTCTAAGCCTTTCTTGATTAATTATGTTCTCTTGACCTCTAATTTTTGCCAAGGTTGCCTTTTTTCGATTTTCACCTTAACGAGATGCCCAATTTTAGTAAGGTCATCATTTTCCTATTTTTAATTGTGAGGAAATTATTCTCCTTTTATCTTTTCCATAGAACCATTTCAATCTATCTATATTCACCGATTCTCTAAATTTGTTGCCATTGCTGTATGATAGAATTGCAACTCTCTTGTATAATAACTTTTTAAGCATAAAAGGTTCTTTCAAGATGATCTTGCCTCGAATGTCTGGAATCCTTGGCCTCATCTGTTTAAACACCAGTTCTCTCTCTTTCAAAGGATGATTCCTGAATTTCGTCCTAAATGAATGAGCAAGTCTCTTCTAATAGACCTGAATATAATAATATGCTCTCATCCTATCCCCATCAAGTAGGTTTAGCTATAATGGTCTCTGTCTAGCCCATTTTGTCTTTGGTATCTTAGCTTTTAAAACTACCTTTAAACACTGATGCTCAACCTCTACAAGTTCGAACCATAGAATTCTTTTCACATTCTTATTAGCCATTTCAACTGCTCTATTCATCTAAGGTCTATAATGAAAGGACTTATGGTGTTAAACCTTATATTTGACAAGCATCTGCCTAGTTTCATCGAAAAATCGTAACCCATTATCCAACACTATATGATAAGGAAAACCATATCTATGTATCAGGTTCTTCTCAATAAACTTAGCTATGTCCCTTATGTCTGACTTTTTGAAAGATTTAGCTTCTACCCATGTGGTGAAATAATCAATGGCTACTATGATGAATTTATGCCCATTCAAAGTGGGTGAATGACTCATACCTATGATATCATTGCCTCAAGCAGCGAATGGCCATGGTGATGTAAGGTTGCATAACTCTGAAATAAGCAAGTGCCTTAAATCTGCATATTGTTGGCACAGTTTGTTTTTGATCAAACTTACATCCTTAAATGCACTTCAAAACTTGATATTTGCAATGACCAGTATATAAGATGGACTTATATACCTCTGATTTTGAACACCAATGCTAAAGGTGCTACCTTTACACCACACCACTCTATGTTCTCACACACACTTGCAAAGTCGGCTTAAAAATGAGAGTGCTTGCTCTATGGCTTGTATTCGGCAATGGGTAAGGTATGAAGACACAATATTTGATCTTGTTCTTCTTTTTAGGTTGCAATGGCTGCCCAAAAACACAAGAGAGGAAGAAATAATTCTTTCCCTTGTTGAAATCGGCAATGAGAGAGAGAGAGAGAAAGAGCAAAAAATGGCAAACCCTTTTTAATGCGCTTTTAATTCATTAATTTATATCACTTATCTAGGGTTAGTGTAAGTGCCAAAATCTACTATCGTAAGGTAGTAATTTCAGCCTCCATCACTTCCTAATTTAGTGATATATTTTGATTCAAATTCCTTTAGATTTTAAATTCAAATTAATTTAAAATTAGCATTAGTCATTTAATCAAAGTACATCACTTCTTTAGGGATTTTATACATGCTGAAATTCACTAGGAATCTAGCTTGAATTTTGGCCACAATATCTCCCATTTAAGAGTTATATCTTGACTCAAATGCTATTAGGATTTAAAATCAATTACCTTAATTATCCAAAGATAATTAATTAATTGAAAATATCATAGTGAATGCTGATTTCTCCTAAAGGGATATCACATGGCATAAATATAATGATCACACAGTGGAAAAATTAAAACTTTCAATCATTCAAGCCATGCCATAACGACATATAATCGAAATATGCAATTTTAGGGTTTTAGATCAAACTTACATCCTTGAATGCACTTCAAAACTTGATTTTTGCAATGACTAGTATATAAGATGGACTTATATACGTTAGATCTCGATCTCCAATGCCAAAGGTGCGGCCTTTGCCCCACACCACTCTATGTTCACACACACACTTACAAAGTCGGCTTAAAATGAGAGTGCTAGCTCTAAACTTTTGTATTCGGCAATGGGTAATGAATGAAGATAGAAGATTTGATCTTGTTCTTCTTTTAGGCGGTAATGGCTACTTAAAAACATAATAAAGGAAGAAACAATTCTTTCCCTTGTTGAAATTGGCAATGAGAGAGAGAAAGAGAAAAAATGACAAGCCTTATTTTTTCCTTTTAATTCATTAATATATATCACATGTCTAGGGTTAGTGTGGATGTTGAAATTCACTATAATTAAGTAGTAATTTCAGCCTCCATCACTTCCTAATTAAGTGATATATATTAATTCAAATTCTATTGGAATTTTAATTCAAATGGCATTAGTCATTTAATCAAAGTCCACCACTTATTTAGGGATTTTGCACATGCCGAAATTCAATAGGATTCTTCCTTGAATTTTGGCCACAGTCTCTCCCAATTAAGTGTTGTATCTTGATTCAAATGCTATTAGGATTTAAACTCAATTACCTTAATTATTCAAAGATAATTAATTAATTGAAATAATCCTAGTGAATGTCGACTTTTCCTCTCTTATAGACAAAAGTCCATTTAGCAATTTTAATATCCATTATCCACATTAATTTGACTTTATATAAAAGCCAAAATTAATGTCCAATACTTTATTTTAAATATCTTAAGCCCAATGCTTTATGTGCGATTCTATAGGTCTATTTAATATTGGCGATGAATTAATAAATAATCCAAAGGCTATATATATATTCTCTATCAAGATATTATAGCATTCCAAATTAAATGAAAATACAAATGGCATTTAGTGACCTAATGCAATTTTGTATAGTCCCTTAACCATAAATATCAGAATTAATATAAGGCATGGAACTAGTCATCTTATATATATTAATTCCTTTCTTGATATTCCAGTGACACTGAACTCTCAGATAAATAATGATTACTCATTATTTGATCTTGGTATGGCCATACACTTTTTAGTTCACTGATCAAGTGGCCGGTGATATTTTTCTCTCTTATTGAGAGGGGTAATCCTTTCACTTCCCTCATGCTCTTTAACATGAATTAGTGCATGCCCAATCATACCCATACTTGTCACCCTATTACAAGTACGTTAGGTGTATGTCAAAGTATATAGTAATTCATAAAGAGTTTCATGGAGATTTTAAGTTTAAGAACTCCAATGCAAAACTTGCAATTGAGAAACACTTATGACTTGTACCATATAGTGTTCTCATGAGCGGATCAAATCCAGATACCATGTTCTAAACATGTATCTATGATCTTTGATTGACACTCTAGTCCTTAGGATCCGTAAGACAGAACTTAACTTATCAGAGATAGCATACTAGTCTTAATTCATTGCTATTCCTATAACAATGACTGACTAGGGATATTTTGAATGAAGTCTCAAATGTTTCAAGGTCTAACAACCATGTGCCTCACACATGATAACTTAAACTGAAACAACATTCTTGGATAGTTCTATCATTTGATATGCACAGGATTACAATAGATAAAACAAATGCCTCATTTATTAACCTGAATGTTTTATAACAATGTATTGGGGTTAGGGCTTACATTAACAATCTCCCACTAGCACTTGTCCCAATTGGGCATAGCCCTAAGACCGAATGCTCTCAAATGAGCTTCATGCAGATTTGGACGCAATTGTTTTGCCAATGGATCTGCTACATTGATTTCACTAGTTATCTTGCTAATCTTGACGTCCCCATGATCAATGATCTCTCTAATCAGGTGGTACCTCCTGAGTATGTGTTTGGATTTCTAGTGTGACCGGGGCTCCTTTACCTGTACGATGGCCCTGTTCTTGTCACATAAAATTTATAATGGATCAAGGATGCTTGGGACCACTTCTAATTAAAAAATGAAATTTCTAAACCAAACATCCTCTTTTACAGCCTCACTCGCTGCAATATACTTAGATTCTATAGTTGAGTAAGCTACGATCTCTTGCTTCGAGCTTTTCCAGCTGACAGCACCATTGTTCAAAACAAAAACAAAACCAAATTGTGATCTTGAGTCCTGAGTGTTAGTCTAAAAAGCAGCATTGGTATAACCTTGTATGACGAGCTCTTATTGACCACCATACACCAAGAAGTGATCCTTAGTCCTTCATAGGTACTTTAAAATCCCCTTTACAGCAAACTAGTGCTTCTCACCAGGGTCTTGCTGAAACCTACTAGTTATACTCAGTGCATGAGCAACATCCAACCTAGTACATAACATAGCGTATATGATAGATCCAATAGTAGATGCATATGTGATTCTACTCATGCTGTCCCTTTCATCTATGGTTTTAGGACACTGTTCTTTAGTCAAAGGAACTCCCAAAGCCAAAGGTATATACCATTTCTTTGAGTCTCCCATATTAAAATGCTTTATTACTTTATCTTTGTACTTTTCTTGACTTAGTCCCAGAAATCGGCTCGATCAATCTTTATAGATCCGAATACCAAGTATTGTCTCAGCTTTACCTAAGTCTTTCATTGAGAAACACATCCCTAACCATTACTTAACCTTTTGGAATGTTGGAATGTCATTCCCAATGAGAAGGATGTCATCCACATATAGGACCAGAAATACTATTATGCTCCCACTAACCTTCTTGTGCACACAAGGCTCATCTTCCTTCTTGATGAAGTCAAATTCTTTGATTGCTTCATCAAAACGGAGGTTCCAACTCTGGGATGCTTGCTTTAATCCATAAATGGATGTCTAAAGCTTACAAACCTTCTTAGGATGCTTGGGATTAACAAAACCCTCAGGTTGTGTCATATACACATCCTCGAGGAGATTTCCGTTAAGGAAAGTAGTTTTGACATCCATTTGCCATATCTCATAGTCATGATATACAGCTATGGCAAGCAAGATCCTAATGGATTTGAGCATGACTACAGGCGAAATGGTCTTATCATAATCTACACCATAAGTTTGCCAGAAATCTTTAGCTACTAATCTACCTTTGTAGGTCTTATCAGCTTTCAATTTAAATAGACATTTGCATTCAATTATCTTAGCACCTTTTGGTGGATCAACCAAGGTCCAAACCTGGTTATCATACATTGATTGCATCTCAGATTTGATGGCTCCAAGCCAATTTTTTTGAGTCAGGGCTCTTAATAACTTTTCGGTAGGTAGTTGGATCCTTATGATCCAATAACTCTATAGTGTCACTGTCGATGATTAGAAATTTGTATCTCTTAAACTCTCGACGTATCCTATCGGACCTTATAGGTTCTTGTGCAATGGATTTTTATTCCATAATTGGTTATAAACTTGATCCCATTTTTAACTCATCCTCTACAGGAGTTTGTGGTACTTGAATTTCTCCAAGTTCTACTTTACTCCCACTTTCTTTCTTGAGAAGAAATTCCTTTTCCAAGAAATAGCCTTGCAAGCAACAAACACTTTATTCTCAGCTTGTGAGTAAAAGTAGTATCCCTTTGTTTCTTTGGGATAACCCACAAACAAGCAGACAATAGATTTGGACTCTAGCTTGTTAGATGTTAATTTTTTAACATGTGCTTCATAGCCCCAAATCCTGAGAAACAATATATTGGGATCTTTCTCAGTCCATACCTCATATGGTGTCTTCTCAATTGCTTTAGTTGGAGTACGGTTTAGTAGAAACGCTGCAGTTTCTAATGCATAACCCCAAAAAAAGATAGAAAGATTAGCTTGACTCATCATTGATTGAACCATGTCCAACAGAGTTCAATTCCTCCTTTCGGACACACCATTTCATTGTGGTGTTCTAGGAGGAGTGAGTTGTGAAATAATTCCACACTCCTTCAGATGACCATCAAACTCTTGACTTAAGTATTCGCCACCTCGATCTAATCGAATGGCTTTTATACTTTTGCCAAGTTAGTTTTCTACTTCGTTCTTAAACTCTTTGAATTTTTCAAAAGTTTCAGACTTGTACTTCATCAGATAAACGTAGCCATATCTACTAAAGTCATATGTGAATGTTAACCACCTCTAGCCTATGTACTTAATGGTCCACATACATTAGTTTGTATCAATCCCAATAAGTCACTAGTCCTCTCACCTGTCTTATTAAAAGGACTCTATCATTTTTTCATGCAAATATGGCTTGCATGTGTCATAAGATTCCAAATCGAATGACCCAAGCACTCCAAATTTTTGGATTCTTGAAATGCATTTTTTGTTTGCATGTCCTAAGAGAAAATGCCAGAAGTAAGTAGGGTTCAATTCATTTGATTTAACCCTTTTTGTATTAATGTTGTATATGGATTCTCTGTTTTGTAGATAAAGGATATAAGCGCCATTTTGTAACATAACGGTGCCATATAAAATGCCTTGACGACGAATATGAATATTGCCATTATTAATAACAAAGTTAAATCCATCCATATCCAAACATGAAACTAAAATAATGTTTCTGCTCATAGTAGGCACAAAATAACAATTCATTAAATGTAAACATAATCTAGAAGGTAAAGTGAGTCGATAGTTACCTATCTCCATGGCCGCAACTCGTGCTCCATTCTCCATATGAAGGTCCACTTCACTCTTCCCTGGTAACCTTATATTTCTTAGCCCCTGCACATTTGAACAAATGTGAGAACCACAACCGGTATCCAATACCCAAGTGGCAGATATAGAAAGGTTAATTTCAACAACAAAAATACCAGAACTAGGCACCTTGGCTCTATTCTTCTTTTGTTCTTCCTTGAATAGAGCGTAATTCTTCCTCCAATGTCCTATCTTATTGTAATGGAAGCACGTGCTCTCACTCTCTTTGAGCTTTTGTGCCTTGGGCTTGGGTTGGGTCTAAGATGCACTCTAACTAGACTTAGGCCGTGCCTGGTCATTCTTGGGTTTTGCCTTTCCTTTCCCTTTTCCTTTAGTGGGTCCCTTCTTAATGCCCCCTTGAACCATAAGTACAGGATTGGTTTTTCGAATGTTCTCTTCAACATTTTTAAGCATCCCATGAAGCTTGGTGACTGTCTTGTTCATTGCATGCATGGTATAATTCATAACAAATGGATCATAATCATCAGTCAATAAACCTAAGATCAAGTTAGTGGCCAATTCCTTTGGGACTTGTACCTCAAGCTTCTCAAGATTATCAAGATACCCTTTCATCTTGAGTACATGGGTACAAATAGAAGTACTCGCAGCCATCTTACAAGAAATCAAGGCCTTTGTTGTCACGAACCTTTAGTAACAAGCTTATTCTTAGAACATCTCCTTGAGGTGCACCATTAATTGAGCTTAAATAGCTCATATTTAATCCAAGTTTTGTTATCAAAATAATATTTTTTATATTAAATTGTGTTAGAATTAGGTGTGTTTAATGTTCTTTTAGTCAAGTTTTGTGTATGTAGGAGAAAAGGGAGAAAATGTGAAGAAGAAGCCTTGTCGCAAGCACGATAGATGCCGCGAGCGCGACAAAGGACGCATGTCTAGGGCAAGAAATAAGGAAGAGAAAGATGGAAGAAGGAAGCATGTTCTATCATGAGTGTGATAGGTTTCACGATCGCAACAGAAGGCGGTTAAATTCGGTTAAGCTTGAAGAGTCATTTGAAAAGTCACCAAGTTCACCAAGGGTTGCATACCTATGGAGAGGTACTTGAAGGGACTTAATGCTTGGAAATCTATAAATACCCTAGAAGTTATAATCAATGAGAGATCTATCATTTTTATTTTTTATTTAAAAGTGTAATTAGAGGACAATAGTTGTAGTTTTATGGCTTGAAGAGAAGGAAAATACAAGGAAGAAGACTACACTTGGTGAAGGGAAGAAGGGTGGAGAGATCCCCTTCTTTTATTTCTAATCTTTACTTCTTCTTTGTTATTATTATGAATTTTTTTTAGGAATTTGAATGTCGTTATTCATATTTAATCATTTCTCTTTCATTTATCTTTATATGTAGAATTTGCTATTAAAACTTTATTAGTATCATTATAAGTTAAGGAAAAAGACCTTAGATGACAATTCCTTTTCTGAAAATCATCATAATGGTCATAAATAAGAGAGTTAGCAAGAGCAATATCTTATTGAAAGTTAATAGGAAATTCATTATCAAAACATAGTTTGAGAGATCGCATGTAGATATAGTTGTTATAGGTTGGTTTTTATTCTTTGAATGTGTGTTTATGTAATTCTTGTCTAAATGCGAGAGCTGCGATTTAGAACCATAAATGCATGTTTAAGGCATAATCTAGTCTAAATGCGAGAGCTGCGGCATAGAACATTATTCCAACTTGGCTTGCATGATAAAGATTAAATTATAAATAAGAGAAAAAGATCAAATTCCATAATTATGTATATGTTATATTCATCATATTAATAAGTCTTCTCGGATTATCATTAAAGTAGAAAAATATTTAATTTAGTGTAGTGTAGTTTTAATAATAATTTTAACTTGAAAATTAATGAGCATTGTAAATAAGATTAAAATCAAGTAGTAATAGTGTACAATGTTAATCAACATTCCTTATGGGATCGATATCTGAAGTACTATAATCGGTACATCGTATACTTGCGGTATTTAAGCTTTCAGAAAAAGCATAACAACCATTATCGCATAGTCCTCTTGGTCCATGAAATGCTTTTGCAAATCGGGCACCATAGTGGCTAGCATCAGACAAGTCACATCATTATAGTCACTCTTCTTAGTCTCAAAGGTTTCCCTTTGAACTGCAGAAGCATTTCAAGCAGGATCATCAGGCAAGGGTGCATCCAAGACATATGACTTCTTCTCTTGCTTAAGAACAATTCTCAAGTTTTGAGACCAGTCTATGAAATTGGTGCTATTCAGTTTGTCCTTTTCTAGGATCGATCACAATGAAAAGTTATTGTTTGAAGAAACCATTTTTTAATCTACAATAATATAAATTTAGCAAGATTAAAAGAGGTCTTAATAAAATCCCACAAACAAAATTAATATCCCTTTAAATAATTCGCGTTAGTGATTTAATGTGGGCCAAAATCCACTTTTCATTACAACTCATTAGTCAAGCTAAGCTTGTACACCTAAAGAGTTAAGTTACTTAGGTAGGAAAACTCAAATCATGTCTCGTACAAGACTCTTGGATCAAATGGGCTAACATCTTAAGATGTCATAGCACAAACCCATTTATTCGTTGCCTAGGTTCGGGTATCCCTTTCCATGTTAAGTCTAACCTACATTCACAACCCATGCCTCACAAAGATAATCGGGTGCATCTAGGACTCCTAGTCTGCATGACCGATGATCGATGCCTTAACATATTTCGAATAAGGGAGGCAACTTTGTGACTTGCTATTTTAGGGATCCATTTTTATACGGTTTACATGGCATACGCTTTGTCATCCATTCATAGTATGTATATATATAATTGCATAAAGTAAAGAGTGACAAACATGGGCCCAAAAACCTATAACTAAGATTCTATACTATTACATATGAATCTTCAAGTTGGGCTCTCCATTCTGGTGGGCTTCATCTTGATTTACAAAGTTTTCAAATAAATTCTATACTAAGAAATAAATGAAACTTTTACAATAATCCATAATGGCACGCAGACCATATTTAATTACATAACCCAAGGCCCATGAATGTACCATGCATATCCATTCATCACACAAAACAAGCAAACAAATATACATAACATTCATGGATAAAAAAAAGTCCAATTTTGATTAATTAAGCCCAGCCCATTAATGGAAATTGTGTACTTATACTTTTAAGAGAAAACCCTGTGATGGGCCTGAGCTGAAGCCCAATGGACTAAATCCTCTTATCGAATAAGCTCTCTTAAAAGCCCAAAACACAAACTAGTTAGATTTATGCCATAAATCAACTCTAGTGTAATTTTCCATTTTTAATATTATGTCATACAACCTATAATCATTAAAAATACAAATAATATGAACCAATATGGATTAAAACATAAAAATTCATGAAGAACATATTTTATGAGCTATTTAATAACTTAAATAAGGTCATAAAAATTGAGTTAAGGTTATATTTGGATATGATCTAAAAGTTTTTTTGTCATTTTAATTAAAACAAAACAAACAGTGTTGATTAAACATGCAACAAACACAAACTAGTCATTGTTTTAAGTGATTTATAAATTAATCAATTAAATTGTCATGGACCAGAATTAAAACCATTTTTAAAACATGTCTAGACCTATTATTAATATTTAAAAATCACTTAAAAACTTTCCAAACACGTTTTACATTTAAATTTTGAGAAATTAGTTGTTTAAAACGCATATCATGCAAACAACCACCTAGTTTCAAAATTAACGTGTACAATCAGGTATATATGATCAAAACAGACCATGAAGAGATCTAAGAACATTTTAGGAAAGTATATTAATGTGTCATAATCATTATAATACCTAATTAATCAATTAAAATCGGTTTTACACTCAACCAATGCAAAAAACTCAAAACTGAAAATTTCAGCATCACGTTTTATGTAACGAACGATTTTTAATCAAGTTGTAATGCATCCAAAGCACTAAAAAAAGCATGATTAGGCTCTAATACCACTTAAGGGATATCACATGGCATAAATATAATGATCACACAGCGGAAAAATTAAAACTTTCGATCATACAACCCATGCAATAACGACATAGAATCGAAACATGCAATTTTAGGGTTTTAGATCAAACTTACATCCTTGAATGCACTTAAAAACTTGATTTTTTCAATGACCAGAATATAAGATGGATTTATATACCTTAGATGTCTATCTCTAATGCCAAAGGTGCTGCCTTTATGCCACACCACTCTATGTTCAGACACACTTGCGAAGTCGGCTTAAAATGAAATTGCTAGCTCTAACCTTTTGTATTTTGCAATGGGTATTGAATGAAGACACAAGATCTGATCTTGTTCTTCTTTTAGGTTGCAATGGCTACCCAAAACACAAGAGAGGAAGAAACAATTCTTTCCCTTGTTGAAATCGACAATGAGAGAGAGAAAAAGCAAAAAATGGCAAGCCTTGTTTTTTTCCTTTTAATTCATTAATATATATCACATGTCTAGGGTTAGTGTGGATGCCGAAATTCACTATAATTAAGCAGTAATTTTTGCCTCCATCACTTACTAATTAAGTGATATATATTAATTCAAATTCTATTGGAATTTAAATTCAAATTGCATTAGTCATTTAATCAAAGTCTACCACTTATTTAGGGATTTTGCACATGCCGAAATTTACTAGGATTCTTCCTTGAATTTCGGACATACTCTCTCCCAATTAAGTGTTGTATCTAGATACAAATGTTATTAGGATTTAATTTCAATTACCTTAATTATTCAAAGATAATTAATTAATTGAAATAATCCTAGTGAATGCCGACTTTTCCTCTCTCATGGACCAATGTCCATTTATCAATTTTAATATCCATTATCCACATTATTATGACTTTATATAAAAGCCCAAATTAATACCTAATACTTTATTTTAAATATCTTACGCCCAATGCTTTGTGTACAATCCTATAGGTCTATTAAATATTGGCAATGAATTAATAAATAATCCAAAGGCTATATATATTCTCTAACAAGATATTATAGCATTCCAAATTAAATTAAAATGCAAATGGCATTTAGTGACCTAATGCAATTTTACATAGTCCCTTACCCATAAATATCAGAATTAATATAAGGCATGGAACTAGTCATCCTTATATATATTAATTCCTTTCTTGATATTCCAGTGACACTGAACTCTTAGATAAATAATGATTACTCATTATTTCATCTCGGTATGGCCATACACTTCTCAGTTCACTGATCAAGTGGCTGGTGATATTTTCTCTCTAATTGAGAGGGGTAATCCCTTCACTTCTCTCATACTCTCTAACATGAATTAGTGCGTGCCCAATTATACCCATACTTGTCATCCTGTTACGAGTACGTTAGGTGTATATCAAAGTATACAATAATTCATAAAGAGTTTTGTAGAGATTTTAGGTTTAAGAACTCCAATGCAAAACTTGCAATTGAGAAACACTTATGACTGTACCATGTAGTGTTCTCATGAGCGAATCAAATCCATATACCATTTTATAAACATGTATCTATGATCTCTG
The DNA here is from genome assembly GCA_037975025.1 of Excoecaria agallocha. Taxonomy (NCBI): domain Eukaryota; kingdom Viridiplantae; phylum Streptophyta; class Magnoliopsida; order Malpighiales; family Euphorbiaceae; genus Excoecaria; species Excoecaria agallocha. Next base: position 20,011,637 of record CM075810.1, on the reverse strand, counting down.
ATTGACACTCTAGTCCATATGATTCGTAAGACAGAACTCATCTTATCAGAGAGAGCATACTAGTCTTAATTCATTATTATTCCCATAACAATGACTGACTAGGGATATTTTGAATGAAGTCTAAAATGTTTCAAGTTCTTACAACTATGTGCCTCACACATAAAAACTTAAACTGAAACAACATTCTTGGATAGTTCTATCATTTGATATGCACAGGAATACAATAGATAAAACAAATGCCTCATTTATTAACCTGAATGTTTTATAACAATGTATTAGGGCTAGGGCTTACACTAACATCTCCCTCTCATGGACCAAGATCCATTTAGCAATTTAATACCCATTGTCCACATTAATTTTACTTTAAATAAAAGCCCAATACTTTATTTTAAATATCTTAAGCCCAATACTTTGTGTGCGATCATATAGGTCCATTTAATATTGGCAATGAATTAATAAATAATCCAAATGCTATATATATTCTCTAGCAAGATATTATAACATTCCAAATTAAATGAAAATGCAAATGGCATTTAGTGACCTAATGCAATTTTGCATAGTCCCTTACCCATAAATATACGAATTAATATAAGGCATGGAACTAGTCATCCTTATATATACTAATTACTTTCTTGATATTCCAGTGACACTAAATTCTCAGATAAATAATGATTACTTATTATTTCATCTTGGTATGGCCATACACTTCTCAGTTTACTGATCAAGTGGCCGTTGATATTTTCTCTCTTATCGAGAGGGGTAATCCCTTTACTTCTCTCATGCTCTCTAACATGAATTAGTGTATGCCCAATCATAGCCATACTTGTCACCCTGTTACGAGTACGTTAGGTGTATGTCAAAATATATAGTAATTCATAAAGAGTTTCATAGAGATTTTCGGTCTATGAACTCCAATGTAAAACTTGCAATTGAGAAACACTTATGACTTGTACCATATAGTGTTCTCATGAGCAGATCAAATCTAGATACCATGTTCTAAACATGTATCTATGATCTCTAATTGACACTCTAGTCTTTATGATCCGTAAGACAAAACTTAACTTATCAGATAGAGCATACTAGTCTTAATTCATCTGTTATTCCCATAACAATGACTGACTAGGGATATTTAGAATGAAGTCTCAAATGTTTCAAGGTCTTACAACTATGTGCCTCACACATGATAACTTTAACCGAAATAACATTCTTGGATAGTTTTATCATTTGATATGCACGGGAATGCCATAGACAAAACAAACACCTCATTTATTAACCTAAATGTTTTATAACAATATATTGGGGCTAGGGCTTACACTAATAATCTCCCACTAGCACTAGTCACAATTGGGCATAGCCTAAGACCAAACGCTCTCAAATGAGCTTCATACAAATTTGGACATAATTGTTTTGTCAATGGATCTGCTACATTATTTTCACTCGCTATCTTGCTAATCTTCACATCCCCACGTTTAATGATCTTTCTGATCAGGCAGTACCTCCTGAGTATGTGTTTGGATTTTTGGTGTGACTGGGGCTTCTTAGCCTGTACGATGGCCCCATTGTTGTCACAGAAAATTTTTAATGGATCTAGGATGATTGGGACCACTCCTAATCCAGAAATGAAATTTCTAATCCAAATAGCCTCCTTTTTAGCCTCACTCGCTGCAATATACACAGATTCTATAGTTCAGTCGACTACAGTCTCTTGCTTCGAGCTTCTCTAGCTGTCAGCACCATCATTCAAAATAAAAACAAAACCAGATTGTGATCTTAAGTCCTGAGTGCTAGTTTGAAAAGCAACATTGGCATAACCTTGTATGATGAGCTCTTCTTGTCCACCATACACCAAGAAGTGATCCTTAGTCCTTTATAAGTACTTTAGAATCCCTTTTATAGCAGACCAGTGCTTCTCACCAGGGTCTTGCTGAAACCTACTGGTTAAGCTCTGTGCATGAGCAACATCCAACCTAGTACACAACATAGCATACATGATAGATCCAATAGCATATACATATGGGATTCTACTCATGTTGTCCCTTTCCTCTTTGGTTTTAGGACATTGTTCTTTAGTCAAAGGAACTCCCAAAGCCAAATGTATGTACCCTTTCTTTGAGTCTCCCATACTAAAACTTTTTAGTACTTTATCTATGTACTTTTTTTGACTTAGTCCTAAAAGCCAACGTGATCTATCTTTATAGATCAGAATACCAAGTATTGTCTCGGCTTCACCTAAGTCTTTATTGAGACACACTTCCCCAACCATTGCTTAACCTTTTGCAATGTGGGAATGTTATTCCCAATGAGAAGGATTTCATCTACATATAGGACTAGAAACACTATTATGCTCCCATTAACCTTCTTGTATATAAAAGGCTCATCTTCATTTTTGATGAAGTCAAATTCTTTGACTGTTTAATCAAAATAGAGATTCCAACTCTGGGATACTTGCTTTAATCCATAAATGGATTTTTGAAGCTTACAAACCTTCTTAGGATGCTTGGGATTGATAAAACCCTCAATCTGTGTCATATACACATCCTCAAGGAGATTTCTATTGAGGAAAGCAGTTTTGACATCCATTTACCATATCTCATAGTCATGATATGCAACTATGGCAAGCAAAATCCTAATTGACTTGAGCATGACTACAGGCGAAAAGATCTCATCATAGCCTACACCATGAGTTTCCCGAAAACCTTTTTCTACTAGTCTACCTTTGTAGGTCTTATCAACTTTGAGTTTAAATAGCCATTTGCATTCAATTACCTTAGTACCTCTTGGTGGATCAACCAACATCCAAACCTGGTTATCGTACATTGATTGCATCTCGAATTTCATCGCTCCAAGACAATTTTCCGAGTTAGGGCTCTCAATAGCTTCTCGGTAGGTAGTTGGATCCTCTAGATCCACTAACTCAATAGTATCACTATCGGTGATTAGAAATCCATATCTCTTAATCTTTGTCATACCCTACCAGACCTTCTAGGTTCTTATACAATGGGTTCTTGTTCCACAATTGGTTGTGAAGTTGATCCCATTTCCAACTCATCCTCTATAGGAGTTTTTAGCACTTGAATTTCTCCAAGTTTTACTTTACTCCCACTGTCTTTCTTGAGAAGGAATTCCTTTTCCAAGAAAATAGCCTTGCGAGCAACAAACACTTTATTCTCGGCTTATGAGTAAAAATAGTACCCCTTTGTTTCTTTGGGATAACCCACAAACAAGCAGACAGTAGATTTAGACTTTAGTTTGTCAGATGTTAATTTCTTAACATGTGCTTCATAGCCCCAAATTATGAGAAATGACATATTGAGCTCTTTCCCAGTCCATACCTCATACGGTGTCTTCTCAATTGCTTTAGTTGGACTACGGTTCAATAGAAACACAACAGTTTCTAATGTATAACCCTAAAAATAAATAAGAAGATTAGCTTGACTCATCATTGATCTAACCATATCCAACAGAGTTTGATTCCTCCTTTCGGACACAACATTCCATTATGGTTTTCCAGGATGAGTGAGCTGTGAAATAATTCCACACTCCTTTAGATGACTGTCAAACTCTTGGCTCAGGTATTTGCCACCTCGATCTCAACGAATGGCTTTTATACTTTTACCAAGTTAGTTTTCTACTTCATTCTTAAACTCTTTGAATTTTTCAAAATGTTCAGACTTGTCCTTCATTAGATAGACATAGCCATATCTACTAAAGTCATCTGTGAATGTTAAGAAGTAACTAAAATCACCTCTAGCCTATGTACTTAATGGTCCATATACATTGGTGCGTATTAATCCCAATAAGTCACTAGTTCTCTCAGCTTTCTTGTTAAAAGGACTCTTTGTCATCTTTCCATGCAAACATGGCTCGCATGTGTCATAAAATTCCAAATCGAATGGCCCAAACACTCCAGATATATGGAGTCTTGAAGTGCATTTTTTGTTTGTATATCCTAAAAGACAATGCCAGAAGTAAGTAGGGTTCAATTCGTTTAATTTAACCTTTTTTGTATTAATGTTGTATATGGACTCTCTGTTTTGTAGATCAATGTTATAAAGGCCATTTTGTAACATAGCAGTGCCATATAAATTCCTTGACGATGAATATGAATATTGCCATTATTAATAACAAAGTCAAATCCATCCATATCCAAACATGAAACTGAAATAATGTTTTTGCTCATAGCAGGCACAAAATAACAATTCACTAAATCTAAAAATAATCTAGAAGGTAAAGTGAGTCGATAGTCGCCTATCTCTATGGCCGTAAATCGTGCTCCATTCCCCACACGGAGGTCCACTTCACTCTTCCCTAGTAACCTCTTATTTCTTAGCCCCTGCACATTTGAACAAATGTGAGAACCACAATCGGTATCCAATACCTAATTGGTAGAAATAGAAAGGTTAATTTCAACAACAAAAATACTAGAACCAGACTCCTTGGCTCCATTCTTCTTTTGTTCTTCCTTTAAAAGAGAGCAGATCTTCCTCCAATGCCCTAACTTATTGCAGTGAAAGCACGTGCTCTCACTCTCTTTGGGTTTTTACGCCTTGGGCTTGGGTTGGGCCTGAGGTGCACTCCCACTAGACTTAGGCCATGCCTAGTCATTCTTGGGTTTTTCCTTTCCTTTCCCCTTTCCCTTAGCGGGTCCCTTCTTAATGCCCCTTGAACCCTAAGTACAGGATTGATCTTTTGAATGTTCTTTTCAGCATTCTTAAGCATTCCATAAAGCTCGGTGACTGTATTGTTCATTGCATGCATGTTATAATTCATAACAAATGGATCATAATCATTAGTCAGTGAACTTAAGATCAAGTTAGTGGCCAATTCTTTTTGGGACCTATACCTCAAGCTTTTCAAGAGTATCAAGATACCCTTTCATCTTGAGTACATGGGTACTAACAAAAGTACCCATAGCCATCTTACAAGAAACCAAAGCCTTTGTTGTCACAAACCTCTCATGATGAGCTTGTTCTTAGAACATCTCCTTGAGGTGTACCATGATTGCAAAGGCCTCTTGGTCGATGAATTGCTTTTGTAAATTGGGCACCATAGTGGCTAGCATCAAACAGGTCACATCATTGGAGTCACTCTTCTTAGTCTCAAAGGTTTCCCTTTGAACTATAGAAGCATTCCTAGTAGGTTCATCGGGCAAGGATGCATCCAAAACATACGACTTCTTCTCTTACTTAAGAATAATTCTCAAGTTTCGAGACCAGTTTATGAAATTGGTGCCATTCAATTTGTCCTTTTCTAGGACCGATCACAATGAAAAGTTATTGTTTGAAGAAGCCATTTTTTAATCTACAATAATATAAATTTAGCAAGATTAAATGAGGTGTTAATAAAATCCCACAAACCAAATTAATATCCCTTTAAATTATTAGTGTTAGTGATTTATTGTGGGCCAAGATCCATTTTTTTTACAATAACTCATTAGTCAAGCTGAGCTTGTACACCTAAAAAATCAAGTTACTTAGGTAGGAAAACTCCAATCATGTCTCTGAAGAGATATCAAATGGCATAAACATGAAGATCACGCAAAGGAAAAAAATAAAAATTTGATAATTCATACCACGCAATATACAACATAGAATTGAAACATGTAATTTTAGGGTTTTATGAAAAACTTACAACCTTGGATGCTTTTAAAACTTGATTTTTGCTACGGCCAATATATAAGATGGACTTATATACTGCTTATCTTGAACACCAATGATACGGATCCAAGAGGGCTATCTTATGCCATTGAAGAGTGGCAACCTTATGACTTTCAAATGGGTCTAAATGGAGTTCAAACACATAAATATAAGATCCAAATGTCATTGGGGCGTGCTCCAATTTATAGGAGGCAGATTTGGTGCTTTACCATTAATTTTGGGCTTATACAACTTTGGGCTTTAATTGTACAAGTCATGTGCTTCATTTAAATAAAAAGTCACATGACTCACTTAAGTTGTATTATTAATGGGATAGGCATTTTTGGGTTTAGTTTAGTTAGTTTTGTTATTTATTTTAGTCTTTCTTTTGGGCTTTCATTTTAGGCCTATAAGGTTTATTAATTAGTTTTTTTAAGTGTGTTTTAGACTTATTTGGGCTTATTTGGCTTGTAAAAGCCCAAGAAAATTCGTGTAAGGTCATATGATCATATAAATTAGGGTTTTAAAGAGTGATTTAGGGTTAGCCACCTTATAAATAGGCTACCCTAGGTTGTAAACTTCATGAATTGAATCAAATTATAAACTTTTGAGTGTTTTCTCTTGGCTTAGCCGAAATTCTTAGAGAGATTGTGAGTTTGCTTGCTTTCTTTTCTATTGCATCAAGAATTAGGATTACTTATCAATCATTTGATTATGGCGTGTTCCTATTCTTATTATCCCGATTATTTGCGTTTCCATTCACGTGTTGTTTGGGGGTTTAATAGGGAGGGTGTTTTTCTTCTTTGCGTTTTGAGATCAAAGTGTATGTTCAAGGGGTTTCGGGTTCTTTAACCTTCGGGTTCCACATCATTTGGTATCAGAGCCAAAAGTAAGGTAAATTTCTATTTATCTTAGTGTTAGGTTTGTGCTTTCTTTTCTTTGATTTCTTTATGTTTATGCCGAATTAGGTAGTGATAAGTTTTGATTTGTGTGCTTTTTGTGTGTTAAATTTAGCCTTATCTTTTCCTTACCTTGTGTTTTGATTCATTAAAAAGCCTTAGAAATCGAACTTGAACTTTGAATCTTTGGCATGAAAAAAAACCAAATTCTGATAGTAGTAGCCTTTAGATTGGTGTGTTGAATTAAAAAAAAATCTTGGTACTGTTCATCGCACTATTTATGACACTGTTCATCGCACTGTTGTGGTACTGTTCCTTAAAAAAAAAAGAAAGAAAGAAAGAAAGAAGAGAGAAAAAACGTGAAAGAAGAAAAATAGAAGAAAAAAAAGTAAGGAGCAATTGAGTAAGGGTAGTTTATATAACCTAAAGAAATCCTAATCCTTTTATAAGTGGGAAAAACTAATCCTTTTTGCTTTAGGATTGGGAGGGGCAGCATTTACACCTTTGGGAATCCTTTAAAGGGTAGGAAATACAATCCTTATTGCTTTGGGTTTTTGTTTTCAAAATCCTAGTCCATATCTAAATTGGAATTACAATCCTAATCCTAGTTAGACAAGGATTTCTACTTGGCAAATATTTATGCTATCCATTTATTATCAATTTGTGCCAATCATTTTTATCATTTGCTATCCATTTGTGTGACCATTTTTGGCAACTTTTTCATCATTTGTGTAACCATTTTTGGAAACTTTCCACCATTTGTGCAACCATTTTTGGCAACTTTTCCATCATTTGTGCAACCATTTTTGGAAACTTTTTCCACCATTTGTGTTATCATTTTTTGGAAACTTTTGCAAACAATTTGCCGTCACTTTGCCACCATTTTGCACACAACTTGATACACTAATCAAGCTTGTTACACCATTCGGCCTAGTGATAATTTTGGCTCTAAATTGAATTGTTTTTGCATGCAAACCTACTTCATTTAGTTTAATTAGGTCTCTTTGTTGATTTCTTGCTTTGTTGGGTAGAATATTTAGGTTCTATATTTGATTTACTTTGTAGTGAATCAAATTCATTCATTTTATCCATATTGTCATCTTTCTTGATTCTTGTTGCTTATTTCTTTGTTTTATGCTAGCTTTTTTTCCATTTACATCGTTAGGGTATCATTGCTTGTCTAATACTCTAATTTGATTACCATCAAGTGGTACACCACTCTTGTCCGTGTATCACCTCCATTGTGTCTAGAGTCTTCTTTTCTAGTTTTTGAGCTATCTTTTTGTTGTTAGTTATTATTTCCTTGCTTTCTTAAACGTGCTCAAGTTTTTTATTTGTGATTTAAATTCTGAAGTGCAATTTTGAAGTTGCAAGCTTGAGAGGAAAAAGGCAAGAGAGTGAGAGGACATTAAGAGGGTAAAAGCCAAATTTTGAGTGAAACACGAGTGAATGTGAGGATGTCTTATTACAAGTCCAAGCGACATTTACATCAAGATGAAAGGAATGTGTTTAAGGAAGATATAAAGTTGATAAGGCAAGACCTTAATAATCTAGAATGGTTGGTTAGACAATATTTCGAACCACTCATTAGGATGGAGGAAAGCAAAGCGAAGAGAAAGAAGGAGAAAGTTATCCTAGAAGAAATAATTTGTGAACCTGAAAAGGGTGATATAAATATAGGCTTTGATAATGAAGTTACTCAAGACCATGAAAAGGAGGTTGTTGATGAGCTTGATGAGGAAAAAGAGGTTTTGGGTGAAGTTGAAGATATGGAGAACTTGGTAAATAAGGTTGTTTTAGAGGTAGAAGAGGATAATGATGTTGTGCATAATGGAAAAATATTTGAAAGTGAAAATGTTGTTGATTGTTTGAATGCAAGTGAAGAAGTTTGCTTAGTTGAGATGGAAGATTCGCAAGTTACAGTTGATACTCTATTGATTAAGGAGAATGAGTTGCACATGGGAAGTGGAAAAAGTCATAATCATACCTCTATATTAAATACTAACCATGTTTTGTATAGTCTTTTTGTTTATAACTTGCAGGATCATGACGAGTTCCTCAATGAAGAAGCATTCATACTGTTTCCACCAATGCCAAAGAATATTTATGAAGATGAATGTATTCCTCAAGTGCCAATTCCAAACTATTGTAAGACGAAGATTCGAGGACGAATCTTGTCTAAAGAGGGAGGGAATGATACGGATCCAAGAGGGCTATCTTATGCCATTGAAGAGTGGCAACCTTATGACTTTCAAATGGGTCTAAATGGAGTTCAAACACATAAATATAAGATCCAAATGTCATTGGGGCATGCTCCAATTTATAGGAGGCAGATTTGGTGCTTTACCATCAATTTTGGGCTTATACAACTTTGGGCTTTAATTGTACAAGTCATGTGCTTCATTTAAATAAAAAGTCACATGACTCACTTAAGTTGTATTATTAATGGGATAGGCGTTTTTGGGTTTAGTTTAGTTAGTTTTGTTATTTATTTTAGTCTTTCTTTTGGGCTTTCATTTTAGGCCTATAAGGTTTATTAATTAGTTTTGTTTTAAGTGTGTTTTAGACTTATTTGGGCTTATTTGGCTTGTAAAAGCCCAAGAAAATTCGTGTAAGGTCATATGAGCATATAAATTAGGGTTTTAAAGAGTGATTTAGGGTTAGCCACCTTATAAATAGGCTACCCTAGGTTGTAAACTTCATGAATTGAATCAAATTATAAACTTTTGAGAGTTTTCTCTTGGCTTAGCCGAAATTCTTAGAGAGATTGTGAGTTTGCTTGCTTTCTTTTCTATTGCATCAAGAATTAGGATTACTTATCAATCATTTGATTGTGGCGTGTTCCTATTCTTATTATCCCAATTATTTGTGTTTCCATTCACGTGTTGTTTGGGGGTTCAATAGGGAGGGTGTTTGTCTTCTTTGCATTTTGAGATCAAAGTGTATGTTCAAGGGGTTTTGGGTTCTTTATACTTGGGGTTCCGCATGATTTGGTATCAATGATGCGAAACCCCAAGGTTAAAGAACCCGAAACCCCTTGAACATACACTTTGATCTCAAAATGCAAAGAAGACAAACACCCTCCCTATTGAACCCCCAAACAACACGTGAATGGAAATGCAAATAATCGGGATAATAAGAATAGGAACACGCCACAATCAAATGATTGATAAGTAATCCTAATTCTTGATGCAATATAAAAGAAAGCAAGCAAACTCGCAATCTCTCTAAGAATATCGGCTAAGCCAAGAGAAAACTCTCAAAAGTTTATAATTTGATTCAATTCATGAAGTTTACAACCTAGGGTAGCCTATTTATAAGGTGGCTAACCCTAAATCACTCTTTAAAATCCTAATTTATATGCTCATATGACCTTACACGAATTTTCTTGGGCTTTTACAAGCCAAATAAGCCCAAATAAGTCTAAAACACACTTAAAACAAAACTAATTAATAAACCTTATAGGCCTAAAATGAAAGCCCAAAAGAAATACTAAAATAAATAACAAAACTAACTAAACTAAACCCAAAAATGCCTATCCCATTAATAATACAACTTAAGTGAGTCATGTGATTTTTTATTTAAATGAAGCACATGATTTGTACAATTAAAGCCCAAAGTTGTATAAGCCCAAAATTGATGGTAAATTACCAAATCTGCCTCCTATAAATTGGAGCACTCCCCAATGACATTTGGATCTTATATTTATGTGTTTAAACTCGATTTAGACCCATTTGAAAGTCATAAGGTTGCCACTCTTCAATGGCATAAGATAGCCCTCTTGGATCCGTATCAACCAATGCCAAAGGAGCAGCCTTTATGCCACATCACTCTATGCACACACACACACTAGCAAAGATGGCTTAAAACTAGAGTGCTAGCTCTAATCTTTATGTACTTGGCTATGGGTATTCAAGTGAAGACACAAGATCTATTCTTGTTCTTCCTAAGGTTCACTAATGGCTGACCAAAATCCAAAGGAAGAAGAAAAAGTCATTTACCCTTGTGAGTGGCGGCACAAAGAGAGGGAAAAAACTAACTAGGGCAAATAGAATTAATCAATTTATATCACTAGATTAGGAAAACTTGTGATGGCCGAAATCCCCTAGAATTAAGTCTAATTTTCTGCCTCCATCACTTCTTAATAAAGCCATTTAAATTAATTCAAATTCTAATAGGTTTTTAAATTCAAATTAATTTAAATGTGCATTAGTCATTTAATAAAAAAAAAACTACTTCTTTAGGGTTCATAGTTGCCGAATTCAACTAGGATTCCTAGCTTGAATTTTGGCCACATTAATTCCCACTCAAGTATTATATCTTAATTAAATACAATTTAGTATTTAATACTCAATTACATTAATTAATTCAAGATAATTAATTAATTGAAATTAAACCTACTAATGCCGAAATTCCCTCTCTCATGGACCAAGGTCTATTTAGCAATTTTAATACCCATTACATACATTAATTTGACTTTAAATAAAAGCCCAAATTAATGCCCAATACTCTATTTAAATATTTTAAGCCCAATGCTTTGTGTGCGATCCTATAGGTCCATTTAATATTGGCAATAAATTAATAAATAATCCAAAGACTATATATATTCTCTAGCAAGATATTATATTATTCCAAATTAAATAAAAATGCAAATGGAATTTAGTGACCTAATCAAATTTTGCATAGTCCCTTACCCATAAATATCAGAATTAATATAAGGCATGAAACTAGTCATCCTTATATATATACTAATTCCTTTCTTGATTTCTAGTAACACTAAACTCTCAAATAAATAATGATTACTCATTATTTCATCTCGGTATGGCCATACACTTCTTAGTTTACTGATCAACTGGCCGATGATATTTTCTTTCTTATCGAGAGGAGTAATCACTTTACTTCTCTCATTCTCTCTAACATGAATCAGTGCATACCTAAGCATACCCATACTTGTCACTCTGTTACGAGTACCTTAGGTGTATGTCAAAGTACGCAGTAATTCATAAAGAGTTTTATAGAGATTTTAGGTCTAAGAACTCCGATGCAAAATTTGCACATGAGAAACACTTATGACTTGTTCCATATAGTGCTCTCATGAACAAATCAAATCCAGATACCATGTTCTAAACATGTATCTATGATCTTTATTGGACACTTTAGTCTTTATGATCCGTAAGACATAACTCATCTTATCAGAGAGAGCATATTAGTCTTAATTCATTTGTTATTCCTATAACAACAATTGACTAGCGATATTTAGAATGAAGCCTCAATTGTTTCAAGGTCTTACAACCATGTGCCTCACACAAGATAACTTAAACTGAAATAACATTCTTGGATAGTTCTATCATCTAATATGCATAGGAATATAATAGATAAAACAAATGCCTCATTTATTAACTTAAATATTTTATAACAATGTATTGGGGCTAGGGCTTACACTAACAGTCTCGTATATTACTCTTGGATCAAATGGCCTAACATCTTAAGATGTTATAACACAAACCCATTTATTTGTTACCTAGGTCCTGGCATCCCTTTCCATGTTAAGTACAACCTAAATTCGCAACCCATGCCTCACAAAGATTATCGGGTGCATCTAGGACTCTTAGTCTACGTGACCGTTGATCGATGCCTTGACATGTTTGGAATTAGGGAGGCAATTTTATGACTTACTATTTTAGGGATTTATTTTATTATGGCTTACATGGCATACGCTTTGTCATCCATTCATAGCATGTATATATATAAGTTCATAAAGTAAAGTGTGACAAACATGGGCCCAAAAACCTACAACTAAAATTCTATACTATTACATATGAATCTTCAAGTTAGGTTTCTCCACTCCGGTGGGCTTCGTCTTGATTTACAAAGTCTTCAAATAAATTCTATACTAAAAAATAAATGAAACTTTTACAATAATCCATAATGGCACGCATGCCATATTTAATTACATAACCCACGGCCTGTGAATGCACCATGCATATCCATTCATCACACAAAATAAGTAAACAAATATACACAACATTAATGGATAAAACAAAGTCCAATTTTAATTAATTAAGCCTAGCCCATTAATGGAAATTGTGTACTTGTACTTTTAAGAGAATACCTCATGATGGGCCTGGGCCGAAGCCCAATGGACTAAATCCTCTTATTAAATAAGCTCTCTTAAAAGCCCAAAACACAAATTAGTTAGATTTGTGCCATAAATCAACTCTAGTGTAATTTCCAATTTTTCCATTTTCAATATTATGCCATATAGCCCATAAACATTAAAAATACACATAATATGAACCAATATGAATTAGAACATAAAAATTCATGAAAAACATATACCACATATGGCATTGATAACAAAACAAACAAACAACGTGAAACTAGTTGTTTAATGCTCATATAATGGAACAAACGATGTACAAACACTTAAAACGATTTATAAGCCATTTAATAACTTAAATAATGTCATAAACATTGAGTTAAGTTTCTGTTCAGATCTGATCTAAATGTGTTTTTTCCATTTTAATCAAATCAAAACAAACAATGTTGATTAAACATGCAACAAACACAAACTAGTTATTGTTTTATGTGATTTGTAAATTAATCAATTAAATTTTCATGGACCAGGATTAAAATCATTTTAAAAACATCTCTAGACCTATTATTAATATTCTAAAATCACTTAAAATTATTCCCAACACATTTTTACATTTAATTTTAGGAAACTAGTTGTTTACAAATGCATATCATGCAAACAAGCACCTAGTTTCATGATTAACGTGTACAATTAAGTATAGATAATTAAAACAAACCATGAACAAGTCTAATAACATCTTAGGATAGTATATTAACATGTCATAATTATTATAATGCCTAATTAATCATTTAAAATCATTTTTACACTCAACCAATGCAAAAAACTCAAAACAGAAAATTTCAGCATTACGTTTCATGCAACAAACAATTTTTAATCAAGTTGTAACGCATCACACATGATAACTTGAACTGGAACAACATTCTTGAATAGTTCTATCATTTGATATGTACAGGAATACAATAGATAAAACAAATACCTCATTTATTAACTTGAATATTTTATAACAATGTTTTGGGGCTAGGGCTTACACTAACATTTTGAATTATACCAAATTGATACTAAGATGGCCAAAGCATCTGCTAGATAATTTTCCTCTCTAGGCATATATCTAAAAGTACAGACTTTGAATTGGTTGCTTAGAGCTTTTATGTACTTGAGATAAGGTAGTAACCATTCTTCATTGATCGACTATTCACCCTCACTTGATGAATTACCAAAGATGTATCTCCAAACACTTCTGTGGATTTTGGTTCAACAGCTAATAAGGCTTCCAACCCGAATATGCAAGCTTTATATTCAACTTTATTGTTTGCAACTTTGTATCTCAGTTTCTTAGCTAGTGGCATTTTCTCTCCTTCTAGGGTCACCATGATCACTCCCACTCCTTCTTCTTCATTGTTTGGAGCCCTATCAAAGTACATTTGCTAATATTACACCATTGTAGCTACAATGTGCTCAGTAGGAAATTCATAAGTTACACCTTCTTCTTCTATAGGTTGATCAACTAGAAACTCTACTACTACTCTTTCTTTAATGGTTTTCCTAGTGATGTATTCTTTTTTAAACTATTGTAAGAGGATTAACCATCTTTTCATTTTCCCTAAGAGTAAAGGTGCTTTTTATAGATACCTAAGAGGGTTCTCTTTAGCCACTGCTTGTGTCCTATAGGAATAAAAGTAGTGTCTTAATTTCTTTAATGCCCATATAACTGTTAAATAGATTTTCTCAACTTCTACATACTTTGCTTCATAAGAAAGAAACTTCTTGCTGAGGTAGTACACTATATACTCAATTCCAAAGTCATCTTCTTAAGCCATCATTGTTCCTACTGAACTATCATCTATGGCCAGATATAAAATCAGAGGCTTACCTAATTGGGGCAATCTTAACACTTATGGATGGAGAAGGTATTCTTTGATTTTATCGAATGCTTTTTCGAAATCCTTACTCCAAATCACTAGCTGCTTCTTCATTAGAAATTTGAAAATTGGCCCGCAAATTGAAGTTAACCTGGCTATGAACCGACTGATGTATTAGATTCTCCCTAAAAATCCTTTAACTTCCTTTTCCTTTCGATGTATTGGTATCTCTCTATACCCCTCACTCTATCATGATCTACCTCCATACCTTTTTAGCTCACTATATGTACTAAAAGCTTACTTGAGGTAACCCCAAAGATGTACTTTTTCAGGTTAAGATAAAGATTGTACTTATGGATCCTTTGGAAGAATTTTTCTAATGCTTAGAAATGACCTTCGTGGATAACTAAATTGATCATCATGTCATCCACATATATGTCTACCTCCTTGCGAATTAAGTCATCGAGTATCCTAGTTGCCATCCTTTAATAGGTAACATATTAATTTTTAAGTCAAAAGGTATAACCTGGTAGGCATATGTACCCTACTCTGTTATAAAAGCTATCTTAATTCAGTCCACTATCTTGTTTAAAATTTGGTTATACCTTTTAGACCCATCCAAAAAATTATATATGGCATAGGTGGCTACAATATCCACTAGGACATCTATGTGAGGCAGGGGAAATTGTCTCTAGGACAAGCCTTGTTCAATTACTTATAAGCCACACAAACACTAACTCTTCCATCCTTCTTAGCCACATAGACTACATTTGCTAGCCACAAAGGGTACTGAACTTCCACTAGCAACTTAGCTTTTATCTATTTTCTCACTTCTTTTTTATCCTTTTTAACCCACTCTAGTCTAAGTCTCTTAAGCTTCTGCTTGACTGGCTTGTATCCCAGATATGTTGGAATGGTATGGTTAGCAATTTCTTGATCTATTCTCAGAATGTCTTCATAGGTTCAGGCAGAGACTTTTTCAAAATTTTTAATATTTTTTAAAATTTTTCTCTCTTCAGGAGTTATGCTTGATGCCAATAACATTTCTTTTGGATTCTCTTTGATTTTGAGATTAAATAAACATGTGTTTGTTAAGTTAATGTCAAATATGAATGATTCATGATTATGATTATGCATATTGAAATAAGAAGAAACATCAAACAAGTAAGAAAAATCATTCATCTTATTAATAAAATCAAAAAAGCAATTAATGTTCTCATCAAAAAGTTCAAGAACGTAAAAAATATCAATAAAAATATTTTCTTCAATCTTGGCCACATCATATGTCTCTCCAACCTCAACCTCGGATGGACTTTCAGCCTCAATCTTCCTTTTGTCCTTCAACTACATAACAAGTAACTTCTCTACTATAACCTCTTTAGACATTTCCTTATCCTAAGCAAAATGATCTAAAAGAATCTCTTCATCCTAGAAACCCTCAACTGGCTTGATAATCCCTTATTCCTAGACATAGACATCATTGAATAGCTCAAAGCCCGGTACTACTCCATCCCTAATCAGCTGAGGTTCATTCTTTCTATAATAAAGGCAGATACTTGAAGCTAGCACGAAGCTCTGTGAGATATGATGGATCTTTTTTGCTATTTTCTTCTCATTGACCTTCTGATTGGTACCAATAAAGCCTAACCCCTCCTTATCCTTCTAACCTTTTATAGCTATAACAGTCTAAAGCCTTTGGGAATTCTTGCCTAAACTAGCACCCGGTAGGAAATTCATCTTCTTCAACATGTTGACAACCTGAGGACTATCAGTGAAGCTACCTTTACCTTTTTCACCACTGATAGCTGATATATGAAACCCACTAAATGGTTGTTTTGATATCTCGAGTGTAGATACCTAATTTTCCCTAATAGCTTTAATAGTGACTACTTAATAGCTTTAATAGTGACTACTTGACCATCATGGGGAATTTTTATCATTTGATCCAATATAGAAGGAATCTCATTCAACTTACGATACTGTGGCCTTCCTAACAGCACAGAGAAGTTAGTTGGCATAGCTAGCACCACAAATTTAGCTTCTATTTTAGTGGGATTTATCTACATTATAGCCTTAAAGATCCCAACAACTTGCCTTTTGGAATTGTCAAAAGCAAAAATGGTTAAATCAGACTTGTTCAACATACTTTTATAAACCTAAAAGCTAGAATTCCTACTAAAGGACAAACATTGATAGATGGTCCATCATCCAACATCACACATGCTATGTGCTTAACATTCACTTGGGCCTTAATATATAAAGGGAGGTTATGATTTCTTCCTTTAGTAGGCAAGTCTATATCAGACTACATGACATTCACTCCAGTCCCTCCCTTAACCAAGTCTAGTATCTCAAAAGGTGAGATAGTAGTGGCAACTATAGATTCATGTAGGACTTTTCAGATGTCAATAGGCATCGAGTTTCCTTTATCCTTATTCTCTGTAGGGGTATCCCAATAATCAATCATCGAAATTAGCGAATTTCTTTCACTTAGCTCAGTTACTTTAGAGGTGGAATGGGTATGACCATTTACTCATTGCTATATAGGTCTATCATGACATACCACTTAGGTAGACTCAACCTGATCATAAACACTGGAGGTAGAACAACATTTTAACCTCTTTTCTTCTTTTTATCTCTCTTTCCAGGATCTAAAATATGTTTCTATCTATATCTTGATTTTTTTTCCTTAGGCTATGATAATAATAAGTCAAATGCCCAGTATGATGATGGTATGCACAGTACTAATCTTCCTTATGATGGGGTAATCTTTGACTCTTTACAAGCCTTAGGGGAAATAGCTAAAACTTCCCTTCCTTTCTCAAATGGTCTAGGACCTAAGACAGTGACTTAACCAAATTAGAATAATGTCTCTGACTAGCCTCCATGGTAGATACTTCTACACTCTTACCAGTCATGTTTGAGCCACTGTTGTTCCTGGCTGCTTTGTTATTGCTGAGGTTTCTTCTGGCATTCTTGTTGCTCACCCTCTAGTTAGGTACTCTCTTTTAGCTTTTAAGGTTATATACTTCAAAGACTCCCAGTCCTTTAAGCTCTTCAACTTTAAACTATCTTTTAAATATAGGCTTGCATTTTTTATAAACAACTTGATCTGATTAGCTATGTCAGGCTTCCTTCTCATCTCCATCACCCTATTTCTCCATCTAGTGAGGTACTCATGGAAAGATTCATCAAGCTTTTAGTAAAAAAGTTTGAGGTCTTTCAGGGTGACCTCCATTCTGGTACTGCAATCATATTATTTTAGAAACTCTTCTATTAATAGATCCTAATCCTCCTTAGTATGCCTATCTAACCCATGGTACCAATCAATTATAGGACCATTCAAGCTCAAACAAAAGTTTTCTACTTTTTATTTCTTGGTAAGAGTTATTCCCTTCATTATCAGCGTATACTGCTTTACATAGGTGAAAGGGTTTGAAATGCCATAAAACCTTGGCAAATTAGGCATTTAAATTTCCAGGGCAATGGCTTATCCCCATCTAAGTCCCTATCTTCAAGGTTCCTACCCCTAACGGTTGACAGCAACCTAGATATGGTTTCAATCTTCTCTTCCATCTTCTTGAAAGTTAGATCCTCAGCATTAGGACCTCTAACCCTTATGTTCACTATTAGAGGGACATAATTTTCATCTTTTCCTATATAAAGTCTTCTTTAGGGTCATGTATCTTTTCTTTCCTTGGTGGATCTTAAGGCACAGTAGCCTCGTTCGCGGTAATATCCCCAACATATGTTGGCTCTGCTGCCGTATAAGTAAATACTAAAGGCCGAGTTCCAATATTTGGTGCAATGGAAGCCACCATCCCGCCAATCATAGCCATAAGCCTCTTTCTAAAATCTTGAAACCTCCTATCCAATCTTTTGTCCAAATCATCCTACATAATCGAAGTCTCAGTGAGAGAAACATTCAACCTTTCTATCAAGAATGGAAACCTTGCTATCATATCATCAGCTAATCTCCTAGTCTTATTCATCCTACTAGTTTATTCAATTGATCGTCTAACATTTTTTATCTTATCCCTTGACTGCTTTCTAACAACTAATATGAATCCAACTTAAAACTAACCTTTAAACCAAATTTTAAACCTGAACTTAACCTCAGTAGCCCAAATATAAATCTTTAAACTAGGTGATTGTCTAACCCTCTAGACTATATAGATGAGTCTATGATGGCTACAAAAGTCAGATGATAGGAATGATGCATGGTGAATGATACATGAATATGGTATATACATGATGCATGAATACAATATATGCTTTCATTAGGCATCAATCATAATCACACACTAGCATAAACAAAGCCTTCCAACCTTATTACTTCTACATAGGAGGTTATGTGAACTCTTTCCTATATGGGCTTAACCTATGGGTCAATAGGTATCCAATGGATGCGTATGGTGCATGGTAAAAAATTGATAGCATAACTTCTCTAATTAAAGGTGCAGGTATATGGGTTCTGCCCATCATGTATTTTCACTAATTCGTATAGATCAGGTTAAGCCCACTAGGGTATGCTAGCCTTTAACTAGTACCCTCTTAATTTATTTAAGATTGGTTAATGCATAAAGTTCCCTATAGAAGGCAAACATGATTATGGTTATACAACCAATAGGAAGTTGCTATTGTCATTACATAGGTTTAAGTCAAGTGCGATGAGACATTAGGGCTACCCAAGCATGGTCATTGCCAATAAGTCTAGCTCATCATAAGCATAACGACCAATAGATCACCATTTTATACTAGCTTGGGCTGGTGGATCTCCTTGACACCTCCCTACATTAAGTGAAGGTAGGGCTTGCTTTAGGATAGTACCAGGGCTAAAAAATGGATGTCTAACTTAATTTTAAAGCTCTAAGATGAATACAAGAAATGCAATTTAGAAATAAGATAGGATTAATAACAAAACCCAATTGTAAAAAACTTAATGAAGATGTTTTTAAGAGCAAGGTCTCTTTAGTCCCTACTAAAGTTGCCACTGTGATGCATACCGGAGCCATAAGTCAATTTTAGTTGGGTTTTCAGATACCTGCATTTAAGGTTTAAGATTGAATGAGGCTCACTTTTAATCATGAATTTGCCACTTCACCATAAAAAAGGGATCAAGGCCAATTTATGGTTGGGAGTCAATCCATAAAGACATCTACTAATAGGCCCAAAAAGGTAGGTGTCATGGAGTTGCCAGCTGACAAAATATCAAAAAATGAATCTTAACATTTTGATGCCAAAATAAAGATTAGTGTTCGGGACATGACTCTTATTAGTTATCTCAATTAGGTGTTGTTTTAGAAGTGGGTTTTAAAATTAATCCCCTCTCATCTCTTATACACTGTATGATAAGGATCCAAAAGGGCTATCTTATGCCTTTGAAGAGGGGCAACCTTATGACTTTTGAATGGGTCTAAATGTAGTTCAAACACATAAATAAAAGATACAAATGTCATTGGGGCATGCTCCAATTTATAAGAGGCAAATTTGGTGCTTTACTATCAATTATGGGCTTAAAATATATAGTCAAGCCTTTGGGTTAATGCTCCATAAAGGGAAGCCTAAAGTGAGGATAAAGGAACCCTTATGGGTTTAAAATAGCCTAAATGAAGACTCAAGCCTTAGAAGAACATGTGCAAGTCATGTGCGACATGTGCAAATCATGTACGGGGCATGTGCAAGTGGAAGACATATGCATAGCATGTGATATTTATGTAGTAGGGCTTTTGTATTCATAGTTAATTAATTTAGGCCTATTTAACAAAATTTGACTTTTATTTAAGTGAGACATGTGACTTTATTAAAATTTATGTGTACGGAACCCCAAGGATAAAGAACCTGAAATCCCTTGAACATACGCTTTGATTTTAAAAGACAAAAAAGACAAATACCCTCCCTATTGAAACCCCAAACAGCACGTGAATGGAAATGCAAATAATCAAAATAATAAGAATAAGAAAATGCCATAATCAAATGACTGATAAGTAATCCTAATTCTTGATGCAATAGAAAAGAAAGCAAACAATCTCACAATCTTTCTAAAGAATTTTGGCTAAGCCAAGAGAAGTATTAGTGTAAACCCTAGCCCTAATACATTGTTATAAAACATTCAGGTTAATAAATGAGGCATTTATTTTATTTATTGTATTCCTGTGCATATCAAATGATAAAACTATCCAAGAATGTTATTTCAGTTTAAGTTATCATGTGTGAGGCACATGGTTATAAGACCTTGAAACATTTGAGACTTCATTTTAAATATCCCTAGTTAGTCATTGTTATGGAAATAACAATGAATTAAGACTAGTATTCTCTATCTGATAAGTTGAGTTCTGTCTTACGAATCATAAGGACTAGAGTGTCAATTAGAGATCATAGATACAAGTTTTGAACATGGTATCTGGATTTGATCCGCTCATGAGAACACTACATGGTACAAGTCATAAGTGTTTCTCAATTGCAAGTTTTACATTGGAGTTCTTAGACCTAAAATCTCTATGAAATCCTTTATGAACTAATGTATACTTTGACATACACCTAACGTACTCGTAACAGGGTGACAAGTATGGGTATGATTGGGCATACACTAATTCATCGTAGAGAGCATAAGGGAAGTAAAGGATTACCCCTCTCGATAAGAGAGAAAATATCACCGGCCAATTGATCAATGAACTGAGAAGTGTATGGCCATACCAAGATGAAATAATGAGCAATCATTATTTATCTAAGAGTTCAATGTCACCAAAATATCAAGAAAGGAATTAATATATATAAGGATGACTAGTTTCATGCCTTATATTAATTCTGATATTTATAGGTAAGGGAATATACAAAATTGCATTAGGTCACTAAATGCCATTTGTATTTTTATTTAATTTGGAATGCTATAATATCTTGCTATAGAATATATATAGCCTTTGGATTATTTATTAATTCATCGCCAATATTAAATAGACCTATAGGATCGCACAAAAAGCATTGAACTTAAGATATTTAAAATAAAGTATTAGGCATTAATTTGGGCTTTTATTTAAAGTCAAATTAATATCAATAATGGGTATTAAAATTGGTTAATGGATCTTGGTCTATGAGAGAGGAAAAATCGGCATATGCTAGGTTAATTTCAATTAATTAATTATCTTTGGATAATTAAGGTAATTGATTTTAAATCATAATAGCATTTAAATCAAGATACAACACTTAATTAGGAGAGAGTGTGGCCGAAATTCAAGGTAGAATCCTAATGAATTTCGACAAGTGCAAAATCCCTAATTAAGTGGTGGAATTTGATTAAATGACTAATGCCATTTTAAATTAATTTGAATTTAAAATACTAAAGAAATTTGAATTAATTTAGATCACTTAATTAGGAAGAGATGGAGGCTGAAATTACAACCTAAACCTAGTAGATTTTGGCATCTAAAGGGATTCCTAAATAAGTGATATAAATTGATTAAAATTATTTTTGCCTGGGTTAGGTTTTTCTCTCTCTCTCTCTATGACAAAATTTCAAGGGGAAAGAATTATTTCTTTTTTTGTTGTATTTTGGGCAGCCATTGAAAACCCTAGAGGAATAACAAGATCAAATCTTGTGTCTTCATTCAATACCCATTGCTAAATACAAAAGATTAGAGCTAGCACTCTCATTTTAAGCTGACTTTGCAAGTATGTGTGTGAACATAGAGCGGTGTGGCACAAAGGTAGCACCTTTGGCATTGGATATCGAGATCTAAGGTATATAAGTCCATCTTATATACTGGTCACTGCAAAAATCAAGTTTTAAAGTGCATTCAAGGATGTAAGTTTGTTAAAAAAACCCTAAAATTGCATGTTTCGATTCTATTTGTATATTGCATTGCATGTATGATCAAAAGTTTTAATTTTTCCGTTGCATGATCATTATATTCATGCCATGTGATATCCCTTTAGTTGTATCAAAGCCTAATCATGCTTGTTTTAGTGCTTTGGATGCATTACAACTTTATTAAACATCGTTCGTTACATAAAACGTGATGCTGAAATTTTCAGTTTTGAGTTTTTTACATTTGTTGAGTGTAAAAATGATTTTAATTTATTAAGTAGGTATTATAATGATTATGACATGTTAATATACTGTCCTAAGATGTTCTTAAACATGTTCATGGTATGTTTTAATTATATATACCTGATTGTACATGTTAATTATGAAACTAGGTGCTTGTTTTCATGATATGCATTTTAAACAACTAGTTTCTCAAAATTTAAATGTAAAACTTGTTTGGCATGTTTGTAAGTGATTTTCAAATATTAAAAACAGGTCTGGACATGTTTTAAAATGATTTTAATTCTGGTCCATCACAATTTAATTGATTAATTTACAAATTACTTAAAACAATGACTAGTTTGTGTTTATTGCATGTTTAATCAATATTGTTTGTTTTGTTTTGATTAAAATGGAAAAAAAATTAGATCAAATCTAAACAGAACCTTAACTCAATTTATATCACCTTATTTAAGTTATTTAATAGCTCATAAAATCATTTTCAGTGTTTGTGCATCGTTTGTGGCATTATGTGAGCATTAAACAACTAGTTTCATGTTGTTTGTTCGTTTTGTTATTAATATCGTATGTGATATATTTTCTTTATGAATTTTTTTGTTTTAATTCATTTTGGTTCATATTATTTGTATTTTTAATATTTATGGGCTGTATGACATAATATTAAAAATGGCAAAATTGAAAATTATACTAGAGTTGATTCATGGCACAAATCTAACTAGTATGTGTTTTGGGCTTTTAAGAGAGTTTATTCGATAAGAGGATTTAGTCCATTTGGCTTTGGCTCAGGCCCATCACGAGGTCTTCTCTTGAAAGTACAAGTACATAATTCCCATTAATAGGTTGGGCTTAATTAATTAAAATTGGAGTTTATTTTATCCATAAATGTTATGTATATTTGTTTGCTTGTTTTTGTGTGATGAATGGATATGCATGGTGCATTCATGGACCCTGAGTTATGTAATTAAATATGGCATGCATGCCATTATGGATTATTGTAAAAGTTTCATTTATTTCTTAGTATAGAATTTATTTGAAGACTTTGTAAATCAAGACGAAGCACATCGGAGTGGAGAAGCCTAACTTGAAGATTCATATGTAATAGTATAGAATCTTAGTTGTAGGTTTTTGTGCCCATGTTTGTCATGCTTTACTTTATGCACTTATACATATACATTCTATGAATGGATGAAAAAGCGTATGCCATGTAAGCCATAATAAAATGAATCCCTAAAATTGTAAGTCATAAAGTTGCCTCCCTAATTTCAAACATGTCAAGGCATCGATCATCGGTCACATAGACTAGGAGTCCTAGATGCGTCCGATTATCTTTGTGAGCTATGGGTAGTGAATGTAGGTTGGACTTAACATGGAAAGGGATGCCTAAACCTAGGCAACGAATAAATGGGTTGTGCTATAACATCTTAAGATGTTAGCCCATTTGATCCAAAAGTCATGTATGAGACATGATTGGAGTTTTTCTACCTAAGTAACTTAACACTTTAGGTGTACAAGCTCAGCTTGACTAATGAGTTGTTGTGAAAAGTGGATCTTGGCCCACATTAAATCACTAACTTGAATTATTTAAAGGGATATTAATTCAGTTTGTGGGATTTTATTAAGACCTCATTTAATCTTGCTAAATTTATATTATTGTAGATTGAAAAATGGCTTCTTCAAACAACAACTTTTCATTGTGATCGGTCCTAAAAAAGGAAAAATTGAATGGCACCAATTTCGTAGACCGGTCTCAAAACTTGAGAATTGTTCTTAAGTAAGAGAAGAATTTGTATGTTTTGGATGCACCCTTGCCCGACGAACCTGCAAGGAATGCCTCTGCAGTTCAAAGGGAAACCTTTGAGACTAACAAGAGTGACTCCAATGATGTGACCTGTCTGATGCTAGCCACTATAGTGCCCAATTTGCTAAAGCAATTCATGGACCAAGAGGCTTATGCGATCATGGTGCACCTCAAGGAGATGTTCCAAGAACAAGCTCATCACGAGAGGTTCGTGACAACAAAGGCCGTGATTTCTTGTAAAATGGCTGCAGGTACTCCTGTTAGTACACATATACTCAAGATGAAAGGGTATCTTGATACTCTTGAGAAGCTTGAGGTACAAGTCCCAAAGGAATTGGTCATTAACTTGATCTTAGGTTCATTGACTGATTATTATGATCCATTTGTTATGAATTATAACATGCATGTAATGAACAAGACAGTCATCGAGCTTCATGGGATGCTTAAGAATGTTAAAGAGAACATTCGACAAACCAATCCCATACTTATAGTTCAAGAGGGCATTAAGAAGGGACCCACTAAGGGTAAAAGGAAAGGAAAGGCTAAACCCAAGAATGATCAAGCATGGCCTAAGTCTAGTGGGAGTGCACCTCAGACCCAACCCAAGCCCAAGGCATAAAAGTTCAAAGAGAGTGAGAGCATGTGCTTCCATTGCAACAACATAGGGTATTGGAGAAAGAATTGCACTCTCTTCAAGGAAGAACAAAATAAGAATGGAGCCAATGTGTCCAGTTCTGGTATTTTTGTTGTTAAAATTAACCTTTTTATTTCTAACACTTGGGTTTTGGATACCGGTTGTGGTTCTCACATTTGTTCAAATGTAAAAAGGCTAAGAAATAGAAGGTTACTAGGGAAGAGTGAAATGGACCTTCGTGTGGGGAATGGAGCACGAGTTGCGGCCATAAAGATAGGCGACTATTGACTCACTTTACCTTTTAGATTATGTTTAGATTTAATGAATTGTTATTTTATGCCTGCTATGAGCAAAAACATTATTTCAGTTTCATCTTTGGTTATGGGTGGATTTGACTTTGGTATTAATCATGGCAATATTCATATTCGTCGTTAAGGCATTTTATATGGCACTACTATGTTACAAAATGGCCTTTATATCCTTGATCTACAAAACAGAGAATCCATATACAACATTAATACAAAAAGGGTTAAATCAAACGAATTGAACCCTACTTACTTCTGGCATTATCGCTTAGGATATGCAAACGAAAAATGCATTTCAAGACTCCATAAATTTGGAGTGCTTGGGTCATTCGATTTGCAATCTTATGACACATGCGAGCCATGTTTGCATGGAAAGATGACAAAGAGTCCTTTTAATGAGAAAGGTGAGAGGACTAGTGACTTATTAGGATTAATACACACCGATGTATGTGGACCATTAAGTACACAGGCTAAAGGTGGTTTTAGTTACTTCGTAGCATTCACAGATGACTTCAGTAGATATAGCTACATCTATCTGATGAAGCACAAGTCTGAAACTTTTGAAAAATTCAAAGAGTTTAAGAACGAAGTAGAAAACCAACTTGGCAAAAGTATAAAATCCATTCTATCAGATCGAGGTGGCGAAAACATAAGTCAAGAGTTTGATGGTCATCTAAAAGAGTATGGAATTATTTCACAGCTCACTCCTCCTAGAACACTATAATGGAATGGTGTGTCCGAATGGAGGAATCAAACTCTATTGGACATGGTTCGATTAATGATGAGTCAAGCTAATCTTCCTGTCTCTTTTTAGGATTATGCATTAGAAACTATTGCATTTTTATTAAACCGCACTCCAACTAAAGCATTTGAGAAGACACCATATGTATGGATTGGGAAAGAGCCCAATATATCTTTTCTCAGAATTTGGGGTTGTGAAGTACATGTTAAGAAATTAACATTTGACAAACTAGAGTCCAAATCTATTGTCTACTTATTTGTGGGTTATCCCAAAGAAACAAAGGGATACAAATTTTACTCACAATCCGAGAACAAAGTGTTTGTTGCTCGCAAGGCTGTTTTCTTGGAAAAGGAATTCCTTCTCAAGAAAGATAGTGGGAGTAAAGTAAAACTTGGAGAAATTCAAGTGTCACAAACTCCTGTAGAGGATGAGTTTGAAATAGGATCAAGTTCACAACCAGTTGTGGAACAAGAACCCATTGCACAAGAACCTAGAAGGTTCAATAGGGTACGACAAGAGATTGAGAGATACAGATTTCTAATCACTGATAGTGATACTATTGAGTTAGTGGATCGTGAGGATCTAACTACCTATCGAGAAGCTATTGAGAGCCCTAACTCAAAAAATTGGCTAGGAGCCATGAAATATGAGATGTAATCAATATACAATAACCAGGTTTGGACCTTGGTTGATCCACCGAAAGGTGCTAAGGTATTTGAATGCAAGTGGCTATTTAAACTCAAATCTGATAAGACCTACAAAGGTAGACTAGTAGCAAAAGGTTTCAGACAAACTCATGGTGTAGATTATGATGAGACCTTTTCTCCTGTAGTCATGCTAAAATCCATTAGGATCTTGCTTACCATAGCTACATATCATGACAATGAGATATGGTAAATAGATGTTAAAACTGCTTTCCTTAACTAAAATCTCTTCGAGGATGTGTATGTGACATAGCCTGAGGGTTTTGTTAACCTAAGCATCCTAAGAAGGTTTATAAGCTTCAGAAATCCATTTATGGATTGAAGCAAGCATCCTAGAGTTGGAATCTCCATTTTGATAAAGCAGTCAAAGAATTTAACTTCATCAAGAAGGAAGATGAGCCTTGTGTGTACAAGAAGGTTAGTGGGAGCATAATAGTGTTTCTGGTCCTATATGTGGACGACATCTTTCTCATTGAGAATGACATTCCAACATTGCAAAAGGTTAAGCAATGGTTGGGGAAGTGTTTCTCAATGAAAAAATTAGGTGAAGTCGAGACAATACTTGGTATTCAGATCTATAGAGATCGATTGCGTCGACTATTGGGACTAAGTCAAGAAAAGTACATAGACAAAATACTAAAGCAATTTAGTTTGGGAAACTCAAAGAAAGGATACATACCTTTGGCTTTGGGAGTTCCTTTGACTAAAGAACAGTGTCCTAAAACCAAAGAGGAAAGGGACAGCATGAGTAGAATCACATATTCATTTGCTATTGGATCTATCATGTATGCTATGTTATGTACTAGGTTGGATGTTGCTCATGCACTGAGTATAACCAGTAGGTTTCAGTAAGACCTCGGTGAGAAGCACTAGTCTGCTGTAAAGGGGATTCTAAAGTACCTACGAAGAACTAAGGATCACTTCTTGGTGTATGGTGGTCAAGAAGAGCTCATCATACAAGGTTATGCTAATGCTGCTTTTCAAACTAACACTCAAGACTCAATATTGCAATTTGGTTTTGTTTTTGTTTTGAACAGTGGTGCTGTCAGCTGGAGAAGCTCGAAGACAGAGATCGTAGCCAACTCAACTATAGAATTTGATTATATTGCAGCGAGTGAGGCTATTTAGATTAAAAATTTCATTTCTAGATTAGGAGTGCTCCCAAGCATCCTAGATCTATTAGAAATTTTCTGTGACAACAACGGGGCCATTGCATAGGCAAAGGAGTCACAGGTACACCAGAAATCCAAACACTAGCAAGATAGCAAGTGAAAATAATGTAGCAGATCCATTAATGAAATAATTGCATCCAAATTCGCACGAAGCTCATTTGAGAGCATTCGGTCTTAGGGCTATGCCCAATTAGGACTAGTGCTAGTGAGAGATTATTAGTGTAATCCCTAGCCCTAATACATTGTTATAAAACATTCAGGTCAATAAATAAGGCATTTGTTTTATCTATTGTATTCCTATCCATATCAAATGATAGAACCATCCAAGACTGTTGTTTTAGTTTAAGTTATCATCTGTGAGGCATATGGTTGTAAGACCTTGAAACATTTGATACTTCATTCTAAATATCCCTAGTCAGTCATTGTTATGGGAATAACAATGAATTAAGACTATTATGCTCACTCTGATAAGTTGAGTTGTCTTATGGATCATAAGGACTAGAGTGTCAATCAGAGATTATAGATACATATTTAGAACATGGTATCTGGATTCGATCCACTCATAAGAACACTACATGGTACAAGTCATAAGTGTTTCTCAATTGCAAGTTTTGTATTGGAGTTCTTTGACCTAAAATCTCTAGGAAACCCTTTATGAATTAATGTGTACTTTTACATACACCTAACATACTTGTAACAGGATGACAAGTATGGGTATGATTGGGCATACACTAATTCATGTTAGAAAGCATGAGGGAAGTAAAGGGATTACCCCTCTTGATAAGAGAGAAAATATCACCGGCCACTTGATTAGTGAACTGAGAAGTGTATGGCCATACCGAGATGAAATAATGAGTAATCATTATTTATCTAAGAGTTCAGTGTCACTGAACTATCAAGAAAGGAATTAATATATATTAGGATTTCTAGTTCAATAACTTATATTAATTCTGATATTTATGGGTAAGGGATTATGCAAAATTGCATTAGTTCACTACATGCCATTTGCATTTTCATTTAATTTTGAATACTATAATATCTTACTAGAGAATATATATATAGCGTTTGGATTATTTATTAATTCATTGCCAATATTAAATGGACTTATAGGATTGCACACAAAGCATTGGGCTTAAGATATTTAAAATAAAGTATTGGGCATTAATTTGGGCTTTTATTTAAAGTCAAATTAATGTGGATAATGGTTATTAAAATTGCTTAATGGATCTTGGTCCATGAGAGAGGAAAAATCAGCATATACTAGGTTAATTTCAATTAATAAATTATCTTTGGATAATTAAGGTGATTGATTTTAAATCCTAATAGCATTTGAATCAAGATACAACACTTAATTAGAAGAGAGTGTGGCCAAAATTCAAGGTAGAATCCTAGTGAATTTTGGCATGTGCAAAATCCGTAATTAAGTGGTGGACTTTGATTAAATGACTAATGCCATATTAAATTAATTTGAATTTAAAATACTAAAGGAATTTGAATTAATTTGGATCACTTAATTAGGAAGAGATGGAGCCTAAAATTACTACCTAAACCTAGTAAATTTCGGCATCTAAAGGGATTCCTAAATAAGTGATATAAATTGATTAAAATTGTTTTTACCTAGGTTAGGTTTTTCTCTCTCTCTATCTCGTTGCCAAAATTTCAAGGGGAAAGAATTCTTTTTTTTGCTCTTATGTTTTGGGCAGCTATTAAAAACCCTAGAGGAAAAACAAGATCAAATCTTGTGTCTTCATTCAATACCCATTGCCGAATTCAAAAGGTTAGAGCTAGCACTCTCATTTTAAGCTGACTTTGCAAGTATGTGTGTGAACATAGAGTGGTGTGGCACAAAGGTAGCACCTTTGGCATTGGATATCGAGATCTAAGGTATATAAGTCTATCTTATATACTGCTCATTGCAAAAATCAAGTTTTAAAGTGCATTCAAGGATGTAAGGTTGCTCAAAAACCCTAAAATTGCATGTTTCGATTCTATTTGTATATTGCATTGCATGTATGATCAAAAGTTTTAATTTTTACACTGCATGATCGTTATATTTATGCCATGTGATATCCCCTTAGTGGTATCAAAGCCTAATCATGTTTGTTTTAGTGTTTTGGATGCATTACAACTTTATTAAACATCGTTCATTACATAAAACGTGATGCTAAAATTTTCCGTTTTGATTTTTACATTTGTTGAGTGTAAAAATGATTTTAATTGATTAATTAGGTATTATAATGATTATGACATGTTAATATACTATACTAAGATGTTCTTATACATGTTCATGGTCTATTTTAATTATATATACCTGATTGTATACGTTAATTATGAAACTAGGTGCTTGTTTGCATGATATGCATTTTAAACAACTAGTTTCTCAAAATTTAAATGTAAAACGTGTTTGGCATGTTTGTAAGTGATTTTCAAATATTAAAAACATGTATGGACATGTTTTAAAATGATTTTAATTCTTTTCCATCACAATTTAATTGATTAATTTACAAATCACTTAAACAATGACTAGTTTGTGTTTATTACATGTTTAATCAATATTGTTTGTTTTGTTTTGATTAAAATGGAAAAAAATTTAGATCTGATCTGAATAGAACCTTAACTCAATATTTTCACCTTATTTAAGTTATTAAATAGCTCATAAAATCATTTTAAGTGTTTGTGCATCGTTTGTAGCATTATGTGAGCAATAAACAACTAGTTTCATATTGTTTGTTCATTTTTTATTAATGTCGTATGTGATATATGTTCTTCATGAATTTTTATGTTATAATTCATGTTGGTTCATATTATTTGTATTTTTAATATTTATGGGATGTATGACACAATATTAAAATGGCAAAATTAAAAATTATACTAGAGTTAATTCATGGCACAAATCTAACTAGTATGTGTTTTGGGCTTTTAAGAGAGTTTATTCGATAAGAGGATTTGGTCCATTGGGCTTTGGCCTAGGCCCATCATGGGGTCTTCTCTTGAAAGTACAAGTACACAATTCCCATTAATAGGTTTGGCTTAATTAATTAAAATTGGACTTTGTTTTATCCATAAATGTTATGTATATTTGTTTGCTAGTTTTTGTGTGATGAATGGATATGCAAGGTGCATTCATGGGCCCTGGGTTATGTAATTAAATATGGCATGCATGCCATTATTAATTATTGTGAAAGTTTCATTTATTTCTTAGTATAGAATTTATTTGAAGACTTTGTAAATCAAGACGAAGAACATCGGATTGGTCCTATATGTGGATGACATCTTCTCATTGGGAATGACATTCCAACATTGCAAAAGGTTAAGCAATGGTTGGGGAAGTGTTTCTCAATGAAAGACTTAGGTGAAGCTGAGACAATACTTGGTATTCGAATCTATAGAGATAGATCACGTCAGCTATTTTGACTAAGTCAAGAAAAGTACATAGACAAAATACTAAAGCAATTTAGTATGGGAAACTCAAAGAAAGGATACATACCTTTGGCTTTGGGAGTTCCTTTGACTAAAGAATAGTGTCCTAAAACCAAAGAGAAAAGGGACAGCATGAGTAGAATCCCATATGCATTTGATATTTGATCTATTATGTATGCTATGTTATGTACTAGGTTAGATGTTGCTCATGCACTAAGTATAACTAGTAGGTTTCAGCAAGACCCCGGTGAGAAGCACTAGTCTGCTATAAAGGGGATTTTAAAGTACCTACGAAGGACTAAGGATCGCTTCTTGGTGTATGGTGGTCAAGAAGAGCTCATCATACAAGGTTATGCCAATGCTACTTTTCAGACTAACACTCAAGACTCAAGATTGCAATTTGGTTTTGTTTTTGTTTTGAAATGTGGTGCTGTCAGCTGGAGAAGCTCGAAGAGAGAGATCGTAGCCGACTCAGCTATAGAATTTGAGTATATTGCAGCGAGTGAGGGTATTTGGATTAAAAATTTCATTTCTAGATTAGGAGTGCTCCCAAGCATCCTAGATCTATTAGAAATTTTCTGTGACAACAACGGGGCCATCGCATAGGGAAAGGAGCCACGATCACACCAAAAATCCAAATACATACTCAGGAGGTACCACCTGGTCATAGAGATCATTGACTGTGGGGATGTCAAGATTAGCAAGATAGTGAGTGAAAATAATGTAGCAGATCCATTAAAGAAGCAATTGCATCCAAATCTGCACGGAGCTCATTTGAGAGCGTTCGGTCTTAGGGCTATGCCCAATTGGGACTAGTGCTAGTGGGAGATTGTTAGTGTAAGCCCTAGCCCTAATACATTGTTATAAAACATTCAGGTCAATAAATAAGGCATTTTTTTATCTATTGTATTCCTATCCATATCAAATGATAGAACTATCCAAGAATGTTGTTTCAATTTAAGTTATCATCTGTGAGGCATATGGTTGTAAGACCTTGAAACATTTGATACTTCATTCTAAATATCCCTAGTCAGTCATTGTTATGGGAATAACAATGAATTAAGATAATTATGCTTTCTCCGATAAGTTGAGTTCTGTCTTACGAATCATAAGGACTATAGTGTCAATCAGAGATCATAGATACATGTTTAGAACATGGTATCTGGATTCGATCCGCTCATAAGAACACTACATGGTACAAGTCATAAGTGTTTCTCAATTGCAAGTTTTGCATTAGAGTTCTTTGACCTAAAATCTCTAGGAAATCCTTTATGAATTAA
This sequence comes from Excoecaria agallocha, assembly GCA_037975025.1. NCBI lineage: Eukaryota > Viridiplantae > Streptophyta > Magnoliopsida > Malpighiales > Euphorbiaceae > Excoecaria > Excoecaria agallocha. The sequence goes on along the minus strand of CM075810.1, from coordinate 19,979,047 downwards.
TGTGTACTTTTACATACACCTAACATACTTGTAACAGGATGACAAGTATAGGTATGATTGGGCATACACTAATTCATGTTAGAAAGCATGAGGGAAGTAAAGGGATTACCCCTCTCGATAGGAGAGAAAATATCATCGGCCACTTGATTAGTGAACTGAGAAGTGTATGGCCATACCAAGATTAAATAATGAGTAATCAATATTTTTCTAAGAGTTCAGTGTCACTGGAATATCAAGAAAGGAATTAATATATATAAGGATTTCTAGTTCAATGCCTTATATTAATTCTGATATTTATGGGTAAGGGATTATGCAAAATTGCATTAGTTCACTACATGCCATTTGCATTTTCATTTAATTTTGAATTCTATAATATCTTACTAGAGAATATATATAGCATTTGGATTATTTATTAATTCATTGCCAATATTAAATGGACTTATAGGATTGCACACAAAGCATTGGGCTTAAGATATTTAAAATAAAGTATTGGTCATTAATTTGGGCTTTATTTAAAGTCAAATTAATGTGGATAATGGGTATTAAAATTGCTTAATGGATCTTGGTCCATGAGAGAGGAAAAATCAGCATATACTAGGTTAATTTCATTTAATAAATTATCTTTGGATAATTAAGGTAATTGATTTTAAATCCTAATAGCATTTGAATCAAGATACAACACTTAATTAGAAGAGAGTGTGGCCGAAATTCAAGGTAGAATCCTAGTGAATTTTGACATGTGCAAAATCCGTAATTAAGTGGTGGACTTTGATTAAATGACCAATGCCATTTTAATTTAATTTGAATTCAAAATACTAAAGGAATTTGAATTAATTTAGATCACTTAATTAGGAACAGATGGAGGCTAAAATTACTACCTAAACCTAGTAAATTTTTGCATCTAAAAGGATTCCTAAATAAGTGATATAAATTGATTAAAATTGTTTTTACCTAGGTTAGGTTTTTCTCTCTCTCTCTCTTTGCCGAAATTTCAAGGGGAAAGAATTCTTTCTTTTGTTCTTGTATTTTGGGTAGCCATTGAAAACCCTAGAGGAAGAACAAGATCAAATCTTGTGTCTTCATTCAATACCCATTGCCGAATACAAAAGGTTAGAGCTAACACTCTCATTTTAAGCCGGCTTTGCAAGTGTGTGTGTGAACATAGAGTGGTGTGGCACAAAGGTAGCACCTTTGGCATTGGATATCGAGATCTAAGTTATATAAGTCCATCTTATATACTGGTCATTGCAAAAATCAAGTTTTAAAGTGCATTCAAGGATGTAAGTTTGCTAAAAAACCCTAAAACTAAATGCTTTGATTCTATATTGTATATTGCATGGCATGTATGATCAAAAGTTTCAATTTTTCTACTGCATGATCATTGTATTTATGCCATGTGATATCCCTTCAAGAAAAACTCTCAAAGTTTATAATTTGATTCCAATCGTCCTCTTTACAAGTTATAATAAACTATTTTTAGCCTTCAAACCCTAAGGGAATTGGTATACTTATAGGTTTAAAATACTAAATTCTACCTAAAATAAGCTAAAACAAAAACTTGAAACCCTACAAAGGTAAAGTGACGAATTGGGCTTATTTTAGAAAGACCCAAGTGTCTTACTTAAGAAAATGAGCCTTAATTAAGCTATTTAAGTCACATGACTTTTAACAAAGTCACATGTCTCACTTAAATAAAAGTCTAAATTTGTTAAATAGGCCCAAATTAATTAACTATGAATACAAAAGCCCTACTACATAAATATCACATGCTATGCACATGTCTTCCACTTGCACATGCCCCGCACATGATTTGCACATGTTGCACATGACTTGCACATGTTCTTCCAAGGCTTGAGTCTTTATTTAGGCTATTATAAACCCACAAGGCCTCCTTTATCTTCACTTTAGGCTTCCCTTTAAGGGGCATTAACCCAAAGGCTTGACTATATACTTTAAGCCCATGATTGATAATAAAGAACCAAATCTGCCTCTTATAAATTAGAGCATGCCCTAATGACATTTGAATCTTATATTTATGTGTTTGAAATCCATTTAGACCCATTTGAAAGTCATAAGATTGCCCCTCTTCAGTGGCATAAGATAGCCCTCTTGGATCCGTATCATTCCCTCCCTCTTTAAAAAAGATTCATCCTCGAATCTTCGTCTTACAATAGTTAAGGATTGGCACTTGAGGAATACATTCATCTTCATAAATGATCTTCAGCATTTGTGGAAATAATATGAATGCTTCTTCATTAAGGAACTCATCATGATCCTGCAAGTTATAAGCTAGAGGACTATGTAAAACATGGTTAGTATTTAATACAATAATATGATTTTGAGTTTCTTCACTTCCCACGTGCAAATCATTCTCCTTAATCAATAGAGAATCAATTGTAACTTGTGAATCTTCCATCTCAACAAAACAAGCTTCTTCATTCTCACTCAAACAATCAACGACATCTTCACTTTCAAATATTTTTCCATTATGCACAACATCATTATCTCTTCTACATCTAAAATAACCTCATTTACCACATTCTTCACATCTTCAACATCACCCAAAACCTCTTTTTCCTCATTAAGTTCATCAACAACATCCTCTTTATGGTCTTGAGTAACATCACTATCAAAGCCTATATCTATATCACTCTTTTCAGGTTCACAAATTATTTCTTTTATGATAACTTTCTCCTTCTTCTCTTCGCTTTTCTCTCCTCCATTCTAATGTGTGGTTCGAAATATTGTCTAACCAACCATTTTATATTATTAAGGTCTTGCCTAATCAACTTCATATCTTCCTTAAATGAATTCCTTTCATCTTGATTTAAATGTTGCTTTGACTTGTAATAGGACATCCTCACATTCACTTGTGTTTCACTCAAAATTCGGCTTTTACCCTCTTAATGTCCTCACACTCTCTTGCCTTTTTCAAGCTTGAAACTTTAAAATTGCATTTCAGAATATAAATCAAAAATCAAAAACTTGAACACGTTTAAGAAAACAAGAAAATAATAACTAATAACAAAAAGATAGCTCAAAACTAGAAAAGAAGACTCTAGACATAATGAAGGTGATACACGAACAAGAGTGGTGTACCACTTGATGATAATCAAGCAATGATACCCTGACAATGTAAATGGAACAAAAGCTAGTTTAAAACAAAGAAATACGCATCAAGAATCAAGACAAATGACTATGGATAAAATGAATGAATTTGGTTCACTACAAAGTAAACTAAATATAGAACCTAAATATGCTACCCAACAAAGAAAGAAAATCAATAAGATACCAATTAAACCTAAGTAAAGTATAAAACATGCAAAAAAAATCAATTTAGAGCGAATTTATTCACTATGTTGAATAATGTAACAAGCTTGATTAGTGTGTCAAATTGTGTGCAAAATGACGGCAAAGTGATAGCAAAAAGATGGTAAAAGTTTCCAAAAATGATAGTACAAATGGTGGAAAAAGTTTCTAAAAATGGTTACACAAATGATGGAAAAGTTGCCAAAAGTGGTTGTACAAATGGTGGAAAGTTTCCAAAAATGGTTACATAAATGATGGAAAAGTTGCCAAAAATGATTGCACAAATGGATAGTAAATGATAAAAATGATTGGCACAAATGGATAGCACAAATGTTTTCCAAGTAGAAATCCTTGTCTACCTAGGATTAGGATTGTAATTCCAATTTACATATGGCCTAGGATTTTTGAAAGCCTAAACCCAAAGCAATAAGGATTAATTTTTCTACCTTTTAAAGGATTCCTAAATGTGTTTGGAAAAGGTGTAAATGCTGCCCTCCCAATCCAAACGCAAAAAGGATTAGTTTTTCCCACTTATGAAAGGATTAGGATTTTCTATAGGCTATATAAACTACCCTTGCTCAATTGCTCCTTAATTTGTTTCGTCTATTTTTCTTTTCTTTCACGTTTTTTCTCTTTTCTTTCTTCTTTTTCTTTTTTTGATGGACAGTACGTGAACAGTAATGATGAACAGTATGTGAACAGTAACGATGAATAGTAACGCAAGTTTTTTAAGAATCAAAACAAAATGAAATGAAAGAACAAGGCTAAATTTAACACACAAAGAACACAAAAATCAGAATGTTACTAATACTAATTTCAGCATGCATATAAAGAACATCAAAGAAAGAAACACAAACCTAACACTAAGATAAATTAGAATTTACCTTACTTTTGGCTCTAATACCAAATGATGCGGAACCCTAAGGTTAAAGAACCTGCAAACACTTGAACATATGCTTTGATTTCAAAATAGAAAGAAGACAAATACCCTCCTTATTAAACCCCCAAACAAAACGTGAATGGAAACATAAATAATCGGAATAAGAAGAATAAGAAAATGCCACAATCAAATGATTGATAAGTAATCCTAATTCTTGATGCAATAGAAAAGAAAGCAAGCAATCTCACAATCTCTCTAAACAATTTCAGCTAAGCCAGGAGAAAAAACCCTCAAAGTTTATAATTTGATACCAATCTTCCTCTTTACAAGTTATAATAACCTATTTATAGCCTCCAAACCCTAAGGGAATGGGTTTATATAAGTCCAATAGGTTTAAAACACTAAATTCTACCTAAAATAATCAAAAACAACTACTTAAAACCCTACTAAGGTAAAGTGACGAATTGGGCTTATTTTAGAAAGGCCTAAGTGTCTTACTTAAGAAAATAAGCCTTAAATAAGCTACTTAAGTCACATGTCTTTTAATAAAGTCATATGTCTTGCTTAAATAAAAGTCTGATTTGGTTAAATAGGCCCAAATTAATTAACTATGAATACAAAAGCCCTACTACATAAATATCAAATGCTATGCACATGTCTTCCACTTGCACATACCCCGCACATGATTTACACTTATCGCACATGACTTGCACATGTTCTTCCAAGGCTTGAGTCTTTTTTAGGCTATTTTAAACCCACAAGGCTTCTTTTATCTTCACTTTAGGCTTCCCTTTATGGGGCATTAACCCAAAGGCTTGACTATATAATTTAAGCCCATAATTGATAGTAAAGCACAAAATCTACTTCTTATAAATTGGAGCATGCCCCAATGACATTTGGATCTTATATTTATGTCTTTCAACTCCATTTAAACCCATTTGAAAGTCATAAGATTTCCCCTCTTCAGTAGCATAAGATAGCCCTTTTGGATTCGTATCATTCCCTCCCTCTTTATAAAATATTCGTCCTCGAATCTTCATCTTGCAATAGTTGGGGATTGGCACTTAAGGAATACATTCATCTTCATAAATGATCTTTGGCAATGGTGGAAATAATATGAATGCTTCTTCATTAAGGAACTCATAATGATCCTGAAAGTTATAAACTAAAGGACTATGCAAAACATGGTTAGTATATAATACAATAATATGATTTTGAGTTTCTTCACTTCCCACGTGCAAATCATTCTCCTTAATCAATAGAGAATCAATTGTAACTTGTGGATCTTCCATCTCAACAAAACCAGTTTCTTCATTTTCACTCAAATAATCAACGACATCTTCATTTTCAAATATTTTTTTCGTTATGCACAACATCATTATCCTCTTCTACCTCTAAAATAACCTCATTTACCACATTCTCCACATCTTCAAATTCACCCAAAACCTCTTTTTCTTCATCAAGTTCATCAACAACATCCTCTTCATGGTCTTGAGTAACCTCATTATCAAAGTCTATATCTATATCACCCTTTTCAGGTTCACAAATTATTTCTTCTATAATAACTTTCTCTTTCTTTCTCTTCGCTTTGCTCTCCTCCATTTTAATGCTCGGTTCGAAATATTGTCTAACCAACCATTCTATATTATTAAGGTCTTGCCTTATCAACTTCATATCTTCCTTAAATGCATTCCTTTCATCTTCTTTTAAATGCCACTTTGACTTGTAATAGGACATCCTCATATTCACTTGTGTTTCACTGAAAATTTGGCTTTTACCCTCTTAGTGTCCTCATTTCTCTTGCCTTTTTCAAGCTTGTAACTTTCAAATTGCACTTCAGAATATAAATCACTAATCAAAAACTTGAACACATTTAAGAAAAAAGAAAATAATAACTTGTTAGTGTAAACCCTAACCCCAAGCAAGTGTTATAAAGCATTTAATATAATAAATGAGGTATTTGTTTTATCTATTGTATTCCTGTGCATATCAACTAATAAAACTATCCAAGAATGTTGTTTCAGTTTAAGTTATCATGTGTGAGGCATATGGTTGTAAGACCTTGAAACGATTGATACTTTATTCTAAATATCCCTAGTCAGTCATTGTTTTGGCAATAACAAATGAATTAAGACTAGTATGCTCTCTCTAATAAGTTGAGTTATGTCTTACGGATCGTAAGGACTAGAGTGTCAATTAGAGATCATAGGTACATGTTCAGAACATGGTATCTGGACTCAATCCGTTCATGAGAGGACTACATGGTACAAGTCATAAGTGTTTCTCATATGCAAGTTTTACATCGGAGTTCTTAGACCTAAAATCTCTATGAAACTCTTTATAAATTACTCTGTACGTTAACATACACCTAACGTACTCATCATAGGGTAACAAGTATGGGTATGATTGGGCATGCACTAATTCATGTTAGAAAGTATGAGAGAAGTAAAGGGATTACCCCTCTCGATAAGAGAGAAAATATCGTCGGCCACTTGATCAGTGAACTAAGAAGTGTATGGCCATACCGAGATCAAATAATGAGTAATCATTATTTATCTGAGAGTTCAGTGTCACTAGAATATCAAGAACGGAATTAGTATATATATGGATGACTAGTTCCATGCCTTATATTAATTTTGATATTTATAGGTAAGGGACTATGCAAAATTGCATTAGGTCACTAAATTCCATTTACATTTTCATTTAATTTGAAATGCTATAATATCTTGCTAGAGAATATATATATAGCTTTTGAATTATTTATTAATTCATTGCCAATATTAAATTAACCTATAGGATCGTACACAAAGCATTGGGCTTAAAATATTTAAAATAGAGTATTGGGCATTAATTTGGGCTTTTAATTAAAGTCAAATTAATTTATGTAATGTGCATTAAAATTGCTATATTGACCTTGGTCCATGAGAGAGAGATTTTCGGCATGTACTAGGTTTATTTCAATTAATTAATTATTTATGTATAATTAAGGTAATTGAGTTTGAATCCTAAATAGTATTTGAATCAATTAGCAACACTTAAATAGGGATTGTTATGGCCAAAATTCAAGCTAGTTTCCTAGTTGAATTTGGCACATGTTAAAACCTAAACAAGTGATGCATTTTGATTAAATGACTAATGCCATTTGAATTTGAATTCTAATAGAATTTGAATTAAGTTATATCCCTTAATTAGGAAGTGATGGAGGCTGAAATTACTACTTAATTATAGTAGATTATGGCATTCACACTTAACCTAAACAAGGAATATATATTAATGTATTAAAAGGAAATTTTGGGCTTGCTATTTTTTGCTCTTTCACTCTCTCATTGCCAATTTCAACAAGAGAAAGAATTTTTTTCTTCCTCTCTTATGTTTTGGGCAGCAATTGAAACTTAAAAGAAGAACAAGATCAGATCTTGTGTCTTCATACCATACCCATTGCCAAATACAAACCATAGAGCTATCACTCTCAGTTTTAAGCCATCTTTGCAAGTGTGTGTGTGAGCATAGAGTGGTGTAATGTAAGGCTAATCCTTTGGTATTGGTGTTCGAGATCAGTAGTATATAAGTCTATCTTATATATTGGCCATAGCAAAAATTCAAGTTTTAAAAGCATCCAAGGTTGTAAGTTTTCAAAATCCTAAAATTGCATGTTTCGATATTTTGTTGTATATTGCATGGCATGAATGATCAAATTTTTATTTTTTTTGCTGTATGATCTTCATGTTTATGCCATGTGATAACCCTTCAGTGGTATCAGAGCTTGTTCATGCTTATTTTAGTGCTTTCGATGCATTACATCTTGAATCAAAATCGTTCGTTGCATAAAACCACAATGCTAAAATTTTCTGTTTTGAGTTTTTTGCATTTTTTTAGTGTAAAAATGATTTAAATCATTAATTAGGTATTATAATTATTATGACATGTTTATATGATGACATAAGATGTTCTTAGAGCTGTTCATGGTCAGATTTAATTATATATACCTGATTGTACATGTTAATCTTGAAACTAGGTGCTAGTTTGCATGATAATGTGATTGTTATCAACTAGTTTCTCAAAATTAACTGTAAAAATGTGTTTGGAATGTTTGTAAGTGATTTTTAAATATTAATAACAGGTATGGACATATTTTAAAAATGATTTTAATTCTTTTCCATGACAATTTAATTGATTAATTTACAAATCACTTAAAACAATGACTAGTTTGTGCTTGTTGCATGTTTAATCAACATTATTTGTTTTGTTTTGTTTAAAAAGGCAAAAACACATTTAGATCAGATTTGTATAGAACCATAACTCAGTTTTTATGACCTTATTTAAATTATTAAATGGCTCATAAAATCATTTTAAGTGTTTGTGCGTCGTTTGTGGCATTATATTAGCATTAATCAACTAGTTCACGTTGTTTGTTAGTTTTATTATGTATGCCGAGTATGATATATGTTCTTCATGAATTTTTATGTTTTAATTCATGTTGGTTCATATTATATATGTATTTTTAATGTTTATGGGCTGTAAGACATAATATTAAAAATGACAAAATTGGAAATTATAATAGAGTTGATTTTTGGCACAAATCTAACTAGTTTGTGTTTTGGGCTTTTAAAAGAACTTATTCAATAAGAGGATTTAGTCCATTGAGCTTCCTCCTAGACCCATCATGGGGTCTTCTCTTAAAAGTACAAGTACACAATTTCCATTAATAGGCTTGGCTTAATTAATTAAAATTGGACTTTGCTTTATCCATGAATGTTATGTATATTTATTTGCTTGTTTTGTGTGATAAATGAATATGCATGGTGCATTCATGGGCCCTGGGTTATGTAATTAAATATGGCATGCATGCCATTATAGATTATTGTAAAATTTTCATTTATTTCTTAGTATATAATTTATTTGAAGACTTTGTAAATCAAGAAGAAGCCCAACTTAAAGATTCATATGTAATAGTATAGAATCTTAGTTGTAGGTTTTTGGGCCCATGTTTGTCACGCTTTACTTTATGCAATTATATATATATGCATGCTATGAATGGATGACAAAGCGTATGCCATGTAATTCGTAATAAAATGAATCCCTAAAATAGTAAGTCACAAAGTTGCCTTCCTAATTCGAAACATGTCAAGGCATTGATCATTGGTCACGTAGACTATGAGTCCTAGATGCGCCGATTACCTTTATGAGGCATGGGTTGTGAATGTAGGTTGGACTTAACATGGAAAGGGATGCCCGAACCTAGGCAACTAATAAATGGGTTTGTGCTATAACATCTTAACATGTTAGCCCATTTGATCCAAGATTCATGTACAAAGATATGATTGGAGTTTTCCTACCTAAGTAACTTAACTTGTTAGGTGTACAAGCTCGGCTTGACTAATATGTTGTTGTGAAAAGTGGATCTTGGCCCACATTATATCACTAATACGAATTATTTAAAGGGATCTTAATTCGGTTTGTGGGATTTTATTAAGACCTAATTTAATCTTGCTAAAATTATATTATTGTAGATTAAAAAATGGCTTCTTCAAACAACAACTTTTTTATTGCGATCAGTCCTAGAAAATGAAAAACTAAATGGCACCAATTTCATAGACTGGTCTCAAAACTTGAGAATTGTTCTTAAGTAAGAGAAGAAGTCGTATGTTTTGGATGCACCCTTGCCCGAAGAACCTACTAGGAATGCCTCTGCAGTTCAAAAGGAAACTTTTGAGACTAAGAAGAGCAACTTCAATGTTGTGACCTGTCTGATGCTGGCTACTATAGTGCCTGATTTACAAAAGCAATTAATGGACTAAGAGGACTATGCAATCATGGTGCACCTCAAGGAGATATTCCAAGAACAAGCTCATCACGAGAGGTTCGTGACAACAAAGGCCTTGATTTCTTGTAAGATGGTTTCGGGTACTCTTGTTAGTACCCATGTACTCAAGATGAAAGGGTATCTTGATACTCTTGAGAAGCTTGAGGTACAAGTTCCAAAGGAATTGGCCATTAATTTAATCTTAGGTTCATTGACTGATGATTATGATCCATTTGTTATGAATTATAACATGCATACAATGAACAAGATAGTCACCGAGCTTCATGGGATGCTTAAGAATGCTGAAAAGAACATTCAAAAAACCAATCTCGTACTTATGGTTCACGGAGGCATTAAAAAGGGACCCGCTAAGGGATAGGGGAAAGGTAAGGCAAAACCCAAGAATGACCAGGCATAGCCTAAGTCTAATGGGAGTGCACCTCAAACCTAACCCAAGCCCAAGGTGCAAAAACTCAAAGAGAGTAAGAGCATGTGCTTCCATTGTAACAAGTTAGGGCATTAGAGGAAGAATTGCGCTCTCTTTAAAGAAGAACAAAAGAAGAATAGAGCCAAGGCATCTAGTTTTGGTATTTTTGTTGTTGAAATTAACCTTTTTATTTCTTCCATTTGGGTATTGGATACCGGTTGTGGTTCTCACATTTGTTCAAATGTGCAGGAGCTAAGAAATAGGTTGTTACTTGGGAAGAATGAAGTGGACCTCCGTGTGGGGAATGGAGCACGAGTTGCGGCCATAGAGATAGGCGACTATCGACTCACTTTACCTTCTAAACTTTGTTTAGATTTAAAAAATTATTATTATGTGCCTGCTATGAGCAGAAACATTATTTCAGTTTCATGTTTGGATATGGGTGGATTTGACTTTGTTATTAATAATGGCAATATTCATATTCGTCGCCAAGGCATTTTATATGGCAATGCTATGTTACAAAATAGCCTTTATATCCTTGATCTACAAAATAGATAGTCCATATACAACATTAATACAAAGAGGGTTAAATCAAACGAATTAAACCCTACTTACTTATAGCATTGTCGTGTAGGGCATGTAAACAAAAAATGCATTTCAGGACTCCATAAATCTAGAGTGCTTGGGTCATTCAACTTAGAATCTTATGACACATACGAGCCAATGTTTGCATGGAAAGATGACAAAGAATCCTTTTAACAAGAAAGGTGAGAGGACTAGTGACTTTTTCGAACTAATACATACAGATGTATGTGGACCATTAAGTACACAAGCTAGAGGTGGTTTTAGCTACTTCGTGACGTTCACAGATGACTTCAGTAGATATGGCTACATCTATCTAATGAAGCACAGATCTGAAACTTTTGAAAATTTCAAAGAGTTTAAGAACGAAGTAGAAAATCAATTTGGCAAAAGTATAAAAGCCATTCGATCAGATCGAGGTGGCAAATACTTAAGCCAAGAGTTTGACAGTCATTTGAAGGAGTGTGGAATTATTTCACAACTCACTACTCTTGGAACACCACAATGGTATGGTGTGTCCGAAAGGAGAAACCGAACTCTATTGGACATGGATCGATTAATGATGAGTTAAGTTAATCTTTCTGTCACTTTTTGGGGTTATGCATTAGAAATTGTTGTATTTCTACTGTACCGTACTCCAACTAAAGAAGTTGAGAAGACACCATACGAGGTATGGACTGGGAAAGAACCTGAAATGTCATTTCTCAGGATTTGGGGCTGTGATGCACATGTTAAGAAATTAACATCTGACAAACTAGAGTCCAAATCTATTGTCTGCTTATTTGTGGGTTATCCTGAAGAAACAAAGGGATACTACTTTTACTCACAAGCTGAGAACAAAGTATTTGTTGCTCGCAAGGCTATTTTCTTGGAAAAGGAATTCCTTCTCAAGAAAGATAGTGGTAGTAAAGTAAAACTTGGAGAAATTCAAGTGCCTTAAACTCCTGTAGCAGATGAGTTAGAAATGGGATCAAGTTCACAACTAGTTGTGGAACAAGAACTCATTGCACAAGACCTAAAAGGTTCGGTAGGGTACGTCCGGAGATTGAGAGATACGGATTTCTAATCACCGATAGTGACACTATTGAGTTAGTGGATCATGAGGTTCCAAATACCTATCGAGAAGCTATTGAGAGCCCTGACTTGGAAAATTGGCTTGAAGCCATGAAATCCGAGATGCAATCAATGTACGATAACCAGGTTTGGATCTTAGTTGATCCATCGGAAGGTGCTAAGGTAATTGAATGCAAATGGCTATTTAAACTCAAAGCTGACAAGACCTACAAAGGTAGACTAGTAGCAAAAGGATTTCGGCAAACTCATGGTGTAGAATATGATGAGACCTTTTCGCCTATAGTCATGCTCAAGTCCATTAGGATCTTGCTTGCCATAGCTGCATATCATGACTATGAGATATGGTAAATGGATGTCAAAATTGCTTTCCTCAATGAAAATCTACTTGAGGATGTGTATATGACACAGCCTGAGGGTTTTGTCAATCCCAAGCATTCTAAGAAGGTTTGCAAACTTCAAAAATCCATTTATAGATTAAAGCAAGCATCTCAAAGTTAGAACCTCCATTTTGATGAAGCAGTCAAAGAATTTGACTTCATCAAAAATGAAGATAAGCCTTGTGTGTACAAGAAGGTTAGTGGGAGCATAATAGTGTTTCTGGTCCTATATGTGGATGACATCCTTCTCATTGGAAATGACATTCCAACATTGCAAAAGATTAAGCAATGGTTAGGGAAGTGTTTTCAATGAAAGACTTAAGTGAAGCCGAGACAATACTTGGTATTTAAATCTATAGAGATAGATCGCATCGACTTTTAGGACTAAGTCAAGAAAAGTACATAGATAAAGTACTAAAGCATTTTAGTATGGGAGACTCAAAGAAAGGGTACATACCTTTAGCTTTGGGAGTTCCTTTGACTAAAGAACAATGTCCTAAAACCAAAGAGGAGAGGGACAACATAAGTAGAATCCCATATGCATCTTCCACTGGATCTATCATATACGTTATGTTATGTACTAGGTTGGATGTTGCTCATGCACTGAGTATAACCAGTAGGTTTCAGCAAAATCCTAGTGAGAAGCACTGGTCTGCTGTAAAGGGGATTCTAAAGTACCTACGAAGGACTAAAATCACTTATTGGTGTCTGATGTTTAAGAAGAGCTCGTCATACAAGATTATGTCGATGTTGCTTTTCAAACCAACACTCGGGATTCAAGATCGCAATTCGATTTTGTTTTTGTTTTGAACGGTGGTACTGTCAACTAGAGAAGCTTAAAGCAAGAGACCGTTGCTGACTTAACTGCATAATCTGAGTATGTTGTAGCGAGTGAGGCTGCAAAGGAAGCTATTTGGATTAAAAATTTCATTTCTAGATTAGGGTGGTCCCAAGCATCCTAGATCCATTGGAAATTTTCTGTGACAATAACGAGGCCATCGCATAGGCCAAGGAGCCCCGATCACACCAGAAATCCAAACACATTCTTAGAAGGTACCACCTGATCAGAGAAATCATTGATCGTGGGGACATCAAGATTAGCAAGATAGCAAGTGAAAACAATGTAGCATATCTATTGACGAAACAGTTGTGTCCAAATCTGCACGAAGCTCTTTTGAGAGCATTCGGTCTTAAGGCAATGCCCAATTGGGACTAGTGCTAGTGGGAGATTGTTAGTGTAAACCCTAGCCCCAATACAGTATTATAAAGCATTTAATATAATAAATAAGGCATTTATTTTATCTATTGTATTCCTATACATATCAAATGATAGAGTTATCCAAGAATGTTATTTCAGTTTAAGTTATCATGTGTGAGGCACATGGTTGTAAGACCTTGAAATGATTGAGACTTCATTCTAAATATCCCTAGTCAGTTATTGTTATGGGAATAACAAATGAATAAAAACTAATATGCTCTCTTTAATAAGTTGAGTTCTATCTTACGGATCATAAAGATTAGAGTGTCAATCAGAGATCATAGGTACATGTTTAGAACATGGTATCTGGACTCAATCCATTCATGAGAGCACTACATGGTACAAGTTATGTTTCTCATGTGCAAGTTTTGCATCGGAGTTCTTAGACCTAAAATCTCTATGAAACTCTTTATGGATTATTGTAAACTTTGACATACACCTAACATACTCGTAATAGGGTGACAAGTATAGGTATGATTGGGCATGCACTAATTCATGTTAGAGAGCATGAGAGAAGTAAATGGATTACCCCTCTCAATAAGAGAGAAAATATCATCGGCCACTTGATCAGTGAACTCAGAAGTGTATGGCCACACCGAGATTAAATAAAGAGTAATCATTATTTATCTAAGAATTGAATGTCACTAGAATACCAAGAAAGGAATCAGTATATATAAGGATGACTAGTTCCATGCCTTATACTAATTCTGATATTTATGGGTAAGGGACTATGTAAAATTGAATTAGGTCACTAAATGCCATTTGCATTTTCATTTAATTTGGAATGTTATAATATCCTGCTAGAGAATATATATAGCCTTTGGATTATTTATTAATTCATTGCCAATATTAAATGGACCTATAGGATCACACACAAAGCATTGGGCTTAAAATATTTAAAATAGAGTATTGGCCATTAATTTGGGCTTTTAATTAAAGTCAAATTAATGTATGTAATGGGCATTAAGATTTCTATATGGACCTTGGTCCATGAGAGAGAGATTTTTGGCATGTACTAGGTTTATTTAAATTAATTAATTATATACGTATAATTAAGTTAATTGAGTTTGAATCCTAAATAGACTTTCTCTTTCTTTCTCTTTGATTTGCTCTCCTCCATTCTAATGTGTGCTTCAAAATATTGTCTAACCAACCATTCTATATTATTAAGGTCTTGCCTTATCAACTTCATATCTTCCTTAAACACATTCCTTTCACCTTGATTTAAATGTCACTTTGACTTGTAATAGGACATCCTCACATTCACTCGTGTTTCACTCAAAATTTGGCTTTTACCCTCTTAATTTCCTCACACTCTCTAGCCTTTTTCAATCTTGTAACTTCAAAATTGCACTTCAGAATACAAATCACAAATCAAAAATTTGAACACGTTTAAGAAAATAAGAAAATAATAACTAACAACAAAAAAATAGCTCAAAACTAGAAAAGAAGACTCTAGACACAATAAAGGTGATACACGGACAAGAGTGGTGTACCACTTGATGATAATCAAATTAGAGTATTGGACAAGCAATGATACCCTGACAATGTAAATAGAACAAAAGCTAGCTTAAAACAAAGAAAAAAGCAACAAGAATCAAGGAAAATGAAAATATGGATAAAATGAACGAATTTGATTCAATACAAAGTAAACCAAATATAGAACCTAAATATACTACCCAACAAAGAAAGGAAATCAACAAGATCCCAATTAAACCTAAGTAAAGTATAAAACATGCAAAACAAATCAATTTAGAGCTAAGTTATTCACTATGTCGAATGATGTAACAAGCTAGATTAGTGTGCCAAATTGTGTGCAAAATGATGGCAAAATGATTGCAAAATGATGGCAAAAGTTTCCAAAAATGATAACACAAATGATGAAAAAAGTTTCCAAAAATGGTTACACAAATGATGGAAAAGTTGCCAAAAATAGTTACACAAATGGTGGAAAGTTTCCAAAAATGGTTACACAAATGATGGAAAAGTTGCCAAAAATGGTTGCACAAATGGATAGAAAATGATAAAAATGATTGGCATAAATGGATAATAAATGGATAGCACAAATGTTTGCCAAGTAGAAATCCTTGTCTAACTAGGATTAGGATTGTAATTTCAATTTAGATATGGATTAGGATTTTTGAAAGCCTAAACCCAAAGCAATAAGGATTAATTTTCCTAACTTTTAAAGGATTCCTAAACATGTTTAGAAAAGGTGTAAATACTGCCCTCCCAATACTAAAGCAAAAAGGATTAGTTTTTCACACTTATGAAAAGATTAGGCTTTTATTTATGCTATATAAACTACCCTTGCTTAATTGCTCCTTAATTTGTTTCTTCTATTTTTCTTTTCTTTCATGTTTTTTCTCTTTTCTTTCTTTTTTTTCTTTTTTTTTTGATGAACAGTACATGAACAATAATGATGAACAGTGCATGAACAGTCATGATGAATAGTAACGTGATTTTCTTTAAGAATCGAAACAAAAGGTAATGAAAGAACAAGGCTAAATTTAACTCACAAAGAATACAAAAATCGAATGTTACTAATACTAATTTCGGCATGCATATAAAGAACATCAAAGAAAGAAACACAAACCTAACACTAAGATAAATTAGAATTTACCTTACTTTTGGCTCTAATACCAAATGATGCGGAACCCCAAGGTTAAAGAACCTAAAACCCCTTGAACATAAGCTTTAATTTCAAAAGAAAAAGAAGA
Source organism: Excoecaria agallocha (assembly GCA_037975025.1). Lineage (NCBI taxonomy): Eukaryota > Viridiplantae > Streptophyta > Magnoliopsida > Malpighiales > Euphorbiaceae > Excoecaria > Excoecaria agallocha. The sequence goes on along the minus strand of CM075810.1, from coordinate 19,962,617 downwards.
CAAATACCCTCCCTAATGAACCCCCAAACAACACGTGAATGGAAACGAAAATAATCGAAATAAGAAGAATAAGAAAATGCCACAATCAAATGATTGATAAGTAATCCTAATTCTTGATGTAATAGAAAAGAATGCAAGCAATCTCACAATCTCTCTAAAAAATTTTGGCTAAGCCAAGAGAAAATCTCTCAAAGTTTATAATTTGATTCCAATCTTCCTCTTTACAAGTTATAATAACCTATTTATAGCCTCCAAACCCTAAGGGAATGGGTATACATAAGTCCAATACGTTTAAAACACTAAATTCTACCTAAAATAATCTAAAATAATACTTAAAACCCTACTAGGGTAAAGTGATGAATTTGACTTATTTTAGAAAGGCCCAAGTGTCTTACTTAAGAAAATAAGTCTTAATTAAGTTACTTAAGTCACATGAATTTTAATAAAGTCACATGTCTCACTTAAATAAAAGTCCAATTTTATTAAATAGGCCCAAATTAATTAACTATGAAAACAAAAGCCCTACTACATAAATATCACATGCATGCATATGTCTTCCACTTGCACATGCCCTGCACATGATTTGTACATGTCGCACATGAATTGTACATGTTCTTCCAAGGCTTGAGTCTTTATTTAGGCTATTTTAAACCCGCAAGGCTTCATTTATCTTCGCTTTAGGCTTCTCTTTATGGGGAATTAACCCAAAGGCTTGACTATATACTTTAAGCCCATTATTGATAGTAAAGCACCAAATCTACCTCTTATAAATTTGAGCACGTCCCAATGACATTTGGATCTTACATTTATGTGTTTGAACTCCATTTAAAAGTCATAAGGTTGCCCCTCTTCAGTGGCATAAGATACGCCTCTTGGATCTGTATCATTCCCTCCCTCTTTAGAAAAGATTCATCTTCGAATCTTCGACTTGCAATAGTTAGGGATTGGCACTTAAGGAATACATTCATCTTCATAAATGGTCTTCGACATTGGTGGAAATAATATGAATGCTTCTTTATTGAGGAACTCATCATGATCCTGCAAGTTATAGACTAAAGGACTATACAAAACATGGTTAGTATTTAATACAATGATATGATTTTGAGCTTTTTCACTTCCCACATTCAAATCTTTCTCCTTAATCAATAGAGAATCAATTGTAACTTGTGAATCTTCCATCTCAACTAAACCAGCTTCTTCATTCTCACTCAAACAATCAACGACATCTTCACTTTCAAATATTTTTCTATTATACACAACATTATTATCCTCTTCTACCTCTAAAATTACCTCATTTACAATGTTCTCCACATCTTCAACTTCACTCAAAACCTCTTTTTCCTCATCAAGTTCATCAACAACATCCTCTTCATGGTCTTGAGTAACCTCACTATCAAAGCCTATATCTATATCACACTTTTCAGGTTCACAAATTATTTCTTCTATGATAACTTTCTCATTCTTTCTCTTCGCTTTGCTCACCTTCATTCTAATATGTGGTTTGAAATATTGTCTAACCAACCATTTTATATTATTAAGGTCTTGCCTGATCAACTTCATATCTTCCTTAAACGAATTCCTTTCATCTTGATTTAAATGTTGCTTTGACTTGTAATAGGACATCCTCACATTCACTTATGTTTCACTCAAAATTTGGCTTTTACCCTCTTAACATCCTCACACTCTCTTGCATTTTTCAAGCTTGCAACTTCAAAATTGCACTTCAAAATATAAATCACAAATCAAAAACTTGAACACCTTTAAGAAAATAAGAAAATAATAACTAACAACAAAAAGATAGCTCAAAACAAGAAAAGTAGACTCTAGACACAATGAAGGTGATACACGGACAAGAGTGGTGTACCACTTAATAATAATCAAATTAGATTATTGGACAAGCAATGATACCCTAACAATGTAAATGGAATAAAAGCTAGCTTAAAATAAAGAAATAAGCAACAAGAATCAAGGAAAATGACATTATGGATAAAATGAATGAATTTTATTTACTACAATGTAAACCAAATATAGAACCTAAATATGCAACCCAAAAAGAAAGGAAATCAACAAGATACCAATTAAACCTAAGTAAAGTATAAAACATGCAAAAGAAATCAATTTAAAGCCATTTTATTCACTATGTTGAATGATGTAACACGGTTGATTAGTGTGTCAAATTGTATGCAAAATGATGGCAAAGTTATAGCAAAATTATGGCAAAAGTTTCCAAAAATGATAGCACAAATGGTTGAAAAAGTTTTCAAAAATGATTGCACAAATGATGGAAAAGTTGCCAAAATGGTTGTACAAATGGTGGAAAGTTTCCAAAAATGGTTACACAAATGATGGAAAAGTTGCCAAAAATGGTTGCACAAATGGATAGCAAATGATAAAAATGATTGGCACAAATTGATAATAAATGGATAGCACAAATGTTTGCCAAGTAGAAATCCTTGTCTAACTAGGATTATAATTGTAATTCCAATTTAGATATGGACTAGGACTTTTGAAAGCCTAAACCCAAAGCAATAAGGATTAATTTTCCTACCTTTTAAAGGATTCCCAAATGTGTTTGGAAAAGGTATAAATTCTGCCCTCGCAATCCTAAAGCAAAAAGGTTTAGTTTTTCCCACTTATGAAAGGATTAGGATTTTCTTTCGGTTATACAAACTACCCTTGCTCAATTGCTCCTTAATTTGTTTCTTCTATTTTTCTTTTCTTTCACGTTTTTCTCTTTTTTTCTTTTTTTTTATGAATAGTACATGACCAGTAACGATGAACAATAACACAAATTTTTTAAGAATCAAAACAAAAGGTAATGAAAGAACAAGGCTAAATTTAACACACAAAGAACACAAAAATCAAAATGTTACTAATACTAATTTTGGCATGCATATAAAGAAAATCAAAGAAAGAAACACAAACCTAACACTAAGATAAATTATAATTTACCTTACTTTATGCTCTGATACCAAATGATGCTGAACCCTAAGGTTAAAGAACATGAAACCCCTTGAACATAGCTTTGATTTCAAAAGACAAAGAAGACAAATACCCTCTCCATTGAACCCCCAAACAACACATGAATGGAAATGCAAATAATTGGAATAAGAAGAATAAGAAAACGCCACAATCAAATGATTGATAAGTAATCCTAATTCTTGATGCAATAGAAAAGAAAGCAAGAAATCTCACAATCTCTCTAAAGAATTTCGACTAACCCAAGAGAAAAACTCTCAAAGTTTAGAATTTGATTCCAATCTTCCTCTTTACAAGTTATAATAACCTATTTATAGCCTCCAAACCCTAAGGGAATGGGTATACATAAGTCCAATAGGTTTAAAACACTAAATTCTACCTAAAATAAGCTAAAATAACTACTTAAAATCCTACTAAGGTAAAGTGACAAATTGGGCTTATTTTAGAAAGGCCCAAATGTCTTACTTAAGAAAATAAGCCTTAATTAAGCTACTTAAGTCACATGACTTTTAATGAAGTCACATGTCTCACTTAAATAAAAGTCCAATTTTGTTAAATAGGCCCCAATTAATTAAATATGAATACAAAAGGCCTACTACATAAATATCACATGCTATGCACATGTCTTCCACTTGGACATGCCCTGCACATGATTTGCACATGTCGTACATGACTTGCACATGTTCTTCCAAGGCTTGAGTCTTTATTTAGGCTATTTCAAACCCACAAGGCTTCCTTTACCTTCACTTTAGGCTTCCCTTTATAGGACATTAACTCAAAGGGTTGACTATATACTTTAAGCCCATAATTGATAGTAAAGTACCAAATCTTCCTCTTATAAATTGGAGCACACCCTAATGACATTTGGATCTTATATTTATGTATTTGAACACCATTTAGACCCATTTGAAAGTCATAAGGTTGCCCCTCTTCAATGGCATAAGATAGCCCTCTTGGATCTGTATCACTGTAAGCGATATAATTAAATAAACATCCTAATCAAACAAAGAAAATAATAAATAAGTACTTAAAAGAATAAAATCTAACTTAAATTATTATATAAGCAAATCATCAAACGAGAAAAGTAAATTACATACATAATTCGAGGCATTCATTTGAGTTGGGAATATTGGTTCCCTCATGCATATTTATAAAAACTCTTTTTATTTCCTTTGTTTGGTTTTGGATGAAAAATTAAAATTTTCTCCCATATTTTGAAAAAAAACCTAGTTTATTTTGTAGAAATCGTTTTAGTGTCTTTTCCTTTTAACGTGCACAAAAAAACCCCTTTTTTACTACCTATTATATCATCGAAATAATAATACATCCAAAATACCAAATAAATTAATAATATAAAATAAATAAAATGAAACTAAAATAAAAAATAAAATAAGCAATAAAAAAATTAAATGAGTGAGATGACCAGAGTTATCAATCAACTAGGGCATGAAATCTAATGAAGTACACCTCACGAAAATCCTCCAAATGTTAAAAAATATACATACTAATAAAACAATACCAAAGGCAAATAGATTAGTACCATAAAAAATAATCATCACAAATATAATAAAGTTAATCATAAATTCACTTATACAATATAGGAAATTACTACATACAGAACTGAATAATGCAAAATAATGACTTAAAACATTACAAAAATCAAATAAATGACATAAGCATATAAAATACATGAAAATATATAAAAATATGCCAAAAATTCAGCCACGAACACCCGAAATAGATGAGGGATGCCCATACTTGAAGTGAGGGATGGGATGAAATGAAGGCCCTTGATGTCTCATCTGTTGCATGATAGTCGAGCGTCCATCTGGTCTTTCTCCCATCTTTCACCATTGGTTGAAGCAGAATGCAATTTTTGGAGCTAAAATCATGTAAAAATTATAAAAAACATATTTTAAAACAAATCATGCGATTATCAAGCTCTAAGTCATACCAATATAGTATCACAACATTAATTATACATGAAATTCAATAAAACCATATTAAATATAAAATTACAGAATAAGAGACTAAAGAAACTTAAAATTGCAACAATATAGGAATCTCAACCTAAACACACCACTAACATGCCAATCCAATTCAGATTCATGTTTTAACACATTTAAGCATGCAAATAAATCAAATGTAGCATTTAAAAATAATTATTTGAGTAAATCTCACGTACTTTATACCTGATAATTCTAGTAAGAGAAAATAAAGTATAGATAGAGAAAGCCTAGAATATTATCCTCATAAGATATTCTGACTCTAAAATCCTTGTATTCTAGATCTCCACTCCGATTTTTGTTCTTTATTTTCAAAAAAATCAATGAAAATTGTGTTTTTATCAGAGAGATTGTTAAAGAATAAGAACTCTAAAAAGAGAAAGAAATTAATTTTCTTCTTTCCCAAAGTTTTTCTTTCTGTAAAACCAATGATTCATCCCCTTCAAATTCCTTGAATTTTGGGTTTTATACTTAGGTTAGAGTTAGAGTTGGATTCCAACTTTAACTTCCTAAATCTAGAGGAAAATCCTTTGAAAATCTAGAAAAATCCCTTTTAAAACATATCTTCCTATTTTTGATTTCTAGAAATATGGGAATTATAGATTTTTAGCCATAGATGGGTGCCCCTCATTGAGAGGCAACCGTCCCTCAGCCTAAAATCTTGAAATTTTTAAAATACCCTTAATTCAACCTATACAGGAGAGAGAGATTAACATACTTATGCCCCTTATGTGACAGATGGGCATTTGACACCACTGAAGGCCCAAATCAAGTTTTTTATGCCTCTTTTGCTAAAACACTTAAAAGTATTTGGAAAATCATAAGAATCTTTGAGAAAAGTAAGAAATTCACAATCATAGCTTCGAGATCCAAACTTATTATCAATCATATACTATTTCCTCATCATCAAGTAACCCTAATCTAGGTTGCCTTTGGTCATGGTATCTAAAAGTGGCAATCTACAAACCACTCCAGTCTCTAGGATCATTAGTAGTTTGTACTGTCTAACCTATTCGAGAATCGACTTGATAATCCTTATAATAAGGGCAGTCTGCAAGTCTATGAAAGTATCCTCCTTGAGTGGCAGCCTAAATATGCTCTCATCTACCCCTAAGTGTAATAATGGGTGGGTTTTCGCTCACTCATTGCATATCTATGAGGTAGACTATGTGGCTACTCTAACCAATGTGGAGATGATCTCATGACTAATGTCTACCCTTATGTGACTATGCATAGCCCATAAATAGAAAATATCAACCATATTAACCGATCCTAGGCTACTGATACAGCCGAGATACAATATGATGAGAACCTTTTGGATGTATCAATATGCTTGGGTAGCTAACATCGTGCTCTTAGCCATATCTGGATTGTATATAGCCTCAAGCAATGTGACTTACACCTATTGCTTCGAATCTACTCCTCTCTTCAGGGTTAAGAATTTTGCTTCAACAGGCAATCCTATTTTCTCAGTAAATCGACATCAGCTGATGCTGCAAGTAATGTCTTAAACCCTAAAGGTGATGACACCCTCTTTTGCATCCGATCATTGGAACCCCCTATATTGCAAAGTCACCAATAACTCTCATGTAATCTCTAGGTAGGTGAGAAAAAAACGGGGTAAAGAATGTTATCCATCCTACAGCTACTAGCAATCCATTTATATCGCCCAGCATGTCCATGCTATACAAGAACTAACGAGATATAAATCTACTAGCTTGGTACTAAATCCTAGATGAGGCCCGATACCTACTAGCCTTTCACTTAGTCATCCACCCAGAAGTCAGTGGAGCTGGTATAGCTTATGCCTCATAGTGTGGAGCCTTTGTAAAATGTTAAAAGTTAGTCTTTTTGAAAATAACATACATCACAAGTAATAGCATAAATTAAGTTCGCATGGATTTTTATCAAAATTTCAGTAGCATACTAGCTTAAACTGATGCTAGCCAACCTATATTGAAATGTACATTAAGCGCTACACAGTATATAAAAAATCCTAAGCCCATTAATGGGTGTCTGGAAAATATACATGACAAGTGAAAAAATTAAAAAAAAATTAAAATTCTGGCAAAAGTTTAATAGCATTTAGCTAGCAATGTGCCTGCCCCCTGTACAAAAAAACATTTAAAAGAGCAAAAATAGGCCGAATGGCCACTAAGTAGTCCATTTAAAAATTATTTCACATCAAGTCTTAATGAAGCATAGTAACAGTATATCTATTATCCATTTTACAAAGGTTTCTCCTAAAAGCCAATCTAATTATAATTTGTCAATGGGTAAAATCAACAATTTAAAAATTAATCTACATGATTGTTTAAATTAAATGTACATGAAGCCCAAAGTATCAGTGCATTCTAAAAAAGTCTAAATATTAAGTTTTATGATTCATACATTTGGACACATTTTATTCTATATATTTTTGCCAATGTACATTAAATAGTTTCATAGAGAAAACAAGTCAACAACATTTATAGGCAACAGACTAAGCAAAATAAAAAATAAAAGGAATATTAATTAACTACGAAATAAATCTAGCATTTATAATTATTATGTGAGCAAAAATAAAAGAAACGAATAACAACTAAGTAAGAAAGGGTAAATTAAATCAAAAAATAAGGAATTAAATCAAGAAAACTTACTTAAAATGGGAATTAAAAATACTAAAAGAAAAATAAAATCAATGACACCCTAAAGTGTGAGATGATCCCAGGAGAATTTTGGTGCAGACGATTTGCGAAATGGTTAAGAAATAGAGGAGTAATAGCTAAAAAACCGAGAGGAAAAACTATGAAAATCATTGTTGATTGTGGTTTGGGAGGGAGGAAGAAGAAAAGGCTCAGGTTTCAAATTTTGAGTGATAGATGGGTCAGGCATCTATCGCGAGCAAGCGACGGGCACCACTTACGTCCCGTCTATCGTTCCTTTTTTAGTTTTTTAAAAAAATTTTATTTATTTATTTATTTATATATTTCTTCTTTTTTCTCTTAGTTTATTACTTTATCTTCTTTTACACCTATAACCTTCTTTTACAACTAGTTAATTACATTATTTACACATATTTAATTAATTTATTCTTAAATTATTATTATATTCATATTATATTTATATTTATATTATTTTTGTTATATTAAATACAAACTTCCTAAATTGAATACTCCCTGAATTTTTTAAACTCTGGGGAACTCCAACAATATCAATTTATTTTCTACATTTCCTATAAAATAGGGATAAAATGGATGCAAAAAAGGTATATGCAATGTATGAGCCATGCAGAATGCGAAAAAACCCACTTAAGTGATCCAAGGGGTGACTAATGGCCAAGCCATGAGTTTCTTTTAAAGGATAGTCATCTATCAAGCAATCCCTATAAATAGTTGCCCTTTTCTTTGATTTCATGCCTTGACTCTCCACCTACCAAGTGAATCTCTTCCAAGTATTCTTCTTCCTTTCTCTCCTTATTTTTTATCCTTTCCTTTTCCTTTTTATTATTATATTTATTTATTCTCATTATTTTTCTTTTATTTTTTTCTTTTTCATTTTTTTTCTTAAACAGAGACCATTCAAATCCATCATGCCAACCTAGGGCATAAATAAACTTCAACAATTCTTAAATGACCCTAAGAGCTATAAAAGCCTTATTTTTCCTGATACCACTCTGATCTTATTCGTTACTCGATATTGGGATCCTCGATTTCATATCCTTCATTTCACACCAAGAACTGTGCCCTCTAGCTAAGATTTTTCCAAGATCTTATGTTTAAGGTACTCTCTGAGCACCTTACCTTATATGCCTTAACCCATCATTAATTATCCGAGAAAGGTGACCTATATTTTAGGTATTTTTCCCCATACTGCCTATAGACTAGTGTTATTGAGAGTTCTTTTCTCCTTGGATGATTTATTTGATGCTATGTTTGACTTGCCTAAGCACCACACATATCAAATCAGCATTATGTTATTATGTAACTTTGCTCGATACTTAACAGTGAGCCCTGATAGTTCAATAGGAGATTATGAGTTATTTAGCATCATTGAGGGATTATGCCATAGATTGATCCCATGCCCTCTAATCTTGGCAAAGACCATCATGGTTTTTGATGTTATATCTACTGATCCCACTACTTTCCTCTCTAGCAGCCCCTTATTACTCCAGCTACGTCATTATTTTAAAGGTAGTACGCTTCTTGTGGGTTTTCACACTAGCTTTTCTTATTACGAAATGCATCATTTTGGACTTTTACATATTTTCTTTTTCCTTATTTTTGCCTAAGATGAATCTAACTTAACCCAGCGGCTTTTTTTCATAGGTTTGGTTGCAAGAGAAATTAAAGTTATTGATAATGCCTTTTCTTAGGGTGATCAGTCAATATAACTTGGGTTATTATTCATGCAAATGAAAGCTATATGATTTCTTCTCTCCTAATGAGATGATCATTTGGTTAACCTCTATAGTAGATGATTAGATTTCTTTTCAGTGCCCGATGATACTTATCCACTATACGACCAAAGATGGATGTTTTGAGTGTGTTCCTCTATATGGATTGCATAAGGCCACCTTCTGCATTTCTACCCACCATACGAGACCATTTGGAGAGTGGCAGGATATTGTTAAATGCCCTTTATCCTTTCATGGCAGTCCGTTGGTAATTCTGTTGGGAAGGGTAGACTAAAAATCTGTCGTCATTTGCCATATTTACCGACAAAATTCTATTATCTATCGTTAAATTTGCCTACGAAATTAAAAAATTCGTAGGCAAATCTCCAATGGAATAATTTGTTTCGTAGGTAAATTTAGCAACGGTACTTGTATTTTCGTCGGTAAATTTGCCTTGTGCTAAAAAAATTTGTGATGGATATATCCGTCACAAATCCATTAGTAAAAAATATTAAAATTTCTAATAATTATTTAATAAATCTACTATGTATCTCCTTCCTTGTCTACCTTTTTTTTCTCATTTTGATGGAAAAGAGAGACAGAGAAAGGAAACAAAATGGACCTTGGTCAACCACCATTCATCCAAAATGGCAATAGAAATTTGAATTTAGAAGAGATAAAGGGAAAACAGAAAGTAGGGAGGAGAAAATATAGGCACTGATGAGAACTAACCGACTATCAACTACCAGACTCCAATAAATTAACATGAAGACAATAAAAATATCATCTTTAACAAATAAAATAGCCAACATAGCTGCACGACAAAGGAAAGTACTGCCTCTCTAATCGGAGCACCCTCTCAGAAAATAGGTTCATGATATGACACAACAGTGTTTCTTGAAAAAATGAATGTAGTTGATACTATTTGGTATAAATTAAATCTCTGTCAGATTTATCTTTTTGCTTGTTGCTTCCTAATACAAAGTATTTTCTAGAAAGCACTTCACATAAAAGCAGAAAAGCGGCAATTATGAGTTCACAGCAAAAGTACTGATTTTTTTTCACAGTTAGTGCAACTACTATTTTGTATTTCCTCATCTAACCAAGATAAGGCTAATTTAGCCAATTTAAGTGAACCTAATCTAGAACTAAGTAGATGCAGAGTGTCCATAAGAAAGCATTAACACTTTGTCATATATGCATGCTTATGGATTGGAGTTCTCCTAAGTTCTATGGAAGCCAACGTTGCTACCCTCCGCAGAAAGACACAAAAGCACAAGCACACTTTGTCATATTTAATATTTAAGAGCAAAAAATCATTAATATGAGCTCAATCAACCAGAAAAATATTACCATAAAAAATTAAAGACATGGCAAACATAAGTCTTACCTGTCCAGGTCGCACAGATGGTGGACCACTGGCTTATGCAGGAGGTTTCCCTGAATCTACAGAATTTGGAACTCCAAAGACACTGAGATGAAGCAGTTGTGATGAAAGAGGAACCTGAGGTGCCTGATGAGGCTGAGGTGATATAACGGTCTAACATGTGACCATCAGGAAGACCAACGTCAGCTACAGAAGCAGCAGGTGGATTAGGCATTACCTTGTTACTCTCAACTTGCTGAGAAGCTTGATCCATCTTTGCCAAATATGTCCCAAGAGGAGGCAATGATGATGTAAGTTTAAATTGTTAGAGAGTATGCCCTAGAGCCCATGTAATAGGGATGTTTTTCATATGTATGAAATTTATATTCTTAATAAAAGGCATCATTCATTTATTAATGTTGTGTTTGAATACATGAGTTTGTAAATCTTAAATTAATAAATGAAGTCCTAGATATTATAAACACAGTGCAAAGGCAATCATGAAGGTATTCATGATGTGAGATGTCTATCGCATGCAAATGTGTTAATATCTAAATATCCCTAGTCATAGAATTAACAAGATAGGACATTGTTAAATCGGACAGACTAGCACATGTTATGCTTCTTGAATGGTTCAAGCAATGGTTCTCATAATTGTGATTATGGATGATAATCAAAGCTAACATGTGGATGCTTGTTAGAGGAACAAGTTCATTGGAGACCTACAAAGAGAATCCTCATATGGATATTAAATCTATGTCAGTGAGGAATCTCTTCATAGCGGTTGTGCAAGTATCCTAGACTTGAGATCACCAAAGTTATCTTAAGTAGCAAGTGGTATACTTTGACAACATAACTGATTACTTCCAACTGGGAGTGAACATAGTTAGGAGATTGGGTATATCATGACCTACTTGAAGATAGTTGAGTGATTGACAAAGGATTCACCATCCCAGATTTAACAAGGGAAGTTATCTCGCATGATTCTATAATTGCCTTGTTCAGAGAATCTCTGGCCAGAGTAATATGCCGAGATGGATGGAGATCCATGAAGGGCATTTTAGGAACAATGGTTAAATTAATAGAACATACATAATTAGATTTATATGAGTTGACAGAAATCCATACTCAGAATCTAATTGAGATAAGAGTGGTGAAAGGAGTAATTGCACGGTAACTGTTTCTATGGAAGGGTACAGTCAAACCACATGACTTTCCTGACATTTGGGTAGTCATGATGCCTAGCTAGAGGCCAATCATGACTTGTATAATGATGTATCAAAATATCAATAGATATTGATAAAATGATTTAAAGGATTTTAACTCATGTGAGTTTTGAATAGAACTCACAATTACATATTATACTACCAACATGGACAGGAACCCAATAGGTCACACATATATAGAGAAAAGGGTAAAATGGTAAAATGACAAGGATAATAATATTTGATATTATTATAAAGGTAGAGAGGAGAATATGATAATAATTAATTAAAGAGTTTAATTAATTATGATCAAATAAAATTGTCCGCAGAACTTTTGAGAAATGTTCTGTAAATTGGACCTAAATGAAATAATGTATTTCATGATTAATTATTATTGTCTTATAAGTTTTATAAGACTACTATAAGTGTTATAGGACTGATATAATAATTAATAGGACCATTGGAGAAATTATAAAGGGCCAAAGGAATGAAGAAGTTGGAGGAAGCCCTCCAGAAGAGGGCTACACGCCAACTCCATACAGAAGGGCTTAGAGGGCTTTTTCTTGGACAAAATTAATTTATATATGTTACATAAGTGTTATGGAACTCACATATTTAATTTGGTTGGATTTGAAATCCATTTGGGTATTTAAATCCAATTAGATGCACAAAGGGCCTAGTTTGTGGATTTTGTGCATGGTCTTTTATGAAAAGATTTAATTTGGATTTAATTAAGCCCAAATGATTATAATTAATTCCAGAGGCCCAATTAATAATTCTCCAGCAATTTTAAAGAGCCCAATCTCATTAAGGAGTTGGAATTTTAACCTAACTATAAAAGGCCAACTAATGAGAATTAGGGTTAAGTGATTAAAACAAAAGGAAAGTCTTTTTCTCTTAATTCTCTCTCCCTTTTGCGTCACTTCCATTGCTAGCCTCTTGGATTTCGGCCAGCCCTAGTTGAACACCAATTTGTTGGTTCAATTTACCCCTCTCTAGTGTGGATTACTCATTGAAGGTGTTCGATTTTGGACATTGTGGTTTGCGACAACCCGGTGCGAAGTAAAATCAACTGTTCAAAAAAATCAAAGGTGTTTTTTCTTATTCTCATATATTTATATTGTGTATTCATGGCAAGATCAGAACTAATGGTTAAAAATTTTAAAATTCCGCTCATGTATGTGATGCATGTAACCGTTAAAATCCAACATGGTATCAGAGCCACGATTTTGCCATGGATATACAATTCTATATTATTCTGCGGAATAAGTTTTGTTTTATTTTGAGTTATTTATTTCATGAACTTTAAAATATGAAATTTAATTGTTCATGAATGAGAAATATTGATTTCTAGATGTATTTGTGATCAAATAAATTTGTTGGAAACAAAACCGAAATTTTTGAAGAAAAGTGATTTGGGTTTGGCGTGAAACCCATTAGGGTTTGGCATGAAACCCTAGGTAATGTAGGGGCTGTTCTAATTTAATTTCTTATGGATCCATTTAAAAATCATTTAGATGATATTTTATGTGTTTAATATGTGATATTAAGCCGTAGGATCGAACGAAATTAAAATCGAACAAGTTTTTCATGAAAACTAGTTTTGTCGAAAAGTTCGATAAATTGGTGTTCTACATGTGTTCATGGTTAGAACGACTTTTGATCTTCTAAATTTGATATATATGATATATTAAAGTGTTTTTAATTAATATGATTAATTAAATTAGGCCTTAAATTAATTTGATTAATTTTAATTCATTAAAACCACTTAATGGGCTTAATTATGTTTACGGACTTGGTTTAAATTAGTAAATGACTTGGTGGGCCTAAGGAGCTTATTTAAATTAACTATTATAAACATTAATTAAGTTTATTAATGGGTTTTAAGGGCTGGAGTGGGCTTGGCTCATTCCAAAAGGCCCAAATGGTCCAAATGACACAAAACTAGTTTGTGTGTGAACACACTTAGGGTTTTTCTTCTGTGGGTTTCGGCCTACACTTGTTTTAAGCCCAAAATTAATTCTTTTAATTATTTAATATGATTAATTAATTAAATAATTAATTTATAATTAATTAATAATCAATTTGATTGATTATTAAGGCAAGAACACATTCATGCAAAAAGGTTTCCTAAAATGAAAGTTTCCAAAATGGAAAAAGTTTCCTAATTTGATCACATCATTAAAATAACTCAAAATATAGTTTCAAAGGTTGAAACAAAGTTAGTAATCCATTTCTTTATGCATTAGAAAGGCATATAAGGGTGTATGATTGGCATGATGGATAGTTATGGACAAAGCCCAATGTGATTGAGCATTATGCATGTTTTGGCCTAATGAGGACTTTCATGTCCCGGCTACTTGTTTTTGGTTTGTATTTCATTTCAAATTGTAATATGTAATTAGATTACTTAGATTAGAATTAGAAATGGAGATGGAGACCATTTTCAAGGAGCAAGATGGGCCGGATGGAGATCTAACAAGCTTGAAGATAATGTAATTATTTTTCTTGTTTGAATCATGCATACTACCTAGGTGTGACCTTTTGATTTCCCTCTTGGCTCGGGGAAATCAATGTAGTGAAGTCCATAACTATACCATATTTGTATGCTTATATTTATGTGATAGATATAGGATGCATACCAATGTATGCCAACCATGTATGATGAGACTTAATTAACTAAAACCCTCAAACAAATACTAAGGTATATAAGCCTTCCATTAATTTGAGGAGAACCAGAGTTCTTTATATTATGGGTTGTTGACCACAGTCAAGCTCACATTATATCGAATATGTTCAAATCTAATTAAATGGGTCATCTTAGCTAGCCCATTAGTTTATTGACCACAGTCAAGGCTAATGGTTCTAGAGGCAAGATTAGGGAATGCATATATGATATGCATGCATCAAGAGTTGATAACCTACTGATCCAATAGTTGTGTAGAGACACAATTGGTATAGAGATACCAACCTTTCAAGGGTATGGAATTTGGCTTGTTGACCACAGTCAAGGTCAAATTACATATCAAGGATTGGATATTGGCCCACTAAGAAAACCATCGGGTTTTCTCGGATTATATAGTGAGGGCTATTAATTCGCAATAAAATAGTGGGAGTAAATGGATTAATTAAAGACCTTATTAATGCATACATATATATGAACATACTCTCATATCTTTTCTTTTTCGCATCTAGGTCATCATCATGAGCACATCAAACATTAATATACGATCAATCTTGGATAACAAGCTAGTTGGCAACAACTATTCTGACTGGATCAGGCAAGTGAGAATTGTTCTCAGGGCTGAAAAGATCCATTATGTCTTGGATAAAGATCCACCACCACTTCCATCAGATGATGCCATTGATGAGATCAAAGGCATTTATTGAAAATACATGGAGGATAGTGAAGCAGCAGCATGTCTGATGCTGGGTGCTATGTCCTCGATGCTTCAGAAGCAACATGAAATGATGGATGCTAGAACCATCATTTTACATCTAGAGGAGCTTTATTCTTCTCAGGCTAGAACTGAGAAATATGAGATTGCTCGAGCTCTATTTAGTTGCAAAATGGTGGAAGGCACTTCAGCTGCTGCTCATGCATTGAAGATGTATGGGTATATTGAGCATTTGAGTAGACTTGGCTATGTTATGGATAATGATCTATACATAGATTTAATCTTGTACTCGTTGGCTCCAAGTTACGCACCTTTTGTGCTTAACTTCAACATGAACAAGATCCAAGTATCCATTCCTGAGTTAATCAACATGCTCAAGACAGCTGATGGATCATTTAAGAAAGATCCAAAAAATGCCATGGTTGTCACTTCTGCTAAAGGCAAGAAGCAGAAAAAGAAGAAGATAACCAAGGCGCAGCCAAAGAATGGTGGGATCTCCAAGAAAAAGGTTGCCAAGAAAGAGAATCCCAAAGGAACTTGCTCCCATTGTGGAAAAGATGGTCATTGGAAGCGTAACTGCAAGGCCTATTTAGATTCTCTTAAGGAGAAGAAGCAAGCTGTTGCATCTACTTCAGGTATTCATATGATTGAAATTAATACTTATTCTATTGCTTCTAAACAATCTTGGGTATTAGATACCGGATGTGGATCTCATTTATGTAATGATCTACAGGGGCTTAGAAGCTTTAGAAGAGTTGGAAAGGCAGAGATATGTTTGCAGTCAGCTACTGGACAGAACATCTCTACAACAGTTGTGGGGACTTACTATTTGCCTCTTCCTAGTGGATTAGTACTGGAATTAAATAATTGTTATTATGTTCCAGCCTTATCCAAAAGTATTATTTCTTTCAGTCGTTTGATGAACGATTATGATATTTCTTTGAAGGACAAATGTTGTTACATTTTTAAGAACAATATGTTTTATGCAAAAGATATCATTGAGAATGGTATATTTGTTCTTGATTTAATTAAAGAAGTACATAATGTGAATACCAAGAGAATGAAATATGATAATCTGAATACCTCATACTTATGGCATTGTCGTTTAGGCCATATAAATGAAAAACGCATGACCAAGTTACACAAGTCAGGTGATTTGGGATCATTTGATTATGAATCATTTGATACATGTGAATCTTGTTTATTGGGAAAAATGACAAAAGCTCCCTTTATTGGTAAAGGAGAACGAGCTAAAATGGTTTTGGACTTAATACATTTGGATGTATGTGGTCCAATGACTACACATGCCAGAGGAGGTTACTCCTACTTCATTACTTTCATAGATGATTATTCCAGGTTTGGATACATCTATCTAATGAAATATAAGTCTGAAGCATTTGAAAAGTTCAAAGAGTTCAGAAATGAAGTAGAGAAACAACTTGGCAAAAGTATTAAAACACTTAGATCAGATCGAGGTGGAGAATACTTAAGTCAAGAATTTCAGGATTATCTTAGAGATAATGGGATTTTATCTCAATGGACTCCTCCATATACACCACAACACAATGGTGTATTTGAAAGGAGAAATCGAACACTATTAGATATGGTTCGATCAATGATGAGCCGAGCGGACTTGCCTAAGTCCTTTTGGGGATATGCACTAGAAACTGCTGTTTATGTGTTAAACAGAGTTCCTAGTAAATCGGTTGATGTTACTCCATATGAGATGTGGAATAACAAGAAACCCACGCTTTCTCATATGAAAGTATGGGGCTATCCTGCTTATGTGAAGAGGACAATGTCAGACAAACTAGATGTTAAGTCTGATAAATGTTTATTTGTGGGATATCCAAAAGAAACGTTTGGATATTATTTCTATCATCCCTTAGAACAAAGGTGTTTGTTTCAAGGCATGCTGTCTTCTTGGAAAGAGAATTTCTCCTACGAGAGGACAGTGGGAGTAAAATTGAGCTTGGTGAAGTTCAAGACCCACAAATAGAAGTTGATCAACCGATTGAACCCGAAACTGAATTTCATAATGATGAGATTACAGTTGAACCTGATTATACACAAAATCCTAGAAGATATACTAGGATGCATTCTATCCCTGTGAGATATGGATTTCACGTTGATTTGGATAGAGGCATAACTGTAGTAGAGGACAATGAGCCTACAAGCTATCAAGAAGTTTTGAACAGTTCAGAACGTGATTTATGGCTTAAGACTATGCAGTCCGAAATGGACTTCATGTATGAGAATAAAGTATGGACTTTAACTCAACCACCTGAAGGGATAAAACCCATAGGGTGCAAATGGGTCTTCAAAAAGAAGACTGACATGGAAGGTAATATAGTTACCTATAAAGCTCGCTTAGTAGCAAAAGGTTATCGTCAAAAAGAAGGTATTGACTATGATGAAACTTTTTCTCCTGTAGCGATGCTTAAGTCTATAAGAATACTTTTAGCCATTGCAGCTCATTATGATTATGAGATTTGGCAAATGGATGTGAAGATAGCTTTCCTTAATGGAAATCTTTCTGAGGATGTGTATATGACACAACCAGAAGGATTCACATCAGGAAATGGCAAAAAGGTATGCAAGCTTCAAAGATCCATTTATGGATTGAAGCAATCCTCTAGGAGCTGGAACATACGGTTCAATGAGACAATCAAAGAGTTTGGTTTCTCACAGAATGAAGATGAACCTTATGTGTATAAAAGGGTCAGTGGGAGTGCAATTGTCTTCCTAGTTCTATATGTAGATGACATATTGATCATGGGAAATGACATTTCTCTTCTCCAATCTATTAAAATATGGTTATCCAAGCAATTCTCCATGAAAGACCTTGGAGAAGCATCCTATATTCTGGGAATAAGGTGTTAGAGTAAGCCCTAGCCCCAATACATTGTAATAAAACACTTAGTTAATAAAATGAGGCATTTGTTTTATCTTTTGAATACCTGTGCATGTCAATTGATAAAACTATCCAAGAATGTCGTTTCGGCTTAAGTTATCATGTGTGAGGCACATGGATTGTAAGACCTTGAAACAAATGAGACTTCATTCTAAATATCCCTGGTCAGTCATTGTTATGGGAATAACAAATGAATTAAGACTAGTATGCTCTCTCTGATATTATGAGTTCTGTCTTACGGATCATTAGGACAAGAGTGTCAATCAGAGATCATAGATACATGTTAAAAAACATGGTATCTGGATTCGATCCGCTCATGAAAACACTACATGGTACAAGTCATAAGTGTTTCTCATATGCAAGTTTTGTATCGGAGTTCTTAGACCTGAAATCTCTATGAAACTCTTTATGAATTATTGTGTACTTTGACATACACCTAACGTGCTCGTAACAGAGTGACAAGTACGGGTATGATTGGGTATGCATTAATTCATGTTAGAGAGCATGAGAGAAGTGAAGGGATTACCCCTCTCAATAAGAGAGAAAATATCATCGGCCACTTGATCAGTGAACTGAGAAGTGTATGGCCATACCGAGATGAAATAATGAGTAATCATTATTTATCTGAGAGTTCAGTGTCACTGGAATATCAAGAAAGGAATTAATAAATATAAGGATGACTAGTTCCATGCCTTATATTAATTCTGATATTTATGGGTAAGGGACTATGCAAAATTGCATTAGGTCACCAAAAGCCATATGCATTTTCATTTAATTTGGAATGCTATAATATCTTGCTAGAGAATATATATAGCCTTTGAATTAATTTATTAATTCATTGCCAACATTAAATGGACCTATAGGATCGCACACAAAGCATTGGGCTTAAAATATTTAAATTAAGTATTGGACATTAATTTGGGCTTTTAATTAAAGTCAAATTAGTGTATGTAATAGGTTATAATATTGCTATTGGGCTTTGGTCCATGAGAGAGAGAAATTCAGCCCATAAGGTTTAATTTCAATTTATTAATTATCTTGTGTTAATTAAGTTAATTGAATATTAAAGCCTAAAGGAATTTAAATTAAATTAAATCACTTATATATTTAATTAAGTGATTTCATTTATTTAAATGTCTTATGTTTTATTTCAAATTTGAATTTAAATTCAAAATATATTACTTATCTTTAGGAAGTGATAGAGTTTGAATTAATTATCTTAGGATAGTTGAATTCAGATTAATGACTTGCCAAAGGATAAGCATATATATTAAAAGAAATAAAACCCTAAACCTATTTTTTTCGTGGCATGAATAGTAACTCGTGAATAGTAAATCGTGAATTGTGACTCTCTCTCTCTTAATTCTTTTGTTCAATTTTTCACAAGGAGAAAGGATTGTTCCTCATTCTCTTGTGTTATTGAGCAGTAATAGCAATCTAAAGAAGTACAAAATCAAGTTTTGTAGCTTCAAACTATAACCATTACACAATACCGAAAAAGAGAGCTAGCAATCTCGATTTTAAGCCGTCGGTGCAAGTGTGTGTGTGAGAATAGAGGGAGTGGCGCAAAAGGCTGTTCCTTGGCATTGGTGATTGAGAACTAAGGTGGATAAAGGCATCTTGGTTGCTGGACATCACAAAATCAAAGAATAAAAGGCATCATCTATTGTAAGTTTCAAATCCCTAAAATTGCATGTTTTCGTTCCTAGTTTTGGATATGTATGGTATGCATGATAAAATCTTTTGTTTTTCCGCTGTGCCATCATGATTATCATACCATTTCATATTCCATCAGTGGTATCAGAGCCTAGACATGCTTATTTTAGTGCTTTAGATGCATGAAAAAATTAATTAAAAATCGTTATTTTGTAAACATGCAAATCTGAAATTTTCTGTTTTGAGTTTTTTGCATTGTTTTGGTGTAAAAACGATTTTAATTGATTAGATAGGTATTATAATTAATATGACATGTTAATATACTATCCTAAGATGTTATTAGGGCTGGTAATGGTCGGATTTAATTATTTATACCTGATGGTACATGTTAATTATGAAACTAGGTGCTAGTTGGCATGTAAATTGCTAGTTTAACAACTAGTTTTCAAAATTAAATGTAAAAACGTTTTTGGCATGTTTGTAAGTGATATTTAAAGATTAATTATCAGGTCTGGACATATTTTAAATTTGGTTTTAATTCTAGTCCATGACAATTTAATTGATTAATTTTAAAATCACTTAAAACAATGACTAGTTTGTGTTTGTTACATGTTTAATCAACATTGTTTGCTTTGTTTTGATTAAAATGGTAAAAACACATTTAGATTAAAATGGTACAGAATATTAAATCAATATTTATGGACTTATAGAATATTAAATGGCTCATAAAATTGATTTAAATGTTTGTGCATTTCATGGCATTACATAAGCATTAAACAACTAGTTTTGTTGTTTGTTTGTTTTTGCATGAATGTCGTGTGTTATTATATGTGTTCTTCATGATTTTATTTTTAATTCATGTTAGCACATATTATATGTATTTTTAATGTTTATGGGCTGTATGACATAAAATTAAAAATGGCAAAATTGGAAATTATACTAGAGTTGATTTATGGCACAAATCTAACTAGTTTGTGTTTTGGGCTTTTAAGAGAACTTATTCAATAAGAGGATTTAGTCCATTGGGCTTCGGCCCAGGCCCATCACGGGGTCATCTCTTAAAGGTTCAAGTACACAATTTCCATTAATGGGCTTGGCTAAATTAATTAAAATTGGACTTTGTTTGATCCATGAATGCTATGTATATTTATTTGCTTGTTTGGTGTGATGAATGGATATGCATGGTGCATTCATGGGCCCTGGGTTTTTGTAATTAAATATGGCCTGCGAGCCATTATATTTTATTGTAAAATTTTCATTTATTTCTTAGAATAGAATTTATTTGAAGACTTTGTAAATCAAGACGAAGCCCACCGGAGTGGAGAAGCCCAACTCGAAGATTCTTATGTAATAGTATAGAATCTTAGTTGTAAGTTTTTGGGCCCATGTTTGTCACGCTTTACTTTATGCAATTATATATATATGCATGCTATGTATGGATGACAAAGCGTATGCCATGTAAGCCGTAATAAAATGAATCCCTAAAAAATAGTAAGTCACAAAGTTGCCTTCCTAATTCGAAACATGTCAAGGCATCGATCATCGGTCACGTAGACTAGGAGTCCTAGATGCGCCCGATTATCTTTGTGAGGCATGGGTTGTGAATGTAGGTTGGACTTATCATGGAAAGGGATGCCCGGACCTAGGCAACTAATAAATGGGTTGTGCTATAACATCCTAAGATGTTAGCCCATTTGATCCAAGAGTCATGTACGAGACATGATTGGAGTTTTCCTACCTAAGTAACTTAACTTGTTAGGTGTACAAGCTCAGCTTGACTAATAAGTTGTTGAGAAAAGTGGATCTTGGCCCACATTAAATCACTAACGCGAATTATTTAAAGGGATATTAATTCAGTTTGTGGGATCATTAATAAGACCTCATTTAATCTTGCTAAATTTTATTGTAGATTGAAAATGGCATCTTCAAACAACAATTTCTCATTGCGATCGGTCCTTGAAAAGGACAAATTGAATGGCACCAATTTCATAGACTGGTCTCGAAACTTAAGAATAGTTCTTAAGCAAGAGAAAAAGTCGTATGCTTTGGATGCACCCTTGCCTGATGAACCAAGAAGGAATGCCTTTGCGGTTCAAAAGGAAACTTTTGAGACCAAGAAGAGCGACTCCAATGATGTGACCTGTCTGATGCTGGCCACTATGGTGCCTGAATTGCAAAAGCAATTTATGGACCAAGAGGCTTATGCGATCATGGTGCACCTCAAGGAGATGTTCCAAGAGCAAGCTCGTCACGAGAGGTTCGTGACAACAAAGGCATTAATTTCTTGCAAGATGGCTGAGGGTACACCTGTTAGTACCCATGTACTCAAGATGAAAGGGTATCTTGATACTCTTGAGAAGCTTGAGGTACTAGTGCCAAAGGAATTAGCCACTGACTTGATCTTAGGATCATTGCCTGCTGCTTATGATCCATTTGTGATGAATTATAACATGCATGCAATGAACAAGTCAGTCACTGAGCTTCATGGGATGCTTAAGAATGCTGAAGAAAACATTCGAAAGACCAATCCCGTACTAATGGTTCAAAAGGGAATTAAGAAGGGACAAGCTAAGGGAAAGGGAAAGGGAAAGGCAAAACCCAAGTCAAGTGGGAGTGCACCTCAGGCCCAATCCAAGCCCAAGGCGCCAAAACTCAAAGAGAGTGAGAGCACTTGCTTCCATTGCAACAAGATAGGGCATTGGAGGAAGAATTGTGCTCTCTTTAAGGAAGAACAAAAGAAGAATGGAGCCAAGGCGTCCAGTTCTGGTATTTTTGTTGTTGAAGTTAACCTTTCTATTTCTACCACTTGGGTATTGGATACCGGTTGTGGTTCTCACATTTGTTCAAATGTGCAGGGGTTAAGAAATAGGCGGTTACTTGGGAAGAATGAAGTGGACCTCCGTGTGGGGAATGGAGCACGAGTTGCTGCCATGGAGATAGGCGACTATCACCTCACTTTACCTTCCGGACTTTGTATTATTTTGAATAATTGTTATTATGTGCCTGCTATGAGCAGAAACATTATTTCAGTTTCATGTTTGGATAATGATGAATTTGATTTTGTTATTAAAAATGGCAATGCTCATATTCGTCGCCAAGGCATTTCTTATGGCAATGCCATGTTGCAAAATGGCCTTTATATCCTTGATTTACAAAACAAAGAGTCCATATACAACATTAATACAAAGAGGGTTAAATCAAACGAATTGAACCCTACTTACTTCTGGCATTGTCGCTTAGGACATGCAAACGAAAAACGCATTTCAAGACTCCACAAAACTGGAGTGCTTGGGTCATTTGACTTAGAGTCTTATGACACATGCGAGCCATGTTTGCATGGAAAAATGACAAAGAATCCTTTTAACAAGAAAGGTGAAAGGACTAATGGCTTATTGGAACTAATACATACCGATGTATGTGGACCATTAAGTACACAAGCTAGAGGTGGTTTTAGCTACTTCGTGACTTTCACAGATGACTTCAGTAGATATGGCTATGTCTATCTAATGAAGTACAAGTCTGAAACTTTTGAGAAATTCAAAGAGTTTAAGAACGAAGTAGAAAACCAACTTGGCAAAAGTATAAAAGCCATTCGATCAGATCGAGGTGGCGAATACTTAAGCCAAGAGTTTGATGATCATCTAAAAGAGTGTGGTATTATTTCACAGCTCACTCCTCCTGGAACACCTCAATGGAATGGTGTGTCCGAAAGGAGAAATCGAACTCTGTTGGACATGGTTCGATCTATGATGAGTCAAGCTAATCTTCCTATCTCTTTTTGGGGTTATGCATTAGAAACTGCTGCGTTTCTATTGAACCGTACTCCAACTAAAGCAGTTGAGAAGACACCATACGAGGTATGGACTGGGAAAGAACCCAATATGTCTTTTCTCAGGATTTGGGACTGTGAAGCACATGTTAAGAAATTAACATCTGACAAACTAGAGTCCAAATCCACTGTCTGCTTGTTTGTGGGTTATCCTAAAGAAACAAAGGGATACTACTTTTACTCACAAGCCGAGAACAAAGTATTTGTTGCTCGCAAGGCTGTTTTCTTGGAAAAGGAGTTCCTTCTCAAGAAAGATAGTGGGAGTAAAGTAGAACTTGGAGAAATTCAAGCACCACAAACTCCTATAGAGGATGGTTTGGAAATGGGATCAAGTTCACAACCAATTGTGGAACAAGAACCCATTACATAAGAACCTAGAAGGTCCGGTAGGGTACGTCAGGAGATTGAGAGATATGGATTTCTAATCACTGACAGTGACACTATTGAGTTAGTAGATCGTGAGGATCCTACTACCTACCGAGAAGCTATTGAGAGCCCAGACTCGGAAAATTGGCTTGAAGCCATGAAATCCGAGATGCAATCAATGTACAATAACCAGGTTTGGACCTTGGTTGTTCCACCGGAAGGTGCTAAGGTAATTGAGTGCAAGTGGCTATTCAAACTAAAAGCTGATAAGACCTACAAAGGTAGACTAGTAGCAAAAGGTTTTCGACAAACTCATGGTATAGACTATGACGAGACCTTTTCGCCTGTAGTCATGCTCAAGTCCATTAGGATCTTGCTTGCCATAGCTGCATATCATGATTATGAGATATGGCAAATGGATGTCAAAACTGCTTTCCTTAACGGAAATTTACTTAAGGATGTGTATATGACACAGCCTGAAGGTTTTGTTAATCCCAAGCATCCTAAGAAGGTATGCAAGCTTCAAAAATCCATTTATGGATTAAAGCAAGCATCCCGAAGTTGGAATCTTCGCTTTGATGAGGCAGTCAAAGAATTTGACTTCATCAAGAACGAAGATGAGCCTTGTGTGTACAAGAAGGTTAGTGGGAGCATAGTAGTGTTTCTGGTCCTATATGTGGACGACATCCTTCTCATTGGGAATGATATTCCAACATTGCAAAAGGTTAAGCAATGGTTGGGAAAATGTTTCTCAATGAAAGACTTAGGTGAAGCCGAGACAATACTTGGTATTCAAATCTATAGAGATAGATCGAATCGGCTTTTGGGACTAAGTCAAGAAAAGTAAATAGACAAAGTACTAAAGCGTTATAGTATGGGAGACTCAAAGAAAGGGTACATACCTTTAGCTTTGGGAGTTCCTTTGACTAAAGAACAGTGCCCTAAAACCAAAGAGGAAAGGGACAACATGAGTAGAATCCCATATGCATCTGCTATTGGATCTATCATGTACGCTATGTTATGTGCTAGGTTGGATGTTGCTCATGCACTGAGTATAACCAGTAGGTTTCAGCAAGACCCTGGTGAGAAGCACTGGTCTGCTGTAAAAGGGATCCTTAAGTACCTGCGAAGGACTAAGGATCACTTCTTGGTGTATGGTGGTCAAGAAGAGCTCGTCATACAAGGTTATGCCGATGCTGCTTTTCAGACCAGCACTCAGGATTCTAGATCGCAATCTGGATTTGTTTTTGTTTTAAACGGTGGTGCTGTCAGCTGGAGAAGCTCGAAGCAAGAAACCGTTGCCGACTCAACTACAGAATCTGAGTATATTGCAGCAAGTGAGGCTACAAAAGAGGCTGTTTGGATTAAAAATTTCATTACTGGATTAGGAGTGGTCCCAAGCATCCTAGATCCATTAGAAATTTTCTGTGACAATAACGGGGCCATTGCACAGGCCAAGAAGCCCCGGTCACACCAGAAATCCAAACACATACTCAGGAGGTACCACCTGATCAGAGAAATCATTGATCATGGGGACGTCAAGGTTAGCAAGATAGCAAGTGAAGACAATGTAACAGATCCTTTGACGAAACAGTTACGTCCAAATCTGCACGAGGCTCATTTGAGAGCGTTCGGTCTTAGGGCTATGCCCAATTGGGACTAGTGCTAGTGGGAGATTGTTAGTGTAAGCCCTAGCCCCAATACATTGTAATAAAACACTTAGTTAATAAAATGAGGCATTTGTTTTATCTTTTGAATACCTGTGCATGTCAATTGATAAAACTATCCAAGAATGTCGTTTCGGTTTAAGTTATCATGTGTGAGGCACATGGATTGTAAGACCTTGAAACAAATGAGACTTCATTCTAAATATCCCTGGTCAGTCATTGTTATGGGAATAACAAATGAATTAAGACTAGTATGCTCTCTCTGATATTATGAGTTCTGTCTTACGGATCATTAGGACAAGAGTGTCAATCAGAGATCATAGATACATGTTAAAAAACATGGTATCTGGATTCGATCCGCTCATGAAAACACTACATGGTACAAGTCATAAGTGTTTCTCATATGCAAGTTTTGTATCGGAGTTCTTAGACCTGAAATCTCTATGAAACTCTTTATGAATTATTGTGTACTTTGACATACACCTAACGTGCTCGTAACAGAGTGACAAGTACGGGTATGATTGGGTATGCATTAATTCATGTTAGAGAGCATGAGAGAAGTGAAGGGATTACCCCTCTCAATAAGAGAGAAAATATCATCGGCCACTTGATCAGTGAACTGAGAAGTGTATGGCCATATCGAGATGAAATAATGAGTAATCATTATTTATCTGAGAGTTCAGTGTCACTGGAATATCAAGAAAGGAATTAATAAATATAAGGATGACTAGTTCCATGCCTTATATTAATTCTGATATTTATGGGTAAGGGACTATGCAAAATTGCATTAGGTCACCAAATGCCATATGCATTTTCATTTAATTTGGAATGCTATAATATCTTGCTAGAGAATATATATAGCCTTTGAATTAATTTATTAATTCATTGCCAACATTAAATGGACCTATAGGATCGCACACAAAGCATTGGGCTTAAAATATTTAAATTAAGTATTGGACATTAATTTGGGCTTTTAATTAAAGTCAAATTAGTGTATGTAATAGGTTATAATATTGCTATTGGGCTTTGGTCCATGAGAGAGAGAAATTCAGCCCATAAGGTTTAATTTCAATTAATTAATTATCTTGTGTTAATTAAGTTAATTGAATATTAAAGCCTAAAGGAATTTAAATTAAATTAAATCACTTATATATTTAATTAAGTGATTTCATTTATTTAAATGTCTTATGTTTTATTTCAAATTTGAATTTAAATTCAAAGGAGTTTAATTCAAAATATATTACTTATCTTTAGGAAGTGATAGAGTTTGAATTAATTATCTTAGGATAGTTGAATTCAGATTAATGACTTGCCAAAGGATAAGCATATATATTAAAAGAAATAAAACCCTAAACCTAATTTTTTTTGTGGCATGAATAGTAACTCGTGAATATTGACTTTCTCTCTCTTAATTCTTTTGTTCAATTTTTCACAAGGAGAAAGGATTGTTCCTCATTCTCTTGTGTTATTGAGCAGTAATAGCAATCTAAAGAAGTACAAAATCAAGTTTTGTAGCTTCAAACTATAACCATTACACAATACCGAAAAAGAGAGCTAGCAATCTCGATTTTAAGCCGTCGGTGCAAGTGTGTGTGTGAGAATAGAGGGAGTGGCGCAAAAGGCTGTTCCTTGGCATTGGTGATTGAGAACTAAGGTGGATAAAGGCATCTT
This sequence comes from Excoecaria agallocha, assembly GCA_037975025.1. Taxonomy (NCBI): domain Eukaryota; kingdom Viridiplantae; phylum Streptophyta; class Magnoliopsida; order Malpighiales; family Euphorbiaceae; genus Excoecaria; species Excoecaria agallocha. The sequence continues at coordinate 19,935,185 of CM075810.1, read as the reverse complement.
GGTTGCTGGACATCACAAAATCAAAGAATAAAAGGCATCATCTATTGTAAGTTTCAAATCCCTAAAATTGCATGTTTTCGTTCCTAGTTTTGGATATGTATGGTATGCATGATAAAATCTTTTGTTTTTCCGCTGTGCCATCATGATTATCATACCATGTCATATTCCATCATAAGGATCTATAGAGATAGATCAAATAGGTTGCTAGGTCTTTCTCAGAATACATATATAGATAAAGTATTGAAGAGGTTCAATATGGATCTCTCTAAGAAAGGGTTTATACCCATGGTGTATGGGAAACACCTTTCTAAGTCTATGTGTCCGCAGACACTAGAGGATAGAGAGAGCATGAATAGAATACCATATGCGTCTGCAATTGGTTCTATCATGTATGCTATGTTATGTACACGTCTAGATGTAGCATTTGCTTTGACTGTCACAAACAGATTCCAATCCAATTTTGGAGAGGAACATTGGGCAGCTGTCAAGAATATTCTTAAGTACTTGAGAAGGACTAAGGATATATTCTTGGTATATGGAGAGGGCAGTTTAGAGGTAAACGGGTATACAGATGCCAGCTTCCAATCTGACAAAGATGATTATAAATCACAATCTGGTTATGTGTTCATAATGGGAAGAGGAGCAGTTAGTTGGAAAAGTTCCAAACAAGAAGCAACTGCTGATTCCACGATGGAAGCTGAGTACATTGCTGCTTCAAAAGCAGCCAAAGAAGCAGTCTGGATTAAAAAGTTCATAACCGAACTAGGAGTGGTGCCTAGCATTGTTGATCCGATTCCTTTATATTGTGACAACAATGGAGCCATTGCGCAAGCAAAGGAACCATGGTCTCATCAGCGATCCAAACATGTTCTCAGACGCTACCATCTCATAAGGGAAATAGTAGCTAGAAATGATGTGAAAATAGAAAGGGTTCCCACAGATGACAATGTGGCGGATCCTCTCACTAAAGCACTTTCCCAGATAAAGCATGATGACCATATAAATAACATGGGTCTGAAACATATGAGTGATTGGCTCTAGTGCAAGTGGGAGATTGTTAGAGAGTATGCCCTAGAGCCCATGTAATAGGGATGTTTTTCATATGTATGAAATTTATATTCTTAATAAAAGGCATCATTCATTTATTAATGATGTGTTTGAATACATGAGTTTGTAAATCTTAAATTAATAAATGAAGTCCTAGATATTATAAACACAGTGCAAAGGCAACCATAAAGGTGTTCATGATGTGAGATGTCTATCGCATGCAAATGTGTTAATATCTAAATATCCCTAGTCATAGAATTAACAAGATAGGACATTGTTAATTCGGACAGACTAGCACATGTTATGCTTCTTGAATGGTTCAAGCAATGGTTCTCATAATTGTGATTATGGATGATAATCAAAGCTAACATGTGGATGCTTGTTAGAGGAACAAGTTCATTGGAGACCTGCAAAGAGAATCCTCATATGGATATTAAATCTATGTCAGTGAGGAATCTCTTCATAGCGGTTGTGCAAGTATCCTTAGACTTGAGATCACCAAAGTTATCTTAAGTAGCAAGTGGTATACTTTGACTCCATAACTGATTACTTCCAACTGGGAGTGAACATAGTTAGGAGATTGGGTATATCATGACCTACTTGAAGATAGTTGAGTGATTGACAAAGGATTCACCATCCCAGATTTAACAAGGGAAGTTATCTCGCATGATTCTATAATTGCCTTATTCAGAGAATCTCTGGCCAGAGTAATATGCCGAGATGGATGGAGATCCATGAAGGGCATTTTAGGAACAATGGTTAAATTAATAGAACATACATAATTAGATTTATATGAGTTGACAGAAATCCATACTCAGAATCTAATTGAGATAAGAGTGGTGAAAGGAGTAATTGCACGGTAACTGTTTCTATGGAAGGGTACAGTCAAACCACATGACTTTCCTGACATTTGGTTAGTCATGATGCCTAGCTAGAGGCCAATCATGACTTGTATAATGATGTATCAAAATATCAATAGAGATTGATAAAATGATTTAAAGGATTTTAAATCATTTGAGTTTTGAATAGAACTCACAATTACATATTATACTACCAACATGGACAGGAACCCAATAGGTCACACATATATAGAGAAAAGGGTAAAATGGTAAAATGACAAGGATAATAATATTTGATATTATTATAAAGGTAGAGAGGAGAATATGATAATAATTAATTAAAGAGTTTAATTAATTATGATCAAATAAAATTGTCCGCAGAACTTTTGAGAAATGTTCTGTAAATTGGACCTAAATGAAATAATGTATTTACCCCTCTCTAGTGTGGATTACTCATTGAAGGTGTTCGATTTTGGACACTGTGGTTTACGACAACTCGGTGCGAAGTAAAATCAACTGTTCAACAAAAATCAAAGGTGATTTTTCTTATTCTCATATAGTTATATTGTGTATTCATGGCAAGATCAAAACTAATGGTTAAAAATTTTAAAATTTCGCTCATGTATGTGATGTATGTAACCGTTAAAATCCAACATAAATGTCTTTATTACTTCTTTGATCTAATTTACATCTACATCAAGCATGCTTTCATAATCTACTATAACTTCAAAAGTTTCCTTTCCACTATCAAATTGACCATACCTACATTTAAAGTGTGCAAGTTATTAAAGAAAGACATTGAGTCATTTAAAATGCATATTCACACAAGAAAAGGTTCATAAACATTGCTCCAAATTAAACAAGTAACAAAAGCTACAAAAGTCTAGATGTCAGGAAGGCTGAAATTACAAGATGAAGTGTTTCAATATAAATCTCTACAGTGCTACATGACAGTTTCTATGGTGCTTTAAAATTGGAACTGAAAAAACAAAGCAATAATCATCAAGATTAATTGGATATAGGCTTACAATACATTATTTTTAGTATTTTTATTTTTCCATCATTCGAAAATGCATAGTGAACTTCTTGAAAAAGATTAATATTTAAAGCAACATGTATTCAGCTCACCTGGGTGAACTGTGGGCCTGCTTGGGATAATGAAACTGTAAGATCTCCACAAACAGGAGGGCCTCTAGCAAGAATATCAAGAGATCATGGGGTAATCTGTAAACTGTCAAACCTTCATTAAGATAACACAAAGGATATCTCAGATTTGATATCACCAAACATTGATTGAACAGCTCATGCTGATAGCATGCATCAAAAGAAATAAAAAAATTAAAAAAAATAAAAAAAGGTTCCTAAAGTTCTACACATTATGATATTAATCTTCTTTTACTTGGTTATGAAGCAAGATTACAATTAACATAAATGGAGCACGTGCATTAGTTAGAAAGAAAACCTTGATGTTATTTGGTAAAGTACTTTTGGAAGGTCAAGCTTCTGCTCAAATATTTGTTGCATTGTAGTAAAAATGAGAGTCTATAACACTACAGTATAGAGCTTCATTTAGTAACAAATCATAACATGAGAAAAAAAATCAGGATGCAAAAATAACTGGCTGTTACAAACTAGTCATAGAAAGAAAAATTATACTTGTATAAAGCATACTAAGAGAGAGAATGGTCCTCACTTTTTTATCCCAGCCAAGCATGCTGAGTGTAGTAGCAGTGGAAAAAAGTAGTGTAGGCCCAACCTAGAGAAGAGCAAAATTACCATCTTTGAGAGGAGTCGAGCACTCATAAAAGATCTTGAATTGAAAGGGGGATAAAAATGGTGCTGGATTGTCCAAAACAGTAACATTGGTAATATTAACAACACTCATTCTCCAAAAAATCAAATTAAGACCTTGTTATCCGAAATCCTCATTTAAAACCCTAACAAAGTTCAGAGAAAGGAAGCTTAAAACCAAATGGAAAAAGTTAAAAAAAAAAATAAAAACTTGTAGAAATTACAGGCAACTGGATCGAAGTATAAAGGCGATGAACAAGTGGGTTTGTCGAGGGTATAGTGAAGGTCGTTTGGATGATGGGAAATCTAAAGGGGAAATGGCAAAGAAGAGAAGATAATAGAGGTTAAATTGAAGGAAAGTGCAGGCTCTGACCGGGGTGCCGTTTGTGCTGATAGGGGTGGGGCGGGCGGCGTGGCCTCTAACCGACATTGGCTCTCTTCGATCTCCCCCTCTCGATCTTATCTCTCTCTCCCTTTTCTCCATTTCCCGTTTCTCTATTTCGTTCCTTTCTTGTTTAATATTTGTTCTTTTTTTTTCTTCCTAAATTTCTACATTCAATGTATCCAAAAAATATCAATCATTATATTTCTATTAATAAAAATATTTATCAATATTGAACCCGTAACCATCCACTTTAAAATTAGATGCCTTACACACTAGAGACATGCTATTTTTAAAGAGTAATTTAAATCTCGTATTATTCTTAATTTTAAAATTAAATTATTAAATAAATCACTATAAGTTAATCTAATGATACATACTCAATTTAAAAACTATAGAGTTTCGATAACGATAATAGAAATAGCAACTAGAATAATTTAAAATATATATCTGATTTTATTAAAGTAAATGATTTATTTTTGTAGATAGTATATTCAAAATTTTATTATTAACATGAATATCAATAAGAAATAAGAATATATTGGAGAAAATAGCTTGTTTATATTAGGAAAACTTATTTTGTGCTGTCTCCGAAATTGTATAGAACACATAGTTATTACATTTCATTCCAAAAAATTTTATCGAACAAACCTAATTTAAGATATCAATGTCCTAATTAGTAATTAGTTAATAATAAAACTTCTAAGAATTGCTTGAAGAGATTTCAAAACAAGTGTCAAATAAATTAGCAAACTTAGTGAATAAGCATGTCTATGTATGTATACTTAGAAATTAATCTACCATTACCATAAAATTAGTGGTGGTTTAAGGAATTTCTAACTGGTTAATCTATTTGCTAATTAACATTGTCCATCATTTGGTAACACATTTTTGTTTTTTCTTATTATTAGGTTAAATTTGTTATATAGCCTGAAATATTCTTTTTTTGTGTAATAATTAATCAAATAGTAGAAAGAATATTTTTTATTAAATTCATCTTACTTATATATATATATATATATATATATATATATATATATATGTATGTATGTATGTATGTAACTTACTAATTGAAACTCTTGAACCATAATTTCTAAATAAAATGAATAAAATAGCATTTTCAAAATATGTATTTTTTAATAAAAATAAGAAAGAAATAAAAAGGGTGTCATGGTCACAATGCCATAGTGAGAAATTGTTAACAAAACTGGGTTTTTATTTTTTTCAATTTCCCTACGGAATGAAATTTTCGTAGGGAAATTACCTATGCAAACATAATTCCGTAGGGAATTTACCTACGAAATTATGTTTTCGTAGGTAAATTACCGACAAAAAATGTTTTCGTTGGTAATTTACCTACGAAATTAGATATTCGTAGGGAATTCACCTATGGAATTCTAATTTCATAGGAAAATACCGACGAAAAAAGGATTCCATCAGTAAATTACGGACGGAATCAACATTCCGTCGGTAAAATTCGTATGAAATTTTAGCCGCGAAATATTGGCGTCAATTTTACGACTGATATTTCAATTCTGTCTCTAAATTTGGGATGAAAAATTTCCCTCCATTATTTATGATGGATTTATTATTCCGTCGCAATATATATTTTTTGACAATTTTTTCTATGGAAAAAATTTTTTTGTCTGTAATTTCCTACAAAAAATTTTCCATCGATAATTTTTCGTCGATATTTGGGAATTTTCTTATAGTTATGGTAAGACAAAGTGAAATACTTCACCAGTGATTAATCCACAAGGTTGAAGATAAAGTGAAACACTTCATTAATGATTGATCCATATGGCTGAAGACAAATGAAACACTTCTTCAAAGATTGATCCACATGGCTGAAGACAAAGCGAAACACTTCTTCAAAGATTGATCCACATGGCTGAAGCCAAGATCACAATATAAAACTATAGCATGTTAAAAGAAAGATAGTCTAAAAGGTTGTTTTAACTTCCAATGATGAGGAAAAAATATTATGCTATAGTATCTTCAAGGTAGATCTACATATGAGAAGCAAGCTATAAAGTATGCTATCATTGATTCCTCATAAATGCATATTTGCCAGAAATTTTACAATAAGAATATTGATTCAAGAGGGAGTAGACATACCTATAGATGCCACCAACCACCATAGCAAGGTTAGTAATGTTGATAGAAGGCAACAACCACCACAATAGCAAGGTTAGACATGCCAATAGATGGCATTAACCAATCAACAATCTTACTTAATTCTGCATGTCGATAAGCTAGTGCTAATTAGACAGTTAACCAAAGGTTAACACATTAACAAGCTAATGGTAACTCCCTAACCAAGGGTTAACATGTCACCAAAATGATGGTAACTACCTAATTAGAGACTCACTATCTCAAAGGGTATATGTTATTAAACAACCAACCAAAGATTTGTTGCCTTAGCTATGCATCTTTTATCTTTTCACTCTAAATTTTGGCTCACTGAGGCACTACTGCACTAGTTTCCTAAAATTAGAGGCAACTATAAACACTATGACCCAAGACAACCTAGATTAGAGTTACTTAAAGATGAAGAAATAGTATATTTCTGATAGAAATCATGAATCTCAAATTTTTCAGCCTTGATTTCCATATTTCTAAATGTTTTTGTGGTTTTCCAATTTGATTTTTGGAAAGTTTTGAAAATAATTTCAAAAACCTTAAGTTTCATCCTCTGACAGTGATTGATGATCATCTATCATGTAGAGATAGTCATTTGTGGCTATTTTTCTTTAGTCCAGGTTAGATTTTTAAGGTATTTTTAGAATTTTTAGGAATCGTGTAAGGGAAACCATTTGTAATCTATAGATGTCAGTCAATGGGGTTATTTTTAGATTTCCTACATTTTCCAATTTTGAAAATCTTGGATAAAGATTAGATTTAAGGATCTAATCTAAACTAAATTTGAGGGAATAAATCTTCCTTTTTCAACGAATCAGAGTTAGAGTGGATCTCCAACTCTTTTTCGGATATAAAAAGATAAAATTAGGGTTTTAATAGGGGTTGACACTTAGAAAAGAGAGGCAAACTTTTGATGAAGAGAAATTTTATTCTCTATTATTGGAAATAAAACCTCGAGTAACCTTTGAAACAAAAACAAACACCTTATTTTTTATTTAGAACATGACAATCAAGGTTGGAAACCTAGGGCATGCTTTCAGAGTTACAAAATTATAATTCTTAAAGGTAATATTCTAGGCTTTATTCACTTTCTCTCACTAAATTCATGCGCTGCTCATATGGCTAATATGCTTAGCTATTAGTTGTAATTCTTTATTTTATGTTAGTCCATTTGTTAGTAATTTTAACTATGCCATGATGTTTTAAAGCTGCTTATTGTGTGCCAGAACGGCATGTTAGGGTTTATCTTTTCCATTAATGTATAATGGATGCTTTTTATTTAAATTCTATTTTAACATGTTTTATATTGTGCTAGCATGATTTGAATCTCATTTACTATTTTTGCATAGATTTGGCATGTTTTAGGGTGTTAGAATTATATGTTTGGGTGTTTGATCTTGTTTTCTCCATTTTTGATTGAGTTTTTTGCATTCTGTCTATTCTTCAAGTGATAAAGGGGAAAAGACTCTACATATGGCCATCTATCAATGTAATAGATGGGATGTCATGGTATCTTCTTCTTATTCCATCTCTCTTCCTTTTGTAGGTTGTTTGTCCATTTTCCTTGCTTGTCTGTGGCTTTTTTGGATACTTTAGGCCTATTTTAAGTATTATTTTAATTTTTTATTTTGGTTTGGCACTTTAATTATTTTTTTATAATATTTACTTCAATCTAATATGATTTCCATTCTATTCTTTAACCTTTTTTATTCTAATTTATTCTTTTGAGTATTTCTAGTTAATTCATTATTTTATTTTGACAATTGATTTATTTTAATTTGCTACTCAATTTGCTTTATTGTATGATTGTTTGAGCAATTTTGTTTCTCTATTTTGGAGTACTTTTTAGGAGATTTGCATTTTTTAAGGCCATCCTTCAATCGACTCATTCTTCTTTTCCTTTATCTTTATTATCGTGCATTTTATTCTTTATTTTATTTAATTATGCTTTATGTTTGATTTGTTTGATTTGTGTCTTTTTGTAATTTATTTATTTTTAATATATTTAATTTTAGGGATGTAATAATTTGGTAAATAATGATTTTTAGCATGAATAATAAAAGCACCTAAATGGTTTTTACTTAACTAATTTGTATTTCTTCAAATAAAATGGACTAATGTCCACTTTTTACTCTAAAAACCACATAATTGAAGGAAAGTCCTATTTTTTTAATCAAAAATGGGATTACTCATCCCATGTTTTCCAAAAATTGATAAGGACTCTTCTCTTTTTATAAATGTGTAATGTGGGAACCAATGTTCCCAAACTTAATATATAGCCCAATTTATGTATATATTTTATTCTTTTAGGTGGATAATTTACCTATGTAATAATTTATGTAATGGATTTAATTCTTTGATGATTACTTTCTTTACTGCTTTTTTTAAAGTGATTGATGTGTTTACCTTTTTTATGCATTGTGTGAGAAGGGAGGTAGTGGATTAATAAATAAAACTTAATTATAAGAAGCATCTAACCGAGATGCCAAGAAAGAGTGATATCTCGAACATCAATCTTTATTTGGGCATTAAATATTGAGATTAATTTTTTTAACATTTTATTAGGTGGAAACTCTATGAAACCTACCTCTTTAAGTCCATATTAGATGTCTTCATGTCTTGCCATCAATAATAAATTAGGCTTAAACCCTTTTCTATTGTGCAGTGGCCAATTTATGAGTTATAGTGAGCCTCATCCAATCTTGGATCCTGAAATCGAGCCTCTAAAAACCAAACCTAAAATGAGTAGGCTCCAGTAAATATCATAGTGATGACTCTATTAGGGATAAAGAGACCTTGCTCCTAAAACCATCTAGTTAAGTTACTTATAATTAGGTTTTTCTTATTAATTTTATCTTTTTTCAAAATTGCATCTCTTGCATACATCCTAAAGTTTGAAAATTAAGTTAGGCATCTCTATTTTAGCCCCTGTACTATCATAAAGAATGCCCCACATTCACTCAATATGGGGAGGTATCAAGGAGAACCACCATCCCAAGTTTACTACCAATTGTTATATAGAATGGTAACCTATCGATTGTTATGCTTGTGATGAGCTAGACCTATTGGTAAGGACCTTGCTTGGGTAGCCCTAAAGTTTCAATCATTTGACTATAGCTTATGTAATAACAATAGACACTTCCTCTAGATTATATAACCATAACAATTCTTACTTGTTATGTAGGCCCTTATATATTAAACAAACTTAAACAAATTAGAAGAGTACAAGTTAAAGGCTACCATGGCATAATGGGCCTAACTCAATTTTTTAAGTTGCTCAAATATGTAATGGCCAAAATCCATATACCCCTACTTTCAATTAAAAAAGGTTATATCGCTAATTTTTCATCACATACTATACATATCCATTGAGTTCTTCATTAAACCATAGGCTAAACCCACCTAGGAAAAAGATCACATGACCTTCTATATGGGATTAATAAGGTTATAAGGCTTTATCTTGCTTGTATGTGGTTGTGATTGATGTCTAACAAACAAATTTATTGCATCCATGTATCATATATATACCTTGTTCATGCATTATTATCATGTAGCATCCCCGATGCTTGAATTTTATAGCTATCATATGTTTATTTAGGTGTTCCAAAGTGTCAAATGGTTGGCTTATCTAATGATCCATGCTCAAGCTATCGTGGTTAAGATTTGAGTCAAGTTCAGAGTTTGGGTATAAGATTATATCAGAGTTGGATTTGATCTAATTCTTAAAAAGCAATCCAAAGACTATATAGGAAATGGATAATGAGATACCACCTATCGAGATTAGGAGAGTTATAGATGAAAAAGTAAGGCTCGTATCCTTAAGGGAAAGGCTAGGTGCTTTCACTTTGGGGCCCACAATAGTAAAAGATAAACTAGATCAAAGGTTAGATAGAAGGGTCCAAAAGTTTAAGGAAAGGATATTAGCCATGATTGGTGGTCTGGTGGCTCTTTTAGCACCAAATCTTAGAACTCATCCTATAGCATCCACTCGTAAAGCAGTGGAGCCAATGCATGTTAGGGATGCTACCATAATGAATGCCACTGTGCCTCACTAAAGGATCAAAAAGAAGAGAGAATGTATAAGCCTGAAAATGACTACATCGAAGAGGAGGAAGTAAAGAAAGAGCCTTTTATGGTAATGGTAATGAGTATAAGGCCTAGTACTGAGGATATATCCTTCAAGAAGATGGAGGAGAGGATTAAGGTTATATCCCTATTATTATCTACTGAAGTGGGATGAACCTTGAGGATAGGGATTTGGATAGAGATAAGCCATTCCCTCAAAGCTTTAAGATGCCAGATCCTTCCATATTTGATGGTATTTTAAACCTTTCTGCACACGTAAAGTAGTACACCTTAATCATGAAGGGGACGACCTTGACCAAATAGCAACAGGTGGAGTACTTTTTTAAGCTTAACAAGCCTAAAAATAGATTGGTATTATAGGCTTGACAAATGCATTAAAGAGGATTAGGACTTGCTGATGAAGAGTTTCTCAAGCAATATGACTATAGCATCGGGATGGAGGTCACTTTGAAGAACTCAAATTGCTCTAACAAAAGCATAATAAGTCTTTTCATAAATACCAAATGAGGTAAAGGAATAGGGTAATAGAGATAAAGAGAAAGCCCAATACAGCTAACCAAAGTAGGCTTTTTATTTGAATGCAAGTCCCTACCTGAGGATGACACGAAGATAAAGGGTCTAAAGGATTAAAAGTCCTTAAAGGACCAATGCCATGAGGCTAAAAGTGGAGTATTAGGCCAAGAGGGCTAGTAACGAAGGTACAAATAGGAATTTTGGTAATAATTAGGTGGCTGGGAGTATTAGTGAAGTGAACATATGCGAAGATAGTGAAAGTATCTACTATAAAGGCCAATTAGAGGTACTCCTCCAACCTTAGGAAGTCTCTATCTTAGGTGTTAGATCAGCTGAGGTAAAGGAGGGAAGTTACAGTCATTGCCATCGAGGCTTGCTAGGACTTAAGTAATTGTGCCTATCATCAATAGATAAGGCATCTCATAGATTATTTCCATATCCTAAGGAATAAAATTCAAGATCTGATAGATAGCAAATAGATTTTAGATCCTGAGAAAACAGAGAAGAAAAAAAAAGGATATAATGTTATACCGCCTCCTGTGTTTATGATTGGATCTAACTTACTTGAGTGGCATGTGATGAAAGATCTATTTGGGAATGAGTAATATATGGTTGTTACTCATTCCAACCCTAAAAGAATAGAGCCAATTGAAGAAAATTGGCCAATTTCTATGATTAATTATTGGATTCCCCCACCAAGAGTGAAGATAAAAGGGAAATGGTGCCCATTGGAATTTTGAAGCTCAACTAGTGAAAGTAAAGAGGAAGTGAGGGGAGAAAAGAAGGTAAAGGCAATCACCAGGAGTGGAAAGGTGGGTTTCTGAAGTTGAAAAGTAGCTAGGTCTTATTGGTGTACCTATAGAAAAAGAGGTTGAGGACAGCTAGATTATCAGTAGCTAAGAAGACCCAAGTTGAGATTTTATTTGGGATCTTTTGAGGCAATCTCTATCACACAGGTAGAAGTTAGTGAAAGTTTTGTGCGAGTTTACTATCACTACTACCATTTCACCATTTGAACTGTTAATTTGGTCAAAGGAGTAACTGGAGGAAAATGTGGTGTATTCAAATATAGATCTGACCGCTGAAGGTAGAAACCATAATTTCCCTCATTACATCAAGGTCCAGGTGAATGGTAAGCACACAGCTTGTGTGATGGTAGATGATGGGTCTCTAATTAATGTGTGCCCACTTATAATTTTTTGCCTTTGGTTTAAATGAGACCATGTTGAATAAGTCTAATTTGACTATTTTTACCTATGATAATTCAAAGAGACAAGCTATTGAGACTTTCAAAGTTATGGTAAAGATAGGGCCAATTAAGACTAAAGCTGAATTTGTAGTGTTGCCTATTCTTGCTAACTTCTCAATACTACTTAGGAGACAATATTTTCACAATTTAAGGGGAATTTCCTCTACGCTACATCAAATGATAAAGATACCCTATAATGGTCAGGTGGTCACCATCAAAGCTGCAAGAAATAATCAGGTATCTATGTTTGAAATAGTTAAGCAGCCAGTTAGTGGGTTCCATATCTCTATGTTTGATGATGAGGAGAGTGAAAATGATTTAGCTAATAGGCCACAAGTGATCAACATGTTGAAGATGATGCAATTATTGTTTGGAGCTGGTTTGGGAAAAATTCTCAAAGGCCTCAGGATCTTATTACCACCAAAAAGTAAAAAGATCGAAAGGGGTTAAGATACACTAGTTCAGAGAAGAAGAATAAAGGAAAAAGGGTAGCAAGCAAAGTCCTTCATATTTCCAAGAGCTTTATGCCAACTTTACGGTCTGCCTCTAATATGGAAAAAATGAGCTTCAACTTATGGAAGACAAGATTAATCTCAATTTTAAGCTATTTAATTATGTTTTCGATTAGGAGCAAGGAAATATCAAACCAATTAATGATTTTTGGATTGAAGAGATCCTACTACATCACTCAGTATGGGATAGAGATGTGCTTAAAGAGGTTGTGATTGAGAAGTTGCTTGCTATTTAGAGAAAAGGCAAAAAAAGATGGAAGTTGAAGTTCCATCAGAGCCAAATCTTGAAATTAGAGAAGCATCTGTAGTTACTATAAAACTGAAGCTAATTATACTTTTATAGACATAGTTTATATTCCTAAACTTTTTAATGAGAATCATGACTTTTCTTTTGATTATATTAATAAGATGAACAATTTTACTTACTTGTGTGATGTTTTTTCTGATTTCAATATGCATAATCATGATTATAAATCATTCATATTTGACATCAATTCAACTAATACATGTTCATTTAATCTCAAAATAAAAGAAAATCCAAAAGAAATCTTAATAGCATCAGACGTAACTCTTGGAGGGAGTGAAAATTTTGAGAGAATATTGAAAAAAAATATAAAAGATCTTTGCCTAAACCTACAAGGATATGCCGAGAATTGATCAAGAGATAGTTGAATATGCTATTTCTACCTAGCAAAGGTATAAGCCAGTCAAGCAAAAAATTAGGAGACTTAGGCTAGAGTGGGTTGAGAAAGTCAAAGAAAAAAGTGAGGAAACAGATAAAGGCCAAGTTCCTACTGGAGGTTCAATACCTAATATGGTTAGCCAACATAGTCCTTATAGCCAAGAAAGATGGAAAAGTTAGGGCCTATGTAGACTATAGGGATTTGAACAAAGTTTCCCTAAAGGATGACTTTCCCTTACCTAATATAGATGTCTTAGTTGATAGTGCAGCTACTTATACCATGTACAATTTTGTAGATGGGTATGCGATGTACAATAAAATCTTGAACAAGATTGTAGATAGGATCAAGATATCTTTATTACTGAATAGGGTACTTATGCCAATCGGGTTATGCCATTTGGACTTAAGAATACAGTACTACATATCAAAGGATGGCAACTAGGATTTTATATGACTTGATCTACAAAGTGGTAGAAGTATATGTAGATGATATGATGATCAAGTTGACTACTCTAGAAGGCCATTTTAAGGCATTAAAGAAGTTCTTCCAATGGATCAATAGCATAACTTTTTCCTTAATCCAAAGAAGTGCATATTTGAAGTAACCTTAAGTAAGCTTCTAAGATATATGGTGAGCCAAAGAGGAATAGAGATAGATCTCGATAAATTCAAGGTCAGTAGGGAAATGCTAGTGCCTTAGAAGGAAAAGGAGGTTAGAGAATTTCTAGGTAGGCTTCAGTACATAAATAGGTTTATAGCCAAGTTAACCTCAATTTATGAACCAATTTTCAAACTGCTTAGGAAGGATCAGCCCGTGATTTGGAATAAAGATTGTCAGAAGGCATTTGACACCATTAGCAAATAATCCACCAGTGTTAAGACCACCTTAGGTAGGTAAGCTTTTGATCTTGTACTTAGCCATAGAGGATAGTTCAATGGGAGCTATAATGACTTAAAAGGATGAGTTTGGGAATGAATATGTGGTTTATTAGCTCAGCAAGAAGTTCCTACCATATCCTAAGTATGTATGAGTGGATAAAATTTGTTTGGAAATTATATGGGCCTCAAAGAAGTTAAGGCACTACTTCTATTCTTATAGGGTGCAAGCGGTGGCTATGTAAATTCCTCTCAAGCACCCATAGGAAGCACCTTTACTCTTAGAAAAGATAGGTAGGTGGTTAATCCTCTTATAGGAGTTTAACATTGAGTATATCACTAGGAAAACTGTTAAAGGGAGAGTTGTAGTAGAATTCCTAGTTGATCAACCATTAGAAGGAGAAGAGGTGACTTACGAGTTTTTTAATGAGGAATTGCAGCCATAATAGTGTAGGGTTAGCAGATACACTTCGATGGGGCTATGAACAACAAAGGTGCTGGAGTAGAAGTGATCCTAGTTACCCCAGAGGGAGAGAAGTTCCCTTTAGTTAAGAAGTTGAGGTACAAGGCTATGAACAATGAAATGGAGTATGAAGCCTGCATTTTTTATTAGAAGCTTTGCTTGCTATGGGGGAAAAGTCTAGAGAGGTATGCAAAAATTCATCTTTGGTAGTTTATTAGGTGAGAGGTGAAGGGTTTGTAAAAGATGAACGACTAATGTTTTACATCAATCGTCTAAAATCTCTGAGCAGTCAATTTGAGGTATGTACCTTTGGATATGTACCTAGGGATGAGAACCAACTAGTGGATGCCTCAGCTACCTTAGAATAAAAGTGGGATAATCTAAAGGGAGTAAGCATAAAGCTTATGTTGATCTCTTATTCTGTTAAGCCATACTTTGAAACTGAGCAAGTAATAGTTAGTGAGGTGGATGATGGGAAGCCTTGGTATTTTGATATTCAAAACTATTTAGAGATGTTAGTGTTACCAGAAAAGGCTATTGAAAAAAACAAAGGATGATTTATAAGTTGTCTACTCAATTCATTAGTGTAGGTGGAGTGCTTTATAAGAGATAGTCTCACGGTATTCAATTAAGGTTCCTAAATGAAAAAAGAAGCTAAAAAGGTCATAGAGAAGGTACATGCAAGTGTGTGTGGAGCTCACATAGATTGATTACCTTTGGCAAAGAAGATTATGTACCAAAGGTCATTTTAGCTTATAATAGACATAGATTGATCTATGTATGTGCAAGAATGTCAATTGTGCCAACAGTATGCAAATTTGAAACACTTGCCAGTTTCTAAGCTATGTAACCTTACATCGCCTTTGCCATTCACTATATGAGGTATAGACATCATGGGTATGATCCATTCATCGGCATCAAATGGATATAGATTCATCATAGTTGCCATAGAATACTTCACAAAATAAGTGAAAGCTTAATCTTTCAAGAAAGTAAATGCTAAGGACATAGCTAAATTCATCAAGCAAAAATTTGATATGTAGATATGACTTGCCTCACAATATAGTGTCAAATAATGGGATGTAGTTCCAAGCCAAAACCAAGTATATGCTTAGAAAGTATAGGGTTTAACATCAAAGGTCTTCACCTTATCAACCTTAATTGAATAGGGCCATTGAAGGAGCCAACAAGAATGTCAAAAGAATTTTAGCTAAGTTGGTCTACACTTACAAAGATTAGACTGATAAGCTACCTTTTACTAGGGGTGAGCAAACTTTGGTTAAAATCGAACCAAACCAACTGATTCGATTCGGTTCGATTTTTGGAGACAAAAATAGCATAAAAACTGAACCAACCGAACTTTACTTTATACTACGTCATTTTGATGTTTTGCATTTAAACCAGTAAACTTGTTTCACTTTAGCAAAAGACAAGCCTTTCATTTTTCATTTTTGCCCTAACCATTTTTGCCCTGACCCATTTTCTCTACACATCACCGTCGCTGCCTGACCCCCCACCCTTCGATCATTAGAGCAGCAGTTCGTCGGCCATGGTAAATGAAGTTGAAATGCGTACAGTGGTGTTTGTAACGGTGCATCTTTCAAGTTTTTGGTTTCTTCTATTCTTGAAACTCAAAGATCAGAAATTTTTGGTCTTCTTGTGTTTTCTTTTCTCTTCCAAAAACCCTAATTCAAAACCTGTCAATCACGTTGGATCCTAATATGTAAGTAAATTTTGAGTCTTCTTGTTTTTCAATTTGGTGAATAGGTATCAATGTTAGATTTCTTTTTTACCTTTTCCTTTTGTGGCCTAAAAGATCGATTCTTTACTTTAGTTACGTCATAACCTAAATTAGTTTAGGTTGAGTGATAAATTATGTTCTTTACTATCAATTTGGTTTCTTTTATTTTGTTACATTTTCTTAGCTGCCAAACAACAGAGCTATGAATGTTGCAGGTCTCAAGGGGTAATTGCGAGGGAGGCCATAAAGCACGCGCTGAAGGAGCTAAGGAAGCGGCATTTACTTGAAAAAGGTGCTTATGCCCCTACTTATATTGCTCTTTCCAGGCCGATTGTCTCTCAGGTTCCCCATCTCTCTATCTTTTCAGAACTGGAGAAAGATTTTCAGAATTTAAATTTGTAGTTATTTTAATATTAAAAGAAGGAATTATTATGTTATAGGTGAGATTCAATTCTCATAAATCTAACAATTTAAGATTCCTTCATTAAATTCATTTTAATTAGATATATGAAGACTGTGAAGATGAATGAACAGTTTGCATTGTATGTGGTGAAACTACAGAACAAACTTAGACCCCAAAATTAAAAAAAAAACAACAACAACAACCACCACAACAATTAGCAGTCCTAATGTTTTTGAGTCGTTCTTTGTTATGTTTTCTGTGCAGGATATTGATGTTAATGTTATAGTTGATGATGCTTTTTTAGTACCTTTACTTTGTGAACCACTAATTTGTACTCTGCATCATTGGGTTGTCTATTTCTAAACTTTTGTGCCTATTTCTATCATTGGATCTACCCATCTATGAACTTGTGCAGTTTCAATGTATAACATTGACTAGGCTTTAAATTAAAGGAAGTTCCATTGCTTTACTGGTCAATTTAGTTCATAGGATCATTTTCATTTGTAATTTTTGCCCAACAGTAAAATTTCAGAATGAAAAATTCTAAATCTTATTGAGACCACAAATCCATTCTCTATTCATAATTGTGAATTTTTCTTACTTTCTTTCTACATTATTATTTTTTTTAAATTGAAGATGGACGCTCCATTAATTTTTTAGATATGGAGAATCTGCTGAAATAAGGTGTTTATGATCAGTTTCAAACTTTGGAATGTGTTTTTATAAATGCCCAAATCATTAGGTATGTGTTAGTGGCTATTTGTGCACTTCTTTTAATGGATTTTAAATTTGATTATGGTGTATGTAATCTTATCTTCAGCCTATAAAAAAACATAAGAGCGGCAGCCTTAATAACTTAAAAGATAGCATATTCGTTACATCTAGTCAGACAAAGTCAGTCCCTTTTCTAAAATTAGTTTATGATTGGATATCTACATTTTTTTACCGTGTAGTTTAATTGTTTATGTCCCATATAATTGTAA
The DNA here is from genome assembly GCA_037975025.1 of Excoecaria agallocha. Classification (NCBI taxonomy): domain Eukaryota; kingdom Viridiplantae; phylum Streptophyta; class Magnoliopsida; order Malpighiales; family Euphorbiaceae; genus Excoecaria; species Excoecaria agallocha. The sequence goes on along the minus strand of CM075810.1, from coordinate 19,917,476 downwards.
GTTTTTAATCCTTTAGTAGTTAATATTTGTAGCTGCAAAAATGATGTATAATGCTTACAATAAATCAAAGTAATAAAAATGTTCTGACTTTTGAGATAAAACTTAAGATGTTTTATTTTATTACAATTGCTAATTATTGAATACTTTTTTTCAATTTTGCAGGATTTTTAAGTTGCATTTTCAGTTTTGATAGGAGTAGATGGCCATTGAACATGAAATTATATCTTTAATTTTGGATTTTTATTTTGTATGTTTTGGATGTTATTTGGATGTTTTTATTTTAGTATATTATAATTTGTAATTTTATATAATTTTTAGGTACAATTTTTTATTTTTTTAAATAGATTTAATTTTTTGGTTTTTTGGTTAACCGAACCGATCGAAAAAATTGATTCGATTATTGTTCGGTTATTTATATACTTCAGATCGGTTCGGTTTGATAAATCCTTTAAATTTCAGTTTCGGTTATTTCAGTTCGGTTAATTGAATCAATCATTGCACAGGGCTACCTTTTACATTGTAGGGATATAGGATTACAGCTAGAACTTCAACAGGAGCCACTCCATTCTCTTTAATTTATGGCACAGAGATTGTGTTGCCTATAGAGATTGAGCAACAGTATCTAAGTGTAGTTTTAAATGCTGAGTTGCCAAAGATAGAATGGGACAGATAGAGGTTGCTCCAGCTTAACTTGTTAGACAGGGATAGGATGTAAACTTACTATTACAACCAAATCTACCAGAAGAGACTAGCTTGCTCATTCAGGAAGAAAGTTAGGAAGCATCCTTTAAAAGAGGGGGATCTAGTGCTCAAACAAATGAGGCTAGGAATTCCAAACATTTGGGACAAGTTCAGATCTACTTGGGAAGGACCTTTTATGCTGAAAAAGTTATTATCTAAAGAAGTTGTAATTTTGACTTACAGTAATGGCAAAGAGTTCAAAGAACCGGTCAACATTAATAGACTTAAAAGGTTTCATGGTTAAGATTTAAAAATAAGAAAAAAAAGAGAATAAAAGCCATGCAAGTTGAAAACCAAAAAAATGGCTGCTTTACTAAAATTGGATATCCCATCAGGGTGAAAGCTGAAAAAGGTATCTTGAGCAAAAATTAGAGCCTGAGAAAAAATAATCAAACAAGAAAATCTGAGAGGACTGATTGATGATAGAAGTTTTGGCGCTTTTAAGATTTCATTTTGAGATTAGATAACGTGTATTTTTGAGTTAATGTTAAATAATGATCATGTGTAATGAAAACAAATAAAAAGGTAACATTTGTATCCAAAAGATTAGTAATGTATTCAAAAGATGTTCTTTCACATGTTCAAATTTCAAAGTTCTAATGAAAACAAAAACATAGTCTTTGATTATATCTAATTTAATGTTCAAATTTTAAAGTTCTAATGAAAACAAAAACAAAGTTCTTTCACCGTTCTCTCCCTCTAGATGTCTAAGCTGATGAGTCCTATTATCAACCACTGGAATGATGACCCACCACTTGTATTCGATGGAAATAGTGAAGTCACAAGCACTGATCTCGAGTATAATAGTCTTCATAGAAACTTAGGCCTAGATCTATTGATGGTAACCATTAAATAAAGGCAATAGAGAGAATGCCACCAAGAAAATCCAAGAGGCACCTCATGATGTCATATCGCTTTCTGTACTAGCGACCACAATAAGCAATAATATAGAAGGTGGTTTAATATAACCCACACAAAGGAATGCATCTAGAGGGTTCATCCTAGGTCACAGAAGTAATGGGCAATTAAGGTTACCTGAAGCTGATGTCACTATCTACCACACTAGTCATCCAAATAGCCCCTTCATGAGATGAGTGAAAATCACACAACTTCTGCCTAAGGAGGTAATACTTTAAAGCATAAATGCTTATATCTTAAGGTGGAGGCTCTATCAGTAACCTCAAGTTCTCCTGTAGCTAAATCTTTAAAAAAAAGTCGTTAGGGTGAGTTGGATTCATCTTAGGTAAAAATAAGGCAAAGGAAATATGTGAAAATTCAAAAAGATATATTTTCTAATAAGAAAATCTAGTGTGAAAACCTACAAGGAGTGTACTACCTTTAAAATAATGACATACCTAGAGCAATAAGGGACCATTAGTAAGTTAAGTAGTGCATTTAGCATGAATGGCATCCAAGCCAAGAATCGTCTTTGTGAGGATCAAGGGAAATGGGGTCAGCCCGCTACGTACACCATCTATAATGATAAACAAGTTATAATTTCCTATCAGGCTATCTAAGATAGATATCAAACATCGGGTGAAGCAATATAGTAAAATGACACCGGTCTGGAATGTGGGAACATCGGAAAAATCATTGATTGGTTCCTAACAAGTATACTGATTAGCTAGTAATATAGGAAAATAAGTTTAAGACCCTAAATATCATACTCAAGGGAATATGGATTGTTAAGAATAATATCTATAATTGAGTTGAATCAATTTGAGATTATTTTCCAAGTTTTGTAATTGAAATCAAAAACTAAACTAAATTAACAATAAAGCAAAACAAAAATTAAAACTAGACTAACATTAATTAATCATAGAGCAATAACTAAAATACTTCTACTAAAGGAAATATCCATCTCAACTAATATTGCAATGACTCAGTTTTAAAAGTAACACAAGTGATTATGGAAAAACCAATTAAATAAAGCCAGATAGCTTATTCAGACTATCATTCTAAGTATTAAACCTTCTTATTAGGAATAATTCAATACATAGCATAAAGATCCAGTCTTAAGATCCTAGAGATCCATTAAACTCTTTTTCAAGCTAATTTAACTTCAATCTATTCTTAGTTCAACTTTTCTTAGTATTAAACCACTCTTACCAACACACAATTACCTAAAATTTAGAAAATAATCACACAGCAATACTAATGATTTAATCCAAGAACATGCATATCATATATCATTCTTAAAATTAATCATCAACCATTAATTAAATAATTTAATAATCAATCCAATAACAATCAAAGATAAGAATTTGGTCAAAACTTAGAAATAATCAAACATGTATTGAATTAAAGCTCAAAGTAAGTCATTACAATAAAAGAATGAGGGTTCAAGTTTTCCTTAGCAATATAGAAGAAAACTACTTACCAAACATTATTAAAATGAAAAAAAAATTAAAAAGATTCAATACTCATGAATCTTCAAACTTGCTCTTGATGATTTCTCGAAATACCAGTAGAAAGCTTGAGTTTTTTTAGAGAATCGAAACTAAGAAAGAAAAAAAAAAGAAAAACTAAACTAAGCTATTGTAAAACTACTGTATAAAAACTAAAGCCAAAATTCATAATTAATTGTCTCTCTCACATCTAACTAGCTGCCTCAAATTCTGGTGCTTGTCTTACTTTTATAGCTAGATTATACTACTAAAAGAAGAAGTTTTGTGCCTTGTGACTTTCTAAACCAAAGAGGAATTGAGTTTCAACCAAAGAGGAAGTCTTTTATATTAAAAGTAAAGAAACACTTAGGAGAGTGCTTTTAGGACTTGGAAGAGTGTTTTTTTTTTTCATTGGGTGAGTGTTGGAAACACTCAGAAGAGTGTTCTTGTACTTAGGAGAGTGGTATTTACCACTCAACCGAGTAGTTTTTTGCTGTTCCTCATGAGACAACTTTGCCAACTTTTTATAATTACAATTTTACCCTTTTAACTTCTCCATTCTTCAATTAACTCCTTTTTCTCTTCAATTAAGCCTTAAAAAACAAAACTTACAATTAAACCTATAAACACACATATTAACTAAATAATTATAAAATCAACCAAATGAATACTAAATTAACTAAATTAAACATATTAAACACATTAAAAACATAGTATAATTCACAACTATCAATCATCCAGAACATTAATTAGCCACTTTAGTAAAAAGGTTCTTCCTTGGGGTAATAAGCCGGTGGCCTCAAAAGAAAGGATGGCAAAGCTCTTGTCACCTCTTTAGGGTAGTCAAGAACATCATGAGGCATATATAAAAGAGTGCCAAATTCAAACCTCACATCGACAATCTCAGCAAATTTCTCTACTAGGGGGCATAATTCCTAATGAGTGAACCTAAAGACATGAAACCTCAGATCCTAGTATCAAACAGTAGATAAAATTAAAGTTTTATCTATCCTCACCCTCTTCAAGAACCTCATATTGTATTAAAGGGTTAAAATAGGAGAACCTAGGTTTTTAGGTTATCCAACAATTTGTGCAGTTTATTCAAAGATGAGGTTGACATAGTGAATATATTCAGGTAGTTTAGGTACCAAAAGAATAAAAATAAAATAAAAATTACTGTAAATGAAATCAAAATTAAAGATAATGAAAAAGAAAGAGAGAAGGAAATACCTGAAGAAGAGGCTGACTGGGAAAGGAGTCAAGCACAAAAATATTGAAAAAATGAAGTTATTTATAGAAGAGCCTTAACAGGTGGCTATCCCTCAAGAAGTGACTCATGGAATGGCTATTTGTTCCTCCTAGACTGCCTAATTGAGTTTTTAAATGTCCCATGCATTGCACGTATATTTTTGCATCCATTTAATCTTTATTTTTCAGGAAATGTAGAAAACATACAAACATTGTTGGAATCGTTAGAGATTTGATTTAGGGAGTATTTGATTTAGAGAGTATTTCATCATAAAAAATAATATAAATAATAAATAAAAAAATTAAATGTGTAAATTAGATAATTTGAGCATAAATGTGTGCAAATAATGTGAGTTGATGTTAAATAAAATAAAAAATAGGAGAAATGGAAGTTAAAAATAAAGAAAATAAATCATAAAAAATGAAAAAATAGCAATAGACTGGATGTAAATGGTGCCCATCGCTTGCTTGTGATAGATGCCTTACCCGTCTGTCACTTGAAATTTGAAATTCTCACCTTTTTTCTTCTTTTTCCTCTATCCTCTTCAGACAAACCATCATTAACGATGATTTCAAAGGTTTAGCTTTTTCTCCCTTAATTTTTAATCATTTTTCAATCCATCTATGTGGAAAATCTCTTAGGGTCAGCATGTATCTCGGGGTGCCATTTATTTCATTTTCTACAACATAACTTCTCAAAATAAATGTTGGTGGCCCCCAAGGCCAGTGTTGTTGCTTTTGAAATGTGTTTTATACAGGGGGCAGGCACATTTCAAGCCAAAATTCCATCAAAATTTTGTTAGAAATTTTGTAAATAATCATGATTTTTGGCTTGCTAGAAAACCCATTGATGGTTTAGGACTTAGTAATATATTTGATGGTGCTTAATACATATTTCGATGTAGATTAGCTATCACCAATTTAAGCTAGCATGCTGTCGAAATTTTGATAAAAAGCATGTGAATTTTAATTTATGAGATTCAAGTTACTTCCTAGTCACTAAAATTTAACCTTTTGCAGATGACATGCTAAGAGGCATAAGCTACATCGGCTCCACCTACTCCGAAGTGGATGACTGAGCGAAAGGCTGACAGATACTAGGCCTTATCCAGGATTTAGTAATGGGCCAGTAGGTTTATATCTTGCCAGTTTTTGTAGAGTGTGGGCATAATAAGCCAAGTCGATGGGTTATTGGCAGCTACAGGATAGACAGCATTCTTTGCCTTTAACTTGCCTACTTATCTAGACATTACACGCAAGCTCCTAGCAACTCTACGGTATAAAGGGTTCTAGAGACCAAACATGAAGGAGGGTGTCATGACATTCAAAGTTCTAAACATCCTGTATAGCATAATGAGATGCTAGTTCACCAAGGTTATGGGACTACCCATCAGACCAAACATCCTGACCCCATAGAGGGGAGTGATGCAACATCATTGGGCATAAATCATGCTACCAAGAGCCGTGTAACACCCAAATAGGGCCAAAAGCACTATACTGGCTACACAAGCATACAGGTACATCCAGAGGGTTTTGGCCACCTTATACCTCGACTGTACAGGTAGTCCTGGGTCAGTAAATACAATTGATATCTTTTACCTTTAGGCCATACATAGCCACATGTGAGTGGACATCACATATAAGATTATCTCTATTTTGGTCAGAGTAGTCACATAGTCAGCTACACAGATATGCATAGAAGGAGTAGCGACCCGCCTGTTATTACATTTGGAGGCATAAGAGGCCACATTCAGTCTTTTGCTCTAAGATGATATCTTTGTAGACTTATAGGCCATCCTTATTATAAAGATGGTCATGTTGATTCATGGGTAGGATGGATAGTACAGACTACTGATAGTCCTATAGATTAGAGTGCAGTACAGATCACCCCTTATCATACTAGAGCCATCGGTAGAGGGTCATGACCAGGATCGACAACTCAAGGCACCTCTAGTACCACTTGTTCAGCCCAATCAACCTTCGTAGGAGGAGTCACATGAGCCCCAAGGGGTAGACATAGATATAGATTTTGAGATGGATATACAGATGGATCTAAATGACATGCTCGATGGATCACCTCTTTTTATAGTGCCTCGATGATCTTTATTTAACCATGACCATCACTATCCAAGGCATCTAAGAGATTCTTACCTTATGGTGATCTCGGTGCATCCACCACCTTAGCCTACATTAGCCCCTACATGCCCCATGTATGAAGAGCTAGCTCAAAGGTTAGATACATCGAAGGCCTCAATACAAACACTTATCTAGTGACATCAGCAAGATATGGATAGGATTCTAAGTACACTTATAGCTACTAAAGCTGGATTCAATGTTGCATTATAGGTTATAGATGCCTCATTCTCCAGGGTGAGCCAGTAGACCACCATAATATAGGGGGCTAGTCAATGTACTTTGGATGTTGTAAGGTAGGCTAGAAAGGCACTAGATACTCATATCATTAAAATGAGGGATAACTTGTGGGGTTTTGCAAACCAATAGACATCAACCATCAGGGAGCTAGGCACAAGAGTTAGAAAATTAGCTGAGATGATTGGATAGATTTTACATCTATTGGTTGATAATATATCGAGGTTCTAGTTTAGGGCACCAGCTATACACCTAAAACCTTCTGTGATAGTAGTGCAGCAGTATCATCAATCTCATCCATCATTATCGAGACCTTTATTCTCACATCTACCACCATCAAAACCTTTATCTTCATGTACTATGTTGTCGAGACCATCATCTTCATGCCCATTATCATCACGGTGGTCCACACCTTTTTTACCACCATTTAGGCCATCATGTCACAGGGCTTCTGATCCACCACAATAGTCATATATTTTATATTCAAGAAGTTTGAAACTTTTTTGGATCTTTTTTATGTATATATGAAAACTGTTGATTTATATTTATGTTTATGTTCCATTTTGTTAATTATTCCTATATTTTATCTTTATCATTATTTACTCAAGACTAAAATGCATGACAAAGGCAATAAAAGTAAAAGAATAAAAATGATAAAAATAACAATGTAAATGAATAAAGAATAAAAACAACAAAGAAAATGGCAAAAGAATGAATTAACCATAATTGACCAAAAATAACATAATAAGATGATAATTCTTCTAAAACTCAACAAGCAAGATAGTAATACTATATAGCTTTCTCATAAGTACGAAATCGATCCTAAGAGGCATATATCCCATACTTCAAAGATAATCATCCTTTAGACAGCCCTGATGGTAATGGTTTTCCCTATATTGGAGACATAATCATAGGAAATTGATTAAACCTATAGTAGGCATATTGTCTACTCATGGGATGGAGAGACTTGTTGATGATATCTACACTAAACTGAATTAGAAGGATAAAGTATTTCTGAATAGGGAATGGATCGGAATCTATGGTGATTTTTGTCCTTGGCTATTGCTTTAAAACACTTGTGGTGCCATAAAAAGTCACCCGAATAGGTTAAAATTAAAAGAGATGCAAGTTAAAAAAAAGTATGGATATTTTCTAACTCTGAAAGAAGTTAAAAGAGATGGTTATAACCCTTCCCATCTCCTTTAGATAAGGGAATTATTGAACTGGTGGGAAGGAAGACAAAGTGAAATACTTCACCAGTGATTGATCCACGTGGCTAAAGACAAAGTGAAATACTTCATCAAAGATTGATCCACATGACTAAAGCCAAGATCATAGTATAAAATTGAAGCACATTGAAAGAGAAAAGTCCAGAAGGTCATTTTAACTTCTAATGATTAGGGAAAGAATTATGTTGTCGTATTATCAAGGTAAATCTACAGATGAGAAGAAAGCTATAAATTATGCTATCAGTGACTCCTCACAAATGCATATTTGCCAAAAAAAAATTTCCAACATGAATATTGATTCAAGAGGGGGTAGGCATGCCTACAGATGGCGTTAACCACCATAACAAGGTTATTCATACTAAGAAAAGGCGATAACCACCACAATAAAAAGGGTAGACATGCCAACATATGGCATCAACTAGTCAATAATCTTAGCTGATTTTGCATGTCGATAAGCTAGCATTAATTAGATATAAGCAACTAGTCTTGATTTTATATGTTGATAAGCTGGAGCTAATCAGATAGTTAACCAAAGGTTAACACATCAATAAACTGATAGTAACTGCCCAACCAAGGGTTAATAGGTTGACAAGATAATGGTAACTACCTAATTAGAGACTTACTACCTCGATTAGTATGTGTTTTAAAATAATAAACCATAGATTTTCTACCTTAGGTACGTATCTTTTATCCTTTTACTTTAAATTTTGGCTCATTTAGGAACTAGAGCACTAGTTCCCCAAAATTGGATGCAACTATAGACATCGTGACCTGAGACATCCTAGATTCAGGTTACTCAATGATGAAGAAATAGTATATTTCTAATAGAAAGCATCAATCTCAATTTTTAGCCTTGATTTCTACATTTCTAAATATTTTGTGGTTTTCAAGTTTTATTTTTTGATGTTTTGAAAAGAATTTCAAAAACCTTAAGTTTTTGCCTTTGACAGTGATAGACAATCATTTGTCATGTAGGGATGGCTATCAATGGCTGTCTTCCTTCAGTCCAAATTAGATTTTAGGATTTTTTTATTTTAGGGAATCGTGTGAGGGATGGCCATTTTTCATCTACAAACACCCGTCAATGGGTTTATTTCTAGATTTTCCACGTTTTTTTTATTTTGAAAATCCTGGATAAAGATCATATTTGAGGGGATAAATCTTCCTTTTCCAAATAATCAAAGTTATAGTGGATCTTCAACTTTTCTCTAGATATAAAAAATAAAATTTAAGGTTCCAAAAGGGGTTGACACTTGGAAAAGAGAGGTAGACTTTTGAGGAAGAGAAATTTGATTCTCTATTCTTGGAAGTACAAACTTAAGCAATCTTTGACATAAAAACAAACACATTCTTCTATATTTGGAACATGGGAATCAAGGTTGGAAACCTAAGGCATGCTTCCAAAGTTACAAAATTGCAATTTTTATAGGTAATAATCTAGGCTCTATTCATTTTCTCTCTCTAAATTCATACACTATTAGTATAGCTAATATGCTTACCTGTCAATTCTGATGCTTTATTTTGTGTTAGTCCATTTGTTAGTAATCTGTACTATGCCATAATGTTTTAAAGTTGCTTATTGTATGCTAGAATGGTATGTTAGGGTTTATCTTTTCCATTAATGCATGATTGATGTTTTGATTTAAATTATGTTTTGACATATTATATATTGTGCTAGCATGATTTGAATCTCATTTATTATTTTTTTATAAATTTGGTGTGTTTTAGTGCCTTAGAATTGTAAGATTAGGAGTTTGATCTTGTTTAAACTATTTTTTATTGAGTTTTTGGTGTTACATCTTTTCCTCGAGTGACAGATGAGAAAAAGACCCGAGAGAAGGCTATCTATCAATATGACGGATGAGATATCATGGTTTTTTCTTCTTATTTTTTGTCTCTTCCCTTCCTGTAGGTCGTTTGTCCCTTTCCCTTACTTATCTATGGCTATTTTGTCTCATTTAGACCTATTTTGTGTATTATTTGCTTGTTTTATTTTGGTTTGGAACTTTAATTATTTTTATGATATTTTTGCTTGTATTTAATATATTTTGCATTCTATTCTTTAAAATTTTTTTTATTTCGTCTATTTTTATGAGTATTTTTAATGAATTAATTATTTTATTTTGACAATTGATTTATTTTGATGTGTTAATCAATTTGCTTTTTTGTATGATTGTTTAAGCAATTTTGTTTCCAATTTTAGAGTACTTTTTGGTAGAATTGCATTTTTAGAGGCCATCCTTCAATCGGCTCTTTCTTTATTTCCTTTATCTTTATTATCTTACATTTAATTCTTTATTTTATTTAATTATGCTTTATGTTTTATTTGTTATTTATCTCTTTTTGTACTTTATTTATTTCTAATGTATTTCATTTTGGGGATGTAATAATTTAGTAAAAAATGATTTTTTGGCAAAATTAATAAAAGTACTTAAATGGTTTTTACTTAATTAATTTGTATTTCATCAAATAAAATGGATAAATATCCAATTTTTATCCCAAAAACCACATAATTAAAGGCGAGTCCTATTTTTATCAAAATTGGGATCACTTATCCCATATTTTCCAAAAATTAACAAGGACTCTTCTCTTTTTGTAAATATGCAACATCGGAACCAACATTCCCAAACTTAATAAATAACTCAATTTATGTATGTATTTTGTTCTTTTAGGTGGATAATTTGCCTATGTGATAATTTAAGTAGTTGATTTAATTCTTTATTTATTGCTTTCTTTACCGCTTTCTTAAAGTGATTGATGTGTTTACTTATTTTTTTATGCATTGTGTGAGAAGGGAGGTAGTGGATTAATAAATAAAACTTAATTATAAGAAGCACCTAACTGAGATGCCAAGTAAGAGTGATATTCTAAATATCGATCTATATTTTGACATCAAAAGGTTGAAAATCATTTTCCAATATTTTCGTGCAGTCTCTTTCCTAGGTAGGTTTAGCCTATGGGTCAACAGGAAACTCAAAAAACACGTATAGGGCTCGATAAAAAATCAACAGCATGACTTCTCTTAATTGAAAGCACAGACATATAGGTTTGGCCATTGCATATCCGATTAGATTCTTGAAGGCCTGCTTTTAGGATCCAATACTGAATAAGGCTTACTAAAACTCACAAATTGACCACTTCACAATAAGAAAGGGTATAGGCCTAACTCATTATTGATGGTCAACCCATGAAGGCATCTAATATGGGTTCAAATAGGAAGATTTCATGGAATTTCCATCCAATAAAACATTGTAAAATGAATCTTTACATTTTGATGCCCAAATAGAGATCGATGTTTGGGACATCACTCTTACTTGGCATCTTGGTTAGGTATTTCTTATAACTAGATTTTAATTATTAATCCATTATCCCCCTTCTCACATGATGCAATATAATAAATTAAAAACACATCAATCAATTAAGGAAAGAGTTAAATAAAAGCATTAAATAAATAAATAAATAAATAAAACAATCCTACTTAAATTATTACAGAAGCAAATAGTCCAATTGAAAATATAAAATGCATACATAAGTTAAGCTTTTTATTAGATTTAGGAATATTGATTCCCTTATACATATTTACAAAAAGACTTTTATTATATTGTATGAACTTGGGCTAAAAATTGGACATTGATCCAATTTATTAAAGAAAATCAATTAATTAAATACAAAAAAATTTAAATGATATTTTAATTAATTAACGTGCTAAAAATATTTTTTTACTACCTATTATATTTCTAAAAATGAAATACATCCAAAATAATAAACAAAAATAAAAATAAATAAATACTTAAAACAAATCAACCATAAAAACATAATGAAAGAATTAAATGTAATAAAAATAAAAGGGAAGGAAGAAAGAGGAATCGTTTAAAGGACAGCCTTTAAAGGATCCTAATCTCCCAAAAATATTCCACAAGCATATAAAAAATAGTAGCTCAAAGGAACACACAAAAATGGTAAATTAATTAGCATATAAATCAAGGTAAATCAAATAATAAAATATCATATCATAAAAGCATAATAAAATAAAAAAAATATTAAAGAACAAATGCAGATCATGTAAAATAATGCAGAAATAAAATTAAAACACATCTAAGCATGCACAAAGGATTAAACATGAAATACATTGAAAATGCCTAAAAAAGAAGTCAAAGATGCCCAAAACAATGATAGACGGCCTAAAAAAGGAGAGAGATGGGACGACAAGAAGGCGCCAAGATCTCCCATCAATCGTGTTAACCAACAGCTATCTATCGGGCCTTCTTCTCATATGTCACACGAGGAACAGACAAAATGAAGAAAATTCAACCAAAAAGGGGAAAAATCCAAGTTAAACTCCTAAACATACAATTCTAAGGCCCTACAACATGCCAAATCTATGAAAAAATAATAAAACATAATTTAAATCATGCTAACACAGTAAGAATTATGCAATCACATGAATTAAATTGAGCTACTTTAAGCACATTAATGGAAAAACATAAAAATTCCTAGCATGCCATTCTAACACATGTTAAACAATTTTAAATAGTCTTGGCATCATACATTTCACTAATAAACAAAGTAACTAACATAAAATATGAAACATGGTATCATAATTAATGAATAAACATGTCTAACTACATGAGCAGGATATAAACTTAGAGAGAGAAAATAGTTAAACTCTAAAATATTACCCTTAGAAATCTAACTCGATAATTCTAAAAAGCATACCCTAAGTCTCCAACCTTGGTTCCCATGTTCCAAAATAGAAATTATTTGTTTTGAGTGTGAAATAAAATTGTTTGTAGTGAAAGAATGGAGATTTGAGTTTCTCTCTCAAAAATTTGCCTCTTTTTTTTCCAAAAGTCCCTCCTCCTTTGAAAACCTTAATTTTTCTTGTAAATACCTGGAGATAATTTAGAGATCAACTCTCACTATAATCCCCCAAAATTGAAAGTTTTAATCCCATAAAATCCGCACTACATCAAATCTCATCTTCAAATCCAAATTTCAAAATTGAAAAACGTTGGAAATCTACAAAAAATCCCTACAAACGGTCGTCCCTTACATGACTCCCTAAAATTTATAAAAATACCTTTTGAATCTAATCTAGACCTATCTAGCCGTGACTCACTGACAGATGATCATCTGTCACCAGCCACGAATAGTCCTGAATAGCCTAAACAGGGGCATTTACCTAGAGATAGCCCGAAAAAGATAACCACAAATGACTATCTCTTAGTGATAGACGATTGTCTATCACTAGCAGAGACCAAAATTCAATATTTTTGAAGTCTTCTCAAAACTCTATAAAGATCGAGGTTAAAACCCATAAAAAATACTTGATAGAATTGTGGAAATCAAGGCCAAAACTTGAGATTCATGCTTTTTATCAGAAATATAAATGATTCCTTATCATCAGGTAATCCTAATCTAGGCTGCCTCATATCACAGTATCTACAGATGGGATTTGACTCAACCGATTCATTAACATTCTACCAATCCAGAAAGGCTTAACTTGGTTAAGTTGAATTCCAGTTCAATCGAGTACCCCTTTTTCTCCTTCAAGTTATATAACTCAAATTTAGCTTTTAGTTTTAACACTATTTAAATACTTTTTATATTATTTTCATGAAATAATGACTTATTCTTGCCCTGTGAGATATTTTTTTATTGGAAACTCCAATTTTGAATCTTAACAAATATAGTGTGAGTGTTTTGGTTAAATTCACTCTTTAATGATTTTGTAAACACACACACACACACACACACACATATATATATATATATATATCCTTCCTGGCGGGATTTCCAAACGTTTATAAGTAAGTCACTAAAGTAAGGTCAGGTCTATAAGTTCCATTGTCAAATAATTTAGGTATGCCTAAGACCTATTGTAGCTGCTTCTGTGATACCTTAGCATCTTCTGAATTTGGTGTATAACACTTTTTGAGTTGTGAACTTCTGGTTTAATAACTCTTTTGTTCGACACTCATTAAAGGTGTCTTATACTCTATATCTATTTCTCCATTACATAAGTATTAGTAGGGTGTATATGTATATATCTGAGTATTATTTATGTATCACCATGTTGAATTAAGGACAAATACTCTTAATTTATTAGCATGTCACTTCTATTTTGATATTCAAGATATCTTTTGATTTAAATTCCTTTATTTGTAATCTCAAACAATAACAGAAAGCTTGATAATGTTTTTATTTTTTGATTATTTCCACTACAATCAGTTAGTAATTCGCTCTTGTTTTAACTATGGTAGCAAAAATGCAGATAATTACTATATTTCAGGCTATGCTCCATTATTTACTGAAAGATGTATTTTGAACATTCAATGATCCTTGAGTATTTCATATTAAACCTACTTATTTTGTATGTTATTTACCTTTTTGTGTAGTCTTAATAAATATTAAGCTTTATGCTTAACATGTTAGCTTTCCATCTATGTAAGTATTTACTTATTTGAAGCAAAGACTAGAGTTGAGACAAAATAGTTGACCAACATAAACGTCTAGGATACAGATTTAAATTGCTCCTTCTTATATCTAACATGTGTTATGTAAAGACTTATTAATTGTTTATTGAATAAATAATTCCATATATTTTTTATTACTTCCATGTCAATAGTTTGGTTTTAGCACCCCTGTATCCTCCTATGGGTGTTAGAGTGTGACATAATATAGTAGTGGGATTCATTCCCACCCAATCAAAATTTGCCATATGTCACTTCCTATTAACTACTCTATCATTGTGATGATGTGGTAATTGATCCTATTTTCAATCAATCGGCCTATCCACGGGCCATCTCTCTCCTTGCTCCTTCCTTTTATTTCTCCTTTCTCCTCCCTTTTCCCTTTACTCTCTCCTTTCATTTCTCTCTTCTCTCTCCTTTCTAGGGTGGTTCAAAACCCGACCCTACCCGAACAACTCGAATAACCCGATCCGAACAAGAAATTCGGGTGGGGTTATTAGGGTTGTTAGGGTCGGGTAGGGTTAGGGATTGTTCAGGTCGGGTTAAACCCTCATTAACCCAAAAAATAAATATTTCCCTCCAAAATGCATTGTTTCATGGAAATGGATCAAGTTCGGGTCGAGTTGATCCGACTTTTTAAAAATTAAAATAAAAGAAAAAATAATTTTAAAAATAAATTTGGGTTGTTCGGGTTATTCGGGTGGGGCCTAAAATTTTGAGGGTTATTCAGGTAGGGGCCCGAATTATTTGTAGGGTAGGGTAGGGTAGGGTTGGGATATATGGTGTTGTTCGGGTTATTCGGGTTCAGGTCGGGTTCACTCGAACCCGCCCGATGAACACCCCTACTCCTTTCTCTCTTCCCTTTCGCTCTATCTCTCCTCTCTCTTTTTATCCTTTTCTTTCTCTCTCCTTCTCTCTTTCATTTATTATTAATTTAATTTTAATAAAATAAAGTAAAATATCATTTTACTAATCAATAGTTAGATAAAATTTTCAAAAAATTGCATTAAATAATATAAAAGGCTTATATATATGTCTAAAACTCCTAGAAAAAATTTAAAATTTTTATTATAAGTAAATAATACTATTTTAAATAAATTTAATAAATTAATTTAATTGGTACAAATTTTCTGGGAACATTTGTTATATAATTTGTATCAATTGATTAATTTATTTAAAATTCATGAGACTCTTTTAATATATATGGCATATAAATATTGTTTATAGCGTACAATTTAATATTATTTTCATCATTAGATTATTTTTAATGATTTTTTTTCCATTCATGGATCTTTATATACTATATATTATGTTTCATTTCAAATTTTAAAAATTGAAGTAGAGATAATTTATTATTTTTGTGAAAATTTTCAAACTTTTTGGGTTTAGAGATTATTTATTTCATTATTTTTATTATTAAATTGGTTTAAATGAGTATCATTTACTTATAATATACACAAAAATAAATTTTTGTAAGAAATTTAGACATATGTATAAACATTTATATATTTAATGTAATTTTTTAAAAATTTTATTTAATTATTAAGTAATAAAATGATATTTTTATTTATTTATTGTAATTAAATTAATAATAAATAAAACAGCGGAGAAGAGAAGAGAGAAAAGAGAGAAAGGAATGGACAGAGAGAGAGAGAGAGAGAGAGGAAAAAGAAAAGGGAGAAGAGAGGATAAAGAAAAGGAAGGAGAGAGGATGACACGAAATAGGTGATTAATTAAAATAAAATTTACTATCATGTCGGTAAGTTTTGATTGAGTGTAAGTAGATCTCAATGCCATAAATTAATAAATAAATAATTACAAATAAAATATAGTAGATGAACTATTTGATGAATAATTCTCGCAAGATGTAACCATATGGCAAGTCCCAAGATCGAATCTTAAATTGAAGTACTTCTCTAAAGACAAGGAGTGCAGCCAATGGGTTTATTATATATGACCAATTATAGTTGATATTAAGCCACTCTTAGTATCATTCTCCTTTTTTTTAGTTCAAATAAATATCTCCACTTATATTTTAATTCATGTTAATACATAAATTTTGTTGTTTCAGTATAATTACATAATTTTTTTTGTATAATATTTTTTTTATTTACAAAATTCAAACTCAAAATCTTATTTAAAGAAATAAATGTCAAAAATACTTAAATCAACTAATATTGGTTATGTTAATACATAATTTATTTACATTTAAACACCACATGCTATTCACATGTTAATACATAGTTTACTCAAATCGCATGTGTTCGTTTGAACGAACAATCCAAATTCATACGTACCATATCTTTTTTTTTTAAAAAAGGAATATGTCAAAAAGTATTTCAATTGTACTAAAAAAATAAACAAAGACATAATACATATTTTTCCCTCAAACTTGGCTGTAAAAACCTTTTTATATATCTAAACTTTGCAAATGTCCAGTAACATAGGGATATTTTTTAAAATAATGTATTTTTTTTAAAAAAATGGATATATTAAAAAATATTTACTAGAATGGCATTTTTGGATAAAAATTGTTAGTACAGCAGTTTCATATCAGAACTAACACGATGGAAGATAGTTTGTGCAGCTCTTGAAATTGCTGCATATGTTAGGTGTTTTAAATTGTTTGAAATCGCTACAGTCTACAGTAATTTTAGACACTACAAAAATTCCATCTCAGTCCACACACTCTGATAAAATTATTGAAAGACACCTAAATATCTAGCCTTTTTAATTTAATCCAAAAATTTAATTTTTTAATATTATATTTGTATTATATAAATCAGTTTTTCATTCCTCTTCTCATTCTTCCTTCTTCATTCTCTCAACCCATTTTTCATTCTCTTATTTTGCTCCAAATAATTCATTGTCTTATAGTTTTTTTTTCCTATTTACAATTTTTTTATAACTTAATGTTTATATTAAATTTTGAAGTTAATTATTAGCTTGTTGCAAGAATTAAGGGTTAAGTAAAATTATTCATATTTTTAACAGTTAATTAAAATTTGATGATCATTTATATTATAATGTTATTTTCCATATTGAAAATAAAATATGAAATTGTTGGGGACAATTTTTTAGATAATATTTGAAAAAAAATTAGAAAAGTAGGGTATGTCATAAAATATTTAGAAATGTTGGGGTTTTTTATTATTGTTTTTTACATTATTTAATTTATTACATTATTTTTTATTTTTATAATTGTTTTAAATTTTTTTCATAATTTTTCATATTAGAATTTATAACAAAGTTGTATACATTTTATTTCATACTTCAATTGTTTTAATTTTTCCTTTATTTTTTTTCATTATTTAATTTATTACATTGTTTTTAAATTTTTTTCCTTTTTAATTTTTTTTTTCATATTAGAATATATAACAATTTTTTTAATTATACGTGTCACTTAAATTTTTTTTATTTTTTTTATTTTTTAGTATTATTTAATATATTAAATTATTTTTAAAATTTTTAATTCTTTTTTAATTGTTTTCATTGTTTTTCATATTAGAATTTAAAACAGAATTTTTTATATTTTTTTGCATTTCAATTTTTTTTTATTTTTTCGTTATTTTTTTGCATTATTTAATTTATTACATTACTTTTTTATTTTAAATTCAATTTTTTTTATTTTTTTCACATTTCCGCAGAATTTATAACAACTTTTTTACATTATTTTACAAACTTAAGATTTTTATTTTTTTTGTTATTTTTAATTATTTAATTATAAATTTTAATTAATTGAAATATAAAAATTAATGTAAAAAATTAATTATAAATTTTAATATGAAAAATAATTTTATAATTTATTTAATATTATCTTTATTTTTTTGAAAAAAGTAATTATAAAATTTCAATTAATTGAAGCATAAAAATTAATGTAAAAGAATTAATTGTAAATTCTCATGTGAAAAATAAGAGAAAAAAATGGCTGTATCTAAGATTTGAACCCGATGCCAATTAATAATAGCATGGAGTTTTACCATTAAGCAAATTTTGAAACTTGATATACGTATTTAATATATCTTTTATAATTTAATATATGTTGAATATTAAAAAAAAAAGAATAAAAATGTTGATAGGATTTGAACCTGCAACATTGTAAAAGGTAATATGCATACTTTTGTCATTAAATCACAATATTATATTCAATAAATAAATTCAAGCTAATAAAGATAATATTTTTTTAAAATTCGGACCATCCATGGCTAATACTGTGCCTAATACCACGGAGTACTATAACAGTTTCAGTGTCTATATCAAATTTGAAACGACCTGTCATAATGATTTAATGTCTGACAGACAGTTGTTTCAGATGACACACTCAAACCACTACAATATTCAATGATTTCAATGAAAAAACTTTTTAACGTAGATTTCACAGTTTGAAACTGCTAACTGTTGTAGCAGTTTTAAAAATACCAAAATTCAATAAATTATTTCTAACATATCCAATTTTTGTAATTTAAAAAAAAACACATTATTAAAAAACTTGTTCCAATAACATATCCGTGCTCGACGAAAACACACCTATTTTTTTAAAATACATACTACTAATTAGTTATTAAATTTATTCTTATTAAAAAATGAAAAAAAAAATATAAGACTAATGAAAAAAAGGAAAAAAGGTCTAAAAAAGGAAAAACAAATAAAAATAATAATAATCTTTGATATCTTTTATTTAATTATGTTCAGAATAGAAAAAATTGCTCTACAATTTGCCTATATCTTTATTAAATTTAGGTGCGTAATAAGACAAAAAAATTTCCTAAATTTTGAGAAAAAAAATATATGCAAGTGCATGGCATAAGGAAAAATAAATAAATAAATAAATAAATAACAAAGGTTCTGCTTTGTATATAAGGCTGCAGAAATATTATCCTACAATTCGCAAATATGCCCAAGCAACCGTTTATGAAAAAGCCCTAAACCCTTTTTTTATGAATAAATTTACCAAACTTACTGTAATATCAACGCAATTCAGGCAATTACTGACTGAACCAATCACTATCCACGCTGATATACTCGCACACCAAGCCCTAAATCCTTTTTTAGTATACTTTGATTATCAGAGAAGTCAAAACTATTCTCGCCAAAAAGTAAGCACAGTATACTAAAAACAAACTAGCCAAGTCCGGTTTGCGGGAAAAGAAATAAGGAAAACAAATCTAGTCAAAATGATTTACATAAATTCCCACGAACTGAAAAATTTCACAACCACAAGCCATTATTAATAATCTGTATTCAAAAACTCTCATTTCCAACTCTTCCAAATACAAACCATATGCCAAAGCTACCGTCTGTGGAGAAAGCCTATAGTTTCAATTTTTGACAGTTAAAATAGCTAATAATACGCAATTATTATTAGATAATACGCCACAAAGCAAGAAGCCCGGTACGCTAGATAATACGCTAGCCAATGCCCGTTTGTGGGAAAAGAAATAGAAAAACAAAAACAAGTCCAAATGATTTACATGAATTCCACAAAATGTGAAAAATTTCCCATCCACAAGCGATTAATAATATGCTGAATCTAATCTGTATTTATAAATTCTCATGTCCAACTCTTGCAAAATACAAACTATGTATATCACTGATTGGCTCCTAAGGTCGATGATCTCTATGGCAATAAAAGCAAATGAAGTTCCTTCAAGGCTAACCATTTGTATCACATAAAACTCATGCTCTACATCATTAACAGCATAACCAGAAAAAATATAATCCTACACGCATTTGACATCCTAACACGAAATAGAAGCTACTATCCCTACACCTGCACATAAATTGATAACCGCGTAAAAACCAAAAAAATGAACTTAAAAGCCATATTTTCCAATGTAATTAGCTACCTTAATTGGAGCTGACCATAGTAGTTACCTTCTCCAAAAGAAATTTCATTTCAGTTTCCAAAATCGATTTCATATCAGGGGATATTTTCCCTTCAGATGTCTCCAGCAATGATGTTATCATCTCAAGCTTCTGCTTTATGAAGTTCAGTTGTGATGCCTTTCTCCTGTCTGAAGATTGTGAGGCAGATGGCTTGTCTTGGGTCTTTGATCCCTCCTTGCTCAAAGATGAAGGCTTTCTTGATATATCTCTGAGTTCCCGAGTCTTGGTTTCAGCTGAGAGATAACGAAGCCTGAAAGTCGCATTGGCTGAACCAAAAGGGCTTGAAAGTTGAGATTGATTGAAGGCTTCTTCTGCCTGGGAACTCCTCAGGAAAACAACCTTTGCACAGTAATTAGCGTAAAACATTTCAGTTTCTTTATCATTTAAAGCCCCAAATTTTCCATATATCTTGATCAGTTCATTCTTTGTAGGCAAAGTAGATCCGGGTCCAAATGTCACAAAAAGAGTAGCACCTAGAGCTTCCCCATCGGATTCCTTGTCCTTCATCTTCATATCCATTGGTGCACTTGCAGCTTGTTTTTCTTTAGGCTCATTCAGTTTTGCTTTCTTCTCGCTCTTTCTGGTTTTCGTCCACCCAGAATTATTATCAAGGGAACTGAGGTTCACACTGTGTTCCTCCGACGATGATCCTCGTGCAGATACTTGGGACTTCATCTTTCTTTTCAGACGATGTTCACAGTGTTCGCCATTGGACCCATCAAAATAGCTTGAACTTCTGAATGCAGAAAAGAATTCCCCAAATATATCAATAGAGTCAATGTCCTTCAAATACATTGGATTGAGAGCTGCAGACCGAATCTTAGATAGAACATCATTAGTAGATGCCTCCACTATCAATGGATCAAAAACCTGATTTTGTTTTGGTGTTTGCAGACCTGAAATCTCAGATATCTCATGCGCTTTCGACAGTTGATTCTGAGATCCAACAAGGTGGCTTGCAGCCTTGGTCAATCTCTCCCCTAATCGATCCTCACTTGACACTTTCAAGGATTCTGCTTCTATCTCCTTATTTCGCCCTTTATTAATATATGTGTATGGAGGAGAGAGGTATTTGCTCCTCTTCCTTTCCCTAGGCAAATTATCCTCAGTCTGTTCTTTAGTCTTACCTTTCTTACTTCGGCTTCCATCCACCTTTTTGTTTAAATATTTATATCTCTCCTCCTCCATTTCTTCATTTTCACCTCCACCACCACCACCATTTTTTAACTTACCCCTCTTCCTTTCTCTTGATGAATGACTTTTCTTACCATTCTTCACCCCGCTAGAATCAGCCTTAATTGAGGCAAGAGATTGAGAAAGCTTCAACCCTTTTCTTGGTTTAGAATCACCTTCAACATCAGATTGATCACTGACTTTCCTCTTCTTTCTACCAGATGAAGGATGCAGTTTATTTAAATTTTCTTCCCCTTTAGCTCCATCCTCCATTTCATGCTGTCCTTCATTATCCCCTTGGATGCTTCTCTTCTGTTTCCCTCCAGAAGCCGATAAAGTTTTGCCCAAGTTTGCTCCTTTAGTTTCATCAGTCACCTCATTTTGCTCCTTAGCAACCATGCTATCTCCAGTAAATTTCCTCTTCTTTCTCTTGCTTGACAATTTTCCTCCTTCACCCAAAACATTGTTCTTATTTTCTGATGCCTGAACATCACACTGCCCTTCCATAATTTCAGCAAGACTTTTCTGCTTCCTTCTTTGATGTGGTCTATCCTCTGAAACCCCTTGGCATTTATGCAGCATACTTTGATTGGTTTGACCATACTTAGGACCTGCTGGTGAAGAAAGCCAATCTCCTTCCTCTTCTGGATCCTGAATTCTGACTTCCACTCCAATGTGATCACTTAAGTCAACTATCGAATTTCTGGACTTATCTTCAAGGCCTGGAACCGGCTTTGCATCATAATAAGAAGGCAACTGATAGCCTCCTTTGGTGCGATAAAAAGCTAATAGCCAACTCTTTAATACTCTAAACTCTAGCATGTTTGTAATGGAAGGAACCTGTGCAGCACCTTTTAGTGTAATAAGAAATTCTGCCGGTTCAAACAAGTCAGATGAAAACTTGTCAATTCCACCTTCAGGGATGAGAAGTCCTTCCCTAATTCCAGCATTTACCACCAGTGTTCTACCAAATCCAATCAGATTGTCTTTTGGCACACAAGAACAAGTCATCTTCAAGTCCATAAGTCTACCAACCTCATCCATTGCATTCTCTACAGCATTAACAAAATTTTTGGCGCAACTCTGATTTGACATCTCCAAGAAATTCTCATCCAAAGGCTTCAGCTGAGATGAATTACACCAAGCAAATGTGCCATCTCCAAAGTAAGCCACAAGAATTTTATCCCTCTGTTTAACTTTCTTAGCATAATCAGAAGCATCAATGGGATCATAAATCCGTCCCGGCCACCAAGGGTGACTCCTAATCTTGCCCCATACAAAATCACCAATAGCAAACTCATGCACTTCATCTTCTCCCGTATTCTCCTCCTCTTGAATATCATTGTTATCATCCAATTCTTTGCTTTCCCCATATGGATAACCTTCGTTTCCATCAAATGAAACATCTGCAACAAGAGAAACGCCATCACTGCTTTCAAAACCCCTATTCTCATTCTTACCAATAACATCTAAAACAGAGCCTAACCCTCTTAAATCCTTACTTTCTTGCATCTTTAACAAAGAAGACACTCCATTCATCTCAGAATCCTCAAGACCCCCTTCATTCTCATCCCTCAAATCCCTATCAGCTGAAACTTGAGTCCCAGCAAAATCCTCCTTCCCATTGAATGAAACCCTAATGCCATTTTCTCTAGCAATTTTAACAGGAGAAGTTCTGGAGGCACTTTTGGATAATTTGCCGCCTGAGTCAGAATTCGTGGATGATTCTTGTAAAAGAGAGGAACTTTCATTTCGGGCTTTTGGTGGGGTTTCAACAATTTTCATTTTTTTTTCCCTGAAAATTGAAACCATTTCGGCATGAAAAATCAAGCTCTTAAGACTGGAAATAAAATAAAAAAATAAAAACCCCAAGAATCAAACAAAGAAACAAATATTTCCAAACAACCAACACAAATAAAATAATAAACAATATCCCCTGTTATACATACATACAGCTACCAAAAGCAAAGCATCGAGCGAACAAAGATATAAAATACAATACCTTTAAACGCAGAAGAAGAAGAAGAAGAAGAAGAAGAAGAAGAAGAAGAAGAATAGGGTTTTAGAGCTTTGAGCAATTATCTAAACCATTCTCATATTAAAATCTGAACAGAGAAAAACTAGCCAAAAGGCATCGAATTAAAGAGAGAGAGATGCTTTTGCAACTGGCCCTTGAGATGAGATATAGATCAACAAAGTAAATGAAGTTATCGTCCCCGATAAATCAATATATCGCGATAATTTGGTATTGTTTTAAGCGGTAATTTATTTATATCTTTTTTAATTAAATATTTTGTATCTGTATCAAGGGGTCCAGCCTCTGCATTTTCTCTAGATGTCAGACTGCTAAGTGTAAAAATCCACGCGCTCGAGTAAGGATATAACGTCACTCGCTCAATTTTGTTGCCACCTTTCGAAGCTGGCTAGCTTGCACAACAGCTGGGATGCATTTATTTAAAAAAATATTTTTTTATTTTTAAAAAAATTTAAAGATGCATTTATTTATAAAAAATAATTTTTTATTTTTTAAAAAATTTAAATATTTATTTTTTATAAAAAATTTAAAAAATAAATTTATCTGTCAATAAATAAAAAATTATTTTTTTAAAAATAAAAAATAAAAAAATATATTCATTTATTATATATACTCTTATTTTTAAAATTAAAATAATACGTATATATGATTAAATTATAAATTTATTAAAATGATTCAATTAAATTTAATAGTTATAAATTAATTAATATTAAATTAAAAATAATATGATAGTAACATAAAAAAAATATAATTAATTTTTAATTTTTATTATTATTATAATCGTTTCACAATGAATCATTAATGACCTCTCCAGCTATTTTCATTTGTATTTATTAAAATAAATCAATATTAATGCCTTTTTATTGTACTCTAACGATGACTTTTTCAAGCATTATTAAATTTTGTCTACCATATAACGTAAACAGTTAATCGGATCTATCTTTTATTCTAATAAAATTATGCAATGTGCAACATGCAATGGAAATAAACTTTTATCAACATAAAGGATAGTTTGATATTGATTTAAAAATTAAAAATATAGCTTTTAACACATCAAATGTCCTTTCTATCACATTACGTAAGGATGAATATCTCTGGTTAAATAACTCATATTTTCTTGTAATTCTTTCTCGTCCACGAAATTCATTTAAATGATATTTTTCACTGCGATATAGAGTCAAAAATTCGGGTATATTGGGATAACCGATATCTATGACATAATAATAATCTACAAATTAATATTTATGTTAATAAAATGATAATAACATAAATTAACATTAAGAGATAAATGATAATAAAAACTCTTACCACCACTTGGAGAGGAAATTTATTTTTCTGTCTTGTCAATGCATCAATAAATACTCTAAGATCATTTGCTGTCTCTTCCCATCCTATGTACACGAATGTAAATAACATATCATGAGAACATACGGCCATAACATTTTAAGTCACAAGCGTTGTCTTTCTACCAAGAAAAGTCTGTTGTTTAGAAATCGGTGACCAAGCTGCCACATGAGTACCATCTATTGCACCTATGCATTTCTTAACCAGACAAAAGAAGAATATTTAACTTACAGTTAATACTATATATATGTAGCGTTATTGTATGCTATAAAATAACAAAATTATAATAATTTAATGATATATTATCTTACCTCAAAATATGGATTACTATCTAAAATTGTTTTGAATTTTTGGCTGTACAGAAAATATATTCACATGTTTAATCAAGTGATTACCTAAAGTAGCCAATGTTCTAATTATCATCTTGCACTATTTATGAACAATAGCAAGTGAATGTTGATATCATTCTGCTACAACCCTTTGATGAAGATTATGACATAAAACTGACAAACCCATCGCCGCTCCTTTTTCCATGCTAACATCCCTTTTATCTCTTAATAAATTCATCAGTTTCAATTTTTCACATAAATTTATAAATATATGTGGTGCCATACGAAACCCTTCATAACACCTAGTTGGATTTTCTACAAGAACTTCAAGAATATTATTTTTCCCCTAAGTATTAAAGTTCTGCAAGAAATCCTTCTTATAAAATTTCGAGACATGAAAAATCTAACTAAATATAAATCTAAAATATCTTCTTCATCATCACTACTAGAACTATCACTACTCGTTGAATACACTAATACTTGATTTTGATGCAAATTTTTATTCATAAATCCTGCATCAATTAAAAAAAATCTTATCAAATTTAAAGAAAATATAAAATAAACAAATAAAAACAAACAACATATATATATATATATATATATATATATATATATATATATATATATATATATATATATATATATATATATAACAAAATTTAACTTAATAAGTAAAGCCATAAGATATAATATAATAAAAAATATATTGAATATTAATTTACATAAACTTTTAATCTAATCTCTTCTTCTGTTGTCGCGCATTAAGACATATTTTTCTCCATTCTATATTGATAAACTTTTTCAGTGTTTTGTTATAGGCAGCACTATAAATATCTTCTATTTATTCCAAAATATTCATACAAGCCTCTATAATATATGGATCAACTTCAGCACTTATCACTTGATTGCTTTCTAATTTATACCTTTTGGATTTTGCTAATTCTTTTTCAGCTCTAGCACTTAAACAAGTGGCCTACATTTTCAAACATGAATCTAATTTTTCAAATTTGGTTTCTTTTTTGGCCCTATTGGAGCGTAGAATGTAATTGGTAGAATTTTATTTATCTTTTAAACTAGAAGAACCATTTTTTTCTTCATTTGATCTATGATGAATGCCTCTTTGAAGAAATTCTCCTTAAATTTGGTGATCTCATTTAAATTGTAAGGTACTTATGTAGAAGCATGATGCATATGTCCACTAGCAGTAGATTTACCAAAAATTTGACCCAGTAAATCATAATACTTGCATCCATTTTTCTTAAATGATTTGAAATTTTTGTGCTTTTGTAATTTAATTTAGAAAAAATATTTTAAATATTGATATCTATAATATATACCTTAATGTAAAAAATAATAAAATATTAAATTGATAATATCCTTACCTTATAAAACATTTGTCAAATCTCATCAATAGCAAATACATTGTTTGAATATGAATCATAAGTTACTCTGATATGCTTCAATAATTCAGTGAATTATCGATGTTTCATTTGAAGATGATTGTATTTTCCCTTTATCTTTTTAATATCATATCTCTCTCCCACTACTATAAATAATTCGTCATTCATTTCTTACCAATCAGATGATTTAAAAGATGGCATTCTATTCAGATCCTTTTTAACTCTCTCGTATAAAATATTTAAAAAGGTAAGTTTATTACTGTCAGACCAATCTTTTAATTTTTCACCATTTTTATTCTTTTCCTCTATCTAATTATTTATATATAAAAAATTTTCCATTATATGAAGCACAAAAAATTTTAAATATATTTTAAGCACATATTTGAAAATTAAAAAAAATAATAAGAAATATAATGACAAATACAACAAAAAGTATTTTGTGCACACAATTTCATTTATCATCATTTGAAATAAAAATAAAAATATATTAAGATTTTATTAAATATATCGTTCAAAATCTTCTAAAATATAGATAAAATAATGCAAATTTTAAATCATTCCCCATTTTTTTAAAAATAAGAAATAAAAACATATAAATCCAAAAACATCAGTTTCACCAATCTCAGCAAATACAATGAATAAATATTGATAAATTATTATTGTTGTGCATATCTTTATTACATCTGAATCAAATGGAAAAATAATCTTAAATAGTACACAGCATAAATCACAAAAGAGAATAGAACCAACATCTGCATATACTAACTGGTTGTCCCAAAAATGATAAAATAATTCCACCAATAGCAGCATAAACTGTGGCAATTACCAGATCTGAAATCAAAATGTAGCTAGATACAGTAGAGACAAAGAAAATAGCGAAATGATTGAATAAAAAAGCAACTGTATATCAAATAAATCAAACGGTTCAAGCAGCAACCACTTTTATAATGCTAATGTCGCATTTGCTTTGGAAAGTTTGAAAGAAGTTAATACATAGGCAATTTAGCATTTCAAACAAAGAGCTCTAATCACCTTAAGAAAATTTCAGAAGCAGAGTAAAAAAAAAGGGAAAAAAAGAAGGATGATGTTATGAAAAAATTCTATTATAGCTACCTCAATTCCAAACAAAACAAATGCCAGCTAATCATAGAACTTTAGAACAATAATAGCAGAGATAGACTTCACAATTTCAATTCTCTCTCACAATTCAACATGATCAAGATATTTGCATTACTCCCTTAAAGATATAACCTCTCATTCATCAAACATTTAAACTGCCACCATGATAGATATAATTAATTCATCAAGGGACTTCCAAAATCATAGATATTATGCAGGTTATTTATAAGTGTATACGCATACAGTACAAATGGAAAAGCAATACACTATTAGATTTCTAAACCTCGAAAACATATGCTGGGTATAAAATGACAGAAGTATTTAAAATCAATAAAACTCACAGGTATATGCTTATAACATGTAAGGGCCCTACCAGGTTTAGAAATCGCAGGAAGCTATTTAGACAAGGAAACTCACAGGAAACTATTTAGACCCAGCATATATTTTCACGGTTTAGAAATCCACTGTTTAGACAATAAAATCATCAAACATGTTACAAGCTGGGTATAGTAGGGAAACTATTTAGACAAGGAAAATGACAGAAAACTAATGAGTAAATAGAATCATCATTGTTCCACTTAAAAGTTACAGTTTGCCCTTAAAAAGATGCTTCAACATCACGATGAAAAGCAACTTCACAAACTTTCTTTCTGTCTAGCACTTATATTTCAAAATGTTACTTGGAATAATCTTTAAACAGAACCCAAATATGCAGCACAAATATAAATAAATTACTAATGTTGGGAAATAAAAACTAACAGTAGCAGCCACTTTTTTTATTTGATAAGCAAGTATTTATTAAATATAAAAAATACATCGGCTAGGGAAACTCACAGGTTCCAGGAATAACTGCAGACTTTGAGACCAATAACAAGTCCAGACTAACAATCACATAGAACTGAAATAAAAGAAAAGTAACAGACACCAACATCCTAGACAAAGACCGCAACAGAGGAAAACATCAACACCAGGTGAGCAACATTGATAATACAAAAAAGTCAAGCATTGTCAGAAGGCAAAGCCAGTAAATTATGACTTCCTCCACAGCCAAAGATATTTCAGTTCTTCTGATTCAAGAAGGATTTGTCAATAACAGACCACCTACTGATGAAATGTTCCCCATGAGAGAGAGCTGACCATTTCAAATGACAGATCACAGACTACAGTTGCTACACACATTCAAATACAACTATAACATAAGAAGAAAGCTAGCGTCCAGCAAGAGAACCATGATGTCCCATCTGCAAATGAACTAACTTAGTTCTAATTCCAACATAAGCATACATCTGTTTATGGATTCACATTGTCAGAGTATACAACCAACATAAGCTTTACTGCCACTAGATCTTCAATCTTCAAAATGAGACCGATTTGGCTACCTACCGTTGACCACTAATATTCAAGAACATGATGCAAATTCAAAACAACAGCAATACTAATAGGGGGGAAAAAGAAAGAACAAAGATTACCGATTTCCTCATAAACTACAACCAAATTAGAGCAATCAACAAATACCCAAACACAAAAACTAAATAGAAACTCCACTATTTTCACATTCAAGAACCAAATTGACCCGATATAATTAGACATCTAATACTTATTTAAAATATCGTAAGTAAATAAACCATAAAAATGCTAATCGAAAATAAGAACTAGTGTAAACATAAAAGATATTGATTGATCTTGAGGCATCTTTTCCATAGCAGAACCGAAGAGGACGCCGTTCCTGCAAAATGAGGCATGTTTTCCGTAGAAAACGAAAACTTTGGAACTAAATTTTTTTATATTTTTAAAAATTAGAAAAGTTATTTTCTGTTTTTAATTTAATAAAATTATATTAGGTGAACATAATTTTTTATTTTCTATTTTCTACAGAAAAATTTTCAAAAAAACAGATCCTAATTTCTTCAAGTAAATAGGTCTTACGTGTTTGTTATGGCGAGCGAGGTAGAATCTTAACGACGTCGGTGTGCTAGTGTATGAGAGGAGAGTGCTTATTACTTACATATGTTTGACACGTGTCCTTTGTTTTATAGAGTTTCATGAAATGATAGGTTTACCATGCGACAAAGAGGACAACGGCGCCGTTTCGTAACCCACGTAAATCTCCATCCACCTATTTGTAGGAGGATTCACCATTGGCGAAAGCTCCCCCATTTTTCTGCTTTTGCTATTTGACTTTAAAATTAAATGAATTCAAAATAATAGTCATTTAGTGGGGATAGTTCGAGGGTGAAACTATTATATATATATATATATATATATATATATATATATATATATATATATATATATATTACAAGTTTTGTTTTAATGTTATTTTCTTAACCATCTATAAATTATAAATATAAATTTGTATTATTTTTAAAATATTAGATAACACTATATTTAACCACGCTAATATAACGTCATACAGTGTTAAAATTTACAACAAAGGCATTAAAATCAATAAAAGAAAAAAAAACTCGTTTGAGTCTCAATTTCTATTAATCTCTTCGTGTACATGGAACTGATATTTTTATCATAACAATTCATTATATTAATACGGTTGAATGTTACGTGTTCAATTTTTTTAAAGGTAATATGAATTTATGTTTATTATTTGTAGAACTTGCAAATAAAAATATTCAATAGATTTTTATTAAATTTCAAAGGTTCAAATGAATTATGAAATAAAATTTAAGTGTTTTTTTAATACTTAATTTTGCATTAATTGTAAGAACTTTTTCAAAATTATTTTCTAACTTATTTGAAAATATTAAAATTATTAAGTTATACGATAAGTTGTCAAATTTAAGTTGTAAAACAAAAAAGAGAACGTATCTAATTCCTTATCCTGATAATAAATTTGTTGTCGTGACGAGGAAAGTTATTCTTTTTTATGTTAAATTTAATGGTGTTTCAATAAATTAATTTTTTTTTATCTTTAATAGAATATTTTAACTATAAATGCTGATTTTATTATATTAGGAGATTTAAATCCAAGCCTCATACACCTTTTTGCCTTGTAAAAAAGGAATTTTTATGCGGGTTGGATAAAATACGCAACTTACAATATTATTAATTGTTTTGTTAATTTTGATTATAAATTGAAGAAAACTCTATCACAAACTCATTTTTTTCTTAATTTACGTACGTGCTATATTTTCCTCCATCATGTATGTGGAGTTATTCTCTTCTTTTATTTAAAAATAAAAAGTGATGAATTCTTGTCATAGATGATTTTTCTTTAATTGAATTTAAACGATGAATTGTAATAATAAATATACATAAATATAAGGCTTCATATATAACCTGACACTCAAACTTATACACTTTTGTTAAGCCGTCCCTTAAAGTTATGTATTTACCACCGTAACATCTATAGTTGAGTTGTCAAATTTTAATGCAACTGGGTAACAAACTTGAATACCAAATCAAAATAAAAAAAGTTTGTCCCTTGCATCAAAAAAATTAAAGCAATAAAGAATTGTTCACATGAGAAGATGCATATGGAAATAAATTGAGAAGTATAAGAGAGGGCGTACTAAAGTAGCTACGGCTACAAGGCCATAGAGAGCAGCAAGAACATGAAAGATATGATCCTGCTAAACTGACGATTCATTTATGTCGTCCCACGGGTTGGATGCATCTCTCAATTTGTAAACTATCACGGCCGCTGAAAATTATATGTCACTCCTCACCATCTACTGACCATCATACCTTGCCAAGAATTGATAAAACTCTCGCTGATGTTTTTTTCCTTTTTCAATTATAAACGTATTTGATATTTACTACTACAAAGAAAAAGAGACTAGATCACGGTTTTGTTTCTGGAAATTGCTTTAGAATTAAATTATTTTATTTTATCTTTTGATTGACTTTAATAGAATTAGAGGTCTAGAAAAAGTCCGGCGAGAAAGAAATTGAAGGTATTGGGTTTCTAGCTTTCTATTCTGAAAGCTGTTCTCAACGGCTATAACTGATCTTTTTTTGGAATGATTTTTAGGCAAATGTGTGTTTTTCCAGAACCAAAGAACCAACGGAGTCCCTCTTAAGGACTTCTAGAACCTTGAAGTTCCTGTCGATTTCATTAGGATTCCTCGTCAAAGATTTTGCTCTGGTTCAAAGCAGTTCCTCCTCACTACTAACAGAGAGGATAGAGAGCCAAAAGAGAGCGAAGAGACAGAGATGGAAGTGGAGAGGAGAGAGAGACGCGATGGAAAAAAGACAAGGGAAGCTGAAAAAATAATTAAAAATTGGTCGTTTTTCAAAACTATTGGTTTACCTATTGCAAAATTATTGGTTAATAATGATATGTCAGCCACTTCAAGTATGTGTAATGCATGTACTAACAACGGTTTGAAAAAGTTTTAATTTTATTTAAATTTAATAACTATAAATATCAACTTGAAAAACTTATAATTTTAAAGGGCAGGATGACAAAACGTTGCAAGGTCAGATGGCTAATTATATATTAGACCTAAATATAATAATAAGATAGATAAAATGTTTTCGATGGAAAAAAGAAAAAGATGAAATGCTATATATATATATATATATATAGATTATAGTTTTTCATTTCAAGTTTATTTGGCCCTAAAATTTTACTTTTGTTCAGAGTTATAGAAATTGTTTAAAAAATTAATACTATATTGCCATTTTTTAGAAAGAAAACAACAGTAATGAAGTATGGAGCACATTTTCAATGGATCTCATTCTCTCAATAACCTAAATATTTAAAAAGAAAAAAGATACTAAAATACTCCTGAATTTTTTTGTACAAAAATACTTTTTACCTTCTAAAAATAGTACTAAAATGTCCATTTATCTTTCTAACTTCTATTTAAGGGGTAACGGTGTTGAGGTGTCATATAAGGAGGACTGAAAATTGATAACATGGTAGACATGCAATTGGTTTGAAGCCCTATAAATGCCACATCAGCTTGGATCCCACCAATAAAAATTTCTTACAGTGTTTTCCATTTTGTCCTTCTTCTTTCTCTCTCATTTTTCTTCCAAGCACGGTCTATGCTCTCTCTAAAGCTAAACACAAAAACTTTCTTCCCTGAATTTCAAACATGATTTGATTTATAAAGCATAAATCTATTGGATAAAAGATTAGTTCCTTAGAAGCAGAAATAAAATGATTTGAGAGAAAAAATTGCTAAAGAAGAAAAGCTGGAGATTTTTTTGAAAAAGATAGAAATATGGGTAGCTAAAGAAAGATAAATCTTATTCACTCTATTTCTTACACATGTTATCTATGTGGTCCCATGTTCTTTAATGTATTTTGGTCAATTTATTCTTTTACGAACCCTAAATCAGAAGTATATTCACTAAAAGAAAATTGCAAAATACAGACGAAAAATTTCCTGTGAAAAAAAATCTTTTGTAAATTACTGAAGGAATTTTCATCCATAGGTAAAATTGTAGGGAAAGTATTATTTTACAATGGAAAAAGAATTCGTCCTAAAAAATGTAGGTAAATTTTGCTGACAAAATAGTGAAAGTTGTCATAAAAAATAGGCACTAATGGTCCCCGATGAAAATTGCATACAAAATTTGCCACCAAAAAGAAAATTATATACATAATTTCCCAACGAAAATATATTTTCATAGGGAATTTACGGATGACATATGATTCTATAGGGAAATTACCTACGAAATAATAATTTAGTGGGTAATTTCTTTATAGAATGGTTTTTCCTTAGTTACTCTCTTATAGAATTATGTTTTCATAAGAAATTTTTGGATGGAAATATTTTTTTCACAAAAAAATTCCCTACGGAAAGTATTTCCATTGGTAAATTACCTATAGAATTATTTTTTCATAGATAATTTTCCTACAAAAACATCATTCCATTGGAAAATTTATATTATTTAATAATTGATTTTTACAATATGTTATTTTAAACTAATTTCATTTTGACCAAAAGTATTTTATCATCTATTTTTTGACAAAAATAATTAAATTATATATAAAGTTAACTAATTAATTATTTAATAATATTTAAAATAAATTAGATTAGTTTAAAATAAAATTTAAAAATTAGTTTTTTAATAATATAAATTTTCCTATGGAATGATGTTTCTATAGGAAATTTATCTAAGGAATTGTGTTTCTAGAGGTAAATTGCCAACAGTATTTTATAAAATTCGTAGAGAATTTTCAAAGAAAAATATTTCCTATGATGTAATTTATTAACGTCCGAAAAAAGCCCTAACATAGACTAAAAATCCTAACTAAATTTTATTACCTCCAGCCGCTAATCCCCTCTCCCTCACTTCTCGCTTCCCTCTCCCTTACTTTTGCCTCACCTATCACTTCCTTCTCCCTCCCTTCTTCCTCACCTCTCCCTCGGCTCTCACTTTCCTCTTCCTCCCTTCTCTCTCGCCTCTCGCTCCCCCTCCCTTACCTCTCATTTTTGCCTTTAATAGTGCCCAGTGGAATTCGAACTGAATATACGGGACAAGAGCTCCAATGATGGCAAATGAGCTGGAGCGATTACTTGACGTAATCAACTACTCCAGAATATGTTGAGGTGACCACTTGACATGACCAATGCCTCAATTGTCAATCTAGTGCGAGTAGGTTAATTATCAATCATCTTATAGTGCTACCGTGGTATGTGTCTCTAGCCATTATATCCTAAAATCCTGGATTAACCACTGTACACTAAGGCTAAATATTTTAACTATCTTATGTTATATTATCTCATAGATTTTCTTAAGTTCCATATTATTTCATAATTCCCATTTGCTTGTATCATATACATTTATGCTTAACGTATCTACATTCAATAGAAATGAGTGAAATATCATATAAATATAAAACAAACATACCATTTTCATAATGTGTACCATTTGGCCACCATATGTTCATATACACACTTTATGTTTTTTCATGCTTTATTATTCCTAACATGTTCCCATCGTCATTTTAAGCCTTTACATAATTATACATACTCAAATTACACTAATAGCCATTTAACATATAAATGAACATCATTATGTACATTTGCATTACATTATGTGTAAATCAAATTTGGAGTTCTAACCAATCATACTAAGTTTATTCATCATTATAACATTCATTTCAAGTTAAATATTCAATTAATTATCAATTTATCACATAGTACCCTTGATTACACCATTCGACCACCTTAAATTTTCCTACCTTCTAATTATTTTCTCCCCTAATTCTTAGTCAATATATGTTATTACCTCATTTTATTAACATATGTTAAATTATTTTAAATTTATACCTAAGTTGCATTAGTTGCATAATGTATATTTAATCAAGATTTGGAGAAATTAAATGAAATTAAGTGTAGAATTGTATCCACTAACCTCAAATAGCTTGAAAATAACCTATTCTTCTGTCTCCTTGCCTTTTCCCTCCATGGTCTTTTCTTCACCTTTATTTTCACCTTTAGGCAGAACTGAAAGAGGGAGAATTTATGGGTTTATACCATGAATTTCAACATATAAATGCTAATAAACAATTATACTAACTATTGGAACTGTATACCAAAATTCCTAATTAATTCCAATAAGAACTGATAATTTACCTAATTAGGTCAACTTTCTCTTATTATAAATCCACACTTTCTAAACTTCTTTTTGCTCCAATCTTATCGCTATGATGAAGAGAAGGTTTTCTAGAGGTGGAATTAAGCTTAACATATGGTGGAATTTGAGAGAAGAAGGAAGAAAAATGGTGGATGGCCATAGTGAGGAAGGTTTAATTTCAGCAAGAAAGAATGGGAAAATTTTATGAAAATTGGAGAGGTTTATGGAGAATTCTAAACATTTTTATTGTTTCTTTTAGTGAACCAAATGAAAAGCTAGGATTTAATCATTAACTATTTCATCCAATGGCTTATTTTTAAGCCACTTATCACCTCCATATTGATTCCTACTCTCTTTCATTTACAATAATGGGTGTAGGTGATCCTAACTCATTTTCTTATGATATTTAGTCCCTTTAGCAAATTAAAAGTGGTATTTAACTTTGATAAATCACCCGATCTTAAATTTTCATCATTTTTTCAATTTCGATGTTTTACTCATCAAAATTCTATAAAATTTTGCTCCAAATACAAAAAAAAATATGTAGTAAGGTGTGTCTAAAAGTTTAGGTCATTCCAATATCATTTTTATATACTTCCAACTCCTGACGCAAAATCCACCAATTCAAAACTCAAAAATTAAAAATTGTCAAAAAAAAAATATTTTTCACTTATAATAGGTTTGTGTGATCGAAATAATTTTTAAAGGTCTGTTAAATATTTTTAGAGCCTGGTCAAACTCATGATCAACCCGCATAACGTTGTTGAGGAAAATCCTTTACTGTCGTTTTAGGGACCTATTTGAGCTTAATTTCTTCTCAAATTATACAATTGAACTCCATTTAATTCACACTATCCCATCTAATGGTTAAATACCAAACTTCTCAGTAGGTCATCCATCATAAAATTTTTCTGGCTCAAGTACATTTAACTTCTGGGTTCTTATGAATTATATTATACTAATGCTAATATAATCACACCAAATACCATTCTAATATTTTTGTTCATAGTTAGGAAAGAATTATTCGCATATGGAGAATTTTAGGGCATTAAATTTCTCCCCTACTAATAAAAATTTCATCCTCAAAATTTACCTGAATTAAAGAGTTAAAAATACTGCTATTTTATGATTTTCTCTAGTTCCCAGGTTACCTTTTCCACATTATGGCGAGTCTAGAGATCTTTGACAAGTGGAATATGCTTGTTCCTTAATTTTCTAATTTTTCTAGCGAGAATCTTCACTAGTTCTTCATCATATGACAAGTCTAATTGAAGCTGGACTTCCTTCGATGTTATAACATGTGATGGATCTGATTGATATCTCCTTAACATTGACACATGGAATAATTATAGATTCTCTCCAATTTTGATGGTAGCTTCAACTTATAAGCAATTGGTCTAACACACTTCAATACCTCATATGGACTAATGATCTAGGACTGAGCTTGCCTTTATTGCCATGTATCAAGATCTTCCTCCATGGCAAAACCTTCAGGAATATTCTATCGCCTATATTGAACTCTATGTCTTTTCTCTTTAAGTCAATATAGGATTTTTATCTATTTGTTATAGCTTTCAAGTTATCTTTGATTAATTTCACCTTCTCCTTAGTTTCTTTGATTAAATCTAAGCCTACTAACTTGCTTTCACTGAGTTCTGTCCAATATAAAACAATTATGCACTTCCTCCCATATAATGCTTTATATGGTGCCATTTTAATGTTAGACTAGTAGCTATTATTATATGCAAACTCTGCCAATGGAAGATATTTTTCCCATCTGCTATCAAATTCAAGTATACAACACTAAATT
The DNA here is from genome assembly GCA_037975025.1 of Excoecaria agallocha. NCBI lineage: Eukaryota > Viridiplantae > Streptophyta > Magnoliopsida > Malpighiales > Euphorbiaceae > Excoecaria > Excoecaria agallocha. Next base: position 19,880,378 of record CM075810.1, on the reverse strand, counting down.
ATATCCTCTAGTATTTGTATAACCCGTTCAAATTGTCCATCTATCCATGGGTAGAAGGCAATGTTGTAATATAAACGTGTTCCCAATGCTTGTTGAAGTTTCTCCAAAAATTTAGTTGTGAAACAAGGATCTCTATCTGAAATGATAGAGGAAGGAACACCATGCAATCTTACTATTTCCTTAATATAAATTTTTGCTAGTTTCACTAATGGAAAGTTAGATTTCATTGGTGTGAATGGGTTTCTTAATTTGACCACTATCACCCATATGGAATCATGCTATCTCTTGGGGAGTGGTAACCCAGACACAAAATCCATAGTAATATGATCCCACTTCTATTAGGGTATGGTAATGGATTGCAGCAATCCAGAAGGAACTTGATGAACACCTACTGGCATGTTAAACATTCAATCACAAAGTTTACTATTTCTATTTTTATCCCAGGTCACCACTAGGTTGCTTTCAAATCTTGGTACATTTATTACTACTTGGGTGCATGGTATAACTGCTGCTGTGGGCTTCTGTTAAAATATTCTCCAATTTTGCATTTTTTGGTACATAAATCCTTCATTTGTAGTATAAATAGTCATCATTACGAAGGGAAAACTCACTATCTTTTCCTGCATTTATTTGAGAAATAATAAAGGCTAACCAATCATCTTTCCTCTAGGTGGCCTTTACCTGCTATAACTAATCAAGTTTAAGCTTCATCTTATCTATAAGTGTTCCATATTAAGCCATAGTCAACCTAACATTCATAGCTTTTAAGGTTGCTAGGTGTTTTCTACTGAGTGCATCAGTGACTGCATTTACCTTACCAGGATGATAATTAATCAGGCAATCATAATCTTTAATAAGTTCCAACCAGTGCCTTTGTCCAATTTGAGTCATTTTTGAGTGGGCAGATATTTCAAAATCTTGTGATCAGTGTAAATGTAATTTTTTTCTCCATATACGTAATGCCTCTAAATCGTTAGTGTGAAAACAATTGCTGCTAACTCTGAATCATAAGTAGGATCATTTCTTTCATAAATCTTAAGTTGCATAGAGGCATAGGCTATCACCTTACCCTTCTGTATCAATACACATCCTAACCCATTCTTGGATCGAAGTGGGTTGTGTAAAAATAGAAGCTTAAAAAAACACATTTTTCAACCTTTCAAAACTCTCCTTGTACTGGTCCGTCCATTCAAACCTAGCATGCTTCCATAGCAACTTAGTGAGTGGAGCAGCTACTATGGAAAACCCTTTAACAAAATGTCTATAGTAGCAAGCTAATCCAAGGAAACTCCTTAATTTGGTGATATTTTTAGGCGGTTTCCATTCTAGGGGCCAACCTTGATCCCTTTTGTTGAAACCATATGACCAAAGAAGGTGACTTTATTAAGCTAAAACTCACACTTGCTAAACTATACATACAATTATTTATCCCTTAGTGTCTATAGCATATTTTGTAAGTGTTTATCATGCTCTTTTGGGGTTTTTGAATATACTACAATATCATCAATGAATACCACCACAATTAATGCAAATATGGGTTAAAGATATGATTTATTAAGTTTATAAATGTTGTTAGTGCTTTAATAAGGAAAGTGGTTTGTTGTATTTGAATGGGGCAATCTTTATAAACCTTATTTACTATTACACTATGTCCCAAAAGATTACTTACTTATATGTCATGATCTAGTTGTGATATAACCAAACCCTTCCTATACACAATATTTGTACTAAGGTATGAGTGTATGGATCTAGAATTAATTAAAGCATATATTAGCGAATTAAACAAATAAAATTTACCTACTATGACATTGGGAGCATCACGATCCTCCCTATAATGTCCTAAAATTTGCATCTAACATGCATGGCATGCTTTAAAGCATGAACAATAATCCTAGGATAGTTTTTGGAATAATTATAGTTGAATAAAATAGAGAAATTTGAAAGTGTATAAGGGTTAAACGTACTTAGGCTAGAAAAATTTGAGAATGGATGGCCTAGTAGATAGTTTGACCTAATATTGATTATGAAAATAGATATTATACAAAGTTCGATAGTACAATTTGTGATGAAATTGAGCTCAAATGGGCCCTCAAATTAGACAGTGAAATTTTTACTCGGTACAGTAAAAGGATTGATCGAAAGTTTTATCGAACTCAAAATTTTTTTACAGAGCTTTAAAAATTATTTGAATCACATATGCATATTAGAAATAGTATAAAAAAGCTATTAGAATTAAACAACAAATTTTTTGATAGTTTTAAAATTTTGGATTTCGGTCTAGCTGATTATACCTTTGGAGCTAAAAGTATACAAAATGATGTCAGAATGAGCTAAAACTTTAAACAAAAGCTTGTGAATATATGATTACATGTGAGGAAATATGTTAAAATATTCTAACAAGCAGAACATTGGGTTCAGAAAAGTAATGAAAAATCGAGGTTAAATTAATTAATAGACCTAATTGCCATATTTTAAATATCTAAGGACATAAGATCATTAAAAATAATCCACGATCACCTACATGCAGTATCATGATTAAAAGAGGTGTAGGGATCGAGAACATGATGACAAATGGCTTAAAAATAAGCCATTAGAGAAATAGTAAATCGAAGAATTTGGGCCATTGGATTGGTGGACTTTTGGAAAGCATAAAGAGGTCTAGAATCCTCTATATTTCTACCCAAAAATCTATAAATTTCTACCTTCTTCTTTATAAAATCTGAACTACCCATTTCATGGCCTTTCCACCATTTTTCATCGTCCTCTCCTCCCACCATATCTCAACCTTTAGTTTCACCCATATACTCCAAAAATCACCCTTTACATCTTAGAGATTAATTTGAAGCATGAAGAGGCTTTGAAATGGATGATTTTTTTTAGAGAGAAGATTAACTTAATTAGGTAACTATTTGAATTTTTGTTAAAATTAGTTGGAAATTTTGTTATAAGCTTGTAGTGTTAGTGTAAGCCCTAGCCCCATTGCATTGTTATAAAACACTTAGGTTAATAAATGAGGTATTTGTTTTATCTATTGTATTCTTGTGCATATCAAATGATAAAACTATCCAAGAATGTTGTTTTAGTTTAAGTTATCATGTGTGAGGCACATGGTTGTAAGACCTTGAAACATTTGAGACTTCATTCTAAATATCCCTAGTTAGTCATTGTTATGGGAATAACAATGAATTAAGACTAGTATACTCTCTCTGATAAGTTGAGTTCTGTCTTATGGATCATAAGGGCTAGAGTGTCTATTAGAGATCATAGATACACGTTTAGAACATGGTATTTGGATTTGATCCGCTCATGAGAACACTACATGGTGCAAGTCATAAGTGTTTCTCAATTGCAAGTTTTGCATTGGAGTTCTTAGACCTAAAATCTCTATAAAACTCTTTATGAATTACTGTGTACTTTGACATACACCTAACATACTTGTAACAGGATGACAAGTATGGATATGATTAGGCATACACTAATTCATGTTAGAGAGCATGAGGGAAGTAAAGGGATTACCCCTCTCGATAAGAGAAAAAATATCATCGGCCACTTGATCAGTGAACTAAAAAGTGTATGGCCATATCGAGATGAAATAATGAGTAATCATTATTTATCTGAGAGTTCAGTGTCACTGGAATATCAAGAAAGGAATTAATTTATAGAAAGATGACTAGTTTCATGCCTTATATTAATTCTGATATTTATGGGTAAGGGACTATGCAAAATTGCATTAGGTCACTAAATGCCATTTACATTTTCATTTAATTTGGAATGCTAGAATAACTTGCTAGAAAATATATATAGCCTTTGGATTATTTATTAATTAATTGCCAATATTAAATGGACCTATAGGATCGTACACAAAGCATTGGGCTTAAGATATATAAAATAAAGTATTGGACATTAATTTGGACTTTTATTTAAAGTCAAATTAATGTGGATAATGGGTATTAAATTGCTAAAAGGACCTTGGACCAAGAGAGAGGAAAAGTTGCCATTCACTAGGATTATTTCAATTAATTAGTTATCTTTGAATAATTAAGGTAATTGAGTTTAAATCCTAATAGCATTTAAATCAAGATACAACACTTAATTAGGAGAGAGTGTGGCTGAAATTCAAGGTAGAATCCTAGTGAATTTCGGCAAATGCAAAATCCCTAAATAAGTGGTGGACTTTGATTAAATGACTAATGCCATTTGAATTTAAATTCTAATAGAATTTGAATTAAGATATATATTACATAATTAGGAAGTGATGGAGGTTGAAGTTACTACTTAATTATAGTGAATTTTGGCATTCACACTAATCCTAAACAAGTGATAGATATTAATGAATTAAAAAGGAATTAAAGGTGGCTTGCCATTTTTTTTCTCTTTCTCTCTCTCATTGCAGATTTCAACAAGGGAAATAATTATTTCTTCCTCTCTTGTGTTTTCGGGCAGCCATTGCAACCTAAAAAAAGAACAAGATCAGATCTTGTGTCTTTATACCATACCCATTGTTGAATACAATCCATAGAGCTAACACTCTCGGTTTTAAGCTAACTTTGCAAGTGTGTGTCAGAATATAGAGTGGTGTGGCATAAAGGCTGCATCTTTTGCATTGGTGTTCAAGATCAGAGGTATATAAATCTATCTTATATACTAGTCATTGCAAAAATCAAGTTTTAAAGTGCATTCAAGGATGTAAGTTTGATCTAAAACCCTAAAATTGCATGTTTCGATTCTATCGTTATTGCATGGCTTGTATGATCGAAAGTTTTAATATTTTCGCTGCGTGATCATTATATTTATGCCATGTAATATCCCATCATGTAGAGCATGATTAGTAGAGTTGTTTAATAGCTTTTATTTATTTAAAATCAAAGCTAAAACTCATTAAATTCTCCTTCATAATTTTGGCCAAAAGAGAAAATCATAGGAAAAGAGTAAGGCAAGGAGAAGGAAGAAAGAAGAAGGGAAGAATGAGGGATTTTAAGCCACCAAAAGGTTAGTGGATACAAACTACACTCTATTTCATTTAATTCTTGAATTTTAGTATGAAATTTACCTTATGTAACTGTATAAAAATAAATAACAAAGGGAAATAATTTAAGAGGATTTTATAATTTGATGATTTAACATAAAATAAGCATGAAATTAAAGAGAAATTAAGCATATAAGTAACATGCATACTTGGGCTGAATTATGTTTCATGTGGTATAATATATTAGTTTAATGTTCAAATATATATATATATATATATATATATATATATATATATATATATATATATATATATATATATATATATATTTAAATGAGCAATTTTAAGATAATTAGATATACCCTAATTGATGTGAGCTCAAAATAATACATAAACATAAAGTTTGCCCTGTTAACATAAAGATGTAACATTATGTAACTAAATGAACATAAGTGAAAATAAAAAATAAATTTAGATATTATGATATAAAGATGTAATATCATGAAATAAATGAGAAATAATGAAGAAAATAAACAAAGAGGTGTAGAATATTATGTGGCCAAATGATGTAGTAAGGTGTACTATATGATGGCTTAACACCTAATTAAGTATATGACATGAATTAGGCTTTACCATGGTAAATATGAATAATTTGATGAATTGGGACTCAAGGTTTCAATTAGACACCATGTTTTATATAGAAATGGTGAAATTTAAAAGTGTATTAATGTATAAAAGCATAAAATAACCATTAAAGCATGTTAAGTATGATAATATAAGAAAAATCATGATGGAAGTATGATATGATGTTTTGGCTGAATTATGTACATTATATTAATATCACATTTTCATCATGTGTGAATATCATATACCATATACATTATAGATGTATATGAAATATTGATGCAGGTATGAGGAATGAGAAAGCATAATATGACACATAATAGAAATAACATAAAGTTTAGCATAAAAATATGGCAACAAGTAAAATAATTAGTTGATTTAATATACGGTGGGCAATCAGGACCTTATGATATAATGGCTAGCCATAGGGATCCATATATTGCTGTAAAATCATATAATACATCATACAATATATCATTATAGAGGCCTCGCTCATACAGTTCATACAGTCATACCATACCAAGGATGGCTATGCTCAAGTAGTCACCTTACATATAGTCATACAATATATCCATACAGTCCTCATTCTGCTTATCTAATTCGAGAATTTTCACTGGTCAACATTAGGGATAAATTGGTAATTATATAAAAAATTGGAATTTAATAGTAAATTACATGAAAAGAATGCCATAAAGATAATCAAATAATAATTAATGTCAAAAATGAGATTAATAATTTCATAAAGGGCAAAACTGTAAATATATGAGGAAATAAGGATAAAAGAATAAAATATGTAAGAAAAAAGTCATAAAGTTAACCAAATAAGAAATAAAGTGAGAAATACTATTAATAAGTTTAAAAGGGCAAATTTGTAATTATGCTAGAAAATAAGGACCAAAAAGTAAATTAGGCATAAAAGAGGTCATAAATATGAATAAATATGAAGCATAATGAAAAACATGAGTAATAGATTCAAAAAAGCACAAATATAATTATGCGATAAATTAAAGGCCAAACTGTAATTCGACATCAATAAGATGATTAAAGAAGTTAAAATAGTCAAATAAGTGAAAAAGAATAATAATCAACAAGTCGTTATGCTGCCAAAATTTATACAAAGTAAATGGTGAGCATGTAACACCATTAATAACAATATACAGTATATGAGGATCATGAGTGAACTGAGGGTGTTACACTCTTTGGCTCTAACTGCATAAGTGTGGGCATTTAAGACCCCAATATATACCTTAGTGGTAATTAGGTATGTTTGGAGAGATATGAAGGAGATAATATATGGATATAAATATTGGAAGTGTAGGAAATGATCCAAATGGAATTAAATTAAAAGATTAAGGGCAAAATGGTAATTTCATATTAAGTCATACATATGCCTATATGGAAGAACAAGGTAATGTAAGGGGTCAATTGAACTTAAAGAGAGTAAGATTTATGGTAGAAATAATAAATTGCAGGAAAAGAGGGAGGCAAGTGAAATTTCTCTTGAGCCAATAAGAGACCCAATGAGAGAAAGACACCTACCCTCTCTAGAATTATCTTGGGAAAGGAAGGAAATTCAAAGATTTATAGGATCGTTGGCCGGCCACTTCAAGGGACAAAAGACAACCATTTTTCTCCCTAAACCCAGCCATCCTAACACCTAAATAGCCCCTAAAATTTAACTCTAGCTTTTGAGAGGAGAGAATTTAGTGGTTAGTCTTTTTAAGGTAGTGACTCTCTTTTCTCTTCTTCTTTTGTTTCTTATAATTAAATATTGAATTTAAGAGAGTAGATGGATCTTCAAGAATAATAATCTGTAATTTTATTATGAAGAAGGAGAACCAAGAAAAGAAAAAGAGAAAGAGGTGCAAAAGGATTAGAGAAGGTGTTTTTGGATTGCTAAAAAGGTATGGGAACTACTCATGACTTTGAATATGTATGCTTGTATATGTGACATGGAGAATGAGATATTAGATGCTAGAATGAAATATTATCATGGAAATTATGCTCATGGATGCTTGAGAACCGAAATAGGCTAGTTGCTCTTGAAAGTATTAAAATATATCTTAGGACTCATCTGACCAATCCGGATTATTTTGATTATAACTCGAGCTTAGAATCCAAATGGAGTAATTCCATTTGGAATAAAAACTAGACTCATATATCTTGATTTCATATGGAGAAGTAAAAAACTAAATCCCCTTGTAAAGTGATGAAAATTGAGCTTGAACTCTGACTATATCTGTTGCCCTATCATAGGAAGCAGTCTGTATTGTTTAATGAATGTTAGGAGATTTACATGCTTAAATGGAGTGATTTTTAATGCTTTAGAAATTGGAAACACAGGGAATAACTTTATAAAAAGCCACTTTGCCTAAAAATGGCATTTACTAGGTCTAAAAGGACATACAAGCTAAACCTGAGAATCTACCTTTAGGATTTTTAAGGCAGAATGGACCTCATAGTCAACACCAATTTGATAACCACCCAGTGTAGAACCAAATTTTCACCTATCTCATAGTCAACACAAATCATTGGCCACCATGACCCTCATCTGTTTCCTCCTATACTTGGTTTTTAGGTCCCAAAATGCTACCAAAGTTTGTCTAAACCTCCCTAAATATTTTTAAAGCATTCTAAACATAAAAATAAAGATGAGTTATGACATTAAATATGTGAGAAACATATTAATATATAAGAATAAGGTTAGGGCATATTGTATACGGGTGTTTATATAGGTGAAATTACACAATGATAGTTACATAATTGTATTTATAGTCATATAATGATAGTTAAGTTACACTATTATAATTGATTATAAACATTACATGTATAGCTATGCAATGTGATGTAGTGTGATGAATTGAATATAATAAATGAAATGATTTGATCATAAGTTATTTAAGATTGTATGTGTGCAAATGAGATGTAATATACATTATTCGTATGAAAGATAATGTAGAAAATAATAGGAACCAGGAAATGCTAGAGTAAGTTGTTACAATATAAACATATAAGATGTAATTAGATTACAAGAGTATATAGAATATAAATGTATATGGTCATGAGTATCATATATATGTTGGGTTTCAACATAGGAAAAATAAATAAAATGCAGCGGAAAATGAAATCCACCAGGATCCATGCGATCCAATTGAATCAATTGTAAGAGTGAGTACCGATTACTAACCTCTTTAAAAAAAACGTCTTATAGGTGTTGCCTCATGAGAAATGAACACCCTCTACTGGTATCCACACTCGAACGCATTAAACGGATTTGCCAGGGGTGCTAGCTCCTTTCTATGGCATCTAGGGTTAGAGAAAACATTTTTTCTCTCAAAGTGACGCCTCACTTTTTAGTATGTCTCTTAGGGTTACAAACCCTACATATCATATGTATATATAGGTAGTCTAACCCTAATTAAGAGAGAGAAATAATTTCGGACCCACGTCTTTTATTAAAATAAGAAATAACTTATTTCTTATTTAAAATATGAATTATAATATTAATCTTAATTAATATTTATTTATTTAATTATTTATTTCGAATTTAATTTGTCATAAAATAAAATTTGAAATGCCCAAATTAACTCTTAGTCCATTCATCACATTCTATGTGTATGACATAATAGGTTCATAATATATTGGCCATGGGCCCCAATCCCATCATGGGCTTACAAGTCATAAGTGGCCTCTAGCAAGACATTACGACTACCCAAATAATATGAATATCGATAATTTGATTTTAACCTAATAGAACATGTTATAATCCCTTTGTCACACGATATCTTGTTTGAACATAAGTTATGGTCCACGTCAAACTTATATAGCTCAAACATATAATTTCCTGATCACTAAGTAGACTGATAATATCAAATGACATTGATCTCATCATCAATTCATTTGAGCATGGCCATGCATTTCTTAGTCCTACTTATCGAGGGACCCAATAGATATCTCTCTCATAAGAGAGGGACAAATTCCATCTTGATTATTCATTATCCTCTACATGATTCTCATCATGTCCAATCATAACCTTTATTATTATCCGATTAAAGATAATGTTTGATTATGCTAAAACATAATGTTCCTCATGTAGGATACTATGATAATCTTAGGTCTAAGGATTAATAACATAACTATTATGAGATCACCAATGACATTAATCCATGTGGTATCTCATAGCGGGTCAATCCAGTACTCTATTCTCTAACGAGTACCTACAAGTTTGATTTACATCACCATATATAATCATCCCATGATTATTAGTCGAACTCATACTAGTTTTATTTATCATTATTCCTTTAATGATAAATAACTAGGGATAGTCAAAATAATATTAGATTGTTATTTACAAATATTATTATATTCTAACATGCCAAAATATAATAACATGAAGAAAATCCAATTTTATAAAATGAAATGTAACATTACATTGAGAACCAAACGTATGGCCTAGGGCATAACCACTAACAATATAAACATGTATAATATATGTTAAAGTTAGAATGATAGTGTATATAGATGTGAGTAGTGATTGGTTATATCATTCTCATTAAAAGTGCTTGATATGTAAATCCATCAAATAAGTAGTGAGGTGTTCAAGTATAAGCATGCATAGAATGTGCACAAAGTGACTTATCTAGATATGCATACACGAATGCATGCTAATTTTTATATGATTATAACTAATATGAATATGAATGTGCATGCATGAATATATATATATATATGTGTGTGTGTGTGTGTGTGTGCATAACATTATGCTTTTAAACATAACTTGTGGTAGAGTTAATAATAGACACGTTTATTAAAAAGAAAGGTGAAATGAATTAAAGGAAAAGATTTACAATTACCTACATCTATATCTAGATTGTGGATAGATAGGCATGCCTAAAGGGTGTATTTTAACTGCCTCATGTTCGACCTTGTTTGGATCCCTATGCTTTGACCTCATTTAGGTCACTTGCCGACCTCATTTGGGTTCGTTTGACCGATCTATAGTATAAATTTGATCCTATTTGGGTTTATAGTTTGATACCTTCGGGTATCCTTTTGTACCTTTGGGTACCTTAGTATCACCCATATCCACACTCTCAGAGAAAGATGTACGCTTATTATAGAATACAAGTAAAGTATTATGGAAAGCAATTTGACAAAAATGATGTGATATACCATGATCTGATCCTAATATTATTTTACTTAACTCATATATAGTATATGGAAAGCATGAGATTGAATATAGTTGTGTTTAAACATAAAGTATATAATATTATAGTGACTCTTGTATATAATAATGAATGTGGATACCTAATGCTTTCTTCAGACTATTGTATTGACATACATATCTACATATACAAGTGAGCACACACAATTTAGTTAATGATTGTCATTGATTACATCATAAACTCGCAATCTTTATAAAAAAATGTTGTATTGTTGATATTCAAATTTTATATTGCGGCTCATGATTATATTAGACTGATAACATGCATATATATGTGAGTTAATGATGACTTCTGTGAGAGGTCATCTTCATAATTTTTCTTTGTTCCCCACTAAGCTAGTAAGCTTAGCATAGGTGTTTATCCATGTAGATACTTGAAGCTAGGATTCTTCTGGAAGGGATAAGATCTGCTATCACAAGGTGGACACTAGAGATAAGAAGAGAAAGTATGAAGTTGTATTTTTGGATTTTGTAATTATCATATTGAACTAAGTAGAATTTAATGTAAGGAACAATATAGTAATTAGTGTAATGCTACAAAATACTTTCTTTGTATAGTCCTTTATAATATGTTGATATATATTTACATATAAGCACTATAAGTTAACAAAATAATTGTACAAATAGTTTATCATATATTCAGTTATATGTAAAATAGTATATAAGATGATAGGTAAAAGGAGGATTTAAGGTAGTTTTTACGGGGCAGGTAGCCATCCTTCTACCGTTGGAGACACCTATGCACTCACTCTCACCGGTGTTGGTCCAGTGGGTCCACCTCTACCATGACTTCTAAGTGGTGCAGTGCTGGGTTTGTCTATAGGAGTAGCTGATGTAGTAGTTTATGCTCGAGGGCAATCTTTATGCGAATGATCTTTTAACCCGTATCTCAAATAGGCTCCTATCAGTCTCTAACATTCACCTAAATGGCGACACCTACAATGATTACACATAAGATTATCAAATCTCCTAGTACCTTAAGGGGCACTACCAACAGTGGTTGCTGGTGTGGCAGCACGAGCTGTAGATTTCTAACTTTATATTAGTGTGGTTGTAGGAGCTTGTGGAGGAACAGCAGAACCCTTGGGCTTTTCACTAGGTCCACTAAGTAAACATGTAGATGGTCTCTTCCTCTATTGAAATTTGGCCTATTTACTAGCTTCATCGGCCTGTACGGTCTTAACTCGCATGGCTTCCCGGACTAGAGCTCTCATGTTGGTGTACTTTGTGCTACTAATGTTTCTCTGATTCTATTATGAAGTCTTTGTTTAAAAAACTGGAAAAATTTTACTAGAGGTATATTATGAACCTTGATATAAGCACCGAGTCTCTCGAATTCTCTCTTATACTCTTATACTATCCCGTTACCTTATTGCAGTCACCAGAAAGCATTTTTCATAGCACACTACTATTCATTTCTTATAGACTTTTCTCCAAATTGTTGAAGAAAGAAGGGCCAGGTGGCTAGGTTAACTCTTTTGCTAGAGTATACCATCTCACGATCTCCCACGAGGGCCCTAGAATAAGGCAACTGTACCTTCTAACATATCCTCTGGTGGACTATGTGTGATCTTGAAAAGTCTTTTATTCTTGTTCAACCATTCTTCGGCTTCTATAGCAGTCAACTGATCCTTACCATAAAAGTCTTCCACCCTTAATTTTTGCAGTTGTTCCAGTATGGGTTTTCTAGGCAGCCGAGGTGGCAACTGATGCTAAGGCTATGGAGTAGCTGGGGCCTGCATTCTTTGATATAACAAATCCATCATCATTTGTATGAAATCTTAGGGTGCAACTGGTGAAGGTTCCTAAGAAGCTGGTGGTGGCGCAGGCTGACTAGGTTGACCAATAAAAGTAGTATCATTACTTGCTCGATTGACTAAGGCCCTGCTTTTAGCATCACTTGCCAACTCAATCGCTTTCCTAAAGTTAGAAGCCATAACTATCACTAAAAATACACAAAGGGGGACAGGTAAGATTCAACTTCAAATCCACTTATTCCTTATATGGCATGTACATATCTTGATTCAATCATCCACTCACACTTATGCTTTTACTCCGATCTTAGGACTGCCTAAACCTATTATGATACCACAAAATTGTGACATCCTATATTCAAACATATGTCCGAACATGGTGAACTACCATTAGTGACATCGCATGGTTACTTAAGTTATTTATTTCCTTGTTGATGATGACTTATTCTTTAACTTAACATTGAAATCCCAAAGTTAATTTAGTGTCAAAATGTTACTATTTATTTGATAAAAATTTAGGTAGTATAACAGCTATAAAATCATACTATCCAAACATGCAAATAGTTAAAATTACACTCCTAATAGACAATCTCCACCTTCAATACTCCAATAACAACACAATATTTATAATTTCAAGTTACAATTCATCAATATAATATAATACATATCCACCATTTGCGCAATCATAATAGCATAAGTTTACTATCGTTTAGCATTCGTTACATAACATATTACATACCAATTTCTCAAAAACTAAAGCATAATACATAAATTTTATACAATACACAAAAACTCCTCGTATACATGCCACTTTATTTTTCTTCACTTTGTTTTCGATTACCTGTCCTTACGCGCAATCCAACAAACCATGCTTTAAGCAACGATATTACCTAGTGGTGGATACACTACACAATTTCAATTACATAAACCATATTATAAAAAAATTACCATTTTACCACTTATTGCTATTTTTTACCATTTGACTTAGAATTTATTCTCTTGATGCTTTAAATTACCCTTTAATCCTTTATTTTCTTATTCTCTTGTTTTTCCTCACATATTTCTTAAGTGAAAAATTATGATTTAGTCCCTAAACTTTCCTTTCTTACTTATGTTACATTATTCTACACTAATTTTGGTCATTTTTGCTTTCTTTGGCTTTTATTCCATTTTAAGTCTAAAATGTACATTTTAGTCTTTATACTTACTCATGTAGTGGTAAATTTTTATTTGGTCCTTGAAATTTTTCCTTAATTAAGTTTTTACCCTTCTTTACTTATTTGATTATTTTAACTCCTTTAACAACATCTCCAATGTAAATTTATAAGTTTAACCTTATTTTATCACGTAATTATATTTTTAACCCTTTTTGACCAATTAATTGCATTTTTCACTTTATTTACTATTTAATCACATATGTGACATCTTTTATGCATAATTTATCGTGTAGTCCTTATTTTTTTACTAATTATTTTTTTTGCCCCTAATAGTGTCCAGTGGAAACCCTCAAACTAGATATACGAGATGAGGACTCAAATGATGCCAAATGAGCTGGAACGACCCCTTGATGTGATCAGTTACTCCAGAATGTGTTGAGGTGGCCACTTGACATGACCAATGCCTCAACTGTCCCTCTAACATGTACAAGTCAACTATCAATCATCTTATGGTGCTACCATTGTATGTATCCCTATGGCTAGCCATTTTATCCTAAAATCCTGGATTAACCATTGTACACTAAAAGAAAATATTTTAACTATCATATCTTATATTATCTCATAGATTTTCTTAAGTTCCACATTATGTCATAATTCCCATTTGTTGATATCCTATACATTTATGATTAACATATCTACATTCATCATAAATGAGTGAAATATCATACAAATATAACATAAATATGTCATTTCCATAAAATATTTTCTTAAGTATGTATCATTATGTCATTTCCATATGAACATATGGTGCTACCATTCGGCCACCATATGTTCATATGCACACTTTATGTTTTTTCATGCTTTATTATTCCTTACATGTTCCCATCATCATTTTAAGCCTTTATATAATGATACATACTTATATTACACTAATAGCTATTTAACACATAAATGAACATCATTATATACATTTGCATTACATTATGTCTAAATCAAATTTGGAATTCTGACCAATCATACTAAATTTATTCATCGTTATAACATTCATTTCAACTTAAATATTCAATTAATTATCAATTTACCACATAGCACCCTTGAATACACCATTCAGCCACCTTTAATTTTCTTACCTTCTAATTGTTTTCCTCCATAGATCTCAGTTAATATATGTTATTACCTCATTTTATTAACATATGTCAAATTATTTCACATTTATACCTAAGTTACATTAGTTACATAATGTATATTTAAGTAAGATTTGAAGAAATTAAATGAAATTAAATGTAGAATTGTATGCACCTCATATAGCTTGAAAATCACCTATTTTTCTTTCTTTCTCTAGGCCAAATTGAAGGAGGGAGAATTTATGAGTTTATGCCATGAATTTCAATACATAAATGCCAATAAGAAATTATACTAATGATTTTCTATAACTGTATACTCAAATCCCTAATTAATTCCAATAAAAACTCATAATTTATCTAATTAGATTAACTTTATCTCACTAAAAATCCATACTTTTCAAGCTTTCTTTCACTCCAAACTCATAATCTTATTGCTATCGATTTTGGCAAGAATGAAGGGGAAGATTTTCTGCAAATTGGAAAGGTTTATGGAGAATTCTAAACCTTTCTATTTTGTCTTTTAGTATACTAAATAAAGGTCTAGGATTTGATAATTTATTATTTCATCTAATGGCTTATTTTTAAGCCACTTGTCACCACCATATTGATACCTACATTCTTTCATTTACAACTAATTGGTGTAGGTAATCCTAACTCATATTCTTATGAAATTTATGCCTTTTAGCAAATTAAAAGTGGTATTTAACTTTAATAATTTACCTAATCTCAGTTTTTTGTCATTTTCCAATTTTGATGTTCTCCTTATCAAAATTCTCTAAATATTTTCCCCGAATACAAATAAATATACATTAAGGTGTATCTAAAATTTCAAATTATTCTAAAATCATTTCGGTACACTTCCTACTCCGAAGCTAAAATCTATCGGTCTAAAACCTAAAAATCAAAAACTATCAAAAAAATTATTTTCACTTCCAATAGCTCATTTAGGCTATTTATAATAGGTTTGTGTGATCAGAATAATTTTTAAAGATCTGTGTAACATTTCAGAGCCTAATCAAACTCATGGTCAACCCATATAATGGTATCGGGAAAATTCTGGGTTCATTTCATCGATGGTCATCAAAGTTTAGCTATTGTAACGATATGGTTACTTAACTTTAATTTGTAATGAAAAAATCATCCATATTTTATTTTGTAACTTAAAAGTCAGTTTGACCGAAAAAATTAAAATTTGACATCGACACGTGAAAAACATACAAAAAAATACAACTCATCAAATATAAAATTCACCTGTTAAAATAATTTTATTTTTTATCATTTCACCCCTTTCTTCCCTAGGCCTCTCTCTCGTCGCCCCTTTCTATATATATTTTTTCATCCTTTGCTTTCACTCTATACTTTCATCGGGATGAGATAACAGATCTTGATCCTTGTGATATATCATTTAACTCTCCATTGACAATCACTTGACCTGCTATAGATCCAGTTCAGGCTTGTGCCTTGGTAGGAAGAAAGGATTTTTTATGCAATTATGGTGCAAAAATTGAGCGTGGCTCTATGGTGAATGCTCTCGCTGATAGAATGGGCCGATTGAATCAGTAATTAAGTGGGTTCATTGAGGTTGAGTGATAAATTGGGAAAAGATAGTGGCTTTTTGCTCTAGGTACTGGAGAAATTTTTAAATTTTGTTTGGCAGAAGTTTTAGCGGATGAGTTCAGATTTGGGTTGTGGACCGTAAAATTGGTTTCTTTGGGATAGAAAAGACTTTTACAAGATCAAAGTAAGTTTTGTTTTTGTTTTTGCTTTTACATTTTCACATACTTCATGAATAAAATTATTTTAACAGGTGAATTTTATATTTGCTGACTTGTATTGTTTTTTTGCATGGTTTTCACGCGCCAATGTCAGATTTTAGTTTTTCCGGTTAAACTGACTTTTAAGTTACAAAATCAAAGATTGATGATTTTTTCGTTATAAATTAAAGTTAATTGACCGTATCATTACAATTGCTAAACTTTGATGACCACCGGTGAAATTAACCCAAAAATTCTTTACTGTCTGTTTTGGGAACCTATATGAGCTTAATTTTTTTCTCAAATTATACCAATGGACTCCATTTAATTTACACTATCCCATTTAATGGTTAAACACTAATCTTTCTAGTAGGTCACCTATTTTAAAATTTTTCTATCTCATGTATGTTTAATTCCTGAGTTCTTATGAATTCTATTATACTAATGCTAATATAATCACACCAAATACCATTATAATGTTATTATTTATAGTTAGAAAAGTAGTATTCATACCAAATAAATTTTTAGGGCATTACACCGGCAACTCAATTGTGACAGTCGATGGAGTATATAACTTAGGTCCATAATATGAGGTGGATAAGTTAAAGGAAAGGGGCATCACCTTATCATAGCAATCAGATCATCTACCTTCATCAACTGCATAGCTTAGATTTATAATATTTCGATACTTAAATGGATTTTATTTGATGTTTGCAACTATTATTTTTTTTATGAATTCTTAATTTATAGTAATAGCATAAATTTCAAGATTCTTATTTTTATGCATTATAATTTTTATATTATATTACCAATTAGAATAATTTTAATATTAAATTACCAATCAAGATTCTATTATTTAGACAAATTAATTATAGAAAAAAAGCCAATGGATTATCGATAGAAAATTTTGGTAGGAATTATTATTGAGATTTGCCAATGGATTTCTTGACGGAAACATTAGTCTCGTAGCTAAAATTACCGATGGAAATATTTAAACAAGTAAATTTACCGACGAAAAAAATTCTTCCATAGGGAAATTTTCTAATGTAATTGCAATATTTGTTGCTAAAATTGCCGATATAATGATATATTCTATAGGCAATTTTAGTGATAAAAATTATTTTCCATTGGTAAAATTACCTACGAAATTGTACTTCCATCGATATCTTTAAATACGAAAATTCTAATTCCATCATGAAATTTACTACGAGATATGAAAATCCATCAAAAATTTTAGCTGCGAAAAAACTAATTCCATAAAAAAGTTTTACCTAAGGTCATTTCTCCTACGACTTTTTTCGTCAGTAAATTTAATCTTTTATGGAAAATAAGTGTTTTTTATCTGCATTTTCATCATTAAACAGTAATTTTCTAATAGTGATTGATTTTTAACAATTATTGGTTTTGGTTGTTGTGTATTCAAGTCCTTTCATCTATTTTATACCTTTTATTATTATAAAAAAATAATAAATTAATTTTTTCAAAGATGGACATGTAATTCAACGTGTGGGAAAATGAGAAGTATTGTTAGGTTGAAATTAAATTATAATGGAGTTTTGAGAGTAGATAATGAGTTAGGTTATGACGCTGATAAAGTTTATTTTATTGAAAACTATGATGTGGATAATTTTTTTTTATCTTAAGAGATTAATTAATGAGAAGATTGTTGAGAAAGTTGTTAAGTTATATTTTTATGGAGATTATAAAGTTTTTTTTTCCTAAAAAGTAAGTATTGATAATGATTTAGATATAAGGAAGCTACTATATTTGATTAAAATCTATTATGAGTTCAAAGTAATTAGGCTTTTTCCAGTATGTGATGAATCTATTAAGTTTTATTATCAATGTTTGCAAGTTTGCTTTAGTGATAATAGGAAGGGGAGGTATAATGCAAAAAATAATGTTGATGGAGATAATAATGAATTCACACTAAAAGTTATTTTCATGCTTCATCATATGAATAGTGATGCTAAAAACGAAATACAAAAGGTAAACATATCTATAAATAGGAATAGTGAGGAAGAAAGGGTAGAGGAAAATGTAGATTTGAATGGGGATGCTAAAGAAGAAAGAGAAGGGGAAAATGTCTATGTCAATGTGGTTGTTAAAGAGGTAACGATGAAGGAAAAGGTAGATGTGCATAGGTTCTCTGAAAAAGAAAATCTAAGTATTGAGGATGAAATTGGTGTGAATGGTGCTTATAGACACTGTGACCTAAGGTAGCCTAGATCAGGGTTACTTAATGATGAGAAAACAATACATTTATGATAAAAAGCCTGAATTTTAAAGCTCCGATCTTGATTCCTATATCTTATAATAATTTTTTATAGGTTTTGACTTAATTTTTCAAAAGTTTGAGAAAAAATTCATAAAAACCTAATTTTGGCCCATTAGTATCTACAGACAGACATCGCCAGGGAGGGACGACCATTTGTGACTGGCGTCTTCTAGTCCAAATCAGATTAAAGGCATTTTTGTAAATTCTTGGAAATTATGTAAGGGACGGGCATCTATGATATAGGGGTTTTCCAGATTTTCCATGTTTTTTTTTGTTTTGAAAAGTTTTGATTTGGATTAGATTTTGAAATCTAATCAGCTCCAGATTTTTAGGGATTTAACCTTCCTCCTTTGAAGAGTTAGACTTAAAGCTAACCTCCAACTCTTTTCCAGATATTTAAAGAAAAGATTAGGGTTTAGGAAAGGGCGTTTAGGATTTTTCTCACTTGAAAAAAAGATAGGCACTTTTGAGGAAGAGAAACTTAATTCTTTATTCTTGGAGGTTGCAACTCAAAAAACTCTTAAAATAAAGACATATTTTTCTTTTTTGAACGTGTGAATCGAAAGTTGAGGCTTTGGAACACACTTTCTAGAGTCATAGAACTAAATTTCCTGAGGGTAATATTCTGAGCCTCATCCTCTTTCTCTCTCTAAACCCTATTCTACGGTCATGTAAATAGACTTTTATTCATTATTTTTATGATTTTATGTTATTAAATGCATATTTATAATGTTGATGATGCCATGATTACATAATGATTTTGATTTAAGCATGTAGAATGGCATATTAGTTTCTTTTTATGCATGCTTTATTAATGATATTTTAGGGATTTATTTAATTTATTTCATGTATTTTTGTGTGATTAATATGTTTTGTAATGATTTAAGGTGTGTTTTATTGCTATTTTATAGTTTGGCATGATTTAAAGTCTTAAAATAGTATGTATAAGGTTTAGGAGTGGTTTACCTTATTTTTAGATTGAATTTTACCCTTTTATGTCTATTTTTTAAGTGACAGACGAGAAAAAGGCATCACAGATGACTGTCTGTGTAAAGACTAAAAATAGGCCATAGTAGAATTCAAGGGCAATTTCACGTTATTAAAGTCTAATTAAGCATTATCGGATGAATTATTAGTAGTATAAATCTAATGAATTTGTGGTCTTATGTGATAGAGGATACAATAGTCAATTGACATTATAGTATATATAGTGTGCATAATTGGAATAAAATATAGTTAAGATATTGATCGAGGCATAAATGTTATTAGGTTATAATTAATTATTTGATAAATGTGTGAATTATATGGTATGAAATTTATAAGGGTATAATTAAAAAAAAAATAGTTTGAGGGCTAAATTAAAAAGGAGATATGAATTTAGAGGCCAATATTAAAATAATGATTAATTAGGGTTAATTTTGAGGATTAAATAAGTTTGGGGGTAAATGTTGTAATAAAAAAATAAATATAAGGTTAATGTATGAAATCAAATTTTAGTGGGTAAATTCTTCAAGCAAGAATAACATGCAAGGAGTGAGTAAAATTTTGCCCACTAAGCTTTGGAAGATGTTATTCATGTGAGATGATGGCTGCAAGTCATTTTCATCTTCTTTATTTAAGTTAAACTCTCTCTCAACTCCATCATTTGCAAGCTTAAGAATTAGGTAATTGTAGGAAGCTTTAAGGTAAGAATTAAACCGTCTTCTTCATTTTCCTTTTTTGGTTTCAGATGGAAGAAGAATACTTAAGGAATAAAGGATTGATTTGAAGCTACAAAATCAGGTATGGGAACTAGATTTAGGAGTTAAATTTGCATGAATTGTTAATAAAGGATTTAGATGATTCTTTTTCTTAAAAGATTGGTGAGAGTTAAAATCGGGTTTGCATGTGATGTTTTTAAATTGTAATTGGTTTTGCTTACAGCTCTAGTAACAAGCTCTTGTTTTAATCTTGTATTAAGATGGAATTGAGATGAATTAATGCTTATAGAAAGATTTATCAATAGTTTGTCAATATTAGTAAAAGGTTAAGGCTATAGCAATAACTCTTACAACTTAAGAAAACTGCTGTCCAGAAATTTGGATTGACCTCTAGTGACTATTTTGATTATAAGTTGAGTTTTTGAACTCCAAATTACATGATTCTAGTTGGGTTAGAACCGGCACATATGTGCCTACAAATATTTTAGAAATATCAACAGCATAAATTTTCCTCTAAGGTCCTCAAAAAGGCCTAAAACTGTAACCCCTTTTCATTTAGTGGGTCATTGGAGTAGTAGGCGCTTCATACATCATAACTCTTGGGATTCACCTTAAATTGACTTGAAAATTTTCTAGTATAATGTTAAGATCTTAAGGATCAATTGTTAAGAAACATTTTTGTCAAAAAAAAAGTATTTTCATGTCGGTTTCAGTGGTGCGAATAAAGAAGACAAATAACTATAAATATTAACATAATTGTTCACGTGGTAACTTGTGAGTTTTATAATACCCTTATTAAATCTTATTTTTTATGCAAAGCTAAAAGTATTGTTAATATTTAAGTGAAGTTTTAAGAGTATTCAATTAATAATAAATAATTATAAATGTGAAATCCACATGGAATGATAGAATATTAAGCTAAAAGATAGAACGGTAAGATTTTACGATGATTTGATGCAGAAAATTTGAATTGCCATGTTATTGAAATTATATGAATGAGTATATATTATTACACTGTGAAATACTTAAATACTCAAATAGTGTGAATATTGCATGGACACATAAACATATAATTTCTTTATGTCACTAATGTGGGAGCTGGAAGTTTTAAATTACTTTACTTAGTAACAACTAGTCAAATAAGTTAAAAACCTCTGTAGTTTAATGATTATAGTTCTTACGGTAATTCAATTCCTAAATAAGTTGATTACAGAAGAATTTGTATATGGTAATACTTAATATAAAGCATTATTCTAGTGGTGTTTCAGCACATAACATACGTAGAACTAAGAGGGCTAAAGAGGTAACTTAGTAATGTTAGAAGTATATATTTTTAATTACAACATAAATAGTCAAGCAAAGATATACACATTATTAAAGGATATTGCTTTATTTAATGAATATACTCATGCTATAATATGAAGTCATTAACAATAAGAATTTAGTTATAATGTTAAGTGAACTAGTAGGGGGGACTTATGAAAGATTGAAGGCTAAGTGGAAATTGGCCAAGGTATGAGATTAGGTTCTCATGCATGCATGTGATGGTTGTTGGTAGAGGCATGATTTAATTGTAAGCTAGTTTGATTAAATGAATGGAGAAATAAACTTTAAGAAATTTTAATAAAATAAAGATAGGAGAGTGATGAAAGTCTTATAAACTAGTGGCTGTAATTTCAGCATAAATTGAGCTAGATAACTCTTTTTTGGGACCATTTCAATTTCTGTAATTACATAAGATATGTTTCTACAAAATTGTAGAAGGAACATGGAGCTAAATATGCCTTTAAGTCATCCTAATAATTTTTGGAAATTTAATTGTGCTGTTGAATTTGGTTATGGAATAGTTTATAGAAAATATGACATATCTCCTTGTACGGTGAACAAAATTCTATAAGGTTAAATTCTATAAAAAACTAGACTTCTTAATCTATAATTTTAATTGAAAATGTAAAGCCTAAATATGTCCTTATGCTTGTCTAATTTTAGCGTAAATCCAGACCTATACATAGCACTGTCATTAGGAATAGTGCTTAGTGAAATGTAAATATCCTGAGTTCTGGACATGATATTGAAATGATTTTTGATGTTCCAAAAACTGGAAACATAGGGGAATATGTTTGCTAAAAATAACGTCTTTCAGGTTTAAAATGACACATAAGTTTGATCTAGAATTCTGCCTATATGCAGAATTTCAAAGATAGAAATTTAATATTTAATGTTAAATGTTATTATGTTTACTAGCAATACAAGGAATATATATATATATATATATATATATATATATATATATATATATATATATATATATATATATATATATATATATATATATATATATATATATATATATATATATATATATATATATATATATATACATATATTGGTTCTATGAATATGAACATTTAATGCTTAAATGATAATATGTTTACAAGGAAATTAAATTGAGATAATGATAATGAATTATTATTTTTTATTTTTCAAAGGTTGTTATGTTTAAATATATGATTACATGGAAATACATTGATTTACAAATGACATGTATAATGATTGATTGAAATGTCATGTATATATATGTATGTTCAAACATATGTACATGGCATGTTGTATTAAATTATGATTATGCAAAAGAAAAATATAATCAAATGATAGTGTATATTTGTATACAAATGTTCACTATGAAATCAATTAAGAAATGTTAAAGCATGATAAATGGAATTTATATAAACAAAGTTTTTGCCTGCTGTTAGAGTTCATCTGTAGATAGATAGGCGCCTATAGGGGTTTTGCAGCTGCCACCGTTGATCCCGTTTGGGTCTAAAATATAGTTGATCCCATTTGGATGATGAACAACCTTGTTTGGATTTGCTTGATCGGTCTACAGTATAGTTGGCCCTGTTTTGGTCTATAGTTTCAATATCTTCTAATATCTACCATTTTGATATCTTCGGGTATCCACCGTTCCTGTTATCCACCTTTAAAACTTAAGCAGGCCAAAATAAAGTATGAGTACATTACATTTATTATAATATGATGATTAAATATGGTATATGGAATGAATGATACATATATGAGGCTACATTATAAAGATGAGCACTTGGAAAATTAGAATCACTTAGTCATGTTAAACTAAGAAGTCATGCATATAAATTTGTTGGATATTAATGTGTTATCAATGATCTAATTGATGAATACATGATCTTTATAGACATATGCTTCTTATAAGATTATATGATTCACTGTACGATAATAATTAGTGAACTGTGAACTCATAAATTGTGAAATTGATTTATTTGAAGATAGAAATGTAAGAGATATGTATAAGCATGTATGTTGGTGATGCCTTTTAACTGTTGTATGTTCTTGTGTGATTTTCTTATAATTACTTATTTAATTATTTTTATTAGGAAATGATATGCAATATCTTATATGTAATGGTAAATCACTTATGAACTTGCAAGTGGTGAACTTTATATGATTTGGATTTGAGATGGAAGTAAGATAATAATTCAACACATGAGTAATCTGATAAATAATCAAGAAAGATTATTAAGTCTAGTGATTAAACAAGAATAACATACAGGAATCCAAAGTAAACTTGATGTGTAAGACTTTAAGTGTTAAATGAATATTAATAAGAGTAAGACTAATAAGCAGGCAAAATATTATTAAGCAATTTGTAAGGGTTATAAGGTTAACATGTATAATATAGTACCTCAAGTAAAAATATTGTGAATGCATTTTAAATGATTGGTTCATGTGCTTAAGGATATAATTGTATGTGTTTGCATTTTGACGACCTTTAAAAGAGGTTGTCCTCATGTTTTATTTTTCCCACTAAGCTTTATAGCTTAGCATGAGTGTTTCATCCGTGTAGGTTTTTGAGGTGATATCTGCTGCAGGATGGCCAACTTAAGTTATTGAGAGAGACTATTATAGACTTTTTTTAGGCTCTTTGTAGATAATAAAGTTTTTGGGGGTATTAGAGATATTGTATGTAAAGATGTTAATCAGTTGTTTTATTTTATAAAGAGACTTTAATGTATATTGTAAAGTTTTAATAGTATAGCACTCTTATGTATTAAGTTTGAATATATATTCTCTGTATAGTTAGGTTATGTTTAAGTTGAACTGTTAAACTTGTGTAATGAGAAGGATAAAGTGATATGTATAGGTTAAAGGATAAGGGTCCTATAGTCTATCAGTGCAACGGATGCGACATCATAATACCTCCTTCTCAACCTGTCCTTCACCTTTCTTTAAGCATCTGTTCCTTTGTTTAGGGCTTCTGTAGCTTGATTCTCATTATTTTTATCATATTTTAATGTTTTTAGGTCATTTTAGGTCATTTTTAATGTTTAGATTCATGTTAGTGATGTAGAACCCCAAGGTTAAAGAACCTGAAACCCCTTGAACATACTCTTTGATTTTAAAAGACAAAGAAGACAAATACCCTCCATATTGAATCCCCAAACAACACGTGAATGAAAACACAAATAATTGGGATAAAAAGAATAAGAAAAATGCCGCAATCAAATGATTGATAAGTGATTCTAATTCTTGATGTAATAGAAAAGATAAGAAAGCAATCCTCAGTAATCTCTCTAAAGAATTTCGACCAAGCCAATAAGAGTAACCTCTCAAAAGTTTAACTCATCAAAATCTTAAGTTTACAACTTATCATATCCTATTTATAGCCTCTAAATCTTAAGGGAATGGGTATACATAAGTCCAATAGATTTAAAAGACCAAATCCCACCTAAAATAGGCTAAAACTGGATCCGTATCATTCCCTCCCTCCTTAAAAAGATTTATCCTCAAATCTGCATCCACATCAAAAGGAGAAATATCAGACACATTAAAAGTAGCAAAAACACCAAACTCACCTGGTAAATCTATCTTGTAAACATTATCATTGTTGCGCTTCAAGACTTGAAATGGACCATCACCACATGATCCAACTTGCTATTCCTTTGGTTTGGAAATTGTTCCTTGCGAAAATGCACCCAAACCCAATCTCCAAGGCTAAGTACCCCTTGTTTCCTTCCCTTATTTGCTCTCTCAGCATACTTTTGATTCTTCAAAAGTAAACTTGATGTGTAAGACTTTAAGTGTTAAATGAATATTAATAAGAGTAAGACTAATAAGTAGGCAAAATATTATTAAGCAACATGTAATGGTTATAAGGTTAATATAGTACCTAAAGTAAAAATATTGTGAACACATTTTAAATGATTGGTTCATGTGCTTAAGGATATAATTGTATGTATTTGCATTTTTATGACCTTTAAAAGAGGTTGTCCTCATGTTTTATTTTTTCCACTAAGCTTTATAGCTTAGCATGGATGTTTCATCCGTGTAGGTTTTTGAGGTGATATCTGCTGCAGGATGGCCAACTCAAGTTATCGAGAGAGACTATTATAGACTTTTTTTAGGCTCTTTGTAGATAATAAAGTTTTTGGGGGTATTAGAGATATTGTATGTAAAGATTTTAATCAGTTGTTGTATTTTGTAAAGAGACTTTAATGTATATTGTAAAGTTTTAATAGTATAGCACTCTTATGTATTAAGTTTGAATATATATTCTCTGTATAGTTAGGTTATGTTTAAGTTGAACTGTTAAACTTGTGTAATGAGAAGGATAAAGTGATATGTATAGGTTAAAGGATAAGGGTCCTATAGTCTATCAGTGAAACGGATGTGACATCATAATACCTCCTTCTCAACCTGTCCTTCACCTTTCTTTATCTGTTCCTTTGTTTAGGGCTTCTGTGGCTTGATTCTCATTATTTTTATCATATTTTAATGTTTTTAGGTCATTTTAGGTCATTTTTAATGTTTAGATTAATGTTAGTGATGCAGAACCCCAAGGTTAAAGAACCTGAAACCCCTTGAACATACTCTTTGATTTTAAAAGACAAAGAAGACAAATACCCTCCATATTGAATCCCCAAACAACACGTGAATGGAAACACAAATAATTGGGATAAAAAGAATAAGAAAAATGCCGCAACCAAATGATTGATAAGTGATTCTAATTCTTGATGTAATAGAAAAGATAAGAAAGCAATCCTCAGTAATCTCTCTAAAGAATTTCAACCAAGCCAATAAGAGAAACCTCTCAAAAGTTTAACTCATCAAAATCTTAAGTTTACAACTTATCATATCCTATTTATAGTCTCTAAATCCTAAGGGAATGGGTATACATAAGTCCAATAAATTTAAAAGACCAAATCCCACCCAAAATAGGCTAAAACTGGATCCGTATCATTCCCTCCCTCCTTAAAAAGATTTATCCTCAAATCTGCATCCACATCAAAAGGAGAAAGATCACACATTAAAAGTAGCAAAAACACCATACTCACCTGGTAAATCTATCTTGTAAACATTATCATTGATGCGTTTCAAGACTTGAAATGGACCATCACCACATGCATCCAACTTGCTATTACTTTGGTTTGGAAATTGTTCCTTGCAAAAATGCACCCAAACCCAATCTCCAAGGCTGAGTACCCCTTGTTTCCTTCCCTTATTTGCTCTCTCAACATACTTTTGATTCTTCAATAGTAAACTTGATGTGTAAGACTTTAAGTGTTAAATGAATATTAATGAGAGTAAGACTAATAAGTAGGCAAAATATTATTAAGCAATTTGTAATGGTTATAAGGTTAATATAGTACCTAAAGTAAAAATATTGTGAACGCATTTTAAATGATTGGTTCATG
Source organism: Excoecaria agallocha (assembly GCA_037975025.1). Lineage (NCBI taxonomy): Eukaryota > Viridiplantae > Streptophyta > Magnoliopsida > Malpighiales > Euphorbiaceae > Excoecaria > Excoecaria agallocha. The sequence continues at coordinate 19,853,069 of CM075810.1, read as the reverse complement.
TGCTTAAGGATATAATTGTATGTATTTGCATTTTGACGACCTTTAAAAGAGGTTGTCCTCATGTTTTATTTTTTCCACTAAGCTTTATAGCTTAGCATGGGTGTTTCATCCGTGTAGGTTTTTGAGGTGATATCTGCTGCAGGATGGCCAACTCAAGTTATCGAGAGAGACTATTATAGACTTTTTTAGGCTCTATGTAGATAATAAAGTTTTTGGGGGTATTAGAGATATTGTATGTAAAGATGTTAATCAGTTGTATTATTTTGTAAAGAGACTTTAATGTATATTGTAAAGTTTTAATAGTATAGCACTCTTATGTATTAAGTTTGAATATATATTCTCTGTATAGTTGGGTTATGTTTAAGTTGAGCTGTTAAACTTGTGTAATGAGAAGGATAAAGTGATATGTATAGGTTAAAGGATAAGGGTCCTATAGTCTATCAGTGCAACGGTTGCGACATCATAATACCTCCTTCTCAACCTGTCTTTCACCTTTCTTTAAGCATCTGTTCCTTTGTTTAGAGCTTCTGCGGCTTGATTCTCATTATTTTTATCATATTTTAATGTTTTTAGGTCATTTTTAATGTTTAGATTCATGTTAGTGATGCAGAACCCCAAGGTTAAAGAACCTGAAACCCCTTGAACATACTCTTTGATTTTAAAAGACAAATAAGACAAATACCCTCTATATTGAATCCCCAAACAACATGTGAATGGAAACACAAATAATTGGGATAAAAAGAATAAGAAAAATGCCGCAACCAAATGATTGATAAGTGATTCTAATTCTTGATGTAATAGAAAAGATAAGAAAGCAATCTTCAGTAATCTCTCTAAAGAATTTCGACCAAGCCAATAAGAGAAACCTCTCAAAAGTTTAATTCATCAAAATCTTAAGTTTACAACTTATCATATCCTATTTATAGCCTCTAAATCCTAAGGGAATGGGTATACATAAGTCCAATAGATTTAAAAGACCAAATCCCACCTAAAATAGGCTAAAATTTGATCCGTATCATTCCCTCCCTCCTTAAAAAGATTTATCCTCAAATCTGCATCCACATCAAAAGGAGAAAGATCAGACACATTAAAAGTAGCAAAAACACCATACTCACCTGGTAAATCTATCTTGTAAACATTATCATTGATGCACTTCAAGACTTGAAATGGACCATCACCACATGCATCCAACTTGCTATTCCTTTGGTTTGGAAACCGTTCCTTGCGAAAATGCACCCAAACCCAATCTCCAAGGTTGAGTACCCCTTGTTTCCTTCCCTTATTTGCTCTCTCAATATTTTCTCTTGCCTTCTTATACATGGATTTCACCAATTTCGCCTTCCTATTACCATCCAAACTTGAAATCTCATTTAAAGGCAATGGATAATGATCAAGCACAGTTAGTGGGTTAAAACCATAAACAAGCTCAAACGGTGAAAAATCAGTAGAAGAATGAATACTTTTATTATAAGCAAATTCAATGAAAGGTAAACAATCTTCCCATGTTTTGAGATTCTTACCCACTATTGCACGAAGTAAAGTTCCCAAAGTTCTATTCACTACCTCTATTTGAACATCTGTCTATGGGTGACAACTAGTAGAAAACAACAAATTTGTACCCAATTTACCCCATAGAACACGCCAAAAATGTTAAAGGAACTTTGTATCCCTGTCAGAAATAATGGTGCGTGGAACACCATGCAAATGTGTAACTTCTTTAAAGAATAGATCAGCAATGTTAATAGCATCATCACATTTATGACAAGCAATAAGTGAGCCATCTTGCTAAACTTATCTGCCACAACAAAAATGTTATCTCTACCATGCTTAGTTCTAGGAAATCCAAGCACAAAATTCATAGAAACATCAGTCCAAAGAGAACTAGGTACAGGTAGAGGCATATACAAACCATGGGACATAGTTTAGACTTAGCTTGCCTATATACAACACATAAATTACATACTTTTTCCACATCCATGTGCATATGAGGCCAATAAAAATGCTCATTCAACATGTTATAGGTCTTATGCACCCTAAAATGTCCCATTAATCCCTCACAATGAGACTCTAAATCAAGCAAATCACGCATAAAACATTTAGGTAAACAAAGCTTGCTGCCCTTAAACAAAAACCGATCATACCTATCAAATTTATCAAAAGCTTGATGCTTACATGATGCATACATATTACCAAAATCAAGATCTCCAACATATAGTTCCTTAACATGCTCAAAACCAAGAAATTTAGAAATAAGTGTTTAAATTAAAGTATATCTCCTTGACAATGCATCGGCAACAATGTTATCTTTTCCATATTTGTATTGAATAACATAGAAAAACTGTTTAATGAATTCAACCCATTTAGCATGCCTTTTATTCAATTTATCTTGTCCCTTCAAATGTTTGAGGGACTCATGATCGGCATGAATGACAAACTCCTTAGGAAGAAGGTAATATTGCCTCACATCCAAGGCTCTCACTAAGGCATATAACTCCTTATCATAGGTTGAATAGTTGAGTTGGGCTCCATTAAGCTTCTCACTAAAATAGGTAATTGGTTTCTTCTCTTGCATCAACACCACCCCAATACCCACACCAGAAGCATCACACTCTATTTCAAATATTTTATCAAAATTAAGTAAAGATAAAATAGGAGCAGAACACAACTTCCCTTTCAAAGTATCAAATGCCTTTTGCTGTGCTCCTCCCCACTTGAATCCAACATCCTTCTTGATGATTTTTGTAAGTGGTGTACCAATGGAAGAAAAATCTTACATAAAATGCCTATAAAAACTTACCAAACCATGAAAGCTCCTTACATCAAAAATAGTCTTAGGTGTGGGCCATTCTTGAATTGCCTTCACTTTTTCTTCATCCACTTTAATTCCTATGCACTCACCACAAAACCAAGAACACAAGTCTATCTATACAAAATATGCATTTCTTAAGCTTAGCATACAACTTTTCAGGTCTCAAGCTTGTAAAACTAACCTAACATGCTCAATATGCTCTTCATAAGACTTGTTATAAATGAGTATATCATCAAAGTACACAACAACAAACTTTCCTAAATATGCAAGCAATACATGGTTTATAAGCCTTATAAAAGTTCTAAGGGCATTAGATAGCCCAAATGGCATCACCAACCACTCATACAAATCATATTTAATTTTGAAAGCTGTTTTCCACTCATCACCAGGTTTCATTCTAATTTAATGATATCCACTCATTAAATCAATTTTAGTAAAATGCACAGCACCACATAATTCATCTAACATATCATCTAGCCTAGGAATGGGATGTCTATACTTTACAGTGATTTTATTAACCGCACAGTCATCAACACACATCCTTCATGTTCCATCCTTCTTAGGCACCAAAAGAACTGGCATTACGCATGGACTCATGCTTTCCCTCATCAATCCCTTTTCTATGAGTTCTTCCACTTGCCCTTGCATCTCCTTAGTGTCTATAGGATTGCTTCTATAGGCTGGTCTATTGGGAATGGTAGATCCTGATACAAAATAAATCTTATGTTCTATCCCTCTCAAATGTGGCAATCCATCTGGCATCTCATTAGGAAAGACATCAAAATACTCCTACAACATAGAAACAAAACTAGGAGGTAAGGAATCAAGATTAAGGTCGGTGTTAGAAAACAAAGCTTCCTTATAGATGACAAGGATCAATGGTTGTCCTAAAGCTAAAGCATTCTTAATCTCTCTTGTTCTCACATAAAAATTTTGTTTTTGCCTTTCCCCTTGCTTGTTTTCACTCACCAATGGGCCATTTATTTATTTTGTTTCTTTTCTAGCCTCTTTTTCCTTTTTTTTTCTTTTTTGCTTTCTCACACCCCTTGGGCCAAAATCTCTCTCCCCTTTACACTTTGGCTGAAGCCTCTTTCTCTTTTTTCAAAAATTTTCTTTTGTTCTTTATAAATCTTTTGAGGAGATAATGGAGCTAAAACAACCTTTCTACCTTCATAAGAAAAAGAAAATCGATTAGTGTACCCATTGTGAATAGCTTATCTATCAAACTACCAAGGCCTCCCCAAAAGCAAATGGCCTGCCTGCATAGGTACATCACATAAAACCTCATCCTTGTACCATCCAATAGAAAATGGCACTCTAACTTGGTGTGTCACCTTAACTTCTCCACTATCATTTAACCATTGCAATCTATAAGGTCTACGATACTTCTCACATGCCAAGTTCAACTTCTCAACCATAATTGCACTAGCTACATTTTTTGTAACTCCCTCCATCAATAATGATTGTGCACACTCTCTCCTATTAACTAAACACTTAGTGTGAAATATGTTCTCTCTTTGTTCTAGGTTATCTTCTTTAAAATTAAAGTTTAAAGCTCTCCTAGCAACTAAAGATGTCATAGTTTCAGCAACTAACAACTCCTCTTCACTATCAAAATCACTACAATCTTCTAAGGGTGGCATTTCATTATCACTTTGTTCGGATTCATAAGTAATTTCCCTATCATCCCTAGCTATTATTACCATCCTATTAGGACAGTTAAGTGCTACATGCCCCTTACCTAAACATTTAAAACATTTAATTTCTCTACTAGGGGTAGGAGTACTAGAGTTACCTTTAACACCCTTGTCTAGAATTTAAAGTACCTTTTCCTCTTTGGGTGTCAAATCTGGCCTATAGGGTTTAGATACCCTAAAGTCCTTCTTCTCCTCCTTTTTGTCTATTTAGATGACAAAGAGTGTTTTGAGTTGTTGCTGGTCTTATGGAAGCTTCTACTTTCTTTTTTTTTTGCTTTTCAATCTTTATTGCCATGTGCAACATTTCTTCCATGGAGTCATATTTGTATAACTCAATGGAATAAGCAATATCATTGTTTAGCTCACTTAGGAACCGAGCCATGGTGACCTCTTCATCCTCTTCAATGTTTACTCTCACCATGCACATTTCCATTTCCTTACAGTACTCCTCCACTGATTTTTCTCCCTGCACAAGCCTATGTAATTTTTTGATGTAATTCTCTAAAATAGTGTGAAGGAACAAACCTTTTTCTCATGGCTTCCTTCATATCTTCCCAATTATTAATGGGATGCCTTCTCACCTTTCTTCTACTCAAAATGAGTTGCTCCCATCAAAACACTGCATAATTAGTGAACTTTATAGCTGCAAGCTTCACCTTCTTTTCTTCTGAGTATCTGTTGCATTCAAAGAGCATCTCCACATTTTTCTCCCACTCCAAGTACTCTTCTGCACTATTTTGGCCTTTGAAAGGAGGAATCTTAAGTTTGATGTTGCCAAGTTCCCATCCATCTTTGCACTACCCTCTTCTCCATCTTCATCACCAAAGTCATGCACTACATGTTGTTCAACAATTTGGTCTCTCCTTGCTGTTCTTCTAGGTACATTTGATGTACTTCCTCATACCTCTCTTCCATCCCATCCATCCTAAGGTTCAGCTTTTGAATCTCCCTAATGAGTGCTTCATATAACATCTTGTTATCAGGCACATTTATATCATCCCTTCGGGATGTTCCTTTCCCACTAAATTCTTCAGTCATGGTGTATTGCCTGCAAAAAGTGTTAGATAAAAACCTCACAAGCACTCCCTTATGTGTTTACACTAAAAAAATTTCATTCCTCTCGTGTTTCACACAATTAAGGCTTTTACCCTCTTAATGTCCTCACACTCTTTTGCCTTTTTCCTCTCAAGCTTGCAACTTTAAAATTGCACAGAATATAAATCACAAATCAAAAACTTGAACACATTTTAGAAAATAAGAAAATAATAACTAACAACAAAAAGAGATAGCTCAAAAATTAGAAAATAAGATACTAGACACAATGGAGGTGATACACGACCAAGAGTGGTGTACCACTTGATGATAAGCAAATTAGAGTATTGGACAAGGAAAGATACTCTAACAATGTAAATGGAACAAAAACAAGCTTAAAATAAAGAAATAAGCAACAAAAATCAAGGAAATTGATAATATGGATAAAATGGATGAATTTGATTCACTACAAAGTAAACCAAATTTAGAACCTAGTTATTCTACCCAACAATGAAAATAAATCAACAAAAATACCAAATTAAACTAAATAAAGTAGAACACATGCAAAACAAATCAATTTAGAACCAATTTGTTCACTATGCCGAATAGTGTAATGAGCTTGATTAGTGTGTCAAGTTGTGTGCAAAATGGTGGCAAAGTAATGGCAAAAGGATGGCAAAATGATAGAAAAAGTTTTCAAAAATGGTAGCACAAATGATGGCAAAGTTACCAAAAAAAATGGTTGCACAAATGATGGCAAAGTTTCTAAAAATTGTGGCATAAATGATGGCAAATATTTCCAAAAATGGTAATACAAATGGATAGAAAATGATATAAATTGATTAGCAATGATTAATAATAAAGGTTAGCATAAATGTTTACAAAGTGGAAATCCTAGTTTAATTAGGATTAAGATTATGAATCCAAGTCAAATGTGGATTATGATTTTTGAAAATCTAAACCTAAAGCAAGTAGGATTGATTTTCCTATTCTTTAAAGGATTCTCAATGGTGTTTTGAAAAATTTAATTGCTTCCCCTCTCAATCCTAAAACAAAAAGGATTATCTTTTCACACTAATAAAAGGATTAGGATTCTCTTTTGATTATTCAAGCTACCCTTGCCAAATTGCTCCTTAATTTTTTTCTTCTATTTTTCTTCTCTTTCACATTTTTTTCTCTTTTTTTTATTTTTTCGATAAACAGTACCAAGAATAGTAATGACAAATAGCACATGAACAGTGATGATGAACAATATGTGAATAGTAACGATGAACAGTACAATGATTTTGTTTTTTTAGGAATCAAAATAAAAGGTAATGAAAGAAAAAGGCTAAATTTAACTCACAAAAGAACACACAAATCAAAACTTATCACTACCTAATTTGGCATGCATATAAAGAAATCAAAGAGAAAAAACACAAACCTAATAGTAAGATAAATAAGAATTTACCTTACTTTTGGCTCTGATAACAAATGGTGCGGAACACCAAGATTAAAGAACCCGAAACCCCTTGAACATACGCTTTGATTTCAAAAGACAAAGAAGACAAATACCCTTCTTATTGAATCCCCAAACAACACGTGAATGGAAATGTAAATAATTGGGATAAAAAGAATAAGAAAAATGACATAACCAAATGATTGATAAGTAATTCTAATTCTTAATGCAATAGAAAAGATAACCAAGCAATCCTCACTAATCTCTTTAAAGAATTTCGGCCAAGCCAATAAAGGAAACCTCTCAAAAGTTTAATTCATCAAAATCTTAAGTTTACAATTTATGATATCCTATTTATAGTCTCCAAACCCTAAGGGAATGGGTATACATAAGTCCAATAAGTTTAAAAGACCAAATCCTACCTAAAATAGGCTAATATAACTACTTAAAACCTAACTAAAGTAAAGTGATGAATTTCAAGCCCAAAATAAAAGACTAACTAATAACCTAAATAACTAAATAATTCCTTTAAAAGAAAGCTCACACCTATCCCAATAAATTACAACTTAAATGAATCATGTGACTTTTAAATGAGGTACATGACTTGTACAATTAAAGCCCAAAGTTGCAAAAAGCCCTTGATAGCTTAAGTTGGCTCAATTCCTTCACTTGCTTCCAAAATGCTAAGTACTTTATGCTTGCCTTCAAGTTCTGCATAACACTTCTTAAAGCCATCTTCATTAAGTTCTTGAGTAACAAAGCCTTGAACATGAGATGACATGGCCATCTTTAGCTTCTTAGCACGCCCTCTTGTAATTAGACCACGAGGCATCTTTAAAAGATTATTAGTTGATGGTGGATCCATATCAGTTAGATTCATTTTCATTCTTGTAGACATGTTTTGCATTCTATGTTCATATATTTATTTATTTTTCATGTTATTTTGTGGTTATCTTTAGTTTACTTAATATTTAATTTCTTTTAATGTACTAATTAATTTGATTTTTTGTATTTTTTGCGAGCCAATTATTTTATGCTTTCTTTGGAGTTTAAGGGGAAATGATCCTGTTTTGGAGTTCTTCATCAATTAGTTCGTCTTTATTCTTCTTATTCCTTTAATTTTTGCATCTAATTTTGTGTTTTATTTTATGTTATTTGTTTTATTCATTGCTTTATTTAAATTAATTATCTTTAATGCCTTATTTTATTTTGGATGTATTCATTTTTGGGAATTGTAATAATTTAGTAAAAAAGGAATTTTGTCATGTTAATAATAAAAAGTCATGCAAATACTTGGATTTTTTTTAATAAAATGGACCAATATCTAAATTTTTGTCCCAAAATGACACAATAAAAGGAGAGTCTCATTTTCTTCATAAATTGGAATCACTCATCTCGTATTTTATTGAAATTAATAAAGACTTCATTTCTTTTTGTAAAAAACTTCCCAAAACCTAACTAATTCCCTATTTTATATATGATATTTCATTTTATCTTTGGATGATTTGCTTCTATAATCGTTTAAGTAGTTAATTTAATTTTGTATCTACTTATCGCTTTATTTAACATCTTATTTAGTTGATTGATATATTTATTAAATTGCAATACATCATACGAAAAGGGAGGTAGTGCACTAATACTAAAAACTTAATTATGAGTAACACCTAACCAAGATGAAAAGTAAGAGTTATGTCTTGAACAGAGTTATTTATTTGGGCATCAAAAGGGTTGAGAACCATTTCCTAATATCCTGTTGGTTGGCGACTCTATGACCCCTACCTTTTTGAGCCCATAGTAGATGCCTTCATGGATTGACCATTAATAATAAAACAAAACAAAACCCTTTTTTTATTATGAAGTAGCCAATTTATGAATTATAATGAGCCTTGATCCGATCTTGGATCCTAAAAGCAGACCCAAAAACTATCTTGAAATAGAAATAGGCTCTAGCGCATGTCACAATGGCGACTCCATTGGGTGCTATGTTAGAGAGTATACCCTAGAGCCCATATAATAGGGATATGTATAAACTCATATTATTAATAAAAGGCATCATTCATTTATTAATGCTATGTTTAAATACATGAGTTTGTAAATCTTAAATTAATAAATGAAGTCCTAGATATTATAAACACAGTGCAAAGACAATCATAAAAGTGTTCATGATGTGAGATGTCTATTGCATGTAAATGTGATAATATCTAAATATCCCTAGTCATAGAATTAACAAGATAGGACATTGTTAATTCGGATAGACTAGCACATATTATGCTTCTTTATTAGTTCAAGCAGTGGTTCTCATAACTGTGATTATGGAAGATGATCAAATCTAACATATGGATGCTTGTTAGAAGAGCAAGTTCATTGGAAACCTTTAAAAAGAATCCTCACATGGATATTAAATCTATGTCAGTGAGGAATCTCTTCATAGCGGTTGTGCAAGTATCCTTAGACTTGAGATCACCAAGGTTATCTTAAGTAGCAAGTGATATACTTTGACTCTACAACTAATTACTTCCAACTGGGGTGAACATAGTTAGGAGGTTGGGTATATCATGACCTACTTAAAGATAGTTGAGTGATTTACAAAGGATTCACCATCCCATATTTATTGAGGGAAGTTATCTCGTATGATTCTATAATTGCCTTGTTCAGAGAATTTCTGGCCAGAGTAATATGCCAAGATGGATAGGGATCCATGAAGGGAATTTTGGGAATAATGGTTAAATTAATAGAACATACATAATTAGATTTATATGAGTTGACAGAAATTCATACTCAGAATCTAATTGAGATAAGAGCGGTAAAAGGAGTTATTGCATGTTAACTGTTTCTATGGAAGGGTATAGTCAAACTACTTGACTTTCCTGACATTTGGGTAGTCATGATGCCTAGCTAGAGGACGCTCATGACTTTTATAATAGTGTATCATAAATATCAATAGGGATTGATAAAATGAATTAAATAAGTTTAAATCATGTGAGTTTTGAATAGAACTCATAATTACATATTATACTGCCAATATGGATAGAAACCCAATAGGTCACACACATATAGAGTAAAGGATAAAATGGTAAAATGACAAGGATAATAATATTTGATATTATTATGGAAGAGAGAAATGAATAAGAGAATAATTAATTAAAGAGTTTAATTAATTATGATCAAGTAGAATTGTTTGTAGAACTTTTTAGAAATGTTCTGCAAAATGGACTTAATTGAAATATTGTATTTCATAATGAATTATTATTGGACTATAAATGTTATAGGGCTCATATAATAATTAATAGATCCATTGAAAAAATTAAAAGAGGCCTAGAGAATTGGTTTTGGCGCAGAAACCCTTAAGAGGAAGGGTTACACGCCAAATCCTTCTTGGACCAAAATAAATTAAATATATTTCATAAGTGTTATGAAGTCTACATATTTAATTTGGATGGATTTGGAATTAATTTGGGTGATTAAATCCAAGTGTATGCACAAAGGGCCTAGTTTGTGGGTTTTGTGCATAGTCTTTTGTGAAAGGATTTAAATTGGATTTAATTGAGCCCAAATAAATTATTAATAATTCTAGAAGCTCATTTAATATTTATCCAGCAATTTTAAAGAGCTCAATCCCATTATGAAGTTGGATTTTTAACTTAAATATAAAAAATCCAAGTGATAGGGATTTTAAAGTTTAGTGAACATTAAGAGAAAAGAAATTCTCTCTCTTTGAAAAACCCTAGCCGCCACTCCCTTACTAGCATCAAGAGGAATTCGGCCAGACCTTGTGTTCCATCATTCTTGGTTCATTCAATCCTTCTCTAGTGTGGATTACTAATTGGAGGTGTTCAATTTTGGACAATGTGGTTTGCGACAACCCGGTGAGAAGGAAAATCAACTGTTCAAAGGTGATTTTTCTTATTCTCATTAATATTTATATTGTAAATTTATGGCAAGATCAGATCTATTAGTTAAAAATTTTAATTTTTTTTATGTATGTGATGCATGTAACCGATAATTCCCAACATACTAAAGAGACCTTCCTCCTAAAAGTATTTTTTTTAAGTTATTTATAATAAATTGTTTCTTATCAATGCTATCTCCCTTAAAAATTGAATTTTTGCATACATGCTAAAGCTTTTGAATTAAGTTAGGCATCATTTTTTTAGCCTCAATGCTATTCTAAAGCGTTCCTTACATTCACTCAATGTAAGAAGGTGTTAAAGAAACCCATATGGCCAAGTCTAGTATCAAATGGTATATGAAATAGTGACCCATCAGTCGTTATACTTGTGATGAGCTAGACCTATTGGTAGGGACCATGCTTGGGTAGCCCTAAAGTTTCATCACCTTAACTTAAGTCCATGTAATGACAATAGCTACATCCTCTAAGTTGTATAACTATAATAGCTTTTACTTGTTATGTGGGCCTTTATGTATTGATCAAACTCAAATAAATTAGGAGGTACTAGTCAAAGGTTGTCATGCCCTAGCTGGCCTAACCTAATTTGTATGAGTTACTTAGTATACATAATGGCCAAAACCTATATGCCTACATTTTCAATTAAGAGAGGTTATGTTATCGATTTTTTGCTATATGCCATACATATCTATTAGGTTCCTTATTGATCCATAGGCTAAGCCTACCCAGGAAAAAGAGTGCATGACCCCATATGTAGGAGTAATAAGATTGGAAGGCTTTGTCTATTCTTGTAAATTAGAAAGGGCTGTTTGAAGACACGTACTTGAGTTGCTTGGGTTAAATTTGAGTTGAGCAAGTTTGAACTTTCAAAAAATAGTGTAAAGATCACATCAGAAGAAATGGCCACTGATTAGCAAAATGAAATGGGTAGAGTAATAGATGAATTCGGGATAAGGATAGCTAATTTAAGGGATAGGTTGGCCTTTTCTTTAACTCTTCCAGTTTCTTAGGATGAAATGGATAAGACTTGATAGACATTTCTAAGAATTTGAAGAGAGGATGGCAGCTTTTCTCAATGGGTTAGTAGTACCTCCCCCTAAAACTCAGCATACGGTACCTATTCAAGGAATAATAGAGCCAACACATATTGGGGACACTACCCAGGCAGTTACTATAAGGCTTTGAGTCCCACCAGTAGAGCAAAGGAGAGAAAGGAGGTATCAGCCTGAGGATGATTACATAGAAGAAGAGGAAGAAGAGTATGACCCTTCTATGATAAATGTGAGAAATAGGGACCTTAGTGTTGATGAAGTAGCCTTTAATAAGATAGAGGAGAAGGTTGAAGCCATGTCTAGGCTATTATCCACAAAAAGAGGGATGAACCCCAAAAATAGGGATTTAAATGGAGATGAACCACTTTTACAAAGGTTTAAGATGCCAAACTTACCCAAATTTGATTGTACTTCTAACCTTTCTACACATGTAAAGTAGTACACTCTAACCATAAAGGGTACTACCTTGACTAAAAAGTAAAAGGTAAAGTGCTTTTATCTAAGTTTGGTAGGCCTAGTAATAGATTGGTATCATGGGCTTGATAGGTGCACCAAGGAGGATTGAGACTTGTTAACTGAAGAGTTTCTTAAGCATTACAACTATAGTATAGAGATGGAGGTCACTCTGAAAGGCCTCAAACTACTTTAGCAAAAGCTTGATGAGTCCTTTCACGAGTATCTCACTAGGTGGAGGAACTAAATGATGGAGCTGAAGTAGAAGCTTGATACAGCTGATAAGATTAGACCTTTTATTTGAAACTCAAGTCCCTACCTAAGGGATGGCTTAAAGATGAAAGAGCCAAAGGATTGGAAGTCCCTGAAGGATATGGCTATAAAAGTTGAGGATAAATATTTGGATAGAAGGGCCAATAGTGAGGGTACAAGGAGGAATTTTAGCAATAACAAGGCAACTGGGAGTAGTAGTGGAGTGAACAAAAGTGGGAAGACAACTGAAGTGTCTATTATAGAGTTCAATCGAAGGCACTACTTCAACCTTGATAAGTTATTAGACCAGCTAAGTAAGGAAGAAAAGCTGCAACTATTGCCATCAAGATCTACTAAGAGTCGAGGGATTCTCCACTATAAAGAGAATTAGTACTATGCTTACCACCAACATATAGGGCATCTAATATATTATTGGTGCACTTTAAGGAACAAAATTAGGATTTGATAGATAGTAAATAGATTTAAAATCTTGAAAAGAGAGAGAACAAAAAGAAAGAAGGGTATAATGCCGTGCCTCCTCCAGTTTTTATGATTGGGTCTAACTTTCTTGAATGGTACATAATGAGAGAATTGTATGAGAACGAGTATGTAGCTGTTACTGATTCCACCCCCAAAGTAACAAAGCCAAGTGAAGAAAATTGACCAATTTCCTATAATTCATTATTAGGATTCCCTTACTAAAAGTAAAGATAAAGGGATAATGTTACTCGTTGATATTTGGAGTTTAGCCAGTGAGAGTGAAGAAGAGATGAAAGAAGAGAAGAAAGTGAAGGCAGATGCTAAAGGTGGAAGGGCGATGCCTAAAATTAAGAAGGATACAGCCCTTGCTGTAGTGCCTATAAAGAAAGAGATTGAGTAAAATAAGATCATAAAGTAGTTAAAGAATACACAAGCTCAGATTTCCATTTAGGATTTGTTGAGATGATCTCTATCATATAGGCCAAAGTTGGTAAAAACCTTATGCAAGTCCACTATTGCTACTACCATTTTACCATATGAAATGCTAGATTTAGTCAAGGGAAGAATTGGAGAAAGTGTATTCTAATTTTGATCTACCTGCTGAAGGTGAAACCAGAATCATACTCTCTACATTAAAGCTCAATTGAATGGTAAGCACACGATATGTGTGGTGGTAAATGATAGCTCATTTGGTTGCAATTCCTACTTTTAGGTTGAATACGAGCAGGCTGAATAACTTAGACTTAACCATTTTTGCTTATGATAACTCAAAGAGGCCAGCAGTTAGGACCTTTAAAGGTGTAGTAAAGATGGGGCCAGTTAAAATCAAAGCTGAGTTTTTGGTGTTACCCATTCCTACCAATTTTTCTATATTATTTGGAAGACTATAGTTCCATAAGTTAGGGGGAGTGCCCTTATGCTGCACCAAATGATAAAGATATGTTTATTTATCGCATGTTTATTTGTGTTTTATCTGTTAGTTGCACGTGTGTTTGTGTGTATTTGTTTCAACTATACTTTTTAGTTAGTTTTATTATAAAGCATTGTTCACTTTGTATATTATATAGGTTGTTTTGTTAATTCATTTGCCTTTTATGCTCATTCTATTAGTCTGTCAAAGTTTTTTTAGCATGTGTTTTACGTTTTTCATGTTATCTCTTTTTACTCCTTCAACATTTAGGTTATTTAGTCTCCTTACTAACTATACTTTAAGGTTAGGAATTGCTTATTTAGTTTAAGATTTTAGGATTCTAGTTGCCTCATGGAAACCATAGCTATAATACTTACCCTTAGGCCTTTTAATAATGGATGAGGACTAGTGAAACTGAAAACAAAAAAACAAAAGAAAGAGAAAAATAGAAAGGACATAAAGCAAGATGCTAAAATCTGATGGGAATTTATTTGAACCCTTAGTCTCACTAGACTGCATATAGGATGAGTAGGGTATCGTTCTAAAGGGAACGGGGTAAATTTTGTATTGAAATCACAAAGAGTAGATGGATAGGTAACGTTTAAAATGGAAATTATGTATTTAAATATCTAAACTACTTTGCATATATTAAATCAAATTGGATTAAAGATGACTTAAATGATGGTATAAATATATATTAGAAATAAGAGAAGCAATTCATTTAAGAACAAATGCTAGTAATTATATAAATAAAGTGACTGGACAATTTATCCAAGATTCTTTAAAGAAATTCTCATTGTCATTAAAGATGTTTTCATTTAGAGTCTATAAGTGCTCTCGTGTCATTATAGAGATAAACAAAAATTATGAAGCTCTATGCCAATTTTTTAACCCCTCAAAGTGAATTCTTTAAGTCAAATTAAAGGAATTCAATACTTTAAGTACATTCATTTATTTTTCCATCAAAGAATTCCAACTCTCATTGCGAATAAATTGACTAACATGCCAAATATGGTGGCCAAGCATACATAGCAAATCAATGCATACAAATGGATGTAAATCATACTTCGTTCATAATAATAATAATAATCATGTCTTAAATAAAAATTACTGCATATTTGTAATGTATAAAGGAAACTAGCCAAAGTATATACTTGAATTAAAGATAAACAAGAGAAAGAAACTTATCTCTTGTTCCTTTGGCTTTGTTCCTTTGTCATCATCTAATAAAAACTAAGTAAAAATGTTTATCCAAAACAATAACTATATTTTTGTAAAAACTAAAAACTTCTTGATTCCCTTTTTCAGCATCTTAGATCTTTATTTATAGAGAGAATAGCTCTATAATCATGCCTCTTCGATTAGGTGTGAAGATGAAAGGTTGTCATGAAAATACCTGATGGAAACACTTATTGGTTGAGAAAAGGTATGTTGAAAAGTTGTGTCGTTTGCATGAGTTGTGAACTTTGTTGTGAGTCATGAACTTTTATATGACTTGTGAACCTCTGCGTGACTTGTGAACTTTTGCATGACTCATAAACTTTTGCATGAATTGTGAACCTCTTCACCAGTCATGCATTCCTGTCCGAGTCGTGAGCCATGTTGTGACTCGTGAATTTATTTGTGAGTCGAGTTTTGAACCTATGTGTGAGTCGAGTCATGAACTTGTGTGTGACTTATGAACCTGCATCACTACTCATACAGCCTTGCCTTTTGTAATACTCATGCAATGCTTCACGAGTCATGCACTACCCTCCTCAATCGTTCCTTTTTTCCTTTTTGACCCAAATTTACTTAAAATGCAAGCAAACACATAAACTAGCTAAACAACATATGAAATATAAATAATTTAACATACTTAACTACATAAATTAAAGAGAATATGAATAAAATAATAGACCATTTCATATGGTATCAAGATACCTCATGATGGCCAAGTGGTCACCATCAAAGATGCAAGGGAGAATTAGGTATATATGCTAAAAATAGCCAAGCAACCTTTTAACGGGTTCCATATGTCCATGATTTGTGGTGGGAAGGATGGAGATGATTTTGCTGATAGCCCACAATTGATTAACATGCTAAATAAGATGCACTTCTTGCTTGGAGCTAGCTTAGGAAAGAATTATTAAAGACCTCAGGATGCTATTACCACAAAAGACAAAAAGATGGGAAAGGGTTAGCTTACACTGGTTCATGTTAGAAAGGTAAAGGAAAGGAAACAGTAAAAGAAATTCCTTATATTTCCAAAAGCTTTGTACCAACCTCAGGGGTCTTTCTCCATTATAGAGAGAACAAACCTCAACCACTGGGATATAAGATAGTGCCCGGCTTTGAGTTGTTTAATGATGGATTTGATTAGAAGCATAGAATTGTCAATCCAATCGAGGGTTTATAGGATGAAGAGATCCTTCTGCATCACTCAATATAGGATAAAAAGGTGCCTGAGGAGATCATGAAAAAAATTTGCTTGTTGTTTAGAAAAATGGTAAAGAGAATATGAAAGCTAAAACTCCACCCAAGCTGGACCTAGAAGCTGGAGAGGCATTTGCTGCTGTAAAGATCAAAGACGATGATATTATTATTGACATTGTTTATTTTCCATAACCTTTTGATAAAAATACTAGTTTTCTTTTGATTATATCGATAATAAGATGAACAATTTTGCTTTCTTGTATGATGTTTCTTCTTATTTCAATATGTATAATCATGATCATAAAATATTCATATTTTGACTTAACTCAAGGAAAACATGTTCATTTAATCTCGAAACAAAGGAAAACCCAAAAGATACCTTTTTAGCATTAGATATGACTCCTAATGAGAGGGAAAATTTTGAGAGAATATTGAAAAAATATGAAAAAGTCTTTACCTAGAACTATGAGGACATGTCAGGAATTGATCGAGAGATAGTTAAACATGCCATCCTAACCTACCTGGGGTATAAGCTAGTCAACCAGAAGCTTAAGAGACTTAGGTTGAAGTCGGCTAAAAATGTCAAAGATGAAGTTAGGAAATGGATGGAGGCCAAGTTCCTAATAGAGGTCCAATACCCAACATGGTTAGCGAATGTAGTCTCATAGCTAAGAAAGTGGAAGGGTTAAAGTCTATGTGGACTACAGAGATTTGAACAAAACTTACCCTAAGGTCAACTTCCCTTTAGCTCGTATAGAGGTCTTAATGAATATTATAGCTTCTTGTGTCATATATAACTTTATAGATGGGTACGCCAGGTACAACCAAATTTTGAACAAAATTATGGATATGATCAAGATGGCTTTCATCACTTAGTGGGGTACTTAAGCATATCGAGTTATGTGAGGCCCCAACCTTTGCCCTAATTGGATTATGGGAAATTAATGAGGATTATGGTTAAAATAATGTGAAATAAGATTAAATTGCAATATTTAAGTCAAAGTCTTATGAGGGGTATTTTGGTAATTATGCATGTGTATAATGTGGTTACAATTTTAGTAAGTATTTATAGCTAGTGATTCAATTGAAGTAAATTTGAAGTTTAGGGTAACTTTTAAGAAATATAAGTGAGATGAAGCTTAATGTGTATAAGGGAAATTTTAGAAAAGGATATTGAAGATATTTACCCCACTAACTATTTTAATAGCTTTTTAAGGAAGAGACTCAAGGGGGATGAGTGGTGGAGATCGGCTCAAGGAAAAGAGAAGGAAAATGCAACCTCATTCTCTCTCTCTCTCTCTCTTTTGGTTTCAGATGGAAGAATGTGCATAGCTTGAGGTTGATGAGTTAGTCTCTTAAAGGTGATGTTTCCTCCTCTTAAAGATCATTCTTCTATTCTTTTTTTATTCAATTTCTGGACTTTGGGAATTAAGAGATCATGTTTTTTTATCTTTCTTATGTAAGGGAAGAATCAACCTTTAAGGGATCGATCAAGAGTTGGGAAAGAAGATTTAAAGCCTTAATACCAGGTATGGGAACTAGGTTTAAATTGAATGACATGTATGGGATTCTGATGGAATTTTTCTTTCTTGTATATGCTCTCTTTGTTGAGATTAAAGATATAGAGATAACATTATAGTTGAGTAGTTGATAAACTTCTTGAATATGGTTTGGTTTGAGTTTTACTGGGTTAAAGAGGATGAATTAAGGCTAAAAAGAATTGTAGAATTAAGCTAGCATGTTGCCAAAATTTTTCCATAATCCATGGGAGTTTAATTTTTGCTATTACTTGCGACATAAGTTATTTCCAAAAGACTAACATCAAATTTTTTACAGGATACCACATTGTGAGGCATAAGCTACATGGCTTTAACTACTCCAGGGTAAATGATTGCACAATAGGCTAAAAGGTATTAAACCTTATCTTGAGTCCAGTACCACTCCAAAAGGTTTATGTCACGGTAGTTCTTGTAAACTATAAGGATGACAAACGAGGTTGATGGGTTACTAGTCATTGTAGGATGGATTGCATTCTTCACTCCATCATTTCCAACCTATCTTGATGTCACTTGGGAGTTCTTAGAGACACTTCAGTATAAGGGCTTTCAAAGATCGGATATAAAAAGGGGTGGTTAGGTTTAGAGTATGAGATATCAGTATAGTATTACACATAGCTGCTTTGTATAGGCCATAAGACTTCCTATTGGAGAAGATATTCTGACCCTAAAAAGGGGATTTGTGAGGGAGCACTAGGTAGCCATCACATTTTTAGGGGCTATGTACCATCTGAACATGGCCAAGAGCACCATGCTGGCAACGTAGGCATTTTGATACATCCAGAAAGTCTTATCTACTTATTATATTGGCTGCACTGGTAGTCCTGGGTCGGTGAACACAATTGATATCATTTATCTATGGGTGATGCATATAGGTACAAGGATTGATATCATGCATGAGATCATCGCCACTTTGCTCAGGGTTGCTATGTAGTTGACCTTACAAATCTGATCGATGAAGTGGTCACCCACTTTCTGATAGATTTAGAGGTAGATGAGGGGATTTTCGATCACGCACTCTAAGAGGACACTTTTGTAGACCTATAGTATGAGGATGGTTAAGCCAATATTGGGATAAGAGGAACAGTATAGGCTACTGATAGTCCTCAAGATTAAAGAGTGCTACAGATTAGATCTTATTATGCCAGAGCCATAACAGAGAGGGAGGATCAGCCTCAGGCACCTCTAGCATCGCCAATTCAGCCTGATTAGTAGCCTTAGCAAGATGGGCCATAGGAGCCTTGAAGGGTTAGTATAGATTCAAATTTTGAGATGGACCTACAGGTGGATTTGTAAGACCTGCCAACTCTTCCCTCAATGCCTCCACGGTCACCCATCAGACCACGATCATCACCATCCAGGGTATCTAGGAGGTTTTCTCGATGTGGCGATCCAGAAGCCTCTACTTCCACAACTCTACAACCATATGGCCACCTAAGAGCCTCTACTTCCATTGCTCCACCACCTGTACAATTGGCATTGGTTCTACCTTTTAATGATATTTTAAGGAGACTATCTACATTAAAGGATGCCATTAAAAGATGGGATCAGACCCTAAAGTTCATTGTAGCCTTAGTGTAGTCTATGCAGACTTAAAACCAGATTAATGTATAGGGTATCAAAGCAGACTTGGTAGCAGCTGGGCAAAGGTTTATTGAGGCTTTACACTTTGTTGATGATTCCATCACCCAGATAAGAGATCAGATAGGCCGCATCAAGGCAAAAGCTCCCACGAGTAGATAGGCAGCGATAGAGACTGATGAGTAGCTGAAGAGGTACATCAAGAACTAAAGGGATAATCTCATGAGATATTTAGAGTATCACTCCTTGATAGTATTAAGGATAGGAAAGAGTTTCGAGCATTAGGCTGGGGTGATTGAATAGATTTTGCAGCCAATTTTTACGCATTACCCCAAATTTGAGTTCAGATTCTAGCAGAAGGAGGAGCAGCCACTAATACCACTACAGGCAATGGCACCACACCAACCTCCTCTACTTTAGCCTTTCATCCTCCATCTGGATCATCTTACCGTAGGGGACCAAGACCTTTACAATAGTTGTATTTTGTATTCAAGCAGTCTTTTTAAACTTTTTAGATATTTTGATGTATATAAGAATTGTGACATGTATTTATTTTTGCTTCATTTATATTTAATTAACATTTCATTACCTTTATTATTTCTATTCAAGAATAAGATGTATGACAAAAATAACAATAAGGAAAAACAACAAAAGTTGTAACAAGACAATTGAAAAAGATAAGATATTAAGATAAATGGCAAAAGAATAAATCGGCCATAATTGACCAAAATGGTGAGGTAAAAATAACAAGTCCAAATTCAATAAGTAAGACACTAATATAACATCTTTTCTCATAGGTACCAAAGCCTTCTCAAGAGGCACATATTTCATAAGGATAAAGTATTTGTGAATGGGGAATAAATGGGAATCTGTGATGATTCTTCTTTCTTGGTTATAGCCCAAAAATACCTATAAATCCATAAGAAGTCACCTGAATAAGTTGCAATCGAAAGAGATGCAAGACAAAAAAAAAGTAATATTTTCTTACTCTAGAAGGATTTAAGAGAGGTGGTCAAAAGTTACTCTTACCTCCTCTTTGAATACAGGAGTTATTGAAGTGATGAGAAACTTCACCAATGATTGATCTATATGGCTGAAGAAAAATTCAGAGACTTCACTATTGATTGATCCAACGCTACAAGAAAAATTCATTTTGCCGACGAAAATTACCAACGAAATTGAGTGAATTTCCGTAGGGAAACCAAATTGCCGACGGAAAATGGCGTTGGAGATCCGGTTGTATGTACTTTTAACGGAAGTTGATTCCGTCGGTAAATTTACAGACAGAATCATGTCCGTCGGTAATTCCGTTGGGAGATGCAACCAAAAATTGTCGGCACTTGCCATATTTATCGACGGAACTATATTATCCGTCGCTAAATTTCCTTACGGAAATAACAAATCCGTAGGCAAATTTCCAACGGAATAATATGTTCCGTAGGTAAATTTACCGACGGTCCTAAAATTTCCGTCGGTAAGTTGCCATATGGTAAAAATAGTTGCGACGGATATTTCCGTCACTATTCCGTTACTAAAAATATTACAATTTTTATTTAATAAATATGTTCTGTATCTCCTAATTGAAGGAAGAAAGGAAATAAAATAAATATACTTCAACAAAAAATTATATAACTTTTGAATATTTATGCCCATATAAATTTTATTTACTCTATCTCCTTTAAATGAAAGTGGATGAAGACATTATTCCACAGTTGACAGCAGAGTATCAAGTTTGACCAATGATGTGCCCCATGATAATGAAAACTGCTGAGGACTACAAAATATTCTGAAAGAATATCGAACCAATGAAAGGCATGTTTAATGTACAAGGTACAAACATTTTAGACCATCTACAGACGAACAGTTCCATAAGTGCAAGCAGCATTTTACTAAGATGTAGTTAGGTGGCTAAAACAGAGCACTTTCAAAAGCTATTTTAACCCTAATGAACACTGAGAAGCAATACTACCATTTCATTTGATTTCTCAACGTCGTTTGTCAGCCCTTCCATATGTCTGTAAAGTCCTGCATTTAATAGCCAAAGTGGAACTAAGATCACCATTTCTATTGCTTAAGTACCACAAAAAAGTGAAACCAATTAAATTTTGAACGAACTAAGACATAGCCAAAGTGGAACTAAGATCACCATTTCTATTGCTTAAGTACAACAAAAAAGTGAAATCAATTAAATTTTGAACGAATTAAGACATAGCCAAAGTGGTATTTTCTACAAATCCAAAATCATGACAGCCACCATGAACACAAGTGACTGATATTGGGAAAAAAGGTGTTAAGCATCAAATGCATTTTCAAGTCCTAGTTAACACAGTTCTAATGGCTTGTACAAATATATAAAAGAGTAAAAACCCCTAGAGATACTGGCTCTACTAAAGCACAAAACAAATTTGTAAACAAATTAAGCAGCATATAAACTAAAACCTGTAGGAGTTTTACTCTATAAGCATTGAAACAAACAAATTTAACTTCATTGTATATTGTGCAGTGTGAAATCGTCAAATTATCAACCGCCTGCTCAGAGAAGCAGTCATTAGTTTTGGTTACTTTTTGTTCATATGTTCTTTAAGCCAGGTGGAAGGGAAAATCTTCTGTGAAGTACATGGCAAGAGGCGAGCATTTGGAAGAAAGAACAAAAGATAAATAAAGGGTATAGGATAGGAAGCATGTTGATTCAAGAAATAGAACCCCTAAATTTAAAGTATTAGCCAACAAGCATTCAAATGCCCAACACTTGGCAGTCAGTAACAAAAACTTCACTATAGCCTCAATGTAAGCCATGCTGGTTTCAAGCAACATATACCAGAGCTCCTCTAAACAGCAAGTAAAATTTTGAAAACTTTATTGATGAACAAGGAAGGAAAAGGATAAGTTTAGGTATTGTTAACAAGCAACGCGTAATTTTCACACAATAAAATCTCTAAATTTGCATTGCTACACCACTAACCTTCGAACTGACTCCTAAGTTATGCATTTTGAGATTTCTGCAAAGCAAGTTTCATTGCTAATTCATGCATCTGAAAATCAATTTAAATGATTAAGGAATAATCTGTTTAGCAAAAACCAAGGAAGAACTGTACTCTAAAATCATAACATCCCTAAGAAATGATCTAGCTTGAAAAGCTTTTTGATATATGTCACTTATTCCCTAGAATAAGATTTTATTTGTCTCCATTCATAATGAATCCAGGGATGCATAATAAAGTACATAAGTAAAGAATAATCGCACTGGGAATTTTCCTAAACCACATACCACTTAACATCAAATCTTAACTTCAAATTTTCAAATTCATATATCACTATACTTTATACACCAAACTTTACAAGCCAAATTATGCATACTTAATTAAACCTAACTTAGGACTACTCATAATGTATAAGTTATAAAACTTTCATAATGTGTACAAAACTTTTCATTTGTAGCTCTTTATCCCAATTTTTTCATTATACAGGATTTTCATTGATTTTTTTTTCTCATTTCTAAATTGCAGAATATGCTCACTCGGGAAAAGTGAATGAAAAGATTGATGTCTACAGCTTTGGGGTTGTCCTTCTGGAATTAATGACTGGAAAGGAGGCTAATTTTGGTGATGAGAATACTTGCCTAGCAGATTGGGCACAGAGATACATGGATGAAGGAAAGCCTATAGTTGATGCATTGGATAAGAAAATTATGGAAGTAGCTTACTTAGAAGAAATGAGCCTTGTTTTTAAACTCGGAGTAAAGTGTAGCAGCAAATTGCCTTCTGATAGGCCCACCATGAGAAAGGTCTTGCAAATCCTACTCCAGTGCAGCCATCCACTTGTTTACGGAGTCAAAAATATCAGAATAGAGTCTACTGGTACTCCTTTCCTATTCGGTTCCAAGTACAGGTATTCGTCTGAAAGGGATGACAACGTGTGATGTTTTACTGATTGTAGATTACTTGCTGGTAGTTGAAAAATCTAAGTTATGGTATTGCTAAGTTGAGCTTTTCTCCCCCAAATCCCAAAATTCTGCTGAATGCTGCAGAAGATAGCCAATAAGCACTCGCTGTATTTGATAAAGGCGGTCTTTGTAACATGTTTCACAACTTATATGTAACAAATTAATAAGATATATCAATTACCTATATTTAATAATGATCTTCATCAACCGTTCCCAACCATCCCTTTGAGCTAGTCTTCAATTCCGTACCTACGTTGGAAAAAGGCAACTCATATGTTATGTATATATTCAGTGATGAGATAGCTAATATAAATAAATGAATAATAGATAAAAAATATAAATTACCGAAGTAGAGGGTCCAAAATGATCTTAAATATTAATGATCTCAAATGATATATAATACATAAAAAAAAAGGTCGCCAAATTCATCTATTTGCCAAAAGTAAACCAAATTTACAAAATAACATATAGGACCAAGTTAAAAATCGTAATGAATATCTATCTAGCTTCCAAGTGAATTGCATGGAGTAAGAAGACAAAATAAACCTGCCCGCAACTAGAAAAGATAAACTCAATGAAAAAAATAAAATTTATACAAGGCAATAAAAACAAATAAAAGAGAGATGAGATATACATACTTGGCATGTTGTTAATGCATTTTTACAATTGTCAAGACTGCAAAAGCAAACACAAAAAGAAGGAAAATAAACCTAAACAGCTAATATTGTACATATATGCATGAGGTGGATTGGCTTTGATGCCAATATTGTTATACCATGAAAAAAATTGAAAAAGACTCTAGTTTGGTGTTAGGTGCATGCTATATGATCCATCGTTAAATTAAATGAAATCAAATAAGTCAGAAAACTATGAATAATTTTGATCTACCGAGGCAGCTGTATAAACAACAAGACAGACAATAACCTCGTTTTTCATTAATCTAAGCATCAACTTTCCAATTAAGGATAAAAAACGGACATGCCACCTGGATTATCTAAAATCCCAAATTTCCATTTATTGCTATCTCCCAAACAAATCAAACAGAAATTTTACTAACTCCCAAACCATTTGATTGTGTGCGTAGCTTCTCAGCAAGAAAAGTCAGAAAATGTAATATAAAATCAACAGAAGGTCAACTACTGATCAACTTGCTTCCTGTTCTTCTAATATTCATTAGTTTCATAAGAACTAAAAAAAAACATAAATGGAAAATCCGAGGCAGTTGAAGTGAATTCCGAGAAGAAATAATTAATTACTCTAAACCTTAGAAACTGAAGATTGAAGAAGGAGAAGCAAACATGAAATTACTCAACTTAATAGTTAATACAAACTATGGCAGCTCAGTCAATGCCAAATGACGCCAGCAAAAAGCATATTCTCTTGGTTTTTGAGCATCTTCTCATGGAATCATTAATAAATTTTTATAGATGTAAGAACAATGATAACCTCTTTCTTATTATTTCAGATATATATATATATATATATATATATATATATATATATATATCAGATGTAAGAACAATCATTAATAAATCCTTTCATATTCAAGAAATCAATTACTTTATTTATTAAAACCTTTATTAATATAAAATATATGCATACAACAACGAAATTTAAGCAATAAATTCTTGTAAAGAGAATAACAATACACATGTGAACTGAATACCTTTTGTTAAAACCTGATCGAGAACCTGCATAGCATTTCTTGAATTCCAACCTCTATAGCCTCTCAGCAATATATCTGCCAGCACTCACATAGCATTTCTTGATTCATATGAATATATAACTCTCATATAGATCATACAAAGGCATGTAGTATGTACCCGACTTTTTCTTCCTAAAATATGAGAGGCGAAACTCTATACACTAATCCATTTCACCTAACATGTAAAATTTTAGCATGAGATTTTTTTTCCTGAGACACTAATCCACTTCACCTAATAGAATCTCAACCTTTCTAGAAAATAAAAACTAACTTTTCCTTCATAAAATGCCTTCCAACTTTAGTGTATGGGGAGGTGCTCATCCTTATCATGGAACTAACATATTCTAGTCACCCAACAAGGTTGAACAAACAAAACTGGAAGCACTGCTCTCCAGGACAGGCTTTGATGCCATATGGAGAGAAGTATATGGAGAGATAGTTCAATAAATGAATCAGACTAACAAGCAAAACATCAGTTCTTTTATATGAAGAAAAGCCAAAAATGAATTCTGCCAACTAGCAACAGCCCATTTCAGACTAACAAGCAAAACATCAGTTCTTTTATATGAAGAAAAGCCAAAAATGAATTCTGCCAACTAGCAACAGCCCATTTCAGACTAACAAGCAAAACATCAGTTCTTTTATATGAAGAAAAGCCAAAAATGAATTCTGCCAACTAGCAACAGCCCATTTCAGACTAACAAGCAAAACATCAGTTCTTTTATTCAGTGTACTTTTGATCTGTTTTTAGCCCAGGAAAACAAATGGAACAAGGAAAATAAACCTAAACCGCTGATCCCAAACTTCTGAAGAATTTGGGGTAGAAACAAAAAACACTAGCACCTAGGACTGTAAACCTCAATTTTCTCACAGTCCAAACAGAAAATTAACCAAAAAATAAAAAAGAAAGGTAATAAATCTTATGGATCTCACATTCAACTACTATCAAGGAGTTAAATATACCCAGAAAAAAAATGGTCGAAAATCCAAAAAAACAAAAAAAGAAGTAACCAGCATCTCTACTCCAGTTTTATACCGAAGGTATTAAAAAAAAAAAACCATGATTTTGCTTTCTTCAGTTAAACCCCTTCAAGTACCCTCGTCGGGTCAAAAAAAAACCACAAAATAGAGAAAGAGAAAGTTACAATGGGTGTGTCTTTGATACTAAGGTGAGGCAAAGGGTCCACGGTGCTGACGTGAACTGGAGCCAATGGCGCACCCATGACACCAAGCAGCAACGAAGACAACAAAACAAATGTAAAAAATGGCTAAATTGGGAAAAAAATCAAACAAAGAAATGAAATTCTACTGTGAAAGTGAAGCAAACCTTCGAAGTACATATAGACACCATCCTTTCTGCGCCAGGGTTTGCGCTGCCTAACAATGACAGCAGGCATAACCTTTTTCCTGAGATCTGGCTTTCCCTTCTTCACGGTGGCCATCACCATATCTCCGACGCAAGCTGACGGCAAGCGGTTGAGACGGCCCTTGATTCCCTTCACCGAAATGACGTACAGATTCTTCGCTCCTGTGTTGTCAGCGCAGTTCACAGTCGCTGCCACTGGCAGACCCAGTGACATCCTGAACTTGTTCCCAGCAGATCCACCCCTTCCTAAACAACGACATGACCAACAACAAAGGATCACCAATAGAACTATAGACCGATAAATTCTTGTTTGGTAGATGAGAGAGTAGAGGAAAATCAGATGAGAAATTAGCTTTACCTCGCTTCGACATTTTTTATCGGCTCCGAGTGCCTTCTCCCATTCTTCTCCAGGGAAGTAGAAGCATTTATAGGTCCCCAGCATGCTTCCACTAGGGTTTTTGAAGGCACTTAACGGTGACGTATTGTGGCATGGATATACGGTGTCGTTTTTCCAAATTCATTAACTACGAATTTACGCTTTTGTCCTCCGCCGGTAGTTTGGTAGCAAGGAATAACGGACAGATAACTGAAGTAGAATGAAACATGTAATGCAATTCTCTCCTCGGCTCCACTCTCCACTATACGGTGTCGTTTTTCACTGTTTACTTAGTATTTAAAAAATAAAAATGAAAATCATATAAAAATAGTCATAATTAATTAACTAATTTTTGCCATTGACAACTATTGTAGCTAGTGTTACTATGATTGTTTTCATTAAAGTTGGATTCCGCCATTCTTTTCTATATATTTGTTCTAAATTATTAGTATTATATTTTACTTTTTTATTTTTAGAATATGTAGTTAATTTGCTAATTTCTTATTTTCTTTTATTATTTTTTTCTTTTTTGATAATGCTTGTCTTATTTCAATATAATATGATTTTAATTTTTTTAATAATATACTCTAGTTAATGTAGGGCTTTTTTAGGGGAATTTTTAGAAAAGCAAGAAAAATCCGAAGCTCCAATTTATGATATTATAATAATTTTTCATGATATTAATTGTCACCTACCAAAGAATTAACTAATCACTTTCTCTCCACTTAAAAGTCTTGTGAAAGAAGCACCAATTTCGTGCATGCTACACAAAAATAAAAATATAGATACTATTATAATTTTAACAAAAATAGCTTATTAGAAAGCTTATCTGTTGGAGGTAAAAATTACATGACCACATCAAATTAGATGAATTAATTGTCTTTAATATTGGATAATGACTAATATATAATGATATGTGATTTTTTTAAGGCAAACAAGCCACTTTATTACTGTGAAATAAAATCAGCGGTAAGAGTTGAAAAAATACAAGATAGAAGATTTATGTCTCAAAACATAATGACATAGGAATGGAGGTTCTATTTATATAAATACTAAATATATTTATTAATACATGTTGCAATTCGAAATACTAAATATTATAAAATCATTTTCTATTTTACAATAAATGATAGGATAACTTATTTAGATATAAATTTATTATTAATATAGTCACTAATAAAAAATTTATATGAATTTAGTTTAGATTAACTTATATAATTCAATTTTTCAATTTTCCTACGGAATCATATTTCCGTAGGTAAATTACTTTCCGTCGGTAATTTCCCTACGGAAACATAATTCCGTAGGTAAATCCTTTTCTGTCGGGAATTTACCGACGGATAAATTTTCCGTCGGTAATTTAACTACGGACAATTATTTTCGTAGGGGATTTCCCGACGGAAATAAGTTCCGTCGGTAATTTACCTACGGAAGAAAGATTCCGTCGGTAAATTTCGTGAGAAATTTTAGTCACAAAATATTGGCACCAAGTATTTGGGCGGCAAATTTCCCTCCATTAATTACGACGGAATTATTTTTCCGTTGCAAAATACATATTTTTAGACATTTTTCCCTACGGAAAACATTTTTCCGTCGGTATTTGAGAATTTTCTTGTAGTGCAAATGGTTAAAGGCAAAGTGAGGGACTTCACCAGTGATTAATCCATATGGCTGAAGGCAAAGTGGGAGACCTCACCAATGATCAATCCACATAGTTAAAGATAAAGTGAAATACTCTTGTAATGCGCACTCTCTTCTTTTCCAACCCTATTTCACCTTTAATGGTTTGCTTCCACTTTGAGGGTCAAACTAGGTTAAGGATCTTCTACCTGAGCTAATCAATTGCTTCATGATAGGAAAGAGACTTAACCTAATTTGTCGATTCTTAAGCCTCGTAAGGTATGAGACGACACGTTGAGGTGTCCCTATCTCATCGCTAGTGATCAATAGCTGGAAGGCATCTGTTGGGTACCACAAGGCTATTGTAAAGAGTCACTACCTTATAAAACATTAGGAAAAAAGGTGTTCCAACCTCGTAAGGCCAAAAACCCATAGATAGTTTGAAACTCCACTCTTATTTTTACCTTTGATAAATATGACATAAAGGCTTTCAGATTAATCATGTTATCCCTTTTATTACATGCAAGATCAAAACAAATATAGAAATTAAAGATGCATCCAATCACATAAGAAAGCGATAAATCATAACATAGAATAAAGCGATAAAGACATCCATATATTGGGCAGTTTATTGCAACATTTTTTATGAGAAATTTGATCCTCGCATATGGGTTGTGAAAAAGCA
Organism: Excoecaria agallocha; assembly: GCA_037975025.1. NCBI lineage: Eukaryota > Viridiplantae > Streptophyta > Magnoliopsida > Malpighiales > Euphorbiaceae > Excoecaria > Excoecaria agallocha. The sequence continues at coordinate 19,823,792 of CM075810.1, read as the reverse complement.
TTTCATTGCAAGAGTTTGAAGATAGGGACTTGTCATTCCATGTTTTATTTAAAAAATATCCCATTTTATTTAATTATATACAAGAATCATTTATATTATTAAAAGCTAATTTTTACATGTGAGTTTCTTGGGAAAAAATTTGGATATTGGTTCGACTTTATTAATGAAATATCCTAATTTTTTAATATAAATATATTTTATGACACTTTTTATTTGTAATTGAAGAAGCCTTTTTATAATAAAGAGAAGGGTTTGTAGACTTACCTATAGCACTTGCCCGACTGTACTCACAAAAGGGTTATCCATAAAAAAAATAATAATAATAACAACAACAACATCATTAATAACAATTAGGAATATTAAAAGAAAAATGAAAAAAATAAATTAAAAAAGAAAACAAAGAGAAGATAAAATATTTATTATATTTCAAGAAATGCACTGGCACACATTAGACGACATATGACTAACTTATTTACTTTTAAAAGGGTAAGAAAACATATTTTTAGCCATGCATCAAATGACGCACGAGTGTGCATCATGTGATATATAAACATACTTAACAAATAAAAGGATAGTTTTTCCTTCCTTTTAGAGTAAAATCCTCATCGATAAAAAGATCCAAAATGTAGCAAAAAATGAATGCTAAATAAAAAAATGCAATTTTTAAAAAAGGTATTTTGAGAAAGCCAACTAAATGGCAATAGAAGATTTTACTAGAACAGCCTAATAATTTCTATGACATAACAATATACCTTTGAAAAGGATTTCACAACCTAAGTCTAAATAGAAATGAACACACGATAGATATAATCAAGGAATGAAAATAATTAGAATCGTGAAAATGTAAAATTTATATTACTAGAAAGTCAAATCGAGTAGAGGAGGCCTTTTATATTACCTTCAGTGTACTTACTCGATTAGATTGTCAGATATTGGATTTATGGACCTTTCTTATTTTGAAATGGTCAAAATCAAGATAAACGGTAAAGAACTAAGTGCCAAAATTGATCTTTTAAATGTGGAAAAATTTATAAACCCTTTTATGACAATAATAATGCTTTCAAAATCAAATTTTCCAAACCCTTCAAAGTGATCAGCCAATTCTTTATATAAAAAGGTATACATAAGCATGCAAACCCATATACATGGGTGTGCAACCCCAAAAGTCAACCCACTTGCTGACGTGCATATGAAAAGTTAATTTACTTTTAGGATACATGGGCATGCAATAGGGGTTTGCACGGGTGTGCAACTCGAGTGCTTAGGCTACTTGCCCAATAAGGCAAGATTCTTATTATACACGACTGTACAATCCTTATGCAAAAGCATGCAAACCCAAAAATGGAAAAAGGCTAGCAATTTGGCCAAACAATGATGACATTCTTTTTATGCACGAGTGTCCAAGGCATAAAACTTGTTTAAATTATCTTTTAAGCCCTTGATCAAGGATATTTCTCATTGTTCTACCCTTTTCTCTACTCGATCACCCAAATCAATCATAAAAACACTTTAAAATATTTTTTAAAAAAAGGGTTTTAACATAAAAAGGTCTCATTGTCCTTGATTCACCATCTTTTAAAGAGCAATTTTCCTTATTAGGTAACCCTAAAAAAATCCTCCTCAGGATCCAATATCTACAGCTACCTCTAATTTTAAAGAGGCCAGTACACATAAGAGCCTAGATGAGCCAAAGTTCAGAGTAGAAGAGAGATGCTTACCTGAGGAGCTAATCTCCCTATTGATTCTTAAGAAGGCTCGATTTGTGATCGAGGCCAGCTTGTGGCATATTCCTTGGTTTGAAGGAGATTCCATTTCTATGACTATACCTTAATCTAAAGGTGATTCCACTATTTGGCTAGACCTTGATTTAAAAGCAATCCCACTCTATGGCTATACCTTGATTTGAAGGCGATCTCACTCGATGGCTATACCTTGATTTGAAGGCAATCTCACTTTATGGCTATACCTTAATTTGAAGGTGATCCCACTCTATGGTTATACCTTGATTTTGCAAAAAAAAATTATATGTGTTGGAATTGCTTGGATTTGGAGTTAACTCACAAAACCATTTGCCCCGTGCAGTAAAATGAGTATCATCGCAAGCGGAGCTTATGAGCTACATTGGTTGAGGTTGTTTGGCTAGTTATACTCTATCTCATCCTGCATTTGCAGTGTTGAAAAGGTTAGGTTGGAGTTTGTTGCCCCTATATGGCTTGATAAGACAATCATTTATTATTTATTATTACAACATGATAAGTGAATTATGTTAAGTTAAGTGCATGTTTATTATCATGATATGTGCACACATGGGTTATTATTATTTAATTATTTTTATCCTACAATTGAAAACATTTTAAAATTGTGATTAACTTATTAAAATAAGCAATATCACCATGTACACAATGCAATAAATATACTAGTAAGCTGTATCAAAACATGATAAGTAAATTATAAAATCCATAAGCAAATTCAAAAGAAATATCTAACAAATCTAAAGCAAATCCAAAAGAAAATAAATAACATCATCCCAAAATAAATATCCAAATGTATGAGTATATAAATTGTGTGTGAGAAAAAAATAGGTGCAAATGACATGATCTTTCTGAAATTATAAGGCCTCAATATAAGTTGTAGTCAGTCGGACCTTGAGATGGAAAATAGGAGTGATGTCGGTAAATTGGTAGGCTTGGTGCCTAAGAAGTAGATGGGCTTGGTTGTGTAAGTCCCGAGGGGTGAATAATTATAGGATGGAGGAACTCATTTAGGTAGCCTGTAAAATACCCCATCTCCTCTCACTTCCTAACAATTTCAGTCATCTGTACCACGAAGTGACCTATAACTATCCTATCTATACCTATCATATGGGCTCTGAATTCAATATGAAGCTTCTTAATCCTCTTTTCAATCTCATCCTTAGCCTTTTTGACATCTCATTGGCTATAAGGAATGCAATCTCTAGTGCTATGGTCCTCTCTATAGCCTTTTGCACACTCTTATCAGTATTTTAAACACTTGTCTCCATCTTGGCCATGTCGACCATCAACTGTCATTAACGGGCATTAATATCATCGAACCTCTTTAGGTTTACCTTGTGCTTCCTAGCTTTCTCCTGGAAAATTACCTTTATATCTATAGCAATAGCAATTTAAGACACAATCATATTCTGAATACCCTATAATATAAAATCATATAGGGTTGCAGGTGCCACTGGTTATAGTGGAGGCCGTGCTGAAGATGACATTGCACCAAAGTGGATTTTTAGGTGGCAACCTATGCTGAAAGGTGGGAAAGGCCTATACGGTAGGCAGTGCGGTTGGCTCCTGGCAGGCCTCACCTACAAAATAATCAGTAAAAAGAACTCCTTCCTCCCTGAATCCTAACCCCAGGACATCCTTCATCTACTGATCAACACCAAGTTTTTGCTCAAGATATGGTGGTTATAGCTCATGATTTGGTATCTTTCAGCTTAGGTGTAAGGTTGTATCCATCAACTCTAATATCATCAAGCTAATCCCATTAGACATAACATCATCCTCTCTAGCTAGGCACATATCAAGTGTTGCTTCTTTCTTCTAGTAAATACCCTCTCTAGTTGATGGGTTCTCACAGCCTCTAGTATGCCCTCAACCAAAAGCAATCTAGTGACCAGTCCATGAATGATTGTCACCTTACCTGGGTTACACTATGCCTTCCTAAGGTGCTTTAGGATAGTATAGCTCAAATCTATCTATCTCCCATTCATCATGCCCCACAGGCTATAGATTTTTGCCATATTAAAAGTGCTATGACTACCTATCCTTCCCAGATATGAGTAAGAAAGAACTCGATATAGGTAACAAAGTAGCTATAATCTCAACATGGTGGACTTAGCTATTCTTCACATATATAGAACCCCTTTGCATAAAATTGTCTCCTATATATAGGCCAGAATGAATCTCTTTAGCTTGACCACATCCTCCCCTATAGGTAATTCCAAAATCTCAAAAAAGCACCTATAGGTCATAAATACTGGGTGGCCCTGGATGCAGTAGGTGATGACACCCTTCTTATTGTCTGGTCGTTATTGCCCATACAGTGAAATGTAGCAAAAAATTGCCTAGTTATCTTGAGGTAGGTCCTTTACACCCCTGTAAAAAATCCTATCCATCCTACCTGAGCTATCAGGGCATCAGCCTCCTATAGTAATCCAAGCTAGCCCAAAAGTCCCCTAGATAAGAATCAATTAGGTAGCATGTGAACTTCTGCTATGGTCTAATATCGGGTGGCCTGCTTGAGTGTCATCCACATGGGAAAGTAGGGATCTATATCCTATAAAAGATAAAATTATACAATTAATTTTAGTGCATCACCTTATATTGTTATTTAGATGTTAGTGCTCTTTGTGCCTAAATTTTAGTAGCATAACAGCTTAAAAAATATAAGCCTAAACTTGCATAAAATTTATTCATAAGAAGCTATAACAAGTCATCGGGCATCTAGCAATCATTCTAAGGCTCACAAAAGGTAACGTACACAAATGTTATGTTAGGATATTAGGAATTATCTTGTTATCATAGATATATATATATACTATCATCCATATTTTATTACAATTATGTTTTTTTTTTCACATATGGATAAACATATATGAAGAACCAAATTACTGGTATACATTTGCATAATTTTACCATCAACATGATAACAATGTTTAAGCAAGACTACAACACATGTATTCTTCTCAATAAATGGAACTCAATTCGTCCTAAAGCTAACTTTTCATTATCCTTTATTAATCTTGCTCTTCCTCTTTTTATTTCTTTTGTCACCAATACTTTATTTGCATATTATTGCATGAATAATACATAACAAAAATATTATTATTAAGATTTATTCTATATTTTTATTTTTTATCAACTAAAAATGACTTTTTTGTTGTCATTTTCCTTTTGTTTCCAAGCATATTTTACACCATTATTTTACATATGTAACCAATAACCTAATACATATATATACATAGTCATTATTTAGTAAACCTATTTGTTGTTTTTTAATTTTATGCAAGCTATTTATATTTTCCATATACAAATTTTCACTACATAATCGAATCAAACAATTAATCTTTATAATATACATAATAATAATAATTAACAAACAAGACTTAGTAAACTAGAGTACAGTAACCGTCCTATATAACACATTCACCAAAAAAAATTCAAAGCTAAAGTAAAAAATCATCACTCACATTACATCCCACATATCCACTGGCACTTTTAGCATTATTTTTATAGCATTATTCAGTAGAATGTAAAAGACATTAAACATACCTTTTTTGGTTAGAAAGCAAAAACTTGACAAAATACACAAAATAGGTGTCCAAATGTGCATAGAATAAAAACCCAACAACCCACCAGATTAAAATCATGAATTGTTGTCAATCGAATAAGAAAAAAGCAAAAAACCAGAGTGCACCATGTTGAACTCAGGAGAAAAGAAGAAGAAGAAGAAGAAGAAGAAGAAGAAGAAGAAGAAGAAGAAGAAGAAGAAGAAGAAAGAAAGAAAGAAAGAAAGAAAGAAAAAAAGAAAGAAAGAAAGAAAAAAGAAGGAAAAAATTATCAGGTTTTTATGTTCCGACAGTATACATAGGCATACATGAGCTTTGCATGGTCGTAAAACCTTTGCAATGCCATGCACAAGCCATGCAATAATGTATAATGGCAAAAAAATCAGGAATTTGAAAACTTTTGAATGTGAACCCTTTAAAAGGCTATGTGAATAGCATTTTTACATGGGTTTTGACCTAAATTCAGGCAAAATAACCTTGACTTATTTCAAAATAGTTATAAAATTATAATTTTTTTCAATTTATCAACCTAGTAAAAATGAAGCTATTTTAATTACAACTTATTTATAAGAATTTATTTTTGCACATGTGTAACACTAACCATTAACTTTCTATTATTCTCATGCTCAACATTTATTTAAATCTATTTTTATCTATCATTATATACTTAATTTGCTACTATTACTTTATTATGTACATTTTCCCTTAATTAATTGTTATTACATTTTGTTGTTATTTTTTCGATGCTTGCACACCCATGTATGCATGCAAAATATGCTCCCTAAACCATTTAAATCATCCTAATAAAGATTGTAATTTTGAACAGTGAGCATCCTTGGAAATTTAAAACTGAAGTGAATTTTGCAAAATGATGGTGTTGGAATCATGCATGTGAGTGTTAGACTGTGCTGGATGAGGTGTATGACCTGTAAAGCAAATTGTCACTGTTCATTTTCACCAGATGGTAATTGGGGCATTTGTTCGAGTGTACAATCAGCCTTGCATAGGCATGCAAGCTAGCATGTAAAATGGATGCTCCATATTTTTAGTAATCCTTTATTCCCTTTTCGTATTCTCTTTGCCCTCTTTCATTTTTTAGTTCTCTACCTTTTATTGCCTTTGTTCTAGATACATTTTGCCAATAATGGCTCCATTTTTTAAATGACTTGCCCTACTACTTGATGATTATTCAACCTGAGATAATATTGTCCTATCCCTCTATTCCAATCTATGCTTTCTTTATAGGGTAAAGTTGGATAAGAACCTACTCATCGCTTTAACACACTACTAGGATCCTCATTTTCATGTTTTTCACTTCAATGATATGGAAATATGCCCACTACATGAGGAATTCATAGCCATCATGAGTGTTCCTTTCTCACTAGGCCCCCTTTCGTGTATGTCTAACTACATCTCGAATTATCCATGTGAGGTTGTTTGTGCCCTTAGAATTCACCCTTCTAACGTTAGAGTGTTTATCGAGCCTTTTATGGCTATTTTTATTAACCTCCTATTTCATAGCCTATACTATTTTAATAGTCATGAGTCTTATGCTGTTGGCATAACCCTTTTTATGTGTCTGGCCTATTATCTATGCATCACTAGTGAAGCTTGAATTTTAAGAGATTATCAACTTTTTAACATTGTTAATGGCATTCATAAAGGGCTGAGTCATTTTTCCTTAATCCTAGCTGAGACCCTACTTGGATTAGATGCAATATATACTGACCCCACTGCTTTATTCACTGGCAGTCCCTTATTACTTCAATTACCTGTAGTTATTTATTTAAGGTAGTGCACCCCTTATGGGTTTTCCAACTAGCTTTTCTTTGTAAGAAATGTGTCCTTTTTAAAGATTTTCACCTGACCCTGTGCCTAATTTTTTACCTAAAGTGGACACCAAACTATTTTAGTGGTTTTTGTATTTACTGTAGATGCATTCCTATTTACAGCCTTCATAGGGATACTTTTTGTATCACCACTCACTATGCTAATCAGTTTGGTGTGAGGCATGAGATTGTACGTATGTGTTTGAACTTTGAGGGAGGCAATTTGACTGACGCCTTCGTTATGGGCTATCATTACATTTGGAGGCATTTGCCTATAAGGACTAATATCCCTTCTGTAAACATCTATGATTTCAAGACTAGTGTGGAATATCGTTAATGGGTAATGGACGTGACTGATCCCAAAGCATTCTTGCCTAGAAGCCCAGGTAAGAGAGGCCATAATGGGAGAGGTATAAATTAATCAGGCTTTGTCATGAGAAAGCTTGTGTGTTTTTTTTTTGTGATATGTAATATAAGTGTTACAATGTTGGCCATTAGGACTTATACTTTTTATTTCCTTCTGGTGTGTTTGTGTGTCTATTTGTTTTATTTTGTTGTTATGCTTTTATGGTTAGTGTTTTTGCATGAATAAATAACATGCCTACTTTTATGTTAACTAAAGTGTTTAACTTAAATTATTTATGCATTCTCACATGATTATAGCTTACAATAATGATAATCACGACATGGCATTTAATACAAAGCATAACTTTCATCTAGTCTTGGATGGTGACATCTTTAATACATCCAGCTCTTGTCATCAATCAGCCCTCGAGGATTTTCTTGATTGGCTATTTTCTCTCAACACTTAATTTTTGCCTAATGAGTCCTTTTTTGGTTTTTGCCTTAGCAGGGCAAGGCCACCTTTTTTCAATTTTTGACCAGTGAGTTATCATTCTTTGACATTTTTTATTTTCTTTTAGCATTAGAAACTTACTAGTTCTTTGAATTCATTCCCATCACTATCTGTGAGGATAACTGCTCTTTTGGAAAGCAACTTCTTTAGAATAAAAGGAGTTTCCCAATTCGGCCTAAATTTTCCTCCATAATCAGCCAAATTGGGTCTTATATGTTTAAATACCATGTTACCCTCCTCTAAATGATGGCCCTTGACTTTTTAACAAAAGATCAAGCTAATCTTTTCTCATATAACTGATTATGGTAATAAGCTATCATTCATTTTTCATATAATAGGTTCAGTTGTGCCATCCTATGTGCTACCTATTTTGTCTCTAGTAATTTGGCTTCTAGTACAACCTTTAGTGACTTTAGTTCAATCTCTACTAGTAGCATTACTTCTAAGCTGTACATAAAGGAAAAAGGAAGTGGCTCTTGTGGAAGTTCTAACAGTGGTTTTGTACCCCAAAGTGCTAATGGTAATTTTTTGGCCTAATCCTTGTATATTTGCACAATTTTAGATAGGATCCTTTTTAAGTTCTTGTTAGTGACCTCGACTGCCCCATTTTCCAATGGATGATAAAGTGATGACTTATGATGCTAGATTCTATACTTTTGAAGCATGTGTCTAGTTTCTGCTTGGAACTAAACCCCATTATTTAAAACTATATGGTAAGGTAACAGACTAGTTTCCTCTCGATGAATCAAGCCATCTCTTGTGCCCTCTGTCTTTTAAAAGACCCAACTTTTACCTATTTTGTGAAATAATTAATGGCGACCACAATGTACCTATGACCATTGGAGGTTGTTGGTATAATGATGTCTATTCCCAAAGCTAAAAAGGACTATAATGAGGATAAATTACACAAATTTGAAATTGGTAGATGACTTAAGTCAGCATATTGCTGCCATTAATGGCATAATTTCACATATTTAGAGCAATCGATGTCCATGATTAACCAGAAGAACCTTTGCTGCATGATTTTTCTTGCTAATGTTAATCCATTCATGTGAGCCTCGCATACCCTTGCATGAGTTTCTTTCATGACTTTATTCGCTTCTCACACGTCCATATAACTTAACTAACTGCCATCGACTTATCATTTATACAGGTTTTCGTCTACACTGATGAACTGGCTACTTATGAATGATCTTTTGATCTTTCTCCATCGTTTCTTTGAGGAACTTGGAATTCTCCAAATAATTCTGGACATCATAATATCATGGTTTACCATTTAACCCATCTAAACTCATAAGTTATTCATTCTTAAAGCATGGCTTGGTTAAGCTTGTGATTAATATTGGCTCATAATTATCCCCTCAGGGTTATCCCATATAGATACAAGGGTTGCCAATTGGTTCTCATCCCATGACACGTATCTAAAGGTGCATGCCCCAAACTAACCACTCAAACTCCCTAGATATTTCATGTATGGCACCAATTTTTCCTTTTTGATGGACCATTCTTGCTCGATTGGTGGATCATTAAGGATGAATCCTCGAACACCTTAATGGTCTTCGCTCCTAGTACTATTAAGGTTTTCACTTTGTATATGTAGGCTTCATGCTATGTTTCATTATCAGTAACTTTGAACCCCAATTTGTTGTGGAAAAAGTGTTTTTCACCATCGAACATAATGAGAATGACTCTCGCTCTGGCTTCTTTGTTATTGGTAGCCCCATAGAAGTACATTTGCTAACCCTGAACTGTTATGGCACTGATGCTTTCATCAGGGAATTTGTACTCAACCCAATCTTCTTTTAGTATGTGATTAGCAAGAAACTCTATAACTACCCTTCCTTGATCATCTTTTTGGTTACATATTTTACTATGAATTCTTACAAGAGTAACAGCCACCGTTCTATTTTTTCTAGTAGGGATGGTGCTTGTTAGAGGTATTTGAGCAAGTTATGTTTAGCCACTACTTGAATCTTGTAGGAATGGAAGTAGTGCCTTAACTTCTTTAAGGCCTATATCACAACCAGACAAATCTTCTCCACATTCACATACTTGGTCTCGCATGGTAAGAACTTCTTACTTAAGTAGTATACGGTGAACTCAACTCTGGTATTATCCTTTTAAGCTAACATGGCTCCTACTAAACCTTGCTCCACTAGAATCGAAGGCATTGATGGTCTAGGCAGCTAAAGATTTAAAGGATGTAGCAAGTACTCCCTGATGATATTAAAGGCATTCTGACAATCATCATTCCACTTGATCGGTTGATCTTTTCTCAAAAGCTTGAAAATCGGCTCACATATGGAGGTGTGCTTAGCAATGAATTAACTAATATATTGAATCCATCCTAAGAACCTTTTGATTTCTCTTTCCTTTTTTGGTTGCGGTATCTCCTAAATGGCTTTTACCTTATTTAGATCCACCTCTATTCCCTTCTGGCTAATGTTACCCTAAACACACACTTTTTTGTATTGAGACCTAGATTGTACTTGTCGATTTGCTGGAAAAACTTCTCTAAAGCCTTAAAATGCCCTTCCCTCGAGTTGACTTAATCATCATATCATCAACATACGCTTCAAATTCTTTATGGATCAAGTCACCAAGAATCTTAATATCCATTTACTGATAGGTAGCTCCTACATTTTTAATTTCAAATAACATGCCTTTACATGCATAAGTTCCTCATTTAGTAATAAGGTTGTCTTCACCCGATCTACTATCATATTCAAGATATGATTATACCCTACATACCCATCAATAAAATTGTACATCATGCACTTCGCTACATTATCAACCAGCAGATCTATATAGAGGAGAAAAAAGTCATCTTTTAGGCATGCTTTGTTCAAATCTCAATAGTGAGCGCACATCTGTACCTTCCCATGTTTTTTAGCAATAGGAACGACATTGGCTAGCTCAGTAGGATACTGAACCTCAACCAAGAACTTCACTTTAATATGCCTTTTTCACTTCTTCCTTTAACTTTGTTACCCATTCTAGCTTGAACCTTTAAAGCTTCTATTTTACCAATTTGATAGCTAGATATATTGGAACAGTATGCCCTACAATGTCTTTGTCAATTCCAAGCATGTCCTCATAGGTCTAGGAAAAAACTTTTTCATATTTGTTTAATATTCTCTTGAATTTTATCCTTTCTTTAGGAGTTATGTCGTATGCAATCAAGATCTCTTTAGGGTTATCCTAGGTTTTGAGAGTAAATGGAGTAGTGTTTATTGAATTAATGTGAAATATGAATGAATCATGATTATGATCATGCATGATGCAATTAGATGAGATATAACACAAATAAGCAAAGTTATTCATCTTATTAACTTGAGTAGAAAAAGGTACATCATCAAAAAATAATTTAGGAATGTAAATTACATCAGCAAAAAAATCATCTTCTCAATTAGAGATGATCGATGCAGCAATAAATGTCTCTCTTTCTTCTGATGGTTTCTTCTTCTCAAGACCCATAACCTCACACTCAATCTTTTCCTTTCCTTTAGTTTTTAAGGCTGGTGACCCTAGTATCGATACCTCCTCAGGGAAACCTAAATCAAAATTAGTGAGCTTGAGCATAACTTTTTCATCCCAGAACCCTAGTATAGGCTTGATGGTTATAGCTGACCAATTAAAAACATCATCAAAGATCTCAAACCTAAGGACAATCTTTCCTTAAATCATTATAGGCTCAGCCTCTTCATGATACTTGCATTCTTCGGATGCTAGAACAAAGCTTTCCAAGATATAGAGAACCTTTCGTGGCTGCAAGCTAGGTTTCTTCTCAAAATCATTCTTACAGTAGCCTAAAATTTTCCTATCCCTCTAACTAATTAGGAAATGATTCTCAACCCTTTTGATGCCTAAATAGAAAATGGTATTCGAGAATTCACTCTTATTTTGTATCTTGGTTAGGTGTTTCTTATAATCAAGTTTTTATTATTAGTCTACTATCTTCCTTCTCACATGGTGCATTGCGATAAATTTTAATAAACTTTTCAAGCATCCAAAGAAAGTGATAAACAAAATAAAAAATTCTACTAAAATTATTACATAAGCAAATCATCCCAAAGAAAAGAATAACACACAAATAAAATAACATACATAAAATAGGGAGTTAGTTAAGTTTTGGGAACGTTGGTTCCCTTATACTTAATTTTACAAAAAAAGATGGAGAGATTTTTATGATTTTAATAAAATGTGGGATTAGTGATTCCAATTTTGAAGAAAATATACTCTCCTTTTTATTGTATGATTTTAGGCTAGAAAATGGGATATTGGTCTATTTTTATTAGAAAATGCAAGTTAATTGAGTAGAAAGCATTTATATAACTTTTTATGATTAACGTGCATAAAAAAAATTCTTTTCTACAAAATTATTACAAATCTCAAAACAAATACAACAAAAATAAACAAATATTGAAATCAAATAAAGGAAGCAAAATAAAGCATAACAAATCAAAATAAAGAAAAATATAAATTAAATGCAAAAAAAAGTAAAGGAATAAAAAAGGAACCGATTAAAGGACGAACTCCAAGGTAGGACCATTCTTCTAAAAAGGCTGTAAGAATATAAAAATAATAACTCATGAAAATAGCAAAAAATATGGTTAGTATATAAGAAAATTAAATCCAACATCAAATGAAATAGCCAATTAAAATAATAATCACAAAACACATGTTGAGATAAAATAAAAGGAAACAAAATGACAACCATGTGGTGCATAATAAAAAAAATAAAGCTAAAATGCATATAGATATATAAAATGACTTATCCTAACAAAATGACATTAAAAAAACATGTCAAAAGGAGGAAAAATGAACCATAAATGCCTCAAGATAGAGGGACATATGCCCAACCAGGATGAGGGATGGGAAGAAGAGAAAACATCGCGATGTCCCATCTGTCGTGCTGACAAATAGGCATTTATGATGCTTTTTTCCCATCTATCACTCAAAAAATAGATACAGAAAGCAAATATTAAACTAAAAATATGGAAAATCTAATTAAACCTTAAACTATGCAATTATAAAACTCTAACGCATGCCAAATCTCTAAAAAAATAATAAAGAAATTCAAATAATGCCGATATCATGTAAAAATACTAAAATAGAAAAAAAATAAGGATTTATATCATGTTTAATAGGAAAGATAACACCTAACATACTATTCTAACACACACTATAGATCCAAATCATATCGTCATCGCAAAACATAAGGTTAGGAATGAGCATATTGAAATAACATAGAAGCATGAATCATAACATCATAAAATAATAAATAGATATAATTGATTGTGTGATTATGGCACCGAGCTTAGAGAGAGAAGAGAAGTAGAACTTAGAATGTTACCCTCAAGATTTGATTCTGTAACTCTGGAAAGCAACGGTCTCCACTTTAATCCTTAATTCTCATGTCTAAATAAAAGAGTGTGTGTGTGTGTGTCTTTATATGAAAGAATGTTTAGAGATACACTTTTGAGAATAGAGAATCAACTTTCTCTTACTCAAAGTATGCTTTTTTCAAGTGTGAAAATCCCCATCTCTCTTTAAAACCCTAATTTTTAACTATTTATGTAGGAAAAAAGAGTTGAAGACCAACTCTAACTCTAATCCTTCAAGATAGGAAGGATTAATTCCCCAAAATTCTAAGTAAATCAAATCTAAACCTTATCCCTATTTTCAAAACTAAAAAATATGGGAAATCTAAAAATAATCCCACATATGAGCATTTGTCATTGGTAGACAGTCGTCCCTTACATGTTTTTCCAAATATTATTAAAATACCCCTAGTCTAACCTAGACTGAAGGATGATAGCTACAGATGGTTGTCCCTCTATGATAGACATCTATCTATCACTGCCAAAGGCCTAAACTCAGGCTTTTGGAATTCTTTTCAAAATGTTTTGAATAAAAAGTTTGGAAAACCATAAAAACACTTAGAAAATATGGAAATCAAGGTCAGAGCCTCAAGACTCGCACTCTCTGCCAAAAATATATTATGTCCTCATCATCAAGTAACCTTGATCTAGGTTAAATTAGGTCACAGTGTCTACAGTTGCCCCTAATTTTAGAGGACTGGTACATTAGTGCCAAAGTGAACCAAAATTTATAGTAAAGTAAAAAGATATGTGCTTGAGGCGGCGAATCTCTAATTATTTTAAAAAATATACCAATTAAAGCAGTGAGTCTCTTGGTCAGGTAGTTATCATCAACTTATCGACGTGTTAACCCTTGGTTGGGTAGTTACCATCAGTTTATCGATGTGTTGACCTTTGGTTGGGTAATTACTGATAAGTGTAAATTTAACTATGTTTTTAATGTGTTTTTAGTATATTTTTATGTTATGCTTATGTTAATTTAGTTATTTTGTGAGTTAATTTCTTTAATTAGTGTTTTAATTGTTTAATTGTGTAATTTTGGTATTTTTAGGGACTTAATTGAAGAAAAAAGAAGAAAATTTGAAGGACTTAGGTGAACTTTGGCTTTGGGAAAAATTTAAGAAAGAAGAATTTTGGAATGTCAAGTCTAGAGCCTAGTCACTCCTTGGAGTGACTTTCCACTTTACGGAGTGGCTTTTGAAGAGTAATAATTGGTAGAGTGAAAAGTCACTCTAACGAGTAAAGAAGGTCAACCAAAGCTAACTCGAGTTTCCACTCCACCGGATCCAGCAACTCCTACCTAAGATTGGATTTTGTCTTTCACTAAATAGGAAGTCTTTTGATTGAATAAGAAGTCTTTTGTAAAAAAGGAAGTTTATTCTACAATGGGAAGTTTTAAGTAAGAAGTTGAAGGTGAATTAAACTCTTCTTTTGAGGCTATAAAAGGAGCACCAAGATACAGATACATAGAGAGAAATAGAGATAGAGAAATTTATTATTTCATTAAGAGAGTTTTATTTTCTTTACGTAATTCTTAGTTTGTTAGTTTATCTTATTTTTGTTTAAGTTTTAATGACACTGAATGAGTAGTCATTTTCTTTTGCTGAGGTAACTTGAACCCTCATATTTCTTTATGTAATGACTTAGTTTGATCTTTAGTTGAATGCAGTTTGATTATTTCTTAATTCCTAAGCAAAAATCCTTATCTTGAGTTATATTTATGTTGGTTGTTATTTGTTAAGAAATGGTTAGTAATCAACTGTAGTATTAGCTTAAGGTATTCATGTTCATAGTTTAGTTCATTTGATTTTATGTATGGTTATTTTCTAAAAAATGTGGTAACTGTGTGTTGAGTCTAGGTGAATTAAGGTTATGAAGGGTAAATTAAGAATGAATTGAAGTGATATTTCTCGAAAAAGGATTTGATAGATATTTAGGAGATCATAAACTGGATTTTTATGCTGAGTATTGAATTATTCTAAGTAAGGAAGTTTGATACTTAGAAAGATATTCTGAAAAGTTATCTGAGTTCATTACCAGTTTTCCACAATCAACTATTTTATTTTGAATTGAGTCATATGCATGAGAACTAGAGGCGAATAGTCCTTTAGTGAAAGTGTTTTGGTTATTGTTTTAACTAATGTTCGTTTAATTTTATTTTTTATTTTGTTTTATTGTTAATTTAGTTTAATTCTTGTCTTTAAAATCAAAAACTTGGAAAATAATCTCAGATTAATTTAACTCACTTATAGATATTTGGTTTAGCAATCCATGTTCCCTTAGGTACGATATTTGGGGTCTTAATCTATATTTTTCTATAATACTGCCGATCTAGTACACTTGCTAGATACCGGTTAAGTTTTTAGCACCGTTGCCGAGGAACAGCAGTGTTATTTGTCTAATATCTTTGATTGAGTTAGTTCGAGAGTTTATTTTTTATTTTGTTTTTGATTTGGTGATTATTTTTTGTAGGAAAAATTTGAGACATTCTTTAAGATGATGCAAGATGATGTCCAAAACTATGAGTTGTTCTTGTCAAAACAACAAATGAAAAGGGAAGAGATAAAGCTATTGTGTGCACAATCACAAACTCTTTATGCCCTACCTTTTGATGATTCTTTGAGTGCACAAATGGAAGAAATAAGGAGAGAGAATCAAGAATTACGGTATTCAAAAGAGGCTTGTAACTCCAAAAATCAAGTTCTTCTTAACTTGCTTATGAGTTGGAGAAACAATTTTGGACTAAAAAAGAAAAATGGAAGGCCATGTAAGAGGCTGTTATCTCTGAAACTCAAGATATTTGTAACTTGCTTATAAGGAAGGAGAGAAATTTTTATGCTGAAAAAGAGGAGTTGGAGGCTACATTGAAAAGTAAATAGGAAAAGTTTAGGATTCAAGAGAAAAAATTAAGGATTCAAGAAGAGAAGTTAAGGATTCAAAAAGAGACAATCAAGAGTCAATAAAATTTACTAAGGGATCAAGAAAAGGGCATTAAAAAGTTGAAATCTAAACTAAAACTCTTGAGTGTTTCAATGCAATTTCAAAGTGATAGTGGCAAGGATAAAGAAAGAAATCATTCATTAACGGTGGATAAGGAAGAAAAGGAACAATTCATATATAAAGAAAAGTCTTGTATTCATTTGGAAGGTGTATTGGAACCTTTTGTGAAGAATTTATCACCAAAGGAGCAAGAAAGGAAAAATTTTCAAGTGGAGACACTGGACTCAGTCCATTTGAAGAATTTATTAGGGCTAGAAAAGTCGGTAGAGTTCGTATTTGAAGAGCCAACTAAGGATTCGTATTTTGTTGAGGATATGGAATTTTTAATTTTGGTGAATTATGACAAGTTTCTTTTGCTGATGGAAGAAAATGAGGAGCAAATTTTGGAGAGACCCACATTTTGATCACAAGCTCAACCTCCAGAGAGTAACATGAGTCAAGCTGGTTTAGTATTAATAAACTTTTATAGTTCAATGCATGTGTTTTGAGTTTTCTTGCATTTATTGTGTTTGTATCTGTCAATTCATGAGAGGTTTAAGAAAAAAGCTACTTCTAATAAATTTGTCCTTAATTGTCATAACTTAAATTAGCATGTGCTTCTAGGATCATTAAAGAGCTCATATTGATTTTGGAATGTCAATCAAAGGGACATACATTTACTTGAACTTACGTTGTGAGTGTTGTATAGTGTTTTAAGTGTTTCATGCATAAATAAAGGGGAATTCATTCTTCATGCTCATAATATAGTTTGAACATGTTTATAAGTAGCAGCAATTATATAGGTAAGTAAATTTTATGCATAATAGGCATTAACAAATTTTTTTTTTCAAAATAATGGCATGTTTCTTGATTAATTGAGAGCAATTAGTAGCTGGCATCATTAGATGCTATTTCCATAATTTGCTGAGAAGTTAGGTTTTCCAGATAATGCCATTGGTGAATTGCCAAATGCCACTACATAAGAAAATTGGGAATTCATCTGATATCCCATTAATCCAAAGGATTACAAGCCAAGTAAAATTAAAGCACGTGCATTAGGTAGCCATGCTCTTAGATTTTTACACTGATTTTTTCTATCGCTTTCTTTAGTTGTCTTGGCAGTAAAAGTCCTATAAATGGTGAAGAATACATGCTGTTAAGATGCATGGTTAAAGGAATCCGGATCAATGGTGCTGTCCTTTTGAGTCAAAAAATTAAGGAGCTACAAAAGATGAATAAGAAGATTAAGAAGACTTCTCTAGGATGGATAGCAACTATTATGGCTAATCATGTCAATCACATGGATATGAAGCAGTCTCTGGGTGAGGTACGATTTATTGACTTTAATATGTTGTCTAGAATGAAAATTTTGGTGAAAGAGCCTCGAAGACATTTGTCAACTCGAGATGAATACCATCATTTAATCATTGTTGGTTGGAACTGAAATGAAAAATCGGAGGATGATGGACTAGAGCCAACCGACACAACACAAGCATCTCCAGTCTCTGCTAAAACATATGCCCAGCAAGAGATCCCTCTAGTCATGATCACTTTTATGAATCAAATAATCGGGAGAATGGACACTATGAGGGATGAAATTGGTGAGCTATAGAATGACTGAGAGAAATTTAATGCTGAATTCCAGAAGCGATTTCCACCACCACCTCTTTCGCCTTCGAAATGATATGAGGTTCAGTTGCTGTGGATAGTAACATTTTATGTGGAGGGTAGAGCTTCTCTAGAGCTCACATTTTGCTTAAATCCAAGAAGTAGAATCTATTTCTTCTTTTTTATTTCATGAAAACACTTATGTCTCTGTCTTTGTTTGTTTTTGTTTTTGTTTATTTTAGTATTCATAGTTTGATATTTTGTCTATAATAGTAATGTTAGGAGTAACGTTGTGTTTTAACTGATTTTGTGTTATTAATAGTTACTAGTCTTAGAGCATATTAATAAATGGTTAATTAGAATTTGTCACTTAGCTTATACAAAGCTTAGTTTGCCCCGGCAATTTTTCTTAGAATTTGAATAAATTGAACTTAAATTTTGATTTTGCTTTAATCAAGACTTTAGTTTAGCAGTAAGATAAGTAAGTTATTCAATGAAATTTTAGGCTAGTTTAAACACTCAATTTGTTTTATAATTATTAGTTTCCACTTATAAAGCACGAAAGATCAGTTTTTAAATATTAGAAAAACCAATGTACTAAAATAGTTGAGCAAGGAATTTTAGGACACTAGAACCTTCCTCATCATCCTTTGAAGCATAAAAGCAACTCAAGCAACTTAAAAAGTGATCTAGACAAATTTTCCTTATTAAACTAAGTAAAAAGATTGTTTTCCTATCTTTTTTGATATATTTAATCTTTGTTAACCAATTGGAGCTAAATGAGGTGTGCTTAAAGCATACCATAATTTTTATTCTTGTTACACTCATCTATTAACCATATAGCCTAAAAACCTTTATCTACCCTCTAGAATTGGCTACTCTAGATTTGGATGGATTAACATTTATTAGGCATTCCAATTTAGTATAATGAGAAATAGTGTATCTTTAAGGGCAAGAATTGTGAAATGAAGTCATATGCTTATGTAATATCCTTATTTTACCCATTTTATTGTAAATTGCTAGTAAAAAATCTAGTGAAAAGGAAAACAAAAAAGAAGAAAAAGAGAAAATAAAAGAAAATAAAAGAGAGGAAAGAAAAAAAAAAGAGAAGAAATCAAGCAAGCATATATGGCAAATTTTTAAGTGTAGGGTATTTACAAGGAAAATAAATTGTGACTTCTTAAAAGTAAGAAATTTAGAAAAATGAGAGGGATTTTAGTCTTATTACTTTTATTTAGGATTGAATAAGCAAGTTTGCCAAAGGAATTGTGCTTAAGAGTTTAAAATTTTAGAAATGAAATTTATCAAGTATAGAGTGACTATTTCTCTTTGATTATCTTTTGACCATTCTTTGATAACCAATCCTTTAACCCCATTACAACCTAATTAAAACCTAAGTGATTCTTTGCTTTGCTTTGAGTTGTTTAGCAGATATGACCTTCGGGTTCCAGTGCTAAAGGAGAGGCTTATGGTATTTCTAGAGTTTCAAGTGCGAAACCACATGTATACTTAGTGTACATCAATTCTATAGTTTGATTATGAAGTGCATTGGTGATTTATTTTTTCAAAGTGCTTAAATTATTTTGGTCTTGTACACACACATGGAAACTGATTCTTATCTCCTTATTTGAGTTTATTCTAGTTGGAATTTTATTGAGTGCTCTTGTTAATTGTTAAACTTAGTTTTGAATGGTATAAATATAATTTAGAGTTTTATTATTTTGAGGAATTGGTTTGTTCAAATTTACTTGAGGGAAAGCAAAGGCTAAGTGTGGGGTTTTTGAAAAGTATAAATTTAACTATGTTTTTAATGTGTTTTTAGTATGTTCTTATGTTATGTTTACGTTAATTTAATTATTTTATGAGTTAATTTCTTTAATTAGTGTTTTAATTGTTTAATTATGTAATTTTGGTGTTTTTAGGGACTTAATTGAAGAAAAAGAAGAAAATTTAAAGGACTTAGGTGAAACTTTGGCTTTGGGAAGAATTTAAGAAAGAAGAATTTTGGAACGTGAAATTGAGAGCCTAGTCACTCCGTGGAGTGACTTTTCACTCTACGGAGTGGCTTTTGAAGAGCAATAATCATTAGAGTGAAAAGTCACTCTATCGAGCAAGGAAGGTCAACCAAAGCTAACTCGACTATTTCAGTTTCCACTCCATCGATTCCAGAAACTCCTACCTATGAATGGATTCTGTCTTTCACTAAATAGAAAGTCTTTTGATGGAATAAAAAGTCTTTTGTAAAAAAGGAAGTTTGTTCTACAATGGGAAGTTTTAAGTAGGAAGTTGAAGGTGAATTAAACTCTTCTTTTAAGGCTATAAAAGGAGCACCAAGATACAGATACACAGAGAGAAATAGTGATAGAGAAATTTATTGTTTCATTAAGAGAGTTTTATTTTCTTTACGTAATTCTTAGTTTATTAATTTATCTTATTTTTGTTTAAGTTTTAATGACAATGAGTGAGTAGTCGTTTTCTTTTGCTGAGGGAACTTAAACCCTCATATTTCTTTATGTAATGACTTAGTTTGATCTTCAGTTGAATATAGTTTGATTATTTCTTAATTCATGAGAAAAAATCCTTATCTTAAGTTATATTTATGTTGATTGTTTATTTGTTGAGAAATGGTTAATAATCAACTGTAATATTGGCTTAAGGTATGCATGTTCATAGTTTAGTTCATTTGAATTAATGCATGGTTATTTACTGAAAAATGTGATAATTGTGTATTGAGTTTAGGTGAATTAAGTTTATGAAGGGTGAATTAAGAATGAATTGAAGTGAGATTTCTTGAAAAAGGATCTGACAGATATTTAAGAGATCATAAACTTCATTTTTATGTTGAGTATTGAATTGTTCTGAGTAAGGAAGTTTGATATTTAGAAAGATATTATGAGAAGTTATCTGAGTTCATTACCAGTTTTCCATAATCAACTGTGTTATTTTGAATTAAGTCATATGCATGAGAAATAGAGGTGGTTAGTCCTTCAGTGAAAGTGTTTTGGTTATTGTTTTAACTAATGTTCGTTTAATTTTAGTTTTTATTTTGCTTTATTTTTAATTTAGTTTAATTCTTGTCTTTAAAATCAAAAACTTGGAAAATAATCTCATATTAATTTAACTCACTTATAGATATTTGGCTTAGTAATTCATGTTCCTTTGGGTACGATATTTGGGATCTTAATCTATATTTTTCTATATTACTAGCCGATCTAGTACACTTGCTAAACACCAGTTAGTTACCATCAATTTGTCGATGTGTTAACCCTTGGTTGACTGTTCTATTAATGCTAGCTTATCGACATGCAGAATTAAGATGAGTTACTTATATCTGATTAGCACTAGCTTGTCGACATATGAAACTAGATAAAACTATTGTATTTGATTAGCATCAATTTATCGACATTAAAAATCAAATAAGATAATGGATCGATCGATGCAGTCTGTAGGTATGTCCAACCTTATAGTTATGGCAATTGACACCATCTATAGATGTGTCAGGCCCTTCAAATCAATATTCTTCATGGAGAATTTTTAGCACATATGCATTTGTGAGGAGTTATTGACAACATATGTTTAGAAGTTTGCTCCATATGTGTAGGTCTACTACAGAGACACTACAGTATAATTTTTCCCTCATCATTAGAAGTTAAACAATCTTCTGAATCGGTAGGTCTATCTTGAAGACACTACAGTATAATTCTTTCCCTCATCAATGAAAGTTAAAACAACCTTTTGGACTAGTAGGTCTATCTTGGAGACATTATACCATAATTCTTTCAGTGTGTTTAAGTTTTATACTGTGATATTGGCTTTAGCCATATGGATCAATTGTTAGTGAAGTGTTTAATTTATCTCAGCCATGTGTATCAATCACTTGCAAAGTTTTCTACTGTGCCTTTAGCCATATGGATCAAACATTGGTGAAGTTTTCATCAGTTCAATATTTCCCTCGTCTAAATGAGGTAGGGGTGACTTCTACCTATCTCCTTTAAATCCTTCTAGAATTATAAAATATATGCACTTCTCTTTGTTGTGCATCTTTTTTTTTTATTTCAACCTATTTGAATAACTCTTTATGGCTTCATAAGTTTTTTAGAACTATAACTAAAGAATAAGAATAGACTATTGTCCATTCCCCATTCACAAATACTTTATCTTTCGGATCCAAATTAGTATGGATATTCCTTCTATTCCATAATGAGACAATATGTCTCCTTTATGTTAAATGAAGTGTGAGATATATACCCCTTAAGAGGTTTTGAATACCTATGAAAAAAATATGTGATGTTAGTGTCTGGTTCGTTAAACTTGGGCTTGTTATTTTTACATTTTCCATTTCAGACAATTATGGTTGATTTATTTGTCATTTATTTTACCAATTTATCCTTTTTTTAATTGCCATGTTATTTCTTTAATCATACATCTTGTTTTCAGTTTTATCATGTATTTCCATTTTAGATTAATCATAAATATGACATAAATGAGAAATAAAGAAATGCATAAATAAATACATGTCATAATTCTTATATACATCAAAATATCCCAAAAAAGTTTTAAAACTCCCTAAATACAAAAAATAAAAATATTGTGAGGTCCCTAGCCCCCTACTGTAGGATGGCACAGTTGGAGGATGTAAGGTTGAAGGCCTAGGAGGTCGAGGTGGTGCCACTGCCTGAGGTGGTGCTAGTGGTTGCTCCTCCTTCTATCAAAATCTAAACTCGAAACTAGGTAGTACAGTGAACAGCGACTATAGTATTTGTGCTATCACCCTAGCCAGGTGCTCTAAACTCTTACCTATCCCTAAGATTGCTCAGGAGTACTGCAATAGATGCCTCATCAAATATCTCCTAGGTTCCTAATGTACCTTCTTAGTAGCCATCAGTCTCTATCACTGCCTGTCTACCTTAGGGAACTTTCTCCTCGATGAAGCCTGTCTAAGCCCTGATCTGGGTGATGGACTCATCAATAACTTATAAGCAAACATCAAATCTTTTCCTAGTTGCTATAATATCTACTTTGATGCCTTATACATCGATTTGATACTGAGTTTACAAAGATTCTACCAAGGCTAGCACGGCCTGCAAGGTCTGGTCCTATCTTTTAATAGCCTCCTCTATGAAAGACAACCTTTCTAACACTACAAGAAAAATCCATTTTCCCGATGGAATTAATTGAATTTCTGTAGGAAAATCAAAATTCCGATGGAATTTAGTGATGGAAAAGTTGTAGGAGAATCGATTGTAGGCACCTTTCCCGATAAAAAATATTTTCGTCGGTAAATTTATCTATAGAAAAAAATCATCCATTGTTAATTCTGTTGGGAGATGCAAACCAAAAAATTATCATCATTTGCGATACTTACTAATGGATTTAGTTTCCTTCATTAATATTACCGATGGAATTTTATTTTTCATCAAAAATTTTATCACTAAAAATAAGTATTTCGTAGGCAAATTTTCGACGGAACGATGTTTCGTAGGTAAATTTACTAACGAAATGATATGTTCCATCAGTAAATTTGCCTTTTATTAAAAAAATTTATGATGGAACTATCCGTCACCATTCCATCAATAAAAATATTATATATTGTTAATAATTCGAGACATATATGTTTTACACCATAGCTACCATATATTTTTCTAATAATGCATATATGAAGAAATGTTTTGACATATATATAAATTCATTGTGCTAACATATATAGATTCTTTATACAATCATAACTCATTATCCTAATGCATTGACTTAGGATATATTTTAAGGCATTTCAATGGAGGTAAATATAAAACCAATAAAGGTAATTTTAAAATACTTATATCAGATGCAATGTTGCTGAGAATCCCACCAACAAAGGCACACCTGTACTGCTTGCAAAGGAAGATATATTGTACTATATAATAATTTCCATGAATGTCACATATAAATTATACTGTCAAACAAACTTATTAATTATACTCTATATCTTACATATAAATTTATCTATATGAGTGTGACATATAAAATACTTAATTAAAACTTTATTCAATAAATCTCTATTGGTTGATATTTAAAATTAAAAGATATTTTATTTTTTTCTTTAAAAAAAGTTAAATATAATTGTAACCTCATACTATGATTTGATATTAATTATATCATTGTATTAGAATGATAATTTTCAATAAAAAAATCAATAACTAAAATCCAACAATAAACCTACTTTCTATTATAAATTACAATAAATGCTAAATGCTCAATAATAATTATCAAATGTAATGATCGACATATCATTTTTTATCTATTTAATTTCATTCTCTATCTATTTAATTTTACAACTCAAATAAATACTTGGTTCATACCTATTTAATTTCAGTTAACTGATTGGCTCATATCTACTTAAAGCCCAAGCACATTGTTTCAATTATAAATGGCTAACAGCTGCAGTTTTTTAGTTTAATCATTAATCTAAAATAAATTAATGTGACCCACCATATAGATCATCGTACTAAATAATTTAATAACTAAGATCTAAAAATGATGAAGCTATAGCAAGGGTGTGGATAAACCTTAAGATGACCAGCATAATCTCTCAAATCTTTGGCTTTTTTTAGGACATTTATAGCAGTGCGCTACCTGAAAAATATATAAAGATATAAATTGACAAGCTTAAAAAATAAATTAACAAATATATAAAGATATAAATTGACAAAAGCTTAACAAGCTGTCCATGACCAATGAACATATATAAATATAAAATATTATTGAAGTTTTTTAAGTCAACATTATTAATTTATAAAGTATAAAAAATAAAAAGAAAGAAAAATATCTCTACTATATATAATTTTGAATCTCACTCATAGACGACTGCTAATAGCAAAACATAGGAGGTGTAGTATGCAAAAATGTTACATTTATAAGCATAGGAGGTGTCGTATTATTATAAAAGAAGGATAAATTAGCCATGCCAATATATTGGCCATGCCTATATACATTCACATCAATATCACTGTCAATATTTCTTCAAGATTAAATGCAATACTCAATAACAAAAATAGTATAAAAATTCCTAGTTTTGGCAGTGATTGATTATTCCATTCAACCAACCTATTCAAGCTTTGGGCTTATTATTAATGCATGTTTATTTCACTATACAGCTAGCAGATCTTAGATTATCAAATAAAGAACTCCCTTAATGCATAATTAAAGTTCTAAACCACTGTGAATATGTGTATAAAGATTGAAATGATGCCACTATGAATATATGCGCATAAATCTCTCATAGGGAAATGGTTCACATAAAAGAAAATATAAAGTGTTTTAATTCATATCTAGAGTAGCAAATATATACATATATTTTGTTAGGAATCCAATACTTGTATTTTCTTAGATTTTTCTTATTGTCTAGACATGAATCCATATTTTCTTAGCAACCAAATAAAGCAAAAGATTCATATCAGCTTATGAAAACACGGAAAGCAAATTTCATATAAGAAAATGTAGCGAGATAATGAACTTTCAGGTCCAAAACAAAAATAATTAAGAAATGAGAAAAAAATTTAGACCATATAAAATAGAAAATATAAGCTCTATTCTTATTAATAAATGAATATTAATTTTGGTAGTCACATACCTATTAGCGTAAAATTCCTACATTTTCCTCATTTTAGTCCACTACTGAGCTCACTGGAGCCTCACCAAATCAATTGTTGAAGTTTCACTGATATGAAACCAAGGACATCAGAAGGTAACTGACATCGAGAGGAGTCCCACAATATTATTTAATTGCTCAAATGCACCATCGTTTGATCGAGTTCTGCTTAAGAACTATCGATTTCTCCCTCTTTGATCTACTCATTGCCGATGAGTAGGGGTGGATGAAGGATGTCGATAGACTCACCTAACTACTAGGGGCTCACCAGTACATATGGTGTCACCGGTCGCCATCGTATTTCGTCAAAAAGTGAAGGTGAAAGCTATAGTAAGGGGAGAGGAAACGAGGAGAAAAAGGGATTAATACCATTGATGGCGGGAGGTGGAGGGATAACGTACTTGTGGCCCGTGATCGGAGAAGCGATAGAGCAAAAACTACTGATGATGGTGTCGCTGATCGGTGATAACCTCTCTTGCATTCTTTCCCTCTCCTTCCCGATTTTCCTTCTTTTTTTTCCTTTCTCTTTTTCCTTTTTTTTTCTTAATCTTTTAAAATTTATGGTCATGAGGATTTGTCTAGAAAGTTCTAGGAACCTGCTCTTACTACAACAACAACAACAACAACTATTACTACTACTACTGCTGCTGCTACTGCTACTACTACTATTATTATCATCATCATCATCATCATCATTTCCTTTCACACATATACATATATATTTAATCAATTAACTATCCACTACCATATTTTACCTTGTAATAATCAAGGATGAGATTGCAAAAAGCTAATAACATATTTTACCATATTAGCTTTATCGAACCACTTCCATTATTACAGCCTATGGATACTCTATCCAATAATTACCTATCTCTATTTTATTAATTAATCTATCAATAATATAATAATTTAAACTAACTTTGTTTTGAGTTTTGATGCTAATTAAATAATATGTTTAAGGATATTCATAAGGGATATTCACTCAAACTATGTGCTACTTTGATACTAAAGGCATAAAATCTTAATTGAGTTTGATTTGCAATCTCATCCTTTTAATTAAAGGAAAAAAAAGCTCTAGATTAAGTGATGATGTATTTTATTTTATTTTATTTTATTTTATTTTATTTTATTTTATTTTATTTTATTTTATTTTATTTTATTTTATTTTATTTTTCATAACAGATAATGTATTGCTTTTATTACCATTAAAAACAACTAACGTCGGTATGAAAGTCTTATTTCCAAGTACGTTGTTCTTATGAACCCATAGATTTCATCAAGTTTTGTATTTTTTTTAATATATGTTAATTTGAGAAAATTTAAATAGAAAAAAGATAGCAAATATTAAATAATTTGTTTGTTAAATTCACCAAATTGTAGTTGGATATTTCTATTGTGCTTCTTGATTATTCCAGGCCATTACAGGAAGTGTTTGAGAGGAGAGCGGTGCAGAGAGATAGAAGAGAGTTAGGGCTTAAATGAAATATAAAATATGAATTTTAATAAATTTTATGAACGAAAGATAATAAAAATGGGTAACCTATTTATTTCAATTTCCCTAAGGAATGAAATTTTCGTGGGTAATTTAATAAATTCACAGGAAAATTACTAATAGAATAATATTTTCGTAGGTAATTTACCAATGAAATCTCTTTTTCGTAGGTAAATTTCTTACAAAATCATATTTTCGTAGGTAATTACCAATGAAATCCTTTTTCCATAGGTAAATTACCTATGGAACTGTGTTTCCATAGGGAATTTACCAATGAAAAACATTTTCGTCGATAAATTCCCTATAGAAACACAATTCCATAGGGAATTTACCTACTTAAAATGTATTATGTTAGTAATTTACCAACAAAATCAAAATTCTATCAGTAAAATTTGTGTCTAATTTCAACCATAATTTGCACCAATTTAACGATGGATTTTTCAGTATCGTCGCTAATTTCCATCGAAAAAGTCTGGGGGGAAATTTCCTTCCATTATTTATGATGGATTTGTTATTCCATCATGATACACATTTTTTCCCTACAATTTTGCCTACGAAATGATTTTTCATCAATAATTACCTATGAAAAATTTTCCATCGGTAATTTTTCGTCGAGAATTAGTATTTTTCTTATAGTGTAAAATGCCATTGGTTGAGAGAGTGGGTGCTAACTAAATTGGTGATGGAGTAGTGGAAGTGGATGCCATCGGGTGATCGTATGTCAGAGCAGCAGTGGAAGTAGAGGCACTCTGATGGTCGTATATTGAATATTTCCTTGATATTTTAGATGGTGATAGTCGTGGCTTGATGGGAGATCGTGGATGCATTAAAAGAGGAGGTGACATGCCGAGAAGCTCAGCCAAATCTACCTACATGTCAAGCTCAAAATTTAAATCTATGCATGCCCTCTGAGGCTCCTGTGGCTTCTTCTACTACTGATCGGGATGCATTGATGATGTTGGAGTTGCCTAATTTGCTTAAGGCGATTGAACTTGATCCTTCTCCTCTACCGGTAACTCTAGCATATTGGGATCCAACTTGTAACTCTAGCTAATCTCGGGGATGATCAATAATCTATATTATCCCTCTCCTTCTATACTGGCTCAACAATCCTTATACCAAAAGTAATCTGCAGATCCATAAAAAAGTCCTTCTATAATGGCTAATCAAAAGTCCTCTCATTTATTTCCAAGTCTAATAACAGATAGGTTACCACTCCCCCAATGCACATATACAATGTCATCTTAGTAGCTACTCTGAGTAGGGTGGTGATAATCTCATGTGTGATATCAACTCTACTACCTATATGTATAGCCCATAAGAAGACTATAGTGACCATATTGACTAATCGAGGACTATTGGTATGATAGAGATCAAAGGTGGACGGGACCCTTTGGATGTACCTGAGTGCTTAAGTACCCAACATTGTACTTTTGGCCATGTCAGGCTATTACATAGCCTTAAAAAGCATGATGGTTGCCCAATTCTCTCTAACCATCCCCTTTTCTAGGGTTAAGACATCTACTTCTATTGGAAGCCTTATAGCCTCTATGAAGTAACGATGTGTAATGTTATAGTGGACATTGCTTACTTTAAACTAGACTACTCTCTTTTCTATATCAAACCTTTAGAAGCCTCCATATTAAAGGGTGGCTAAGAACTCTAGAGTGAATGCAAGGTAAGTTTGGAAGGACGGAGCGAAGAATTGAGTCCATCTTGCAGTAGCTAGCAATCCATCAACCTTATCAATCATTCCTATGGTCTACAGAAACTATTGTGATATGAACCCATTGGAGCAAAACTACACTCAAGATAAGGCTCAATATATCTCGGCCTGTCATGGGGTCATCCATCCTGAAGTAGGTTGAACTTGTGTAACTCTTGCTTTTCTGTGTGGCATCCTATAAAAGTTAAATGTTAGTCTTTTGAAGTTAACTTGCTCTACAAGTAATGGCAAAAATTAAATTCTTAAAGATTTTAACAAAATTTTGGCAGTATGCTGCTTAAACTGGCACTGGCCAACCTCCACTAAAATACGTGTTAAATACCACATAACAATTTACAATAGCCTAAGCCTATTAATGGGAAGTCTAGTAATCATGCACGACAATCAAGTTAAATCAGAATCTATAAAATTTTAATAAAATTTCGATAGCATTTCGGCTAGAAATTTACCTGGCCCCTGCATTAAAAAAACATTTAAAGGCAACAACATAGGCCATCGATGGACAACAGGCATTTATCTTTCAAGTTTATCTAATTATTTAAAGGTAAAAATTTTAGAGTTATTGCATCTATTTATCTTATAATTGATATTTTTATAGGCCAAATGCACATAAGAGAGATATCCTAGATGGTAATGTTAGAATCTATCAAATTAAATCAAATAATCAGATTAAATAATTAAACTAAAAAATACCAATTCGGGTTAGTGACAAGAAACAAGTGTCGTAACAATATTTTCCCCATTGTTTATTTATTCATGCTACTTATCTTACGTTATTTCCCTCTCTATGTATTTTAAAGGAAAAATTAAGAAAATATACAATTGTAAAAAAATAATAGACAACTAAATATTCAAATTAATACTACTAACATTCAAACAATTAAAAGACATAAATCATTAAAAAAATTAGAAATGTGTTATGGAAACTTACTTGAAGTAAAGAAATCGAGTAAACAAAACATAATGAAAGAGAAAATAAATGGTACCCCGAGATGCGCATCGACTCAAGGAGCATTTAGATGCAAACGATTCAAAAAATGAGTGAGAAATGAGGGAGAAAGGATAAACCTTAGAAATTGTTAATAATGGCAAGTACGAAGAGGGAGAGAGGAAGAAGAAGAAGAAGAAGAAGAAGAAGAAGAAGAAGAAAAAGAAAAAGGCCAATTTTTCAAATTTATGAGCGATAAATGGGAAGGGTTTCTGTCACTAGTGAAAGACAGTCACCATTTACGTCCAAATTGTTAGCACTTTTTCCTTTTTTTTATTTTTTTGCCCTTATTTATTTATTTTTACATCTTATCTCTACATTATCTACACTTATTTATTTATTATTATTATTATTGTTATTGTTGTTGTTGTTGTTGTCTTCTTTCCTCTTTTCTCTTTCTTCTTCTTCTTCTTCTTCTTCTTCTTCTTCTTCTTCTTCTTCTTTTTTACCCTTATTTATTTATTTTTAATCCTATCTTTATATTATCTACACTTATATATTCTTATCTATCATTATTATTGTCTTTTTTTCTTTTTCTTTCCTCTTTTCCCTTTTTTTATTCTTTTTTTAATATAAAATACTCCCTAAATTTAAGCACATCCTAAATTTTTTAATTCCCATAATTTAATTTCTCTAATAAGCCTTGCAATGTCAGCGTGTCCCCTAGATTCCCTATAAAATGAAAATAAGAAGATGCAAAAATGTACGTTCAATGCATAGGACATGCAAAGAGGCTCTTTTGGGTGGTCTAAGGATGACAAATGGCTAGGCCGTGGATCAGTCTTGAGGGACAGCCATCTTTCATGCCTTTTCTATAAATAGCTTGATTTTTTCCTTGATCTTTATGCCCTGTGACCTCCCTTCTTCCAAAAAAGCTCCCCTCCAGGTATCTTTCTTCTCTCTTTTTTTCTTTTTTCTTTTCGAATTCCAGTTTAATATTATTTATTTTTCTTGCATTTCTTCTTCTTTATTTCTTATTATTGTATTTTATTTTCATCACTTTCAACTTCTAGACCACTCAAACATTTTAATCATGTCGACTCCA
The DNA here is from genome assembly GCA_037975025.1 of Excoecaria agallocha. Lineage (NCBI taxonomy): Eukaryota > Viridiplantae > Streptophyta > Magnoliopsida > Malpighiales > Euphorbiaceae > Excoecaria > Excoecaria agallocha. The sequence goes on along the minus strand of CM075810.1, from coordinate 19,792,938 downwards.
GCTATGACCAGACTGAATAGGTTATTGGATGACTTGGAAACCTAGGAAGATCCCATTTTAACCCCATATCATAACCCAAAAGTCTTGAGGAGAGTGAAACTAGATAGAGCTATGATATTTTCTGCTGCCCGATGCTAAAACCTTAGATTTTATATTTTAGGTTTACACACTAAGAATTATGCCTCCTGCCCTAAGAGTTCACTGAGATTATTGGTATGAGATTTGCACCTGGCATATAACCTTGCTTGCCTTCCATTATTCCTGATTATCCTAGAGAGGTGGCCCAATCTTTGGGTGCTCTTCCTTTAGAGGTTAAAGGCCTAGTACCTCGAGGGGGTACCTTTTTATTGGAGTGGTTGGTTGATGTCTTGGGTGATTTTGATGATGTGCCTATATTTCAGATAGGTGTTGTCTTGTTGGATTGCTTTTCCTAATGCCTATTAGTGTACATAGACAACTTAACTAGAGACTATGGACTTTTTAGCATCATGGATGGTGTGCGTAGGGTCATACCCTATTTCTTTTGATTCTAGCAATGATGATCATTGGCCTTGATGCTATCCATGCTGTCACTGTTGCCTGCTTTACTGGTAGCCCCTTATTGCTTCAAGTACATCATATTTTAAAGGCAGTGCACCCTTTATGGGTTTTCACATGAGATTTTCTTATTGAAAAACTTGTCCTTTCGAATTTTTACGTATTTATTTGCTTTATTTTTGTTTGAGATGAACCCAACTCACCCCAACAAATTTTTTTATTTTTTTTAAATGTGGCTACATGAGAAGTTAAAGCTGCTATCAGAGTCTCCTCCTCAAGCTAGAGCTATGAGCACTAATCTACTGAGTCCTTAAGCATAGAAAGTACAATTTTCATTCACCTTATGAGAGAATTGTTTGGCTAGCTCACTTAGCAAATGGTGATATTAATTTCAGGTGCCCTTGGTTGTCCATATTTTATGTGGTTTGAGATGGACCTTTTGAATGCATCTCTCTGTGTGGGTTACATTAGGCCACTTTCCACATAGCTGCTCACTGTACTCGCCAATATAGGGATCGTCAGGACATCGTTAGGTGCCCTTTGGCTTTCTAAGGTGGTCCACTCTATGCTGCTTTCTTAACAGGTTATTATCGAAGGATCTAAGCCTGACTCCTCGTAAGGACTATCATTCTCGATATCGATGCTAGAAACTTCACCAACTCTACCATTCATAAGCAATGGGTTTTGAGTTCAGGAGTTGATAATAGGATGCCTCAGTTTAGGCACTTGGAAAGAGAAAGCAATATGATATAGATAGAATATATAAGATACTATCATACGCTATGCTTTTGTCTATTATTAGAACTTTTAAAATTTGAAAATATTAAAGGGAAATGACTACTTTTGAATACATTAATAATGCTTTTGGATACAAATGTGGTTTTTATGTCTAACTTAAATACACATGATCATCATTCAATACTTTTATAATGATACATATTATTCAATATCAAAATGAAATCTTAAAATCACCAGAACTCTTGTCATCAATCAAGCCTTTCAAGTTTTCTTGATTGATTATTTTCTCTCAGCCTCTAATTTTTGCTCAGGATGCCTTCTTTTAGCAAGACCGTCATTTTTTTAATCTTTAACCCACAAGGATTTTGTTCTATTCTTTATCTCTTTTAAATCCTAGCCATGTAACCTTCTAAATCTATTGCTATCGACTGGTTCTCTAAAATCATTGCCATCACTATCAGTCAGAATAACAACTTCTTTGGACAATAACTTTTTCAGAATGAAAGGTCCTTTCCAAGTAAGTCTAAACTTACCTCAAATGTCTAAAATCCCAAGTCTCACCTACTTAAACACTAAGTCTCCCTCCTTTAAAGGGTTCTTCCTAACCTTTTTCAAGAATGAACAAACTAACCTTTTCTAATAAATTTGATTGTGATAGTAAGCTCGCATCCTATCCCTATCTAATAGGTTAAGCAAGCTACAATAATCTCTATCTAGCCCATTTTATTTTTGACAACTTAGCTTATAAAACAACAAAGATTGATTCTTAATCTCTATAGGTAGTACAACTTATGTCTCATAAACCAAAGAAAATGGAGCGACCCCCACTAAAGTCCTAGCTATAGTTTTATAATCCTATAATGCAAAAGGTAGCTCATCAGCCTAATCTTTATCGGTTTGAACCATCTTAGCTATGATCCTTTTGACATTCTTATTAGTTGCCACAACCACCTCATTTGCCTGAGGTCAATAGGGGGAGGACTTATGATGTTAAACTCCATATTTCCTAAGCATCTGCTTAGTTTCTACAGAAAATTGCAACCCATTGTCAGATAATATATGGTACGATAAGCCATACCTACATATCAGATTCTTTTTAATGAACTTAGCCATATCCCTAGCATCCACCTTCTTGAAGGATTTTGCTTCTACCCACTTTGTAAAGTAGTCAATGGAAACTATAATGAATCTATATCCATTCAAATATGGCAAATAGATCATACCTATGATATCTATGCCCCACACAGTAAATAACCAAGGTAATGTAAGTTTACATAACTCAAAGATTGGTAAGCATCTTAAACATGCATACTATTGACACAACTAAAACTTATTGACATACTTATAACACAATCATGATTTTCTTTGCAAAGGCTAATACGTTCATATGAGCTCCACATACTCCTATATGTACCTCTTCTATGACCTTTTTAGCCTCTTTCTCATTCAAAGACCTCAGTTGAATACCATTAAAGTGTCTTTTATAGAGCACTTTGCCTATTGTTATAAATTGAGTTGATAGCTTATGAATCATTCCTTGGTCCTTTTCAATGGCCTGCTCTGGAAATACTAACTTTTTGAAATAATTTTGGATGTCATAATACCAGGGCTTCCCATCATCCACTCAATGTCTATTACTTGCTTAGTTTGAAAGTATAGCTTGTCAGAACTTGAGACTAACACTAGCATCATAGATATTCCCTTCAGATTGTCCTATATTGATACCAAAGTGGCTAAGGCATCTGGTAGCTGTCTTTGCTCTTTGGACAAGTACCCAAACATGCATGCCTTAAATTGACTACTTAAAGCCTTTAGACACTTGATGTAGGGTAGTAACTGCTCTTTCTTTATTAACCACTTGCCGCTCTTTCTTTACTAATTGCTTACCTCTCACTTGATAAACCACCAAAGATGAATCTCTAAATACTTTCACGGACTTTACCCCTATAGCTAGTAAGGCTTCTAATCCAAAGGTGCAAGCTTCATACTCTGCCTCATTATTTGTAGCTTTGTACCTTAGTTTCTTGGCTAAAGGAAGCTTTTCTACCTCTAGGGTTACCAAAATCACTCCTATTCTGGCTTCTTTATTTTTCATAACCTTTTCAAAGTACATTTGCCAACCCTGAACTATTATAGCTATGATATCCTCATAAAAAAACTTGTAATTTATCTCTTTTCCCTCTAGTGGCTGATCAGTTAGAAATTTTATTACAGCTCTTCCTTCAATTATTTTCCTAATGATATATTCAATGTCAAACTCCTACAGAAGGATTAACCACCTGCCCATCTTTCCTAAGAGCGAAGGTGCTTCTTGTAAGGATCTAAGAGGGTTTTGTTTAGCCATGGCTTGCACTCTATAGGAATGAAAGTAATGTCTTAGCTTCTTTAAAGCCCAAATGACTGCTAGATAAATCTTCTCAACTTTTATATACTTAACCTCATACAAAAGAAACTTCTTGCTGAGGTAGCAAATTGTGTACTCAATCCCAAAGTCATCTTCTTGAGCCATTATAGCCTCCAATGAACTATCCTTTATAGTCGAGTACAAGATCAAAGGCTTTCCTACCTGTGGTGGTCTCATCATTGGTGGATGTAAAAGTTATTTCCTGATAGTGTTGAATGCCTTCTAACAATCCTCATTCAAACCATTGGCTTATTCTTTCTAAGCAACTTAAAAATTGGTTTATATTGAAGTCAATTTGGCTATGAACCTGCTTATATACTGGATCCTACCTAGAAATCCTCTAACTTCCCTCTCTTTTTAAGGTACAGGCATCACCCTAATGGCTTTCACCTTGTCAAGATCTATCTCTATTCCTTTTTGGCTCACTACATATCCCAAAAGCTTACTTGAAGTAGCTCCAAATATATATTTCTTAGGGTTAAGGTGAAGACGATACTTGTCAATCCTTTAAAAGAACCTTTCCAAAGCCTCAAAATGGCCTTCTCGAGTAATTAACTTGATCATCATATCGTCCACATACATTTCCACCTCCTTGTGGATCAAGTCATCTAAGATCCTAGTTGCCATTCTCTAATAGGTGGCACCTATATTCTTAAGTCCAAAAGGCATAACTCAATAGGCATAGGTACCTCACTCAGTGATAAAAGCTATTTTGATCCTGTTCGTAATCTTATTCAAAATTTGATTATACCCATCATATCCATCTATAAAGCTATACATAGCATAAGTAGCTGCACTATCTACCAAGACATTTATGTGAGATAAGGGAAGGTCATTCTTAGGGCAAGCTTTGTTCAAATCCCTATAGTCCACACAGACTCTAACCCTTCCATCCTTATTTGCCATAAGAACTACATTTGGTAACCATATTAGGTGTTAGACCTCAACTAGGAACTTGGCCTCTATCTATTTCCTGACTTCATCCTTAACCTTTACAGCCCACTCCAGCCTAAGTCTCTTAAGTTTTTACTTGGCTGGTTTGTATCTTGAGTAGGTTGGGATGGCATGTTTAGATATCTCTCGATCTATTCCTGACATATCCTTATAGGTCTAGGCAAAGACTCTTTCATATTTTTTCAAAATGTTCTCTCTCTTCAAGAATTATATTTGATGCTAATAGGATTTATTTGGGGTTTTCTTTTATTATGAGATTAAATGAACATATGTTTGTTGAGTTAATTTCAAATATGAATGTTTTATAATCATGATTATGCATATTGAAATAAAAAAAAAACTCACACAAGCAAAATTGTTCATCTTATTAATATAATCAAAAGAGAAATCACTTTTCTTATCAAAAAGTTCTGGAATATAAACAATGTCAATAAAAGTATCATCTTCTTCAATTTTGGTAGCAGCAGATGCCTCTCCAAATTTTCAATTCGGGTTGGGCGAACCGTCAGCTTTGACCTTCTGTTTGCCCTTCCTCTGACAGCAAGCAATTTTTCGATCATGATCGCTTTAGGAACTTCCATATCCTATGTCGAGTGATGCAAAAGAACGTTTTCATCTCAAAAACCCTCAACCTGTTTGATAATCCCTTGCTTCCAATTGAAGACATCATTAATTAGCTCAAAATCGAGTACTATCTTATCTCTCACCAGCTAATGCTCATTCTCTTCACAATAAAGGCATACCCCCTAAAGCTGGGATAAAGCTCTTAGAAATGTGAGGGGTCTCTTATACTGCTTCCCTTTCTTTACCCTTTAGACTGGGATAAGTGTAACCTAACTTCTTCCTATCCTTCTATCCCCTAGCGGTGATAGCAATTTGAGGTCCCTATGAATTCTTTTCCAAACTAGCTCCAAGAAAGAAGTGCATCTTCTTTAGCATGTTGATTATTTACGGGATATCAACAAAAACACATTTACTTTCTTTATCACTGATCATAGACCAATGGAACCCACTAAAAGGTTGTTTGGCTCTTTCCAGCATAGATACCTAATTCTTTCTTGCAGCTTTGATGGTGACCACTTAACCATCATAAGGTATCTTGATCATTTGATGCAGCATATAGGGCACTCCCCCTAACTTATGGAACCATGATCTTCCAAATAGTATAGAAAAGTTGGCAGGAATAGGTAACACCACAAAATTAATTTTGATCTCAATTGACCATATCTTCACTACATCTCTGAAGGTCCTAACAGCTTTCCTCTTCAAATTATCATAAGCAAAAATGGTCAAGTCCGACTTATTCAACATGCTTTCATTCAATCCAAAAGCATAAATTGCAACCAAAGGATACACATTTATTGAGGACCCATCATTTACCATCACACATGCTGCATACTTACCATTCATCTGAGCTTTAATGTAGAGAGGATGATTGTGTTTTCTTTCTTTAATAGGCATATCAGTATCAGAACACACAATATTCTCTCCTGTTCCTCCTTTGACTAGATTTAATAGTTTTAATGGTAAAATAATAGTAGCAATAGTAGACTTACTCAAGGCCTCCATTAATTTCTACCTTTATGACAGAGATTGTCGTAATAAATCCCAAATGAAAATCTAGGCATGTGCCTTCTTTACCTATTTTATTATCTTATTCTTCTTAATCTCTTTCTCTATTGGCACTGCAGCAGGAGCTGGTTGCTTCTTAATTTTAGGTCCTACCCTTCCACTTTTATTGATTGCCTTCACTTTTTTCTCCCTCACTTTTACTGGCTAAACGCCAAATATCAATAGGCTCTATTACCTCCTTATCCTCACTCTTAATGGAAAATCCCAATAATCAATCATTAAAATTGGTAGATTTTCTTCACTCAGCTTTTTTACTTTAGGGGTGGAACGAGTAATGGCCATGTACTCATTCCTATATAGGTCTCTTATCACATACCACTTAGGTAAATTAGATCCGATCATGAACATTAGAGTTGGCACAACATTGTGTTCTCCCTCTTTTTTCTTTTCTCTTTTCAGGATCTAAAATTTATTTGTTATCTATTAGATCATGAATATTATTCCTTAAAGTGCAGTAATAATCAGTGAGATGCCTTGTATGTTGATGGTAAGTATAGTATTGATCTTCCATATGGTAAGGCATCCATTGACTCTTAGCATGTCTCGATGGCAATGGCTGTAGCTTTCTTTCCTTGCACAGCCAATATAAAACCCAAGACAATGACTTATCAAGGTTAGAGTAGTTCCTCTAATTAACCTCTATAGCAGACACTTCAGCTATCTTCCCACTTTTTTTTGCTCTACTACTACTTTTAACTATCTTGTTATTGCCAAAGTTCCTCTTTGCACCTTTATTATTAGCTTTTTTGGCCAAATACTAACCCTCAACTTATATGGCTCTATCTTGCAAAGACTCCCAATCCTTCAATCCCTTTATTTTTAGGCCATCCCTCAAGTAGGGACTTGCATTTTGAATAAAAAGTCTAATATGATCAGCTAGCTTTCTCTTCATCTGCATTACCTGGTTTCTCCACCTTATTAAACACTCATGAAAGGACTCGTCATGCTTTTGTTGGATCAGTTCGAGATCTTTAGAGTGACCTTTATCCTTGTACTACAGTCATACTACTTAAAAAAACTCTTCAGTTAGCAAATCCTAATCCTCTTTAGTGCGCCTATCGAACCCATAATGCCAATCTATCACCAAGCTTGTTAAGCTTAGATAGAAATATTTCACCTTTTATTTCCCGGTCAAGGGGGTCCCCTTTATGATCAGGTTGTAATGCTTAATATGCACAGAAGGATCAAAAGTTCCATTAAATCTCGATTAGGTTTGGCATCTTGAACCTTTGAGGCAGTGGTTCATCTCCATTTAAATCCTTATCTTTAAGGTCCATTCCTCTTCTAGCAGACAACTACCTGGACATTGCTTTAACCTTCTCCTCTATTTTCTTGAAGGCCACATCCTTAACACTAGGACCTTTATTATTCATATTCATCACGGAAAGGTTAAAGTCTTCATCCTCCTCTTTGATATAATCATTCTCTAGCTCATATCTCATTTCCCTCCTTGATGGATTTTAAGGTGTAGTAGCATCAGTCATCGTAGCATCCCTAACATACATTGGCTTCGTTGTCCAACGAGCAAGTGTTGCAGGCTGATTTCTAGTGTTTGGTGCTAAAGAAGGCACCAATCTACCAATCATAGCCATCATCCTTTCTTTGAACTATTGGAACCTCCTATCTAGCCATTGATCTAATTCATATCATGTCATTGAAGGTCTTGAAATAGAACCAGCTAGCCTTTCCTTTAAGGATATAAGCCTTACTGCCTCATCCATAACTTTCCTAGTCTCATTTAGTTGTTTATCATCTATTTTTTATTCTATTTCTTAACTGCTTCTTAAACATTGGCTTAAACTTAACTCTAAACTGACCTTTAATTCTAACCTTAGACTTGAATTAGTCCTTAACACTAGCAACTATGACACAAATCTCCAGATAAGGTAACCGCCTATCCTTCTGGACCACCCAAATAAAGCTATAATGGCTATAAAAATCAATCATTAGGAATGACACATGATGAGTGATGCATAAGCATGGCATACATATGATGTATGATGTAATGACTGTTTTCGTTAAACATCAATCACAATCATATACAAGCATAGACAAAGCCTTCCAACCTCATTACTCTAACATTAAAGGTTATGTTATCTCTTTCTTAGGTAGGCTTAGTACATAGGTCAACGAAAGACCCAATGGATGCATATGGTGCACAGTAAAAAATCAACAGCATAACCTCTCTTAAGTGAAAGCATATGTATATGGGTTTTGGCTATTATGTATTTTGACTAACTCATACAAATCAGGTTGGGTCCACTAGGGTATGGCAACCTTTACTGGTACCCTTCTAATTTGTTTAAGTTTGTTCTATACATAAAAGTCCACAAAGCAGACAAAAGTTATTATGGTTATACAACTTAGGGGGAATAGCTATTATCATTACATACGCCTTAGTTAGGGTGATGAAACTTTAGGGCTACCTAAGCATGGTCCCTACCAATAGATCTAGCTTATCACAAGTATAACGATCAATGGGTCACCATTTTATATATCATTTGGTATGAGACTAGGGCGAATTCCTTGACACCTCCCTAAATTGAGTGAACATAGGGCATTTTAAGGCTAAAATAAGGACACCTAACTAAATTCTAAGGTTCTAGCATGTATGCATAAGATGCAATTTTGAAGAAAGATAGGATTAATAAGAAAAACTTAGTTCTAAGGAACTTAACCAAGATGCTTTTAGGAGCAAGATCTCTTGATTCCCTAGTGGAGTCACCACTATGACACATGTCAGAGACTGCTTGATGTCTGGGTTGATTCTCGAAGGCTCATTTTTAGGATCCAAAATTGAATCAAGGCTCACTATATCTCATAAATTGGCCACTTCACAATAAAGAGGGGTTTAAACCCAATCTATTGTTAATGGTCAACCTACAAAGGCATCTAAAGTGGGCTCAAAGAGGTAAGTATCATGGAGTTGCCACCCAATAGGATATTGGAAATGATTTTCAACCCTTGATGCCTAAATAGAGAACGATGTTTAGGACATTACTCCTATTTTGCATCTTGGTTAGGTGTTTCTTATAATCAGTTTTTATTATTAGTCCATTATCTTCCTTCTTACATGATGAATTACAATAAATTTAAATAAACATTCAAACATCTAAAGAAAATGATAAATAAAGAATTATACTTAAATTATTACATAAGCAAATCATCCCAAAGAAAAGAATAACACACAAATGAAATAACATACATAAAATGGGAAATTAGTTAAGTTTCGGGAACATTGGTTCCCTTATACATATTTTTACAAAAAAGGGTGGAGAGCTTTTTTATGATTTTTAAAAAAATACAGGATGAGTTATCCCAATTTTGAAGAAAATATACTCTCCTTTTTATTATGTGATTTTAGGCTAGAAAATTGGACATTGATCTATTTTTATTAGAAAATACAAGTTAATTAAGTAGAAAGCATTTATATGACTTTTTATTATTAACATGCATAAAAATCCTTTTTTATGAAATTACTACAAATCCTAAAACAAATACAACCAAAATGAACAAAATATTGAAATTAAATAAAGAAAGCAAAATAAAACATAACAAATCAAAATAAAGAAAAATATAAATTAAATGCAAAAAGGTAAAGGAATAAAAAAGGAACCGATTCAAGGATGAACACCAAGGTAGGACCATTCTCCCAAAAATGCTCCAAGAATATAAAAATAATAACTTATGAAACCAATGAACAAATTGATTAGTATATAAAAAAATAAATCCAACATCAAATGAAATAGCCAATTAAAATAATAATCACAAAACACACGTTCGGATAAAACAAGAGGAAGCAGAATGCCAACTATGTTGTATAGAATCAAAAATAAAGCTAAAATGCATATAGATATATAAAATGACTTATTCTAACAAAATGGCATTAAAAATATGTGGAAAGAAGGAAAAATAAACCAAATATGCCTCAGGATAGAGGGACAAATGCTTAGATAGGATAAGGGATGGGATGAGGAGAAAGCATCATAATGTCCCATCTGTCATGCTTACAGATGAATGTTTGTAATGCTTTCTTCCCATCTATCACTTAGAAAATAGATACAAAAGCAAATCTTAAACTAAAAACATGGAAAATCTAACTAAACCCTAAAAGACTCTAATGCATGCCAAATCTTCGAAAAAAACAATAAGAGAAATTCAAATCATACTGATATCATGTAAAAACATGATAAAACAGAAAACAAATCATTGATTTATATCATGCTTTAGTAGAAAAGATAACACCTAAAATACGATTCTAGCACACATTATATATCCAAATCATATCATCCTGGCAAAGCAGAAGGTAAGGAATGAATATATGGAAATAACACAGGAGACTGAATCATAATGTCATAAAATAATATATAGATATGATTGATTGCATGATTATGGCATTGAGCTTGGAAAGAGAAAAAAAAGCAAAACCTAGAATATTACCTTCAAGATTTTCAGTTTTATAACTCTAGAAAGCAATGATCTCCACTGTAATCCTTTATTCTTTGATCCAAATAAAGAAATGTGTGTGTGTGTGTGTGTGTCTTTGTATGAAAGAATGTTTAGAGATGTAGCCTTCGAGAACAAGAACCAACTCTCTTTCTCAAAGTATGCTTTTCTTTAAGTGTGAGAAGCCCTCTCTCTATTTAAAACCCTAATTTTTACCTATTTATGTGTGGAGAAGGGTTGGAGACCAATTCTAACTCTAATCCTTTATGATAGTTAAAGGGATATCACATGGAATAAACATGAAGATCATGCAGCGAAAAAATAAAAATTTGATCATTCATGCCACACAATATACAACAAAATATCGAAACATGCAATTTTAGGGTTTTGAAAACTTACAACCTTGGATGCTTTTAAAACTTGAATTTTTTTCTATGGCCAACATATAAGATAGACTTATATACTACTGATCTCGAACACCAATGCCAAAGGAACAACCTTTAAGCCACACCACTCTATGCTCACACACACACTTGCAAAGATGGCTTAAAATCGAGAGTGCTAGCTCTATGGTTTGTATTTGGCAGTGGGTATGGTATGAAGACACAAGATCTGATCTTGTTCTTCTTTTAGGTTTCAATTACTGCCCAAAACACAAGAAAGGAAGAAAACAATTCTTTCTCTTATTGAAATCAGCAAATGAGAGACTAAAAGAGCAAAAAATAGCAAGCCCTTAATTTCCTTTTAATACATTAATATATATTCCTTGTTTAGGTTAAGTGTGAATGCCGAAATCTACTATAATTAAATAGTAATTTCAGCCTCCATCACTTCCTAATTAAGGGATATAACTTAATTCAAATTCTATTAGAATTCAAATGGCATTAGTCATTTAATCAAAATGCATCACTTGTTTAGGATTTAATATGTGTCGAATTCAACTAGGAAACTAGCTTGAATTTCAGCCATAACAATCCCTATTTAAATGTTGCTAATTGATTCAAATACTATTTAGGATTCAAACTCAATTACCTTAATTATACATAGATAATTAATTAATTAATTGAAATAAACCTAGTACATGCCAAAAAATCTCTCTCTCTCATGGACCAAGGTCCATATAGCAATTTTAATACCCATTACATACATTAATTTGACTTTAATTAAAAGCCCAAGTTAATGTCCAATACTCTATTTTAAATATTTTAAGCCCAATGCTTTGTGTGCGATCCTATAAGTCCATTTAATATTAGCAATGAATTAATAAATAATGCAAAGGCTATATATATTATCTAGTAAGATATTATAGCATTCCAAATTAAATGAAAATGCATATGGCATTTAGTGACCTAATATGTAATTTTGCATAGTCCCTTACCCATAAATATCAGAATTAATATAAGGCATAGAACTAGTCATTCTTATATATACTAATTCCTTTCTTGATATTCTAGTGACACTGAACTCTCAGATAAATAATGATTACTCATTATTTCATCTTGATATCGCCATACACTTCTCAGTTCACTGATCAAATGGCCGATGATATTTTCTCTCTTATTGGAAGGGGTAATCCCTTTACTTATCTCATGCTCTCTAACATGAATTAGTCCATACCTAATCATACCCATACTTGTCACCCTATTATGAATACATTGGGTGTATGTCAAAGTACACAGCAATTCATAAATAGTTTCATACAGATTTTAGGTCTAAGAACTCCAATACAAAACTTGCACATGAGAAACACTTATGACTTGTACCATGTAGTGCTCTCATGAACGGATCGAATCCAGATACTATATTCTAAACATGTATCTATGATCTCTTATTGACACTCTAGTCCTTATGATCCGTAAGACAGAACTCAACTTATTAAAGAGAGCATACTAGTCTTAATTCATTTTTTATTCCCATAACAATGACTAACTAGGGATATTTAGAATGAAGTCTCAATCATTTCAAGGTCTTATAACCATGTGCCTTATACATGATAACTTAAACTGAAACAACATTCTTGGATAGTTATATCATTTGATATGTACAGAAATACAATAGATAAAACAAATGCCTTATTTATTATATTAAATGCTTTATAACAATGTATTGGGCCTAGGGTTTACACTAACAATCTTCCACTAGCACTAGTCCCAATTGGGCATAGCCCTAAAATCGAATGCTCTAAAATGAGCTTCGTGCAGATTTGAATGCAAATGTTTCGTCAATGGATCTGCTACATTATTTTCACTTGCTATCTTGCTAATCTTGACGTCCCCATGATCAATGATTTCTCTGATCAGATGGTACCTTTTGAGTATGTGTTTGGATTTTTTATGTGACCGGGGCTCCTTGGCCGTACGATGGCCCCATTTTTGTCACAAAAAATTTCTAATGGATCTAGGATGCTTAGGACCACTCTTAATCCAGAAATGAAATTTCTAATCCAAACAGGTTCCTTTTCAGCCTCACTCGCTACAATATACTTAGATTCTATAGTTAAGTCGGCAACGATCTCTTGCTTTGAGCTTTTCCAGCTGACAGCACCACCGTTCAAAATAAAAACAAAGCCAGATTGCGATCTTGAGTCCTGAGTGCTGGTTTGAAAAGCAGTATCAGCATAACCTTGTATGACGAGCTCTTCTTAACCACCATACACCAAGAAGTGATCCTTAGTCCTTCGCAGGTACCTTAGAATCCCCTTTACAGCAGACCAGTGCTTTTCACTAGAGTCTTGCTGAAACCTACTAGTTATACTCAGTGTATGAGCAATATCCAACCTAGTACATAACATAGCGTACATGATAGATCCAATAGCAGATACATATGGGATTCTACTCACGTTATCTCCCTCCTATTTAGTTTTAGGAAATTGTTCTTTAGTCAAATGAACTCCCAAAGTCAAAGGTATGTACCCTTTCTTTGAGTCTCCTATACTAAAATACTTTAGTACTTTATCTATGTACTTTTCTTGACTTAGTCCCAAAAGTCGATTCGATCTATCTCTATAGATCCAAATACCAAGTATTGTCTCTACTTCACCTAAGTCTTTTATTGAGAAACACTTCCCTAACCATTGCTTAACCTTTTGCAATGTTGGAATGTCATGTCCAATAAGAAGGGTGTCGTCCACATATAGGACCAGAAACATTATTATGCTCCCACTAACCTTCTTGTACACACAAGGCTCATCTTCATTTTTTATGAAGTCAAATTCTTTGACTGCTTCATCAAAATGGAGATTCCAACTTCAGGATTCTTGCTTTAATCCATAAATGGATTTTTAAAGCTTGCAAACCTTTTTAGGATGCTTGGAATTGACAAAACCCTCAGGCTGTGTCATATACACATCCTCAAGTAGATTTTCGTTAAGGAAAGCGATTTTGGCATCCATTTGCCATATCTCATAGTCATGATATGCAGCTATGGCAAGCAAGATCCTAATGGACTTGAGCATGACTACAGGCGAAAAGGTCTCATCATAGTCTATACCATGAGTTTGTCGAAAACCTTTTGCTACTAGTCTACCTTTATAGGTCTTGTCATCTTTGAGTTTAAATAGCCACTTACATTCAATTACCTTAGCACCTTCTGGTGGATCAACCAAAGTCCAAACCTGGTTATCGTATATTGATTGCATCTCGAATTTCATGACTTTAAGCCATTTTTCCGAGTCAGGGCTCTCAATAGCTTCTCGATAGGTAGTTGGATCCTCACGATCCACTAACTCAATAGTGTCACTATCGGTGATTAGAAATCCATATCTCTTAACCTCCCGATGTACCCTACCGGACCTTTTAGGTTATTGTGCAATGGGTTTTTGTTCCACAACTGGTTGTGAACTTGATCCCATTTCCAACTTATCCTCTATAGGAGTTTGTGGCACTTGAATTTCTCCAAGTTCTAATTTATTCCCACTGTCTTTCTTAAGAAGGAATTCCTTTTCCAAGAAAATAGCCTTACGAGTAACAAATACTTTGTTCTCAGCTTGTGAGTAAAAGTAGTATCCCTTTGTTTCTTTGGGATAACCCACAAATAAGCAGACAGTAGATTTGGACTCTAGTTTGTTAGATGTTAATTTCTTAACATGTGTTTCATAACCCTAAATCCTGAGAAATGACATATTGGGTTCTTTCCCCGTCCATACCTTGTATGGTGTCTTCTCAACTACTTTAGGTAGAGTACGGTTCAATAGAAATGCAGCAGTTTCTAATACATAACCCAAAAAAGAGACAGAAAGATTAGCTTGACTCATCATTGATCGAACCATATCCAATAGAGTTCGATTTCTCCTTTTGGATACACCATTCCATTGTGGTGTTCCAAGAGGAGTGAGCTGTGAAATAATTCCACACTCTTTTATATGACTTTCAAATTCTTGGCTTAAGTATTCACCACCTCGATCTGATCAAATGGCCTTTATACTTTTGCCAAGTTAGTTTTCTACTTCATTCTTAAACTCTTTGAATTTTTCAAAAGTTTCAGACTTGTGCTTCATTAGATAGACGTAGCCATATCTACTGAAGTCATCTGTGAATGTTAAGAAGTAACTAAAACAACCTCTAGCTTGTGTACTTAATGTCCACATACATTGGTGTGTATTAATCCCAATAAGTCACTAGTCCTCTCATCTTTCTTGTTAAAAGGATTTTTTATCATCTTTCCATGCAAACATGGCTCGCATGTGTCATAAGATTCCAAATCAAATGACCCAAGCACTCCAGATTTGTGGAGTCTTAAAATGCATTTTTCATTTGCATGTCCTAAACGACAATTCTAGAAGTAAGTAGGGTTCAAATCATTTGATTTAACCCTCTTTGTATTAATATTGTATATGGACTTTCTGTTTTTTAGATTAAGGATATAAAGGCCATTTTATAACATAGCATTGCCATATAAAATGCCTTGGCGACAAATATGAATATTGCCATTATTAATAACAAAGTCAAATCCATCCATATCCAAACATGAAACTGAAATAATATTTCTGCTCATAACAGTCACATAATAACAATTTTTTAAATCTAAACAAAGTCCAAAAGGTAAAGTGAGTAGATAGTTGCCTATCTCTATGGCCGCAACTCGTGCTCCATTCTCCACACAGAGGTCCACTTCATTCTTCCCAAGTATCCGCCTACTTCTTAGCCTCTACACATTTGAACAAATATAAGAACCATAACCGGTATCCAATACCCAAGTGGTAGAAATAGAAAGGTTAATTTCAACAACAAAAATACCATAACTAGATGGTTTGGCTCTATTCTTCTTTTGTTCTTCCTTAAAGAGAGCGCAGTTCTTCCTCCAATGTCCTAACTTATTGCAATGGAAGCACGTGCTCTCACTCTCTTTGAGCTTTTGCACCTTGAGCTTGGGTTGGGCTTGAGGTGCACTCCCACTAGACTTAGGCCGTGCCTGGTAATTCTTAGGTTTTGCCTTACCTTTCCCCTTTTCCTTAGCGGGTCCCTTCACAATGTCTCTTTGAACCATAAGTACGAGATTGATCTTTTGAATGTTCTCTTCAGCATTCTTAAGCATCCCATGAAGCTCGGTGACTGTCTTGTTCATTGCATGCATGTTATAATTCATAATAAATGGATCATAATCATCAGTCAATAAACCTAAAATCAATTCAGTGGCCAATTCCTTTAGGACTTATACCTCAAACTTCTCAAGAGTATCAAGATAGCCTTTCATCTTGAATACATGGGTACTAACAGGAGTACCCACTGCCATATTACAAGAAATCAATGCCTTTATTGTCACGAACCTCTCGTGATGATTTTGTTCTTGGAACATCTCCTTGAGGTGCACCATGATCGCATAGGCTTCTTAGTCCATGAATTGCTTTTGCAAATCGGGCACCATAGTGGCAAGCATCAGATAGGTCACATCATCGGAGTCACTCTTCTTAGTCTCAAAAGTTTCCTTTTAAACTGTAGAGACGTTCCTAGCAGGTTCTTCGGGCAAGGGTGCATCTAAAACATACGACTTCTTCTCTTGGTTAAGAACAATTCTCAAGTTTCGAGACCAGTCTATGAAATTGGTGCCATTGAGTTTGTCCTTTTCTAGGACTGATCGCAATGAAAATTTGTTCTTTGAAGAAGCCATTTTTCAATCTACAATAATATAAATTTAGCAAGATTAAATGAGGTCTTAATAAAATCCCACAAACCGAATTAATATCCCTTTAAATAATTCGCGTTAATGATTTAATGTGGGCCAAGATCTACTTTTCACAACAACATATTAGTCAAGCTGAGCTTTTACACCTAACAACTTAAGTTACTTAGGTAGGAAAACTCCAATCATGTCTCGTACATGACTCATGGATCAAATGGGCTAATATGTTAAGATGTTATAGCACAAACCCATTTATTAGTTGCCTAGGTCTGGGCATTCCTTTCCATATTAAGTCTAACCTACATTCACAACCTATGCGTCACAAAGATAATCGAGCGCATCTAGGACTCCTAGTCTATGTGATAGATGATCGATGCCTTGACATGTTTCGAATCGGGAAGGCTACTTTGTGACTTACTATTTTAGGAATTCATTTTATTACGGCTTACATGGCATAAACTTTGTCATCCATTCATAGCATACATATATATATAATTGCATAAAGAAAAGCATGACAAAATGGGCCCAAAAACCTATAACTAAGATTCTATACTATTACATAAGAATCTTCAAGTTGGGCTTCTCCACTCCGGTGGTCTTCATCTTGATTTACAAAGTCTTCAAATAAATTCTATACTAAGAAATAAATGAAACTTTTACAATAATCCATAATGTCACACAGGCCATATTTAATTACATAACCCAGGGCCCATGAATGCACCATGCATATTCATTCATCACACAAAACAAGCAAACAAATATATATAACATTCATGGATGAAACAAAGTCCAATTTTTAATTAATTAAGCCAAGCACATTAGTGAAAATTGTGTACTTGAACTTTTAAGAGAAGACCCCGTGATGGGCCTGGACCGAAGCCCAATGGACTAAATCCTCTTATTGAATAAGTTCTCTTAAAAATCCAAAACTCAAACTAGTTGATTTGTGCCATAAATCAACTCTAGTATAATTTCCAATTTTTCCATTTTTAATATTATTTCATACAGACCATAAACATTAAAAATACATATAATATGTACCAACATGAATTAAAACATAAAAATCATGAAGAACATATATCATACACGGCATACATACTAAAACAAACAAACAACGTGAAACTAGTTGTTTAATGCTCATATAATGCCACAACAATGCACAAACATTTAAAACGATTTTATGAGCCATTTAATAACTTAAATAAGGTCATAAACATTGAGTTAAGGTTCTGTTCAGATCTGATATAAATGTTTTTTTTCCATTTTAATCAAAACAAAACAAACAATGTTGATTAAACATGCAACAAACACAAACTAGTCATTGTTTTAAGTAATTTATAAATTAATCAATTAAATTGTCATGGACCATAATTAAAACCATTTTTAAAATATGTCCAGACCTGTTATTAATATTTAAAAATCACTTATAAATATGCCAAACATGTTTTTACATTTAATTTTGAGAAACTAGTTAATAACAATCACATATCATGCAAACTAGCACCTAGTTTCAAGATTAACATGTACAGTCATGTATATATAATTAAATCCAACCATGAACAGCTCTAAGAATATCTTATGACAGTATATAAACATGTCATAATAATTATAATACCTAACTAATCATTTAAAATCATTTTTACACTAAAACAATGCAAAAAAACTCAAAACAGAAAATTTCAGCATTGCGGTTTTATGCAACGAACGATTTTGATTCACAATGTAATGCATCCAAAGCATGAAGGGATATCACATGGCATAAAAATGAAGATCATGCAGTGAAAAAATAAAAATTTGATCATTCATGCCATGCAATATACAACAAAATATCGAAACATGCAATTTTAGGGTTTGGGAAACTTACAACCTTGGATGCTTTTAAAACTTGAATTTTTTTTCTATGGCCAATATATAAGATAGACTTATATACTGCTGATCTCGAACACCAATGCCAAAGGAGCAGCTTTTATGCCACATCACTCTATGCTCACACAGACACTTGCAAAGATGGTTTAAAATCGAGAGTGCTAGCTCTATGGTTAGTATTCGGCAATGGGTATGGTATGAAGACACAAGATCTTATCTTGTTCTTCTTTTAGGTTTCAATTTTTGCCCAAAAAATAAGAGAGGAAGAAAACAATTCTTTCTCTTGTTGAAATCGGCAAATGAGAGAGTGAAAGAGCAAAAAACGGCAAGCCCTTAATTTCCTTTTAATACATTAATATATATTTCTTGTTTAGGTTAAGTGTGAATACCAAAATCTACTATAATTAAGTAGCAATTTCAGCCTCCATCACTTCCTAATTAAAGGATATAACTTAATTCAAATTCTATTAGAATTCAAATTCAAATGGCATTAGTCATTTAATCAAAATGCATCACTTATTTAAGATTTAACATGTGCCGAATTCAACTAGGAAACTAGCTTGAATTCTGGCCACAACAATCCCTATTTAAGTGTTGCTAATTGATTCAAATACTATTTAGGATTCAAACTCAATTACCTTAATTATATATAGATAATTAATTAATTGAAATAAACCTAGTACATGCCAAAAATCTCTCTCATGGACCAAGGTCCATATAGCAATTTTAATGCCCATTACATACATTAATTTGACTTTAATTAAAAGCCCAAATTAATGTCCAATACTCTATTTTAAATATTTTAAGCCCAATGCTTTGTGTGCAATCCCATAGGTCCACTTAATATTGGCAATGAATTAATAAATAATCCAAAGGCTATATATATTCTCTAGCAAGATATTATAGCATTCCAAATTAAATGAAAATGCAAATGGCATTTAGTGACCTAATGCAATTTTGCATACTCCCTTACCCATAAATATCAGAATTAGTACAAGGCATGGAACTAGTTATCCTTATATATACTAATTTCTTTCTTGATATTTCAATGACACTGAACTCTCAGATAAATAATAATTACTCATTATTTCATCTCGGTATGGCTATATACTTCTCAGTTCACTGATCAAGTGGCCAATAATATTTTCTCTCTTATCGAGAGGGGTAATCCCTTTACTTCTCTCATGCTCTCTAACATGAATTAGTGCATGCCCAATCATACCCATACTTGTCACCCTATTACGAGTACATTAGGTGTATGTCAAAGTACACAGTAATTCATAAAGAGTTTCATAGAGATTTTAGGTCTAAGAACTCCGATGCAAAACTTGAACATGAGAAATACTTATGACTTGTACCATATAGTGCTCTCATGAATGGATCGAATTCAAATACCATGTTCTAAACATGTACCTATGATCTCTGATTAACACTCTAGTCCTTATGATCCGTAAGACAAAACTCAACTTATCAGAGAGAGCATACTAGTCTTAATTCATTTGTTATTCCCATAACAATAACTGACTAGGGATATTTAGAATGAAGTCTCAATCATTTCAAGGTCTTACAACCATGTGCCTCACACATGATAACTTAAACTAAAACAACATTCTTCGATAGTTCTAGCATTTGATATGCACAGAAATACAATAGATAAAACAAATGCCTCATTTATTATATTAAATGCTTTATAACACTGTATTGGGGCTAGGATTTACACTAACAATAGTAAGGATTAATCCCCCCAAATTCAGAGCAAATCAAATCTTATCATTATTCCTATTTTTAAAATTGGAAAACATAAAGAAATAACCTAACAGATAAGTGTCCGTCATTGACAAATGGCCATACCTCACATGATTTCCTAAATATTACAAAAATTCCCATAGTCTTACTTAGACTGAAGGAGGATAGCTACAGACAGCCATCCCTCTATGACAGACGTTAATCTATTACTATTAGAGGCCCAAACTCAGGGATTTTGGAATTTTTTTCAAAACTTTTGGAAAAACTTGTTGGGAAACCGCATAAACATTTATGAAAATATGGAAATCAAGGTCGGAGCCTCGAGACTCATGTTCTCCATCAAAAATATATTATATCTTCATCATCGGATAACCCTATTTTATGCTGCCTTAGGTCACGATGTATACAATGCATGCTTTATTATTGACATTTTAAGGAGTTATTTAATTTATTTTGTGTATTTTAGGTGATTAATCTATTTTATTACAATTTAAGATGTGTTTTATTTCTATTGTATAGTTTGGAACATATTAAAGTCTTAAAATAGTATGTGTAGGGTTTAGGAGTGGTTTACGTTGTTTTTGGATTGGGTTTTAGCCCTTTGTGCCTATTTTCGAGTGACAGAAGAGAAAAGACATCACAAATGGCAGTCTGTTAATGCAATAAATAGAACGCCAAGATGCCTCCTCCTTATCCCATTCTTCACCCTTGTTTGGGCATCTGCTCCTTTGCTTGGAGCTTTTATGGCCTGATTTTTATCATATTTTAATGTTTTTTATGTCATTTTAGGTAATTTTTAATGTTTAGATTCATGTTAGATTCATTTTCATTCCTGTAGACATGTTTTGCATTTTGTGTCCATATATTTATTTATTGTTCATTCTATTTTGTGGTTATCTTTAGTTTACTTAACATTTAAATTCTTTTAATGTGCTAATTAATTTCATTTTTTATATTTTTTGTGAACCAATTATTTTATGCTTTTTTCGAAGTTTAAGGGGAGATGATCTTATCGTAGAGGTCATTATCGATTTGTTACTCTTTATCCTTCTTATTCCTTTCATTTTTCATCTAATTTCGTGCTTCATTTTATGTTATTTTGTTTATTCATTGCTTTATTTAAATTACTTAGCTTTAATGCCTTATTTTATTTTAGATGATTCATAGGCTAGTGAGACTGATGAAGGTTCTAAAGTTAACCTTTCATTTCTTGAAGATGGGGAGTTAGAGATTTTCAGAAGAGAAAGAAAAAATAACAACTATGCAAAGGACAATTTGATTAAGCATATACAAGTGGGAATGAAATTTAAGGACATGAAAGAAGTAGAAAAAGCAATGAACATATATTCAATTTACTATGGTTTTGGTTTGAGGATTAAGGAAGCAAATAAGAGTAGGACTAGATATGTCTACGAAGAGGGATGTCATTTCTTATTACTTATTAGTAAGGACAGGTTATGAATACCTAACATGTTATGACAATCCAAGAGCAACCAAAAACCTCCTAGAAAATTATTGATGCGGGTTATGCAAAATACTTAATAAATGTTGGAAAACTACAAAAAAAAAGTTAGGGATGAGTTGAATACATATGTAAGTGAAGGGCTAAGAGGATTATACTTAAAACAATGAAGGGAAGATTATAAGGTGAGTTTAAAATAATTGAAACTTATATTGAAAAACTAAAAATAAGCAATCTAGGTTCTTCAATTTATTTTGACCTAGATAGAGGTGAATTGGAGAATGGAATAAGGGTTTTCAAAGACTTTTTATAATATTTAAGGACTGTAAAGAGGGCTAGAAATTTGGATGTAGCCTATCTTACGGCTGGATGGTGTTTTTTAAAAGGTCCTTATCATGAACAATTATTAGTTATTGTAGGCTAAGATGGGGATAATCATATGTATCCTATTGCATAGATCATAGTATTAAAAGAAACCAAATTCAACTGGTCATGGTTCATTAGGATTTTTACAAATGAGAAGGCACTTGAAGATGAAAAATCTTTGATAATAATGTCAAATACGAAACAGGTAATATATTTGTGTTTTACTGTAATTATTTTAATTAAATTTGTATTAGATTTCTTTGTTTTGTAATCTTGTAGGGTTTAATTCCAGCTATGAAAGAAATTATACCTAAAAGTGACTATAGATGGTGTGCAAGGCATTTTTACTCAAATTGGTGTCAAACTTGGAAAGGTGATGAGATGAAGAAACACTTTTATATTTGTGCATGTTCTACTTATCATAAAGTGTTTGTTGAAGATTTGAAAATACTTGTGGAATTAAGAAGAAGGCTAATGAAGATTTTTTGATGTACAATCCCCAAAACTATGTAAAGTATACTTTTCCTTCAAAAGCAAATCATCAAGTGCAGAAAATAATATGGTGGAGAGTTTTAACAGTTGAATACTAAAAGCAAGACACAAACCAATTATAAGACTGTTTGAGGAGACAAAGATTAATACAATGATTATGATTGCTAAGTTAGGCATCCAGTGTTTTGAATGGGTTAAAGAATGATGACCAATGCGTCTTAAGGTCTACAAGGACAATAAAGATGCAGCACATAAGTGTAAGGTTGAATTCAATGGTGCAAATGGGTATGAAGTTTATGAAGGAATTGATAGACATACCATTAAGCTTAATTTGTAAACTTGCACATGTAAAGAATGGGATCTCATAAGATTCCCATGTCCTCCTTCCTTAACGACCATGAATCATAGCAAGTCAAATCTAATAAAGTACATTTCACACTTTTATAGCAAGCAAACATGCATTGAGATTTATAATCACAAATTGGAGCCAGTAAGGGAACAACAATGTTGGAAAGTGGATGATTTTGACCCAATTGAACCTCCTTCATATGTTAATCAAAGTAGTAGACCAACAAAGCAAAGATAAATGGAAAAGAATGAACATAAAAGAGTTGGATTTATGCAAAAAATGTTTAAAATAGACTTTAAGCAAAGATATGAAAATTGCAAAGAAATTGGACACAAGAGAAGAAACTACAAAAAAGTAAGGATAGAACCTCAAGTTCTCCAAATTATATAAATGAATTCTAATAAAATTGTTGTTTACAGGACATAAGTTCAAGTTTTGCTCCAAATAATGAAAATCAAGGCACAACAACTTCACTAGCAAATGGAGTTCATACTGAAAGTGATCAAGTACAGACTCAGAGCTCCCCTTTTGGAAGTATTGAATGTCTAATGAAACAAATTGAATTTTGATATAATATATGTGATAAACAAGTAAAGTGCTCAAAGTTTTGGTTATTTCTATGACCTTGAACAACAAGAAATGTTAAAGACGATGAGGCATAAGCAGGTTAAAGCTTCATGAAGTGGAGGGTGAATTTATAAATGAATTAGATTTAGGTTTATTACTTGTTAATTGATGATAATGTGGCTTTTTTTTATATATGGGCTGCCTTTTGGATTTTGTTTATTGCAAATGGCTAATAATATTGGTTTGAATAGCCTTCTAATGTTAGATCTATTGCAAATGGCTAATAATATTGTTTTGAATAGCCTTTTAATGTTAGATCTTTTGTAAGCTATAATATACATCAATTCTTTTTTTTAAATTGAGTTCATTTTGTTATATAATATATCAAGTATATGGTGCAAGTTTTGTCATTGTGTTTGTTTGTTGCAATTTGTTCTTATTGCTTATAGGTTTGCTTACTTTGGTTGCTGCAAGTTGTAAATGGCTTATATGTTCGCTTTCTGCAATTTGTTCACTTTGTTATATGCTTGATGCCAAAGCTAAAATTGCTTTGAATGTAAACTTTGTCAAAGCTAGCTGCATGCAAAAGTCTAGTTGTGTTATGGGCAAATGCAAAAATGCTACCTATTTTGTGTGTATATGCAAAAAAAAACCAGCTATTTTTTATGCAAATGCAAAAAGCACATTAATTCTCAAATAAATACAACATAATTCATAGATTATTGCAAAATCTGGTATCAAAACATTTCATCCAATCAATTCACTATAACATACCATTCTTTTCATTAGAACAAGTCATTTACAACCAGAAAATTTTTGTTCACATTGTCACTATTAACTCCTTTCATAATAGAATTGGAATAACCACAAACCAAGTAACACAAATGTTAAAGACTCTAAATAGTTACCATAATTGTAGGAATAGAATTATAGGTTTCCTTAGTCAACTATAACTCTAACTTTTTCATATTTGTATAAATACACATAAGTTTGAATATTGAAAAAGAGAAAAATTCATTCTCCCATTTTTGAGTTTTGTTACAACAAATAATATTAGGAAAACTCTAATCTTTCACTTCAAGTTCTTACTATCTCTTTCAAAAATCATTTCCTTGTTCCTTATACATTGTATTTGCCTTTATATCCCAAACAATTCAAGATCATAATCTCCACATATATTGTACATTCTTCCGAGATGCCTATTCTCCCTATTCAGACGATTTATTACTTTAACTGCTCTTGGAGTAATTTCACCATCTTCCCATTAAAAGAACTTGCAATCCCTATCTAGTGCAGAAAAATAAAAAATTAAAAACAAAGAAAATGAAAATAATAAAAAAATCATTATTTAATCAGATTACCATTATAACTTACATCAACAAGAAAATTGAAGCATCAATGAAATCTTCTTTCAGGATTTGTAACACTCCAAGGTTCAAGCAAGATTGCCTTTTTTCCACATTTGCACAAGTTCTGTGGAACGCCATTGTCGAGTAATCTCCTTCTTCCATTTATGTTTTGTTGAGAAAAATTTAAAGATGTCATGTTTAAGGTTTACAAGGAGTTTACAAGAAATTGAATTATCTCTTTCAAAATGAGATTAGAGATTTCAAATGTAAGGATTCTGTGTTTGAATTGAGAGAAAGCACAGATCATGTTTAGGAGAAGAGGGAGAGAGAGAAAATAGGAAAAAAGAAAAAACGGTTAAAAAAATTTATTGGTGGGCGTGGCTTCAAACCGATTGTATGACCATTACATCATCAATTTTCAATTCTACTAATGTGACACTTTAGCACAATTACCTTTTAAGAAAACAACAGATGAACGGAGGGGTATTTTAGTACTCTTCTTAGAAGTTGAGGGACACTTGTTCAAAATAAAACTTTAATGATATTTTAACCCTTTTAAGAATATATGAACGACATTTTAATACTTTTTTTCCATTTAAAACTACCATTTTGCCTTAATATTTTTAAAAGTTATTTTTTCTTAATATTTTTCAGAAATAAATATTTTGTCCTTTTTTTTTCCCGTATCTACACAAAATTTTCAAGAAAAATAAGTATCTTCATTCCACAATTTATTTTCTAAATAGTAGTTTGTAAATTTATGTATTTTAAAAGTAGTTTAAACGTGTTTTATATTTTATATTCTATTGTATTTTATGGTTATTCTTCATATTTAAATTTTTTTCACATATATTCAAAATTTTCAAAAATGATTTATATTTAATTCACATTTTTATATTATACTTTGCTCAATTTTTTTACACCCGCACTAATTTTTCAAAAATTGCTTATTTTTAATTCAGATTTTGTATTTTATTGTATTTTAAAAGTGATTGTAATAATAACTAAGAATGAGTATTAACCGACTCACTGGTGCATAATTAACTAGTCTATTAACATAGTTTTTTTTAAAAATCATTAATTATTAATCAATTTACTACATTTGATTAATTAACTCATTGATTTTCATTTTTTCAATTTGATTATCAATATTTTTCAATTAACCGCTAAAATTTTTAGCATATAATTCAATCAAATTTTAAATGTTCAAAATAAATTAAAATAAAAATTACAAAATAAATATACTGTACTAATTAAAATTCATGTTTCATTCACTTTTTATGGTTAATTAATTAGCTCAACAAATTAATGATCGATAATATTTTAAAGTAAATTTAATATTTATTAAAAATTAGCATTATAATTTTAAGTCAAAGAAAATTTTTGAATAAAATTAAATATTAACATAGAGACTTTAAAACATAATGTAATTAGATGTTATCAATTAAAATATAAACACCAAAATACTTCCTACATACTATTTTAAAAAGTAATTTTTTCTTTTTCATACAAATTAAGAAAATGGTTTGAATATCTCAATTTTATAAAAGAACGTCACCATTAATAAAAATATATTTTTATATTTTTAAAAATTTTATTTAATTTTAATTAAAATTAAAGACCAATAAAAAATATTTAATAAAATATATAATAAATAAAAACATATATATGAACTTTTTTTAAATTCAAAAATGACATTTAAAATAAAATTAAAGAATACCGTTAAAAGTGAAACGAAGAGAATATATATATATATATATATATATATTACTTAAAAGTATCATATAAATTTATTGAAAAATACAAAAAATAAAATTTAAAAATAAAAATATATTTTAAAATATTACTTTATATAACTTTTGGAGAAAAATAAAAAAAATTAAATATAAAAATATAAATATAATATGTGCAAATCAATTAATATAAATTAATGATTAACCAATAATTAAAAATCAAAACTAAAATGGTTTAACCTTAAACGTTAAAAATAAAAATTGAAACCGTATTACTAGACCAATCAAAAAAAAATTGATTTAATTTTTAACCAATTTTGCATGTAACCAAATTTTTTTTCTCAACGCCACTAATAACCCCTTTTTTTTACCAAAAGCTTATCCGATTTTTCTTTTAAACATTTTTTTATCTTTTTACAATAAATAATACTGTTTTTATTCGCAATAAATAAAATTAATTGGGTACGGTGGGTTCCCCTTTTAAACGAACTGTGCCCTCGTATTTCTAGAAGTACCAAAATCTGTCAAAATGCCCACGCCATAGCTCATGATTACAAGGACAAAAACGAGTAAAATTTAACAATTTCCTTCTGGTTGATTTAACAATAAATTGGAAACCTTAACAAAGTGACTTTTTTTCCCTGACAAAATGTGCTAACAATTTCTATAAGAAATCTGACATTTGTTTTCCAGATGCACTTCAGGGGCCGGACAAATTGCATAAAAAAAAAATTTACTGGATAAATTCAGTGTAATTCAATTGCTTTCAACAAGAATTTCCAACTCTAACTTTCTAGTCCTAGGCATCTAAAATGAAAGACAACATGATTTGCCATTTTGACTAACCAAGCATCATCATCCGAGTGGCAGTCCATAATCACAAAATTCCTTTTTACATATCCCGATACATGAAGTGAAAAACAACAACGAAAAAAAAAAAACTATAACGAAATAAAAATTTTAGAAATTTCTAATGAACCGCTCCGAGGAAATTAGAGTTGAAATAGATTTAACTTGTTTACCTCACTGTACAAATCCAACGATCAGCCCAGCATCAGGAAGCATCATCCGTACATAACTCTTTCTCCTCATCCGTTGCAGATGGACTGAGTTCAGGTTTTGGCAAATCCTCCTTGCTGGCCATGGATGTTCCACCGGCGACATCTTTAGGTGGCTTGTCCTCACCAGGCACTGA
This sequence comes from Excoecaria agallocha, assembly GCA_037975025.1. NCBI lineage: Eukaryota > Viridiplantae > Streptophyta > Magnoliopsida > Malpighiales > Euphorbiaceae > Excoecaria > Excoecaria agallocha. The sequence continues at coordinate 19,764,985 of CM075810.1, read as the reverse complement.
AGTCGGACAAGACATGGAAATTTCCTGCAACTCCATATCGCTATTTCTTTCTGAAATATCAGGTATCTCATTTCCTGATGCAGAAGCCTCGTGGGATTCTGTGTGGACAGCAGGCTGCATCTCTGTATCTACAGGACACTTGGACGCAGATGGAATATTTTCTCTGCTTGAAAGATCACTGCCAGAGGCACTGCATTTCACCCATGTAAAACACAAAATGTTACCTTGCCAGCATTTCCCATTTGAAAATGCCCTCTCAGCTGAATGACGAGTAGTGAAAGTCACACAAGCTGCCAAATTTTTGGCCGCCTCTTGCCCCTCACTAGCATCTGTGGCTTTAATATCTTCTAGTTCAACAGTTGAAAGATCACCGTATGATAAGAAGTGTTCCTTCAAAGCATCAACCTATAAGACATAGAACGTCGGTTAACCTTTTGACTTCGCGCATATAAAACAGCAGAAAAAAACAGTTGACCTTTTGACTTCGCACGCATAAACAGCAGAAAAAACTAACTGCATTGATCAATACATACTGTGGGCAAAAGAAAAAAAAAAGAGCACTTCCTGAGCAGCCAACCACGTCTCAGCCAATCCACTGCGGTTACATGGGATATATAGCGGGGACAAGAACAAACATATAAAGAGTCAAAGAGAGAGATTTACATTTGCCAAACCCGGTGGTAAAGGTGGTGTGATTCTAAATGCTGTAGGCCGGTTATCCAACTTGTATCTATTTGTCATAAAGGGAGCCCCTGCAGATGCCAATGGGCAAACTGCCTGTTTTAAGCTAGTGGATTCGTGATGCACCAACAGTGGCTTTGTCTTGGGACTGGATGATATGAGATTCTCGCCGGAATTATTCTTATGTGTCATTATCTCAGCCTGTGGCACAGAAGCTGCAGGATCAGAAGACATAGGAGTAGTAGCCTTTGCAGCATCAGATGCTATCCCTACTCTCTGCAGCTTAGCAGCTGGTTCTGACAATACCTCACCCTTTACTCCTATAGCCTGAGCAAATTTTGCATAGTAGCTTTTAGATAAAGTGTGATATTCTACATTTTGTTGGTAAAAGAATTGCATGTTTCTGAAAAGGGACAAGCAAGTTATGCATCTTCACATTTTCCCTTCCCCTAAATCTTCAGAGTGCTCTCATAAGACTACTACTACCGTGTTAATGGGTAAGACCAAAAAATTGCAATTGTGTGTAGCTTAAGATTTGACAATTGAGATACAGTGCCTCTGCTAAAAAACAATAGCCTACTGATCATGAAACATACTGAACACATATGATGACAACAACAAGTACATGTTAAAAATAATATTCAAAGAAGACATACTTGTTTTCCAAGTTTGTCCAATTGGCGCCGGAAGTCATTCCGCTTCTGGGCAAGGAGTTCCTGCTTTTTGCGGAGTTCCCCCTTTAATTGTTCTAGCTCTAACTTTTTCTGCAAAGGCGGTGGAGCCTTGGGACCATTCATGATGCTTGGCTTAGGATGATCACTGGAGGACAGAGATGCTTCAGGAGTGACAATAGTACCCTTGGGCAGAATATTATCTTTTCCCCTGTTACTCGTAGAAAGTTGGGATGGAACTGAAGTAGCTGGCACCCCACAGGGAGTTTGAGATACATTACTGCTATCATTTGTGCCATCATCAGGTACGCTGTCGCGATTAGCCCACCATAGCTTGATAAAGCGGTTGCCCATTACAGCATCTGGTGCCCCCAGAGCAGCTTCTGCCTCTTCCCTTCTTGAAAACTGAACAAAAGCTCGCCCGCTATTTGATGGAATATAGATGTCAATAACCTCTCCAAACTTTTGAAAATGAGAAAGAAGAGCAGCTCTGCTGTTGCCTTTCTGTGGGATGCCACAGACAAATAGCGTACGCGATGCCTTTTTAGATGATTTTCTCATATTACGAATGGTATCACTCTGTGTCTTGGCTGAAGAATCCGTAACTCTCGCATTGGCATCCTCAGCAATCATCTGCTTTCCTTGACGGGAAGTACCTTGAAGATTGGCTAATGCATCCTGGTCTTCCTTATTTTCATTATCCAAATATTCTGAGGTACTTAAATCAGATTTATCTTTGATGTCTAATCTATTCTTCACACCAACTCTACCCCAAACAGACCAATTTGTAGTATGTGAAGTAGCCAGGACCCCACTGGTTCTAACTGTACATTCATTGTCAGCATTATCATGCAACCTAATACGATGGTGTTCGGAAGTATCTACACTCATAAAGGACTCAGTTGCATTGTTTTTGGATGAATGTAGTACTAAGAGTGCACTTGAGGTTTCGGGACCATTGTTATTCCACAGTGGCTGGTCTGGATCATACAAGTCAGCTCCAGTAACTGTAGCAGAATCAGAATATGCATCATTAAAGTCCATACCATCATCAACCATTCCACCAGGCTTGCTACTTCTGCTATGTAGTCCTTTGCTATTCAACAAAGTGCTTGAAGAAGCACCAACTGATGGAAGAGATCCTGGTCCAGCAGGTATTCCCACCAGTGGAGCACTTGGAAGTGAAACAGGGAGATTGAATTGTGAAAGACTCTGAAGATTGCCAAAAGAACAAATTACTTGACAAAGCAAAATATATGGCCAGAGAGAGAAAAAAATTAACAATATTGAAGAACCAAAATACATGACAATGCAAGCATATTCTAGCAAATTACTAGTTCACCAAATGCATGCATTTACTATAAACACAGTAAGCAGGTTACAATCAGAAACATAAAAATGGCAGACAATTCTACGTATGACCTTGGATCACCAAAACATTGGAAGCACTTGGTAGAATCTATCAGCCAGAGAGTATGACAAGCTAATAGCTACTCCAATTGTCAACTTATTTAAAAGGAACTTGGGCCATATGCGTAGGGATATGAATGACCTAGAGGATTGGATTCATTACAAATCAGCTCTTTCTGCAAGTTGGACACATGAAACAAAAGTTAATAATCAACTGCAAATGCTATTACCAGATGTCACCAATAGTAACTACAGATGTTTAAGGCTGAGGAACTATCTCATGTTTCTGAAAATGGGAGCCACAAATAGACACAGTAAAAAGGAACGAATATAATATATAAGAAGCAAAACACAAATTCACACATTTAATTGGATACCTAGGAACTATATACATCCAAGTTTATATTTTCTTCTGACACCTCATTTCAAGAAGGATTTGGAAAAGGAAATAAAAGCCAAATAGGTTGAAAGAAACATGAAATTATTTTACACTCTCAACTACAATTCCTAATCAGCAGTCCAGATACTCAAGATCAATTCACAATTCAACAATGATGCTTGAAGATGGACCAGACAAATATTGTAATAGAAATTAATTTAATTAAAACAACAAGACAAAACCATTAGGCCAGTCAGGTGATTCAGTCCTTTGTCATATATACAATCCAGAAACTGGAAGTCCATCTTTCAAAATATGTACCTGAACATCTTCCACAACAATACGATTTACACCATGCTCCATCGGGCACATGTCTCCTCTCAGACAAAACCCTCGCTCCTCAAAGTCTCTGCATCGCTGGCGAGGAATTCCCATATCCAATGAAGAATTTACTGGTGGTCTAAGTGCTCCCTGCAAACCAATAGAATGAAGCGCCTCAAGGCCACCGTTAGAGATTCCTGGAATCAATCCAAAAACATTCCATGATGCATTTTGTACATTTGAAATATTTGGCTGGCCCCTTCCAACAAAGAGACTTGGAGCGATGGAACCCTGTTGAACCATTTGAGAAGCAATATCAACAGAGCTAAACCTAGAGTCACGTTGGCTCCAAGAGCCAAGGTCCCTTCCCCTTCCCCTACCAGGACCAGGCTCTCCAGAAAATGATCGGTTTGAACTGATTCTTTGGTTCAAATCCATATTTATTCGAGACATTGATCCCATACCCGGGCGTCTTTTATCAAACTTCGAGCTGAAATCTTTATCTAGATAAGGAATGTTAAAATTTTTCCAGGTTTCACTACCTTGAGATTCATTTTCCCTGAAAGGATGCCCATTTTCAAATGGTTTATTGCGCTTCCGGGATGACCTTGTAAAAGCTGGTTCCGAAGAATCTCTTTCCAAAGATTGAGAACGAGTCTCCCTTCTACGATGCTTATGGTTGCGATCATCATCATCCTCATCGCTAACTTCCTTTTCTTCAGGATCACTAGCACAATCAGAAGGAGAAAGGCCTCCAGGCTTTAGTGATGAAACTTTGAGCTCCATCTGTAGCTTTTAAGGAAAAATAGTGAGACTTGTCTAATTCCCAAAATTTCACTAGATGTGGTAGCAAAATCACGTTGATTGCCTGGATTCAGCAATTGGAGAACCTGGAATTGAGGGAAATGATTAACATAAGCAGCAGCTGCAATACATAATTCTGCATTCATCTATCTGGATAAAATGTTACCATGAAGTCATTAGGATCTCAGTTTCCACATAAGGTTAGAAGTATCATGGCCATTCAGGAAATGCAGAAAAAGGTGAAAAACAAATTAGGAAGGATGAAAAGAAAAAAGCTAAACATCACCACCAAAAGGGTATAGAGGAGTACAGTATTATCATGCTTAATTCAGAAATACTGGAAAAAGAAAACCATCAAAACCACAAGGCAATCAGATAACCAAGAATAGTTAAGTTGCGGTGTGCTTGAATGGAAAGATGACAAAAGAGTCTAGATTTCTTACGGGTCACTAGAGATTGATGACTCTATAAAAGTTTCTTGAAAACCCAAAAACCAACAGCTAAAAATACAAATTCCAACTCTTCAGGGCCATATCAACTGTGCAACGCCTATGGAGTTAAAGTTGCTTTTAATGAAAATTTGGCATTTAATAACAACCTTTTCCTGAATAGCAAGCCCTAACTCTAGGAGAACAGAGGAAAATGCTCCAAATAAGAATAACCGACCTGAGCTTGACCAACAATGAGGCTGAGTTGAATCTAAGAATAATTTTTTTTTTTCAGATTTTCAGCATGAGCTGACAGCTTTGCACTATTTATTTCTTTCTTTTTTTTTTAATTATTGGCTAAGATAATAAGTGTACGCCATTTCAAGACCAAAATTTCGTGAAACTAATTTCATTGCTTTTCTGTTCCTTTCTTTTTCCATGAAAATCAAGTAACGTACCACCAGTTAGCAGCCTTAAAACTGAGACTCCAGTCAGTGCAGTAGTAGTTAACAAGAGCACATTATATGTACAAAGCGCCATTAATGTGAAGGCATTATAAGAGAGAGAGAGAGAGAGAGAGAGAGAATGCAGGCAGAATGACAATGATGATAGAAAGTAAACCCTGCCAAATTAACCACTGAGGCCCTAAGAAGAATTGGTCTAATAGCTGCTACCACTTTTAAAAAACTGAACCACCAGTAGCACTTGTTTTCAAGTTACTGCAGACAGCATATTTGAATAGTTTCAATCAAACAGTTATGCTCATCCAACAGCACTCACTTAAAACTTCAGATAAAACCAGGCATCAGAGATAATCAGAAACACACCATCTTTATCAAAGGTGTTTTGCAAATTAGCTACAGAATGAAAGTCACCTCTTCGTAGCAGCCACCTTAATAAACCACAGCAACAGCCATTGAACACATGCATGCAATCCTATAAAACTGCAAATACCAAACTAGACTGCAAGCTACATGCCATCCTAATATCCACTACGGCATACATCCCAACAAATTTGCAACTTATTCAAGAGCCCACATCACTCTTGTAATCACCATAATTTCAAAACAAAAGCCCACAATGTAGAGTGAGAGAGTAGAAAATTTATTTTGCATGGTTCAGCCATCAGACCTGTGTAAGCATTTACCTCGCTAATGCACATTAAGTTTATTACAACATCAATTATCTTCACAAGATATCACTTAGGTAGGGAAACTGTGCAGTAGATTGTGATCGCCAATTCCAATGGCAAAAATTATAAGCCACCATGCTCAAAAATGTTTCCTGTCAGGGTAATCCATAACATCTCTGTATCATTTTCTCACCCTTTTGCCCTAGCAGTAACCCATGTACCCTCTTTTGGTTATAACAGCCTAACTCCGGAAATCTCTCCAAAGAGTTTTTCCCATTACTCAGTCAAAGCAGTCAAATTAAGACATTCGACCGGTATGAACTAAACAAATAGAATCATACATGCTGATATTGCAATGCACAGATACTAAGGAGGATGCAAGCAGGTCTTAAACTGAGGTAACATTAAAAGTAGGGTTGTGCAAATGGGGTGAGTTTCATCCTCATGTTGAGTAGTGGGAGTTTCATCCTGAGAGGACATCTACCACAAAAATTAAGAAATAAGTCACTGCATAGGAATTTCACATTTGAACACAATAAACTGCTAAATTCGTGTAGTAAGAATAGGGAAAGAAAAAAATAAGAACCATGACAAATTAATCACAAAAATAGTGGCTTGATTCTCCTACTATTTCTGATTTCTATATTCATCTTCAGATCAACTAGTTTTACCATACTTTTAAATACCATAATATCAAAAACCACAATCCAAACAAGCTCAAAAAGGAACAAATTAAAAATCAATCAATCAAACGGCATAAAAACAATAAAAGAACAAATTAAAGTCATGCAATTAGATAAATCTGCTACTGACGAGGTCTTAATTAGAAGTCCTCTACAGTACAATAATTCTTAGTAAATAACAGATTACATTTATGCATAGAGCTTTTTCTTTTTACTTCCATCCTTAATTTTCAACCACTCCTGTAGCGTAAGACAAACAATGATATATCACCGTCATTTGGTAGAAGTTTTGAATTCAATATATATAGATGGCCTTTGATGAACCAAGTGCGGATATGCATATACACAAAGAACACGTTGCCTTTAAACAATCAAAAATTAACTAAACTATAATTTAATTTATGTTCTCATTATTTTAAAACTTCTACCAATTAATTCACTTGAACAATTCTAACGAATAAAAGATAGAATAGAATTAAAAAAAAAAATCCAGAAGTTAAAAAGGCATATGTACATAGTTTGATTAGAAAATTAAAATGTCTTCTTTGGATTGTTGAAACTGCCTTATAATTTGGTCTAAAGAGTTCGGTAGATTCACTCTTCTTAAAAGGTAAGTTAATCATCTGAAAACCAACAGATAGAAAAAAATAAATCAACAAATTCTCATGATCAAACAAACAAAAGAGCGAAAAATAAAAACATGGCAAATTATCACAGCCTAGATGATCAAGAGAGAAAGCATACCTTAAAAATGGATGAGATGAGCCAGAAAATTAGGAATCGTGCAATTAAAAAGAAAAAGAGAGATACGATGGCCCTAAGCACGCAAAAAACGAAGACTATGGATTTTCCGGTGGGTCGAGAGGCGGAGACGAGCACGCAAGGAGCGAAGAGTTACTGAGTCACGGTGAGAGACTGAGTGAGGATAAAACGAGAGAGAAAGGGGACAGGAGGAGATGGGGTTTTGGTTTAGGTTTATATATTTTAAATATTAATTAATAAAATGCAGTCGCTTAAAATTTAAAAAGCTTGGATCGGTCCAGTTATTTTGACTTTTTAGCTCTGAAATTTTGACATTTTTTTTTTTTTACCTCCAGAATACATAGTGCACCGATGCCAATATAGAATTACAATTCTTTCCTTCAAACTAAACTGATTTGACAAATATATATCATATTTAAATTTGTTATCAATGTTCTTGTTAAGATATTAGGTGTTAAGTGTTTTTGATTTGTGATAATTGTACTAAAAATTTGGAAATCAATTGTAAAGGTATAATATTCCCTTTGTAAATGTACTTGATTTGTAGGAAGTTTGAGAGAGAACACTGGAGCAAGCATTTCTCTGATTCTATTATCTCTTTTTTTTTTTTTTTATCCATTACCCTTCATCCTACGCTCTAATTGTAATAGCAACCCTATATATTTAATAGTTAATACAATTGGAGGAGTTAAATTATAATGAAATTAAAACTAAAAAGCCAGCTAAACAATTTACAAAAACTGGGGAGGCCAAAAGATGTATTTCGGCTCATGAATCACAAGAAATATGGCAAACCCTCAAAGCTGGAGCTAGAGCAAAAGAAATATTAATGAATGGCAATTAGATTGGAAGAAGATTAGAGAAAATAGAGTAGTTACAGCTTTATTGTACTTTAACACCACTTAGTTCCTTCCTTCTAATTTAGAGGATGGAAGCATATATTATAAATTATGTAATCATATCAAACTCTAAAATAAATAGTCTATAATGGAAACACCAGAAAGAGAAGACCATCCCACATCTATAACAACCATGCTGTCTTCATACTTAAATCCAACTTCTGTTTCATCAATTGTGCAAGTTGTAGGCTTTTGTGAAGCAAACACCCTCATTTCTCCAGCTCCTTTCACCCCAAGTTGAACCGAATTATCGGGATAGGCCAGTGATTGGATGGCACCACCAGTGTTAAGCATGTTAACCAGGCCAATTGGAGCAAACCGAACTGATTTTTCAGCCAGAATTCTAACTGGGGAAACGGTAATAAGCTCAAAAGTGAATGGCTCTAGTGCTATTTCAATGTTGTCATTTGGCTGCGAAAGGACCAACTCCTTGGCTTGGGACAAGTACATTGCAAATGTTTTTGTTCCTTCAATGGAAATTGGGTGCTTTCCACTTTTCCATTCAATGTCTTTGGGATTAGTCTTAGCGGTCACTTTGTGAGAATATTGAGAAAAACATTGGTTGCGCCTACTCTCCCTGCACCATCCTCCTCCTTGGCAGTTAAATGCCCCAATAACTCCAGTAAACTAAAACAATAGGACAATAAGAGATTATGCATATTTTTACAAAATTTGAGTCCCATTAAAGCCCAAAATTAGCAGGACAAAATGGGTTTGACATACATAATTTGAAAAACTAACCTTGTTGAGATTCCAAATTTTAAGCATAGTATGGCCATCATGAAGTGGATCCTCAAAGAGACGGTCTCTAGCAGGAAGAGCATAGTATTGGCACCGGAGAATGGAACCGTCTGGCAATACAAGGCGTTTGAGCAAAGAGAAGTTGTGTTTGCCAACGGAGTCACTAACGTAAATTGGTCCACCGGAAATGGCCCTAGAAGCAGCATGGAACTCGGCACATGGGTGTATAGATTGGAACATGTCCCAATCTGGGTGTCTAAAATTGCCCATCCACAAGCTATTGTATGCACAATGCACCATATGACAACCTTGAAGCCAAAATGTCCCATTTGGATCACCAGATGGATCAGTACACCAGAAATCATCACCTGTTATCAGAATCAATTAACATTAGTTGGTCTTAGGCCCAATATCCTCATATTTCCAACTCACTAATTGGGCTTCCCAGGGTTATGCTTAGGCTTTTCTCAATTAAACCCATTTGAGGTATAATTTTTTTTTATTTAGCAGTGAGCATTCCAGAAATGGAAAATGGATGTGATCAAAAAGAAAAAAGAAAATGAAATTTTATTGAATTTTTTATTGGTCAAAATCTAAAGATTTTCAGGCATGTAGTATACTATAATTTGGATAAGGTTACATGAATCACCAAATAAAATAATAGTAACTTTAAAAACAGCTTTTAATACATGGACCTAATGTTATGAGGTCGCTAACTTCCTAGCCTTAAACACGACTACAAGATGGACCCACAAGCTCAACAATGGTTTATGGTTTGGATAATTTTTTTTTTTCCTTTCAATAAAACATATAAATATCAAATTTAAAGCGGTGATCTAGGTGAATACATATGGTACGTCCATTTTTAAATCGTGTGTGCATTAAAATTTGCAATTACTGATATACATAATTATAAAATTTAAATATATACACAATATATGCGTTGCCGCATCCTGCAAATTTAAGACTTTTTTTTTTTAAAAAAAGATTAAATAAAATCTGGACAAATTAATTAAAAAAAAAAGTAATTAAAAGATGAGAAGAAAGACATACCAACACGACCCAGAGAAATGGCCTGAGTACCAAGGAACATGAAATCGTTGCAGTGCTCCATGCTAGCTATAACTCCATTTCCTTTGAAATGCTTCCTTACTGAGTCTGTTAAGGCTTTGTAATATGCTTTTGCTAGCTCCACTCTTCCTCCATAATTTTCACATACCATTTCCAGCAGCTATATTTATTCAAATATATATATTATTATTGATAACAATTCTTTCAAGAATTTCAAAATATTAATAAAAATAATTAGAGAAATGAAACTTCAATAGAGCTCCAGCTGTAATTTTATTTATTTATTTATTTTTGGATTTGGGTAGGAGACATATAGTGATTGTGGAACAAGACCAGTAATAGCAAGTAAAGACAGATTTTTATTGGAAAACCCCATAATAACGTGCTACATTAAAATTCTTGTAACGTGCCGACCAAACAAGTCAAAATCAGCTACAAGACCAACCCAATTAAAACTAATTAATATTATGTCATTTGTGTTGAATTGAAAATATAAAAATATTAATAACAAAGCTACACCTAAGAGTCAACTTTTAAGAATTAATATCATAAAATTATAAATTTGCTCCTTGTGAAAAACTAATTAAGAAAAAGAACTTACATGAATAACGTCGACCTTGACACCATCAATTCCAACATGTTCCAAGTGAGAATGTATCCCTTCATACATCTCCTCTACCGCATCCGGTGGCACTAACCCGACACCGTTGTTGACAATTTTATCTACGGCAAGATCCTCCATTGTCAACTCAAGTCCCGGCGATAATTGTGGCTTCACCACCTCTGATTCCGGCAGACCCGGCGCGTTAGGCCTTAAGCCACCCCAGTAGCCACAAAGTGCATGCCATACATAAACATAATCAACTGCCGTAAATTCTTGTTTAAGGTCCTTAATAAAGGCACCCATGCCCATGTTATTATTATTAGGGCTAATATAGTCCCTAAACTTGTGATTCTCTTGAAATTTCAAGAGCCTACATGGCATTTGCTCACCAGCTACCGTACAATTCATTCCTTCTTTACTGATGGGGTCCTCATCATGAGCAATAGATTGCCATCCATCATCAATCAAAACAAGCCCTGGTGGGCACCCACCTTCAACAAGACCTGTAACTCCTTCATAAATGCCTTGAGGGTGCACCGTAAGATAAAATGCATCCCATGTACACCATCCAAACCTATCAACCATACCGGGAGGATTCTTTTCCTCTAGCAAATTAAAACTACCTAAATGAACCCTCACCACTTTCATGGCTTCTTTCACCAAATTGAACGGATCATCGCCGGCAAGAACGTAAAGAACACTCCGGAATTCTGCGGAGGAGAGCTTCGACGACCCGCTTTCAACACAGATATCGATATTGTCATCAACTCCGGGCTGGAGAGAAGCCCGGAATGAGCCTTCGATAAGAGGTAGAAGAAGAACATAAGGCCGGAAATTATTATCTTCCGATGAGACTTATCAAGAATCATCATCTGGGTTTCGTTCTCCAGATCTCGGCCGTTAGACCCGACCCAATGGGTGGTCCACCATACTTTGAACCGGAATATGCTCATGAACTTAATGTTGTTGAGTTTCCCGGCGGGAACAACGTGTCGGTGTTTGGACTCAGTTGAGTGGAAGCCGATGAAAGATCCGACGGAGGATAAGGACTTGTTGGTGAGATGATAGAGAGGAGTGATAGTCACGTTATGAGGAACGTGAGTGAGAAAGACATGGCCATTGGCTTTGAAGTTCGAATCTTCAAGAGAGATAGGAGAGTTACAAGTATCAAGTTGAGGTGCAGGCCCAGAAGTGGGCTTGTCAAGGCTAGAAGCCATAGTTTCTGAGAAAGAAACAGAGATTAAAGAGAGAATGAAGAAATAAAAAAAGCATATATAGAGGAAATTAAATTTGAAATGAAGAAAAGATTGTGTGAAATGTTGAAGGTTAAGTAATTAGATATGGTGGACTCTGGTTTTGCTGTGCAACAATGGTAAGTGCTCGTATTTATAGGCGAGCTGTGACATGGAAAGTTTCAGAGGAAGGTGAAGTGTTATTTCTACAGATCAACCAACCCAAGAAAAAAAAAATATATATATATATATATATATATATATATATATATATAAAGAAAGAAAGAAAAAAGAGAAAATGGTGGGACCTGGTATTTGGTCTGAATTTTTTATTTTTTTTATAAAAACTCATTCTTCTTTTTTATAATTTTTCTTTTTTCCTTCGTATGGTCACCTCTTTAATATTTGTGACATAATCGAATTAATTTACGTAGATTTCCAAAAATAAAATTAATTTCATGTATGTTTTGTAAAAAAAACCAAAAATTACAACTTTGTTTTCAATAAAAATACAATTTTACTACTAATATTCTAATTAGTGTAATATTAATTTTTATATTTTGTTTTTTCATCATATATTAAGAACAAATTCATAAATTTAATTTCATCGAGTGTTTCTCTTCCAATGAAATTTTTTTAATACTTTTTATCTTTTGGTATACACAGTGTTTACATTATTCTTGCAATATGTTACATCAAGTATTTTGTACCTTGTTGATAACAGGTTAAGTAAGCAGCAAGTTTTTTGCGATTATCTGAAAAAAAAAATAAAGAATCGGTGGATTTTCGACTAAAAAATCTCCATCAGTCAAGTTAAGATTTCTGTATAAAAGAGAATAAATTTCTGGTAAAAGATTTTGAAACCATTTCATACATGTTTTTCTTCTTTTTATAAGAGGGATTCGCACATTTGCAGGAGATAATGGGAGAAAGTTCCCGTTCTTTTCAGCCACTAACCCATTTTCTACGATTTTTCGAGAAAAACGTGGGTTAGTGGTAACTATTTTGTCCATCATGATAGAGATATTTTTGGAACACATTCTTAACCGAACTGTAGGCTGGTTTGGGAGCCCAGGTGATTCAAGTCTTTGGTCGGTTTGAGGGATTCCGGGATGAGCGATATGCTCGATTACTGTGGACTGCTAAACCGAGCTTTGAGTTCGGTTGTTATTATAAGTCCCCCCCAGTTGGCGACATTTATGTCGATAGTTGACAGATACACGCTGAATGAGCCTATTCAATACCCTAAGATCGGAGCTTGCGGTGTCTGGACCGAATGAGCTGGTTGTGGCAATTCGAGGTTGGAGAGCCTTCCGAGCTCTTCTTGGAGTTCGGTAAGTTCAGTATCAAAGGTCATATAGACTCGTATCATTCTGGTGCAGGAGAGACCTGCCTTTAACTCTACCTGATCTCCTATGAGTTAACAAGATGATGTCAGCTTTTATGTGAGTGTATTTATTGGAGGTCATTATGGCTTCGGTTATCGTCTACCGCCTTAAATGCACTGCCCTAAGTCCGGATTTGCCACCACGAGGACGGTCCGAAGTCACCCTAGTTCCTCTATACCTTCCTCTAATTTCGATTAAGCTTTCTCTTTTCATTTTCTTGATTTTCACTTTGTTCCTTTCTTTTCTCTACATCCCCAACCTCCGAATCCGTTGCTTGAGGCTCCAAGGTTTTTGTTCTTCACCCCACTTCCTTCTGCAACTGCTTCCTTCAACAGGTTTGTCAATCCTTCCTTCACTTGCTTCTTATTTCTTTTTCGTTCTTAGTTTCTTGATTATTTCCTTCACCATGAGCTCGGTAACTGCTTCGAGTGAAAGAGTGGGGGATAGTGGAGATGCTCCTATAGGTAGCATTCCTGGTATAAGTAGAGATTAGGCTTCAGAAGAAGGAAATCGACCATTCAAATTCGATCAGTCTGCTACCTCCTCCACCAAAAAGAAAATGTCGCGTCGGGTATCCGGGGTTGGTAGCATCAGTTCGATGATCAAGGAGGAGGAACTCTGTTCCCTTCTAGCCCAACTAACATCGAAATCGGACTATTTTGCAAGCAAGCCTAGTTCATCTCAGAGGGCGAACACAGAGTTTGCCAATAAAAGAAAGATCGCCATTTATGAGGTGCAGCTAGAGGTTAGTGTCCGTTTACCTCTAATGAGTTTCGAAGTAAGCATGTTAAGATACTTTGACATGTCAATAGGGTAGCTTTACCTTAATGCTTGGCGAACTCTTACAGCTCTTCAGGTTTGGGCAGTGGAACAGGGCATAGACTTGACCTTAAACCTGTTCCGAGCAACTCATGTGGTCGGTCTTCGAGTTGGAACTGAAGACCACAATTATATACAAGTTCGGTCTGGCTATAGGGTGTTTACTAGGAACCTGAAATCAATAAAGAAGTGAAAAGATCAATTTTTCTTGGTTGAAAGAGTGCAGGCTGACTTTCAAGTTCGGACCACTTGGGGGAGGTTCACAAATCGCAACGATAACAGTTTGTGGCTTTCTGAGGAGGAGGAGCTAACTCTCGCTCGATGGAGAGAACTGACTGGAGACAAATGGAATTTGAAGAACTTGTTAGATCCATACAGCTTGGGATAACCTCCTCGCAAAAGAAAAGGTAATATGTTATGCTGTCCAATTCAATGATATTGATATGTTGTCTTAATTTATTTTTTTTTCTTGCAACCATGAGAAAAATGAGCCGAGCAGCTGAGATAATGAGGGCAAAGAGGCAGAAGCTTGTCGAAGGTTCCTCCAATGCACCTTCGGTTGCCGAGAAAATGGTGTCGGCGCCCCCTTTCGAGTTTCAACCTACACCTGCTACTGCTGAGGTTGTGGGTACTCCGGTTGTTGAGGCCGAACTTAATTCCCCATCCGGGCACCAAGACCCAACCGAGAAGGAACCAAGAGATCTCCGCTCGCTGCTCGTCAAGATCTGCGAGTTTTGGAAAGCAAAAGGAGATAAGTATTCCTCCAATGACCCGGACTTCAGCACCTTCATGCACGTTGCTTCGTGCGTGCCTTAGGAAGTTAGTCCTCTTGCCTCTTTGAGTTATGACAACTTGGCCTATTGCTTAAAGAGGCACCAAAATGAAGTAAGTAGCTTGAACTAGTACTTAGTGCTTGTTTTTCCAAATGTTGTCTGACTCTTTATGTTTGGCAGGGATCCTAATTGATAGGCACCACTATCGCTAAGATGAATAATGTAACGCCCCGATTTATGGGTTAACCCGAATTATAGAGAAAATTTGACAAAAATATAAATTTAAAAATAATTTTGGGTAAATTGTAATTAAATTTGGATGTAATTGCAAAGAATTAAAAAGTTTTGGGGTTGTTTCATAAATAGAGTAAAAATGGAGGACCAAGAGGGACATTTGGCCAAAACTACATCGTTTTGGCCATTTGATTTCTCTTAATTTTTAAGGAACCGAATTGGTTCCTTTATCTTGGTCCCGAGAACCCAATGCCACCACCACCCTCTCCCCTTCTTTCCCTTCTCGATTCGGCCAACAACCACCACCACCGTCGCCCTCGTCGTCGCCGCCAGCCGTTGCCGCCGTCGCCTCCTTCTCCCCTTCCTCTTCCTTCTTCTTCTCCTTCTTCTTTCCTTTTCTTCTTGGCGTGGCAGCACCCTTGGTTGGCTTCTTCTCCATCAAATCTCTCTCTTTGGTTACTTCTCTCTCTCTTTAGTTGGATAAGCATGTATTCAATCCTAATTATTGATTTATGGTGAAAAATATGAGGTAGAGATGATGTATTTTATATTTAGGGTTTTGATTAATTGGGAAAAAATGGAATTATTGGTAATTAAGTGAAATTATGGTTATATAATTGTTGGAACTTGCTGTAAAATATGATTTGGTGGATGAATTGTTGAAAATTCTTGTAAAATTTGAATTTTTGTAGAGAGGGGAAATGGTGTAGATGGAAAAAATAGAGAAAGAGAAGGAAATTGATGGAGAATTGGTGTTTTAAAAGCTGAAATTTTGAGAAGAAATCAACTAGCAAGTAAGTGTTCAAGCAACTTTGTTTTTCCTTTAAATAAGCATTATTTATGTTAGAGAATTTAAGTTTTTGGTGAATTTAATTAATGCTAATTTTCTTGAGTTCAAAACTATATAAATTGAGTTTAGAATTAAATGAAATAATGTTATACTTGTGATTTCTAAATCAAAAGAAATTAACAAGCATGTATTATGCACAAAAATTATAGTTAATATGTTTATTGTACAAAAAGCTTTTAACTTATAGTTGAGTAATTATGAATAAGCTTATAAATATTGAGTTTAAAAATTCAACTAGATGCATGTATATATATATATATATATATATATATATATATATATATATATTTGTTGTAAATTCAAAGACTAATAATTATGTTTTACGATTAATATAAATTGAATGTGACTTCAGTTAGCCATTGTAATTGAAAAAGCTCTACTGGAATCATAGTTGGTGATGCATATTAAGTTGATAATTGAAGATATCTTGAAAAGCAAAGAATGATAAATTTGGAGATTTAATTGTCTAAATTAAATAAGTAAAGTATATTTGTTATGAAAATTTCTCATTTGCCCTTAGTAAAGTCAGATAATAATTGGAGAAATTGGATAGATTGGCATGCCAATTAGGAAAATTGTAATGCGGTGCCTTAATATGTAACATCGGATTGGATGGCTCCGAGAGCTGAATCTGGTGTATGTAATTTAATTGAGTTGTGGATTGGATGGCTCCGCGAGCTGAATCCACAACTGCATGTATATATATGTGTGTGTGTATAAAAATGTATATCATTAATAGAAAAATTGCATATGTGGAATAAGAAAAATTGTTAAAGGGGATTGGATGGTTTCGAGAACTGAATCCCCCGATTATATCCCGTTTATCCAGCTCTGTGCGATTCTGCTGGATTTACTTGGGGCAAATACAAATCGCAAAGTTTAGTCTGACATTTGATTTAATTAATAAATAATAACCATATTTATATATTTGTTTAAATTGCCTTCATAGGTTCTTTTACCATGTGTAAATGCTTGATTGGTTAAAATGTGCATTGTTTAAGAAATTTAAGTATGTATATGTATATGATTTACTTAATTTATATATATATATATATATATATATATATATATATATATATATATATATATATATATATATATATATATATATAATGTGGAAAAATAGAATTGCTTGAACTCCACTAAGCAATATGCTTAGCGCGTGATTTTCTTTTCGCGCGTAGGTTAAAGGAATTTTTGGAAGGAAAGCCGTGGGTGAATCTGCATCAAAATTTGGATCGCAATACAAAAGAATTTTAAGGTGGATACACTATAGGTTCTTTTATGGTTTTCTTGGTACTTTTTGGGTTGTACTTAACGTATGGACATGTAATATGATGCAAATAGTTTTGGACAACTTGGTATTGTATTTAAAGTAAGAATATTGAAAATTATGAAATATGAATGGTTTAATATTGCTGATTTATGTCTTATTGGAGGAAGGGCATTGATTGTGTTTTGGAGTTTGAATGGAGAATGGATGGTAGGATGACAATAAATAGGAGTGTTTTGGATAATTTTATTTCAAGGAGCAACTTAAATTTTAGGGGATACTCTGTCAAAATTTTTTATAAAATAAGTAGTGCTTTTATTAAAGGATTATTTTATTCGTCAAATTACCTAAACCCGATTGTGACATTCGGTATCCGAGTCTTCTCTTTGACCGGGTATAAGGTGTTATATTTAGTGGTATCAGAGCCCGGTTTAGGCGATTCTGGACTAGTAATTAAGTGATTAAAAAGAGGAGAAAAGAATTAGGATGTATGCTAAGAGGAATATATATGTGAATGTGTTGTGTTTCTGATATGGAATTGTCATTGTTATTGTTATAGATTAAAGAATGGAATCAAGTTCAAGGGGAAGCACTGAGAAAATAGAAAGCCACGCATCGGCTAGTGATGTAGACAGGGGTGAAGAGCAGCAATCAGCTCAGCCGGAACCACCACCTGCAGTTCAGCAAATGCCAAATCCGGCGAATTTCTTTGCAACAATGATGGAGCTTATGAAATAGCAATTAGCTGCTACACCACCTGCTCAACCACAGCCTTAGCCTCCCCTACCTTCTCAAAGACTTATACTGGAAAATGCAAAGAAATTGGGAGCAGAGGAATTTAAAGGAGAGTCATCAGTTACTACTCCGGATGCAAAATTCTGGCTGGTTAAGATTAAGAGGATTTTTTACCTTCTGCATCTTACACCTGAAGAAAGGTTAGATTGTGCAGATGGGTTACTGCAAGGCTCAGCATACCGGTGGTGGGAGTCCACAAAAAGATTTATACACCAGAGGATCTAAATTGGGAGCATTTTGTGACCCAATTCAGGGATAAATATGTGAGGGATGCCTACATGGAAGAAATGAGAGATGCCTTTCTTTGTCTGAAGCAGGGATCCAGATCAGTGGCAGAGTATGAGAAAGAGTTCGATAGATTAAGTGCCTATGCGAAGCCGTTTATTCCTACCATGGCTGATAGATGTCAGAGATTTGAGGCAAGTCTTCACCATGAGATCAAGAAATTACTGGTAATAACACCTATCAGAGTTTATGGTGACCTAGTAAAGGCAGCTTTGAGAATTAAAAAAGCTAATTTAGAAGAACAAAAATGGAGGAGTAGAGGTCAACAGAAAAGAGGTCAGGGCCATGTTGGTTTGTCTTTCACAGCAAGTAAAAAGCAGAAAGGGGCAGGATCTCAGACTCAAACATCATCTCAAATGCCTTCTCGTCAGTCAGGGCAGGGTCAAAGGTCAACCTCTAGGTCAGGTCAGCCAGCCTCCTCTATGGCCAGCACTGCAGGAGGGTCAGGCAGAGGAGAGATTCCACTATGTGAGCATTGTGGGAAAAACCATAGAGGCCGGTGTTGGAGAAAGATGGGAGCCTATTTAAGATGCGGATCTATGGAGTATTATCAGAAAGATTGCCCAGGCAGGCAACCTTTAGCAACTAATCAGCCAGAAAGGTCAGCTCAAGGAACTTCAAGAGGAAGAGGTAGAGGTAGAGGATTCGGTTCCAATTCTGGTGGTCAGAGAGCCTTGTCAGAATCAGTTGAGAGACCCGACACTCGCGCATCAGTACATGCTTATGCCATGCGGGCTCGGGATGATGTGGATGCTCCTGATGTGATTGTTGATACTTTTTCTATTTTCAATATGTCTGTTCATGCTTTGATTGATCCGGGATCCACACATTCATATACATGTATTCCCCTGCCTAATGATAAAAGATTGCATGTTGATTCTCTTGATCATGAAATTCTGGTAACTAATCCTTTGGGTCATAGCGTTGTGGTAAATAAAGTTTACTGAAACTGTCTAATTAAAATTCAAGTTTATGAGTTTTTGGGAGATTTGATTGGGTTACCTTTTCTTGAATTTGATGTAATTCTCGGTATGGATTGGTTATTTAGGCATCATGCAATAGTAGATTGTCATTCAAAGAGAATAACTCTTAGAACACCTGATAATGGTGAGATTACCGTTGTGGGTGAGAAATCAAACCTTCTTTCTAATGTTATATCAGCCACAGTAGCAAAAAGGCTTGTTAGAAAAGGGTGTACGGCTTATTTAGCCCATGTGCTTGAAGCTAAGGAAGACAAACCTAAAATTCAAGACATACCGACCGTGTGTGAATTCCAGGATGTTTTTCCTGACGAGTTACCAGGGTTACCTCCCGAAAGAGAAGTGGAATTTGCCATTGATCTATTGCTTGGTACTGCACCAATTCCGATTGCACCATATCGAATGGCGCCTATAGAACTTAAGGAACTGAAGATTTAGTTGCAAGAACTTCTTGAAAAGGGTTTTATACGTCCAAGTGTGTCTCCTTGGGGTGCATTGATTTTGTTTGTCAAAAAGAAGGACGAAACTCTCAGACTCTACATAGACTACAGGCAATTAAACAAGGTGACAGTGAAAAATAAATATCCATTGCCTAGAATAGATGACTTGTTTGACCAACTTTCTGGGGCAGGAATTTTCTCTAAAATTGATTTGAAGTCGGGATATTATCAACTAGGGGTAAGAGAAGCAGATGTGCCTAAAACAGCTTTTCGAACTTGATATGGGCATTATGAATTTTTAGTGATGCCTTTTGGGCTCACAAATGCCCCAGCAGCATTTATGGATTTCATGAATCGCATCTTTCATCCTTATCTGGATCTGTTTGTTGTCGTTTTCATTGATGATATCTTGATTCATTCAAAGGATCGAGCAGAGCATAATGAGCATTTGAGAATTGTCCTGCAGACTTTAAGGGAGAAGCAGCTTTATGCTAAATTTAGCAAATGTGAATTCTGGCTTGATAAAGTTTCTTTCCTTGGTCATGTGATATCAGCTGATGGAATTATAGTTGATCCCAAGAAGATAGAAGCAATCCTAGAATGGAAACCGCCTAAGAATGTTACAGAAGTCAGAAGTTTCTTAGGGTTGGTTGGATACTATAGAAGATTTGTTCGAGGATTTTCCATTATTGCAGCGCCTTTGACTAAACTACTTCAAAAAGATGTGAAGTTTGTATGGGATGACAGATGTCAAGAAAGTTTTGAAAAATTAAAAGCTATGTTGACTGAAGCGCTTGTCCTCACACAACCAAAGCCCGGTAAAGACTTTGTGATTTATAGTGATGCCTCTCATAATGGACTTGGCTGTATACTTATGCAAGAGGGGAAGGTAGTTGCTTATGCATCTAAGCAACTTAAGCCCCATGAAAGGAATTATCCGACCCATGATCTTGAGTTAGCAGCCATAGTCTTTGCCTTGAAGATTTGGAGGCATTATTTATATGGAGAAAAATGCTACATCTATATGGATCATAAAAGTCTTAAATACTTGCCTACGCAGAAAGAATTGAATCTAAGGCAAAGGAGGTGGATGGAGTTGATAAAAGATTATGATTGCATCATTGATTACAGCCCGGGCAAAGCTAATGAAGTAGCAGATGCCCTCAGTAGGAAATCATTGTTAGGTATGACTTAAATGATTGAATTAAGTTATTAAATGTACCTTGTTTTCAGTAAAGTAAGTATGGATAACGGTCTTAAATGTTTTCTTCTCAGCTTTAAGAGCTATGAACGTCAGATTGTCTATCGCCAATAATGGTGCTCTAATAGCCGAATTGAGACTAAGACCTATTTTGGGGCAGCAAATTAAGGAAATCCAAGCACAAGATGAAAAGTTAACCTCCATTGTTGCACAGATTCAGGAAGGGAAAGACAATGAATATGTAATCAAAGATGATGGCTGCTTGTACTTCAAAGACAGAATTTGTGTTCCTAATGTGGAAAATTGAAGCAAAACTTTATGAAAGAATCTCATAGTAGCTCATATGCCATGCATCCAAGAAGCACAAAGATGTATCAAGACCTAAAGACACATTATTGGTGGCCAGGTATGAAGAGAGATATTACAAAATATGTCTCTAGATACTTAACATGTCAACAGGTTAAGGCAGAACATCAAGTTCCAGTGGGGTTGCTTCAACCTATAGCTATACCAGAGTGGAAATGGGATCAAATTACGATGGATTTTGTTGTTGGACTGTCGCAAACTAGAAAATGGTATAATGCTATCTGGATAATCGTGGACAAATTGACTAAGTCAGCTCATTTTCTACCTGTCTGAACTAACTATCAACTTTCAAGATTAGCATAATTGTATATCAATGAGATAGTACGGTTACATGATGTTCCATCCTCCATTATATCTGATCGGGATCCAAAATTCACTTCAACATTTTGGAAGAAGCTTCAGGAGGCCTTGGGTACCACGTGCAAATTTAGTACAGCATTCCATCCCCAAACAGATGGTCAATCTAAAAGAGTAATCCAAGTATTAAAAGATATGCTGAGAAGTTGTGTTATTGATTTTGAAGGAAGTTGGGATAGATATCTTCCCTTAATCAAATTCGCGTACAACAACAGCTATCAAACTAGTATACAGATAGCACCCAATGAAGCACTATATGGCAGGAAATGTAGGACACCTTTATGCTGGACAGAACTCAGAGAAAGCAAACTTGTAGGCCCAGATCTCATAAAGGAAATAGAGGATAAAGTGAAGATCATTAAAGAAAGATTAAAAGCTGCCTCCGATCGTCAAAAATCATATGCAGATTTGAAGAGGAGAGACAATGAATATGCAATTGGTGATAAAGTCTTCTTAAAGGTTTCTCCATGGAAGAAGGTGCTTTGATTTGGTAAAAGGGGTAAATTAGCTCTAAGGTTTATTGGTCCTTTTGAAATCATTGAGCGAGTGGGACCAGTAGCCTATAGGCTAGATTTACCGTGAGAATTGGACATAATTCATAATGTTTTTCACGTGTCGATGTTAAGAAGATACCGATCCGATCCATCGCATATTGTGTCATTGAAAGATATCAAAATTCAGCCGGATTTAACTTATGAAGAGAAACCAGTGCAAATCCTAGACAGAGAAACCAAGCAGCTAAGAAATAAGTCCGTGCCATTGATAAAAGTCCTGTGGAGGAATCACAAGGTAGAAGAAGCCATTTGGGAACCAGAGGACACAATGAGAAAGAATTATCCAAATTTGTTTTCTTCAGGTAAATTTCGAGGACGAAATTTTATTTTTAGAGGGAAGGAATTGTAACACCCCGATTTATGGGTTAACCCGAATTATAGAGAAAATTTGACAAAAATATAAATTTAAAAATAATTTTGGGTAAATTGCAATTAAATTTGGATGTAATTGCAAAGAATTAAAAAGTTTTGAGGTTGTTTCATAAATAGAGTAAAAATGGAAGACCAAGAGGGACATTTGGCCAAAACTACGTCGTTTTGCCCATTTGATTTCTCTTAATTTTTAAGGAACCAAATTGGTTCCTTTATCTTGGTCCCAAGAACCCGACGCCACCACCACCCTCTCCCCTTCTTCCCCTTCTCGGTCCGGCCAACAACCACCATCGCTGTCGCCCTCACCGTCGCCGCCAGCCACTGTCGCCGTCGCCTCCTTCTCCCCTTCCTCTTCCTTCTTCTTTTCCTTCTTCTTTCCTTTTCTTCTTGGCATGGCAGCACCCTTGGTTGGCTTCTTCTCCATCAAATCTCTCTCTTTGGTTACTTCTCTCTCTCTTTAGTTGGGTAAGGTTGCATTCACTCCTAATTATTGATTTATGGTGAAAAATATGAGGTAGAGATGATGTATTTTATATTTAGGGTTTTGATTAATTGGGAAAAATGGAATTGTTGGTAATTAAGTAAAATTATGGTTATATAATTGTTGGAACTTGCTGTAAATTATGATTTGGTGGATGAATTATTGAAAATTCTTGTGAAATGTGAATTTTTGTAGAGAGAGGAAATGGTGTAGATGGAGAAAATAGAGAAAGAGAAGGAAATTGATGGAGAATTGGTGTTTTAAAAGCTGAAATTTTGAGAAGAAATCAACTAGCAAGTAAGTGTTCAAGCAACTTTGTTTTTCCTGTAAATAAGCATTATGTATGTTAGAGAATTTAAGTTTTTGGTGAATTTAATTAATGCTAATTTTCTTGAGTTCAAAACTATATAAATTGAGTTTAGAATTAAATGAAATAATGTTATACTTGTGATTTTTAAAGCAAAAGAAATTAACAAGCATGTATTATGCAAAAAATTGTAGTTAATATGTTTATTGTGCAAAAAGCTTTTAACTTATAGTTGAGTAATTATGAATAAGCTTATAAATATTGAGTTTAAAAATTCGACTAGATGCATTTATATATATATATATATATATATATATATATATATATATATATATATATATATATATATATATATATATATATATATATATATATATGAATTTGTTGTAAATTCAAAGACTAATAATTATGTTTTACGATTAATATAAATTGAATGTGACTTCAGTTAGCCAGTGTAATTGAAAAAGCTCTACTGGAATCATAGTTGGCGATGCATATTTAATTGAAGATATCTTGAAAAGCAAAGAATGATAAATTTGGAGATTTAATTATCTAAATTAAATAAGTAAAGTATATTTGTTATGAAAATTTCTCATTTGCCCTTAGCAAAGCCAGATAAGAATTGGAGAAATTGGATAGATTGGCATGCCAATTAGGAAAATTGTAATGCGGCGCCTTAATATGTAACATCGGATTGAATGGCTCTGAGAGCTGAATCTGGTGTATGTAATTTAATTGAGTTGTGGATTGGATGGCTCCGCGAGCTGAATCCACAACTGCATGTATATATATGTGTGTGTATATAGAAATGTATATCATTAATAAAAAAATTGCATATGTGGAATAAGAAAAATTGTTAAAGGGGATTGGATGGTTCCGAGAACTGAATCCCCCGATTATATCCCGTTTATCTAGCTCGGTGCGATTTTGCTGGATTTGCTTGGGGCAAATATAAATCGTAAAGTTTAGTCTAACATGTAATTTAATTAATAAATAATAACCATATTTATATATTTGTTTAAATTGCCTTCATAGGTTCTTTTACCATGTGTAAATGCTTGATTGGTTAAAATGTGCATTGTTTAAGAAATTTAAGTATGTATATGTATATGATTTACTTAATTTATATGTATATATATATATATATATATATATATATATATATATATATATATATATATAATGTGGAAAAATAGAATTGCTTGAACTCCACTAAACAATATGCTTAGCGCGTGGTTTTCTTTTCGCGCGTAGGTTAAAGGAATTTTTGGAAGGAAAGCCGTGGGTGAATCTGCATCAAAATTTGGATCGCAATACAGAAGAATTTTAAGGTGGATACACTATAGGTTCTTTTACGGTTTTCATGGTACTTTTTGGGTTGTACTTAATGTATGGACATGAAATATGATGCAAATAGTTTTGGACAACTTGATATTGTATTTAAAGTAAGAATATTATAAATTAAGAAATATGAATGGTTTAATATTGCTGATTTATGTCTTATTGGAGGAAGGGCATTGATTGTGTTTTGGAGTTTGAATGGAGAATGGATGGTAGGATGAGAATAAATAGGAGTGTTTTGGATAATTTTATTTCAGGGAGCAACTTGAATTTTAGGGTATACTCTGTCAAAATTTTTTATAAAATAAGTAGTACTTTTATTAAAGGATTATTTTATTCGCCAAATTGCCTAAACCCGATTATGACATCCGGTATTCGAGTCTTCTCTTTGATCAGGTATAGGGTGTTACAAACAATCTTATAGTGAAACATCGACGTGCTGACGCTAACTTCGGGGCTTTTCAATCGAAGATGGCTGAAATCGAGGATCGAGCTCGAAAGGCCCTAGAGTAAACCAAAAAGGCTGTAAAGAAAGCAGCTGAACTAAAGGTCACTCTAGGATGAGAGAAGGAGTCCAATTCTGCTCTCCAAGCTGAAGTCATGTAGTTTAGGCTTAAGGAGGCCGAGTGGGAGAGGAAGGAGGTCGAACATAAAGAAAAAGAGGCCGAAGTATTGGTCGAAAAGTGTATGGTATTTAGTGCCAAATTAGCCTCTGCTGTTAGGGGGAAGTACCCCGATCTCGATTTGTCCTTTTCTGGATGATGTGTATCCAGATGAGGACTAGTCCTTTGTAATAATCTTTTCAATTTAATGAAAATTCAAACTTCTTTTTCCTTTTTATCTTGTGTTTAAGTTCGTATTTTATTTATCTTCTTAAGCATATTTGGATAAATAAAATATCCATGTGTGGCGAGGTGATTTATCCCGAACTTATCAGAATAACCTTCATTGCAAAATCGGGTTTAACTAAAAATCAAGAGAAACCACCTATTACAAAAGGGTGATGTAAATAATGAGTGCATTACAATGCATACCTTGCATTCAATACACCAGTACAAAGGCTTTGTAAATGCCAAACTTAAATGTACCGTAGGACTGTTTGGCTAGAATACTTAGAGCAAAGTGAGGACATAAGTTCGAGGATGCCGTATGAATACTTTGGACGAGGTTGTTTAATTTGTCAAACACAAATGTTCTTCTCATAAACCCATAGTTGTGTGGTAGCATTTGTCGAACTCTTATTTGGGCGTGAGTCTGTTGTGGCATGATTAGTCTATTGAATTATCAAGTTATTTGGCAATGTGTGCTGAACTTTACTGATAAGAACGAGCAATTTTGGCAATAATGTCGAGCCCTCGTCCATAGGCGTGGTTAGCCTACTAAGCTAGCAAGTATTTTGGCGATATGTGTCGAACTTACTTAGATGATCGGGCGATTTTGGTGATAATACCGAGCCCTTATCCATAGGCATAGTTAGCCTTTCAAGTTAGCAAGTTTTTTGGCGATATGTGTCGAACTTACTTAGATGATCGGGCAGTTTTGGCGATAATGCTGAGCCTTTATCCATAGGCGTAGTTGCTTACCAAATTAGCGAGTTATTTGGCGGTATGTGCCGTACTCGTAAATATGGTTGGGTGATTATAGCGATAATGCTA
Organism: Excoecaria agallocha; assembly: GCA_037975025.1. Taxonomy (NCBI): domain Eukaryota; kingdom Viridiplantae; phylum Streptophyta; class Magnoliopsida; order Malpighiales; family Euphorbiaceae; genus Excoecaria; species Excoecaria agallocha. The sequence goes on along the minus strand of CM075810.1, from coordinate 19,738,696 downwards.
AGCCCTTATACATAGGCGTAGTTTTGATATAAAGTTGCTAAATATTTTTCATAGAATGTGTCATTCATTAAACTTCCGTCCTGCAGGCAGAAAAATATGAAGGACTTGCATTGAAGCCAGATCATCATGGCAACAACTTGTAATTATAAAATAATAAATAGAGAAACAATGATAATGACGAACAAAAGTTAAGAATAATTATATAAGAATGAGTACAGGGTTTCTTCTAGCATGGAGAATGCCGAGCTATTGGCAGGCTTGAGATTGAGCTCGTTCCAGGAGTGTAGGAGCCATTTGCTTGTGACGTCCTCTAGTCTGTATGCTCCGGCCTGATTCGCTTCTCGAATAATGTACGATCCTTCCCAGTTGGGGTCCAGTTTGCCTACTCCTACTGCTGTTTGGGTAGACACCACCTTTTTTAGTACCAACTATCCAACCTGAAATGACTTCGGTTTGATCTTACGATCGTGGTAAGCCGCTATACGTTGTTTGTATGTTGCAGAAAGTATCTATGCGAGCTCCCTACTTTCTTCGAGCCGATCTAAGTTGTACAAGAGACCAACGTTGTTCTCCATGTTAGGAGAAGATGTTCGGATGCCTAGTACTCCTATTTCACATGGGATAACAACTTCAGTACCATATGTCAGTGCAAAGGGTGTTAACCCTGTTACTGCACGAGGCGACGTCCGATATGCCCATAACACATTGTTGAGTTTTTTGGTTCATAGGCCTTTGGCTCCTTCAAGTCGCTTCTTAAGTCCAGATAGGATAGTTCTGTTTGTCACTTCGGTCATTTTGTTGGATTACGGATGGTAGACTGAAGTGAAATTCAATTGGATCTTCAGCTCTGAGCAGAAATTCTTGAAAACCTGATAATCAAACTATTTGCCATTGTCAAATATAATAGAGTGTGGGATACCAAACCTTATAATGATCTTTTTGTTTAGGAACTTGATGACGTTCGCCGATGTGATGGTGGAAAGTGGTTTGGCTTCTATCCACTTGGTAAAGTGGTCTACTATCACAACCAAAAATCGTCATTGTCCCTTTGCTTGGGAAAAAATGGCCCAGTATATCAATCCTCACTAGGCAAAATGGCACGGGCTATGGATCGGTTTTTGCTTTATCGAGCTCTGATGTGGAATGTTAGCAAACCTTTGGCATTTGTCGCACTTTTGGACTAGAGCCTTTGCATCAGTCTCCATGGTTGGCCAATAATATCCCTGTAAAAGAGCTTTTCGAGCTGTGGCCTGTGCACCTTAATGAGCTCTACAGATTTCTTCATGAATTTCTCTAAGGATATAATCTCCTTCATCATTGCTCACACATAAAAGCCTATGGATTGGAAAAAATTGCCTATAAAGCTTGTCATCCATCATAGCATATAAGCTTGATTTTCAAACTACCTTTTGAGCTTGGATTGGGTCTTCTGGCAGGGTGCCTTACATCAGGTACTAGTAAATAGGTAGGCACCATCCTTTCATTGGCTCCTACACTTGAATCTGAAAAGTTTCATAAGTTAGTTGTGAAATTGTTGTGGAAATGATGTCTGCAGTATCGACCAAACTGTTGAGACAAGCTCTCTTAGCCAGAGTATCTGCCTCTATATTCTCTGTCCGAGGTATTTAGATGATCGACCAGGCTCCCCTTTTTCCTCCAATCTGGCTAATAATGTGAAAGTTAGTTCTTTGTAGTGAATTATGGAGCCGTCCTTGGCTTCAAAGCTTCCTTTCAGTTGATTGACGACCAATTGGGAATATGAGAATATCTCTAAGATGTCCGGCTTCACTTCTATGGCCAACTGCAGCCCGTAGTATAGGGCTTCGTATTTCGTTGCATTGTTGGAAGCTGGAAAAGTCAGGCGTGTCATTGCTCGGATACGGACTATCATTAGGCTCATAAAAAATACTCCAGCCCCCGTAACATTCAAGCTTATGGCCCTATCGACATATAATTTCCATGATGTTTTCGTTGGCTCGGGGGTAGGTTCATGTAGCTCGGCCACGAAGTCCGCCAATATTTGTGCCTTCATGGATGTTCGCGACTCATACCAAATATCAAACTCTCCTAGGCAAGCAGTACATTCTGTCAATCTCTCCAAACATTCTAGCCTCTGTAACACATTCCTCAAGTTTAAATTTGTACGCACGGCAATTGTGTGCGCCTGAAAGTACGAATGGAGCTTTACCGTTATTGTGATAAGTGTAAGAGAAAGCTACTCAATGATTGGATAATTGAGCTCGGCACTCCAAAGTACTTTACTTGTATAATAAATAAGAAACTGCTGGCCCCCTCTTCTCTGACCAGGATCACACCTACTATGCCTGCTGAGACGGATAAGTAAACGTACAATATCTCACCAGTCAGTGGTCTACTGAGCAGTGGCGAAGTTAAAAGGAAATGCTTCAAGGCTTAGAATGCTTGCTGGCACTCTTCTATCCATGTAAAGTTCTTGAGATTCCTGATTGCTCGGTAGAATGTCAAATAGCATCTGGCAGACCAAGATATGAATCTTTTCAAAGCTGTGATTCTTCCATTCAATCTCTATACTTCTCGAACTGTTTTAGGTGGATCCATGGTCATGATTGCCTTGATTTTCTCCGCATTTGCCTCAATCTTTCGCTTCGATATCATAAAGCCAAGGAATTTTTTGAACTGCACCCCAAAGTCATATTTTTCAGGGTTCCTGAATCCCCGAGTCTTTGAAAGGTCTCCTTCAGCTCGGTACACATATCTATCGAGGTTCGGCTCTTGACAATCATATCATCCACATAAATCTCAATATTCCTCCTTAGCTGTTCGGCAAATAGCTGATTCATCAACCTTTGGTAAGTGGCCCCTGCATTTTTCAATCCAAAAGGTATGATCTAGTAACAATAAGTTCCTCTGTGAGTGATGAACGCCATTTTTTCTTCATCTATTGGGGCCATTAAAATCTGATGATAGCCCGCTGAGGCATCAAGAAAGGCATACTCTTCGAATCCTATCGTAGAATCCACCAATGTGTCAATGTTCGACAGTGGATAGTAGTCCTTCGGGCATGCTTTATTGAGATCTGTGAAGTCAACACATATTCTCCATCTGTCGCTGCTTTTCCTAACAAGCGCCATATTAGCTAGCCAGTCCGGATAAAATATCTTCTTGTTGAAACTGCTCTTTAGCAAAATAGCGGTCTCTTGCTCAATGGCCAACTGTCTTTCGGATTCATGGTTTCTCTTCTTTTATTTTACTGGCTTACATTCTGGCTGAACATTCAATGAGTGAACTATTAAGTCCTTCTTTACCCCTTAGATGTCTGATGTTTGCCAAGGGAAGACATCGATGAACTCGTAAATCATTGAAAGGAGGGTTTCTTTCTCCACCCTGCTCTTGCCAACTAATATCTGAACTCTCTTTTTTGGCTCCAGTTCAATAAACTGTAACACCTTTGCTGGCTCTGCCCGCCATTTCTCTTTCTCGGGTATATCAATTGTGTCCAAGGGCAAGGCTTGATTGGCCTCCCAGAGCATGGTCAAGTATGTCTCTTGAGTTATCTTCTGATTTCCCTTCAAAATTACCACTCCATCTTCTGTGGGAATTTTGAGCACAAGATTCTTCATCGAAACACAGGCGTCCACCTCGGCCAGTAGAGGTTGGCCGAATATCACATTGTAAGACAACGGGATATCGAGCACCATGAAATCTACTCGACAAGTACAGACCACTGAATCATCTTCGAGCTATACAGATAAAGTTGCTAGGCCATCGACCCGAACAGGTCTCCTGGACAGACCAATTAAGGGGATATTGACTTCCTCAAGTCGATGGTTTGACATCCCCAATGCTTTATATGCCTGAGCTGTTATGATATTGACCGTATTTTTTATGTCAACTAATATTCACTGAACATGGATCCCATCCTCTGCTGAGAACTGAATCATGCAGGGGGCTGAGCTCACCCCTTATTTGACGGATATGATCTCCTTGGCCTTCCTTTTTCTGGATTGGTCCCGTTGCTCGCCACCTGTAATCACATGTATGACTCCCGCTGGTGCCCTCCTATTGCCATTGGCTCTATTTCTGCTCGACTGAGGAGAAGGCAATCTTTGCCTCTTTTATTCGATTTTACAAACCGTGTTAGGGTACCTTTCAGAACCAGGTGCTTGATCTCCCACTTGAGTTGCCTGCATTCTTCTATCTCATGCCCTTTGTCTCTGTGATAAGCATAGTAAAGGCCCTAGTCTCTAGCCGGGTCTTTCCTTATAGGTCTCGGCCAATTAACCTGTTCGTTCTGCTTCATCTATTCTAGTATCTGTTCATGAGATACAGTTAGGGACGTAAATCTTTCATCTCTTCGATTGTCCGAGTGGGGGGTAGTAATTGCGTATGATCGGTTATGCCAGGGATCACTGCGGTATTTCTTTGAGTCTGTTTTGCTTGGCATAAACATGTCACTGAACTGCTCGAAATTATCAATACAATGCGCTAGCAGATTGCGAAACCAGATCTGAGCTGAGTCGGCCAAGGTCTGTGGAAATATCTTACACAAGAAGGAGTCGTTTGCTGTGAGCACCAGCATTGTGTTTTGGAACTGGTCAATATGAGCTCGGGGATCGGTGTTGCCATTGTAGGTTTTGAGATGAGAAAGTCGAATGTTGGAAAATGGGGCATCTAAGATTTTTCGAGAGAGGGAGGATCGAAAACTGCCTTGGTATTGCAGTATAGTTCGATTTTTTTGCCTTTGGATTCGGTCGTCCAAGAGGTGGTTAAATTACTTGGTAATTAGGGTAATGGTGGAGTTAGAATTTTTGGATAGGGCTGGTGAGAAAGGTTTTCGAGTAGGAGGCTGCGAAGCCCGAGGTAGGTTGGTGTTTTATGTGGGTAGAGGCTGAGGTTGCACCTGAGCGATGATGGCTGATAAGGCGGCAATAAGGGATTATGTTGTATGAGGGGTAATACCGAGAGTGATGTTTGGGATTATCATTCCCTCCCTCCTCAAAAATATTTATCCTCAAATTTGCATCCACATCAAAAGAAGAAAGGTCAGAAATATTAAATGTAGCAGAAACATCATACTCACCTGGTAAATCTATCTTGTAAGCATTATCATTAATGGACTTCAAGGCTTGAAATGGACCATTACCACAGGCATCCAACTTGATCTTCCTTTGGTTTGGAAACCTTTTCTTACGAAAGTGCACCCAAACCCAATCCCTAGGGGCAAACACCACTTGTTGTCTTCCTTTATTTGCTCTTTCAGCATACTTCTAGTTCTTCTTCTCAATGTTAGCCCTTGCTTTCTCATGCAAAGTCTTTACCAATTCTGCATTCCTGTTACCATTTAAACTTGAAAGCTCATGTAAAGGCAATGGATAAAGATCAAGCACAGTTAGTGGGTTAAAATCATAAACAAGCTCAAATGGTGAAAAACCAGTGGAAGAATGAATACTTCTATTATAAGCAAATTCAATGAAAGGTAAACAATCCTTCCATGAATTAAGATTCTTACTCACTATAGCATGAAGTAAAGTATCCAAGGTTCTATTCACTACCTCTGTTTGACCATCTGTCTGTGGGTGACAAGTAATAGAAAATAACTTTGTACCCAACTTACCCCATAGAATACCCAAAAAAAATGTGAAAGAAACTTTGTATTCCTGTAATGATCTTAACATCGAATTAGCCGTAAACAGTATTTTCCGATAATAAATAGTGCTTTCGGGCTATAAAGTATATCCGGAGTTGAAAAATATTTTATTGGACTATCAAAAAATATTAATCACGATTAGTCTGGAATTGAAATTTGAAATGATTTTGAGGTCAAATAGGCCTTCAAAAATTAAAAGCACGAAAAACGGAGCGTTTAGGGTTTTAGGGTAATAGTTAATTAAGTTTGATCGGACAGTAAAAAATAGTAAATGAAGTCTAAAAATTATTAAAAATTATATATGTACCTAAAATAATGTGTAGATTATTTTGGTAGCAAAAAGTAAATTTTTCGGTAACACTGATAATTTTGAATCGAACCGATTAAATTAAATCGGATCAATAACGAACTTCGATTAGGCTAAAAATTTAGATACAACCTATTTTTGATGTGATAAAAATGATGAAATCAAATTTTAAGTGATTTGGAGTTATAAAGTGAAAGAAACTAATTAGAACCATTTATCGGATAATTATAAGGCTTAAACTAAAAATAGTTCAAGCCCATATAAAAATCTAGCCCAAAGCCCACTAAGAGTGCATATAAAAGGCAGCAAACTCACTAAAATCCAGCAGCTTCCACCAGCATCTTCACCTCTTCCCTTGGTCGAACCACTCTCACCATTGTTTCTTTCTCATTTTTTCCTTTTTTCTTCCAAATCACTTAAATCAAAGTATAAGATAGTATTTTCTGCCTTTCTAGACCACCTTAGTAGCCTTTGATCTTTGATTAAAGGAAAGGAATCAAGAGAAATTAAGAGCTAAAGTTTAGGTGTCAAATTGAGATATGTTAAATCTAAGGGTTTAAATTTGTTTAAAGGTGGTTTTTAATATTTTTGGGTGTCTAAAATGCATTTATGATGTTTATTTTAGCAAAAAAGAACAAATAAATGGTGTTTAGATAGCTTAAATAATCGGCGATGGTAGGTTCTCCCATTGAAGGCTAAAGTTTCAAGGTAAAAGGCAAGGAGAAGGAGGTTTAGGCAAGGCTAAGATAAGAAAATAAGGTTAGTGGCTTTAAATCAAAATATTTTTCATTGATTAGCATGATTTTCCTTTAGGTTAATTAGGAAAAATTATGTAAATGTATGTATAATTGCAATTAATCTTAAATTAGTGTAATTGGACCTTAAATAAGTTCATTGGACTGGTTAAATAAATTTTTAGGAGCGTGTATGTTGGTTAACTTATTGGGGGCCAAATTTTCCTTTAAGGAAAAATATTATGTATTTTGGTTATTTCGTTGTATTTAAGCTTTAAATTAATTATAAGCACGAAAATTCATGTCCATAAATTTTTATAGAATTTATAGAAATTATTTGGCTATTTTTAGAATAAATAATAGCTTATGTAACTAATAAAATAATAAATTATAGTGATTTAATGCAAGAATTGATTAAATAATGTACCCGTGTATTTTTATGTAATGTATGAAATTTATTTAAATATTTTAAAGAAAATATTCAAATATGTTAGTGTACAACTATTGAATTTTTGGTAAAATAATTAATGCAAATAAATGAAAAATAGTGAGTTCTGTGAAATAAAGCACAAATCGTAAAAAAGGAATGAAAATGTGATTGACAGTTTTTTTGGAGTAAATTAACTAGGAGAAACTGTCAAAAGTCTGAAAATGAAATGAATTATAAGTGAAAATAATGAATTAATATGAATTAATTCATAAACTAAAGGAAAGTGGTGAATTATGACTTAATAATTCATAATTATGTAAAGCCCAGAAAAGATTGATTTAAAAAGTACTAATTTGAAAGGTAAAAAAAATTGTTAAATGTTTTGTAATCAAATGAATTTTTAACCTTAGCAATAGTCAAGCAGTCAAAACCTAACTCAGGTTATATATTGGCTAGCCATAGGGATTTCTGTATTGTGGTACAAGTCATGACAACTTGCTTTGCTATGGTAGGGCCATTGATCTTCCATAGCCTCTGAAAAGTGATAATGATCAGTGCTTTGGGAGAATTGGTCCTTTGGGATCAATTCTCAGTTTGTACGTGGCCCTGTGGGGTTCACATCCCACATATCTAGTTTGAGAATTTCTGTCGGGATTGTACTAGGGGTATAATGACAAGAACAAACTAAAAGTGCAAAAAGAAAGCTAAAATATGAAATTAAAAGTGAAAAAGGACCTATTTGAAAGAAATTAAAAGTTTAGGGGAAAAACTATAATTTTTCAAGACTTGCCTTTAGTGAACAAAAATTATAAGAAAATGGTTTGCAAGGGTGAAATGGTAATTTGAAGGTTAAACAGTCCAAAAATAATACTTTGCAAAGTACATGGATTAACATATAATTTTACACAAAAAGTCAAAACATAGCCCATTCTATTATTTTATATGTCAAAAGTCAATTTAAAAGAAAAAATAAAGATAATTGCCAAAAAAGGCATTTTCGTAATTAATTAAACAATTAGGGACTTAAATGAAAGTTTACCAAAATTGCATTAACAAATTGAAATAATGTTTAAGAAGGTTAAAAAGGTATTTTTTTGATAAATAAAAAGTAACAACTCACATAAGTTGCAAAGTTATGCTTGTTTGGGAAATGTTATGATTTTTAGTCACAACTGAGCATATTTAATGCTTAACACATAGGATTTACTGCGTACAGGTATTGACAAAATTCAGAGCAAAAGTACACTGGAGGTAGAGATTTTTAAGAATATAAGTTTTATTTTATTTTGACATGTATATTATTATTATTATTATTATTATTATTATTATTATTATTATTATTATTATTATTATTATATATTTGTGAAGTATAAGGATTGGCTTGTAAATATGTGTAAATATGTGGTTGTTATAATGGAAGAATTGTGTATGTTGAATACGATTTGAGAATGTTTGGATGAGACGTGTAGTGGATGAATAGTTAAATTGTTTGTGTGGATATTAAACTCTTGTGCCCCTGAGGGGCAATATTGTCTGTTTTTCAAGGGGCTAGTCCAATATATAGCCATTATATTGCTAAAATTTTGTAAAATAAATAGTAAAATGGAACAGTTATAGGTCATTGACCAGGTGAACTTGGTATAAAAAGTTTTAAGTTAAGCATCATTTGGATAATAAATAATTTAAAGTTAAGTTATGAATTTCAAAAAAAAAAATTTTTTTCCAATCGCTTTGATCGAAAAGACTATTTCAGTAAGGGTATTACATTTTGTGGTATTAGAACAGTGATTTAGACGGTTTTAAGATTGTAGTGGGAATAAGTGAATGATACATTTGTATATACATGCCAAATGTTAGTAAAGAGGTGTTATGAAAATCTAATATATACTTACTCCTTTTTGTTTTATTTTGAAAAGATGTCATCAAATTGTGACAGGCAGGTGGGGGATGGAAAGAGAGAGGCATCCATAGGTACCGAAAAGAAGAGGGCCCCATAGCAGCAGGTTTCCTCTCCAGCAGTGCCACCTCTGCCCCCACAGTTGGACTTCCTTAACTTGATGGTCGATTATATACAACAACGACTGCAAACAGGTCAGGCACAGTCTTCACAAATAGCTGCAAAGGTACAACCAGCTCCACCTAGAAGATAATCTATTTTGGAGCAGTTAAAGAGGCTTGGAGCTAAAGATTTTTCTGGGAGAGATCCTCTGACACTAGCACAAGCAGAAGACTGGTTGTTTAAAATTAAGAGACTTTTTGAGATTACAAATAGTTCACTAGAAGAAAATTTGGAGGGCATAGTTGTTTTATTGAGGGGACCAGCCTTTGTTTGGTAGGACTCTGTCAGGAGACATATCCCAGTAGATCAACTGACTTGGGGGTTCTTTGTGACTAAATTTGAGCTGAAATACATTGGATTTGAATATAAATTGGCGATGTATGATGCTTTTTGGAGGCTCGGACATGGAAATAAGTCAATGGCTAAGTATGAACGCGAGTTTGAGCGCCTCAATGCTTATCTTGATGAATGTCAATCTACAGATGTGAAGTTAAGACAAAGATTTAAGAGAGGACTGCATACAGAGCTCAGACAGATTATAGGGACCCAGCAGTACCCTACCTTGAGAGCCATGATTGAGGCAGCCATTAAATTAGAGACTATTCAGGCAGAGTAGGCTGAGAGACAGTTTCAATTCCAGCAAAAGAGGAAGCAGGGATAGTCCAGTTGTAAAGGATAACAGGGTAAGAAGATAAAGGGATCTCCAGTACCTCATACCTTCCTTCAGTTCCAACGGGTAGAGGTTAGGGTAGTGCATCATGTGGTAGAGCTCCAACTACTTTAACAGCTAGTACTCCCCGGGGTCGAGATAGTGGGACACCACCCATCTGTGATCATTATGGTAGGACTCATTTTTGGTAGTGTAAATATTTGACTGGAGCATGCTTCAAGTGAGGGTCCAGAGATCATCAGAACGGAGATTGTCCAGTAATGCAGTCTATTTCATCTACTTCTCCAGCATTTGGTACTGGTTCCTCTGCATCGAGAGGTTGTGGTAGGGGAGCTACCCTTATCACTTTAGCTTCTAGGCCAGTTGGACAGGCATCTTCGGGCTAGAGGAGATTGCAGGCCAGACTTATACTGTCAGAGCCAGAGAGGAGGATGCTTTAGATGTGATAGTAGATAAATTTCTTCTATTATCTGATTTAGTTCATGCATTGATTGATCCTGGTTCTACACATTCCTACATTAGCACTGTGTTAGCACGAGATAAAGGGATGAAAGAGGCACGCTTGAACTAGGATATCTTGGTGAGTAATCCTTTGGGGCATAGTGTGGTAGTGAATAAAGTATATAAACAGTGCCCGATTAGTGCCTAGGATCATGTTTTCCTGGCAAATTTGATAAAACTTCCCTTCCATAAATTCGATGTGATTCTGGGGATGGATTGGTTATCCGCCCACCAAGCGACAATTAATTGAAAAAGGAAGAGAGTTACTTTAAAGCTTGAAGATGGTAGAGACATCACAGTTGTAGGTGTGAGGACCAACTTCTTTATCTAATGTGATATCTGCTACTGTTGCCAAAAGACTAATCAAAATAGTGTGCATAGCTTATATGTGTTATACAGTGGAGGCAAAGAAAGACAGTCCAAAGGTGTCAGAAGTGCCTACTTTCAGAGAATTTTTCGATGTTTTTTCTGAGGAATTACTAGGCTTACCATCTGACAGGAAAGTGAAGTTCTCTATTGATGTTGCTCCAGGCACTTCACTTATCTCTATTGCTCTTTACAGAATGGCAACTGTTGAGTTGAAAGAACTGAAGATTTAACTTCAGGAACTACTGGATAAAGGCTTCATCAGAACCAGTGTTTCTCCCTTGGGAACGTTGGTCCTGTTTGTCAAAAAGAAAGATGGGACACTCAGGTTATGCATCGACTACAGATAGTTGAATAAAGTGACTATAAAGAACAAATATCACCTTCCTCATATTGAAGATTTGTTTGACCAGCTGAAGGGAGCAGGTGTATTTTTCAAGATTGATTTGAGATCTGGCTACTATCAGATGGCTGTGAGAGATACTAATGTGCCCAAGACTGCTTTCCACACCAGGTATAGCCACTATGAGTTTTTGGTCATGTCATTTGGACTTACAAATGCATCGATCGTCTTTATGGATTTAATGAATAGGGTTTTCCACCTTTATTTAGATCAGTTTGTTGTGGTATTCATTGATGACATTCTGGCATATTTCAAGACACCAAAAGAACATGACAAGCATTTGAGAATTGTTCTTTAGACTCTAAGGGAAAAGCAGCTGTATGCTGAGTTTAGTAAGTGTGACTTCTTGTTGAACGAAGTATCTTTCTTAGATCATGTGATTTTTGCAGAGGGCATAAAAGTTATCCTTCAAAGATTGATGCAATTTTTTAGTGGAAGTCACTTAAAAATGTTATCGAAGTTAGGAGTTTTCTAGGGTTAGCTGAGTATTATAGAAGATTTATAAAGAGCTTTTCTACTATTGTAGTTCCTATGACTTGACTATTGTAGAAGAATGCAAATTTTATTTGCACCGACATATGTCAAGAGTGCTTTGAGAACCTTAAAAGTATGCTAACAAAAGTTCCTATTCTTTCATAACTAGAGGCAGGCAAGGATTATGTGATCTACAGTAATTCTAATGCAGGAAGGCAAGGTGATCGCTTATACTTCCCGATAATTCAAGACTCATGAGAAGAACTATCCTACTCATGATTTAGAGCTAGCAGCTATTATTTGTGCATTAAAGATTTAGAGGTATTATCTATATAGAGAGAGATGCTACATTTATATAGATCATAAGAGTTTAAAGTATCTGCTTACTCAGAGAGAACTTAACCTCAGACAGAGGCATTAGTTAGAGTTGATTAAAGATTATGATTGTTTTATTGACTACCATCCAGGGAAAGCAAAAATGGTAGCTGATTCACTTAGCAGGAAGTTTATGTTAGGTAATATAATTATGTTTAAATGAATGTGTATAAGTGATTAATAAGTGTTATTGACTGATAATGGTATTTGCAGCTGTTCGGGCTATGAATGTTAGTTTGAGTTTGGCTTCAGATGAAGCGATATTAGCTGAAATGCAAGTGAAGCCTGACTTTGTGCATCAGGTGAAAGTAGCCCAGAAGGAAGACAATCATTTAATGACTATCATGAACAAGTTAAAAGACAGTCCTGAGGGAGAGTACTCCTTAAATGATGATGGAAGCCTTTACTACAAAAAAGACTGTGTTTCGAATCAAGAAAAATTAAACAAAAATATTATTACCGAAGAACACCATAATAGTTATACCATGCATCCTGGAGGTAATAAGATTTACCAGGATTTAAAAGCTTATTATTGGTGGCTAGGTATGAAGTGGGATGTGATAGAGTTTGTGAAAAAATGTCTGATATGTCAGCAAGTAAAGGTTGAACACCAGGTTCCTTTGGGATTACTTCATCCTATTTTGATACCAAAGTGGAAATGAAATAGGGTAACTATGGACTTTATCACCGGATTGCCAGTCGCTCAAAGGAAGCATGATGTCATATGGGTGATTATTTATCCTTTGAACAAGCTGGCAAAAATCTACATTAATAAGGTAGTGAGGTTACATGAAGTGCCATCATCCATTATTTCTAATAGGGATTCGAGATTTACTTCTTATTTTTGAAAAAGTCTGCAAGAAGCTATGGGTATAAGACTTCACTTCAGCACAACATTTCACCCTCAGATAGATGGTCAGTCAGAATGAGTGATTTAGATTTTAGAAGATATGCTTCGATGTTGTGTGTTAGAGTTTGGCTGCAGTTGGAACAAGTACTTATCTCTGACCGAATTTACTTACAACAATAGTTACCAATCCAATATAAAGATGGCTTCTTTTGAAGCTCTGTATGGAAGAAAGTGCAGAACTCTTTTTGTTGGACATAACTGAGCAAAAAGAAGCTGGTAGGATCTGACTTGATCCGTGATCCAGAAGAAAAAGTGCGAATCATCAAAGGTATATTAAAAGAAGCAATGGATTGCCAAAAATCCTTTACAGATCTGAAGAAAAAAGATATAGAGTTTTAGGTCAGAGACAAAGTGTTTCTGAAAGTATCTTCCTGGAAGAAAATTTTGAGATTTGGCAAGAAAGGCAAGTTAATTCAGAGATTTATTGGCCCTTATGAGATACTTTAGAGAGTGGGTCCCATAGTTTATCGATTGAAGCTACCTTAGAGTTAGAGAAGATGCACGGTGTATTTCGTGTATCCATGCTCCGAAGGTACAGATCTGACCTTAGCCATGTGATCACCCAGCAGAAATTCAAGTGCAAACTGACATGACTTATGAAGAAAAATCAATGAGAATCCTAGCTAGGGAGATTAAACAGCTCAAAAATAAACAAGTTCCACTAGTGAAGGTCTTATGGTACCATCACAATGTGGAAGAAGCTATATGGGAATCAAAAGCGACCATGAGATAGTAATATCCTCAACTTTTTGAATCAGGTAAATTTCGAGGATGAAATTTTTTTAGTAGGGAAGAATTATAATGGCTTCAACGTCGGGTTAGCCGTAAATAATATTTTTCGATAGTGAATAGTGCTTCTAGGCTGTAAAGTACATTCGGAGGTGAAATTTATTTTATTGGAGTATCAGAAAATATTGATCACGAGTAGTCCAAGATGGAAATTTAAAGTAATTTTGAAGTCAAATAGGTCTTCAAAAGTTAAAAGCACGAAGAACGGAGCAATTAGGGTTTTAGGGTAATAGTTGATCAAGAGTTTGATCGGGCCATGAAAAATAGTAAATGAAATCTAAAAATTATCAAAAATTACATATATGCCTAAATTAATGTGTAGATTATTTTGTTAGTAAAAATTAAAATTTTCGGTAACACCGATAATTTTAAATCAAACCGATTAAATTGAATCGGATCAGTAACGGACTCTGATTGGGCTGAAAATTTAGGTATAGTTTATTTTTGATGTGATAAGAATGATGGAATCAAATTTGAAGTGATTTGGAGTTATAAAGTGAAATAAATTAATTAATGCAATTTATTGGGTAATTATCGGGCTTAAACTAAAAATAGTTCAAGCCCACATAAAAGCCCAGCCCAAAGCCCACTAAGAGAGCACATAAAAGGCAGCAAACTTACTGAAATCCAATAGATTCCACCAGCATCTTCACCTCTTCCCTTGGCCGAACCACTCTCACCATTGTTTCTCTCTCATTTCTTCCATTTTTCTTCCAAATCACCTTAAATCAAAGCGTAATATAGTATTTCCTACCTCTCTAAACCACCCTAGCAGCCTTTGATCTTTGATTAAAGGAAATGAATCAAAATAAATCAAGAGCTAAAGTTTAGTTGTCAAATTAAGGTATGTTAAATCTAAGGGTTTAAATTTGTTTAAGGGTGATTTTTAATGTTTTTGAGTGTCTAGAATGCATTTATGATGTTTGTTTTAGCTAAAAAGAACAAATAAATTGTGTTTTGATAGCTTGAATAACCGGCCATGGTAGGTTCTCCTATTGAAGGCCAAAGTTTCAAGGTAAAAGGCAAGGAGAAGGAAATCTAGGTAAAACTAAGACAAAAAAATAAGGTTATTGGCTTTAAATCCAATTATTTCCCATTGATTAGCATAATTTTCCTTTAGGTTAATTAGGAAAAATTATGTAAATGCATGTATAATTGCAATTAATCTTAAATTAGTGTAATTGGACATTAAATAAGTTCATTGGAATGCTTAAATAAATTTTTAAGAGCATGTATGTTGGTTACCTTATGGTGGACGAATTTTCCTTTAAGGAAAAATACTATGTATTTTGGTTATTTTGTTTTATTTAAGCTTTAAAATAATTATAAGCATGAAAATTCATGTCCATAAATTTTTTGGCTATTTTTAGAATAAATAATAGCTTATGTAACTAATAAAAATAAAAAATTATTGTGACTTAAACTAAGAATTGATTAAATAATGTACCAGTGTATTTTTATTTAATGTATGAAATTTATTTGAATATTTTAAAGAAAATATTCAAATATGTTAGTGTACAACTATTAAATTTTTGGTAAAATAATTAATGCAAATAAATGGAAAATAGTGAGTTCTGTGAAATAAAGCATAAATTGTGAAAAAGGAATGAAAATATGATTGAAAGATTTTCTAGAGTAAATTAACTAGGAAAAATTTTCAAAAGTCTAAAAATAAAATTATTATAAGTGAAAATAATGAATTAAAATGAATTAATTCATAAACTAAAGGAAAGTGGTGAATTATGACTTAATAATTCACAATTATGTAAAGCCCAGAAAAGATTAATTTAAAAAGTAAAGAAAATTGTCAAATATTTTGTAATCAAATGAATTTTTGCCCTCAGCAATAGTCAGTCAGTCAAAATCTAGCTCATGATATATATTAGCTAGCCATATGGACCTCTGTATTGTGGTGCAAGTCACGACGACTTGCTTTGCTATGGTAGGGCCATTGATTTCTTATAGCCTCTGAAAAGTAATAGTGATAGTGCTTTGTGAGAATTGGTCCTTTGGGATCAATTCTCAGTCTGTATGTGGCCCTATTGAGTCCACATCCTGTATATCTAGTTTGAAAATTTCTACTGGTATTGTACTAGTGGCATAATGATAAGAATAAACTAAAAGTGCAAAAAGAAAACTAAAATATGAAATTAAAAGTGAAATAAGACCTATTTGAAAGAAATTAAAAGTTTAGGGGTAAAACTATAATTTTTTCAAAACTTGCCTTTAGTGAACAAAAATGATAAGAAAATGATTTGTAAGGGCAAAATGGTAATTTAAAGGTTAAACAGTCTGAAAATGATATTTTGCAAAGTACAGGGATTGACATGTAATTTTGCACAAAAAGTCAAAACATAGCCTATTCAATTATTTTATATGTCAAAAGTCAATTAAAAAGAGAAAATAATGAAAACAATGGCAAATTTGAAAATAGTTGCTAAAAAGGGCAGTTTCGTAATTAATTGAAAAATTAGGGACTTAAACAAAAGTTTACCAAAATTGCATTAACAAATTGAAATAATATTTAAAAAGGTTAAAAAGGTACTTTTTGATAACTAAAAAGTAACAGCTCGCATAAGTTGCGAAATTATTATTGTTTTGAAAATTTTATGATTTTTAGTCACCACTGGGCATGTTTAATACTCAACAAATAGGATTTACTGCGTGCAGGTACAGACAGAGTTCAGGAGTAAAAGTATACTAGAGGTAGAGATTTTGAAGAATCGGAGTTTTATTTTTTTGGCATGTATATTATTATTATTATTATTATTATTATTATTATTATTATTATTATTATTATTATATATTTGTGAAGTATAAGAATTGGCTTGTAAATATGTGTAAATATGTGATTGTTATAATGGAAGAATTGTGTATGTTGGATACGATTTGAGAATGTTTGGATGAGACGTGTAGTGGATGAATAGTTAAATTGTTTGTGTGGATATTAAACTGTTGTGGCCCTAAAGAGTTGTGATATTATCTGTTTTTCAAGAGGCTAGTCCAATATATAATCGTTATATTGTCAAAATTTTGTAAAATAAATAGAAAAATGGATCAGTTATAGGTCATTGACCAGGTGAACTTGATATAAGAAGTTTTGAGTTAAGCATCATTTGGATAATAAATAATTTAAAGTTAAGTTATGAATTTCAAAAATAAAAAAATATCTGGCCAATCGCTTTGATCGGAAAGACTGTTTAAGTAAGGGTATTACAATCCATGTCAGAAACAATGGTGTGTTGTATATACCATACAAACGCACAACTTCTCTAAAATATAGATCAGCAACATTAATAGCATCATCACATTTATGACAAACAATAAAGTGAGCCAATTTGCTAAACCTATCCACCACAACAAAAATGTTATCTCTACCACGTTTAGTTATAGGCAATCTAAGCACAATATCCATAGAAATATCAGTCCAAGGAGAACTAGGCACAGGTAGAGGCATATACAAACCATGAGGCATAGTTTTAGACTTAGCTTGCCTATATGCAACACATGAATTATATACTTTTTCCACATCCCTACGCATATGAGGCCAATAGAAATGCTCATTTAACATGTCATAAGTTTCATGCACCCCAAAATGTCCCATCAATCCCCCACAATGGGATTCCAATACAAGCAAATCACGCATAGAATACTTAGGCACACAAAGCTTACTGCCCTTAAACAAAAATCCTGATGCTCACATCTAGCATACACATTACCAAAACAAGATCACCTACATATAGTTCTTTAACATGCTCAAAACCAAACAACTGAGAACTAAGTGTAGAAATTAAAGTATATCTTCTTGATAAATCATCAACAACAATGTTAACTTTACCATGCTTGTATTGAATAACATAAGAAAATTGTTCAATAAATTCAACCCATTTAGCATGCCTTTTTATTCAACTTACCTTGTTCCTTCAAGTTTTTGAGGGACTCATGATTAGTGTGAATGACAAACTCCTTAGGAATGAGTTAGTTCTGTCGCACGTTCAAGGCTCTCACTAAGGCATATAACTCCTTATCATAGGTTGAATAATTGAGTTGGTCACCATGAAGCTCCACACTGAAATAGGTGATGGAATATGACATGATATGTTCATGGTAATCGTGCAGCGGAAAAACGATAAAAACAATCATACATGCCAAACAATTCCATGACAAGAATCGAAACATGCAATTTTAGGGTTTTTAAAACTTACAACTTTTGATGCCTTTTAATACTTGAATTTGGTGATGACCAGCAACTAAGATGACTTTGTCCGCCTTAGATCTTGATCACCAATGCCAAGGAACAACCTTTTATGCCACTCCCTCTATTCTCACACACACACTTGCAAAGATGGCTTAAAATAGAGATTGCTAGCTCTCTTTTAAAGTATTGTGTAATGGCAATTGTTTGAAGCTACAAGACTTGATCTTGTACTTATTTTAGGTGCTATTAATGCCCAAGAACACAAGAAAGCAAGAAAGAATCCTTCTCCTTGTGTATTTCGGGCAAGAGAAAATTCTGTAAGGGAGAGAAGGTTTTCACGCAAAAACCAAAGAAAAACTAGGGTTTTTTCTTTTCTCACTCATTCAATATATATCATTTTATTTTTTAAGTGATAAATCTAAAATCAACTACTTAGAGATAATTAATTTCAGCCTTTATCACTTCTTTAAAATAAGAGATATATATTGATTCAAATTCTTTTGATTTAATCCAAGATAAATACATAAGACATTTAATCAAATAATATCACTTAATAATGAAATTCACATGTGCCGAAATTCCTTCAATATTTATCTTGGAATTTCGGCTAAGACATCCCTTAATTAAGTATTTTAATTTGATTTAAATATCATTAATACTCAATTTGATTAATTAATACTCAATTAACTTAATTAATACAAGATAATTAATTAATTAAAATTAAACCTAGTGGGCTGAATTTTAAGGTCCAATAGCAATTTTAAAATCCATTACATACATTAATTTGACTTTAATTAAAAGTCCAAATTAATGCCCAATACTTTATTCAAATATTTTAAGCCCAATACTTTGTGTGCGATCCTATAGGTCCATTTAATGTTGGCAATGAATTAATAAATTAATTCAAAGGCTATATATATTCTCTAGTAGTATCAAGGTCTTGCTGAAACCTACTGGTTATACTTAGTGCATGAGCAACATCCAACCTAGTACATAACATAGCGTACATGATAGATCTAATAGCAGATGCATATGGAATTCTACTCATGTTGTCCCTTTTCTCTTTGGTTTTAGGGCACTGTTCTTTAGTCAAAGGAACTCCCAAAGCCAAAGGTATGTACCCTTTCTTTGAGTCTTCCATACTAAAACGCTTTAGTACTTCGTCTATGTACTTTTCTTGACTTAATCCCAAGAGCCGATTCGATCTATCTATATAGATTCGAATACCAAGTGTTGTCTCGGCTTCACCTAAGTCTTTCATTGAGAAATATTTTCCCAATCATTGCTTAACCTTTTGCAATGTTGGAATGTCATTCCCAATGAGAAGGATGTCGTCCACATATGGGACCAGAATACTACTATGCTCCCACTAACCTTCTTGTACACACAAGGCTCATCTTCGTTCTTGATGAAGTCAAATTCTTTGACTGCCTTATCAAAACGAAGATTCCAACTTCGGGATGCTTGCTTTAATCCATAAATGGATTTTTAAAGCTTGCAAACCTTCTTAGGATGCTTGTGATTGACAAAACCCTCAGGCTGTGTCATATACACATCCTCAAGTAAATTTCTATTGAGGAAAGCAGTTTTGACATCCATTTGCCATATCTCATAATCATGATATACAGCTATGGCAAGCAAGATCCTAATGGACTTGAGCATAACTACAGGCGAAAAGGTCTCATCATAATCTACACCATGAGTTTGTCGAAAACCTTTTGCTACTAGTCTACCTTTGTAGGTCTTATCAGCTTTGAGTTTGAATAGCCACTTGCATTCAATTACCTTCGCACCTTTCGGTGGATCAACCAAGGTCCAAACCTGATTATCGTACATTGATTGCATCTCGAATTTCATGGCTTCAAGCTAATTTTTCGAGTCTGGGCTCTCAATAGCTTCTCGGTAGGTAGTAGGATCCTCACGATCTACTAACTCAATAGTGTCACTGTCAGTGATTAGAAATCCATATCTTTCAATTTCCTGACGTACCCTACCGGACCTTCTAGGTACTTGTGTAATGGGTTCTTGTTCCACAATTGGTTGTGAACTTGATCCCACTTCCAACTCATCCTCTATAGGAGCTTGTGGCACTTGAATTTCTCCAAGTTCTACTTTACTCCCACTGTCTTTCTTGAGAAGGAACTCCTTTTCCAAGAAAACAGCCTTACGAGCAACAAATACTTTGTTCTCGACTTGTGAGTAAAAGTAGTATCCCTTTGTTTCTTTGGGATAACCCACAAACAAGCAGACAGTGGATTTGGACTCTAGTTTATCATATGTTAATTTCTTAACATGTGCTTCACAGCCCTAAATCCTGAGAAATGACATATTGGGTTCTTTCCCAGTCCATACCTCGTATGGTGTCTTCTCAACTGCTTTAGTTGGAGTACGGTTTAATAGAAACGCAGCAGTTTCTAATGCATAACCCCAAAAAGAGAGAGGAAGATTAGCTTGACTCATCATAGATCGAACCATGTCCAACAAAGTAAGATTTCTCCTTTCGGACACACCATTTCATTGCGGTGTTCCAGGAGGAGTGAGCTGTGAAATAATACCACACTCTTTTAGATGATTGTCAAACTCTTGGCTTAAGTATTCGCTACCTCGATCTGATCGAATGGCTTTTATACTTTTGCCAAGTTGGTTTTCTACTTCATTCTTAAACTCTTTAAATTTCTCAAAAGTTTCAGACTTGTACTTCATTAGATAGACATAGCCATATCTACTGAAGTCATCTGTGAATGTCACGAAGTAGCTAAAACCACCTCTAGCTTGTGTACTTAAAGGTCCACATACATCGGTATGTATTAGTTCCAATAAGCCATTAGTCCTTTCACCTTTCTTGTTAAAAGGACTCTTTGTCATTTTTTCATGCAAACATGGCTCGCATGTATCATAAGACTCTAAGTCGAATGACCCAAGCACTCTAGTTTTGTGGAGTCTTGAAAAGCATTTTTCGTTTGCATGTCCTAAACGACAATGCCAGAAGTAAGTAGGGTTCAATTCGTTTGATTTAACCCTCTTTGTATTAATGTTGTATATGGACTCTTTGTTTTGTAAATCAAGGATATAAAGGCCATTTTACAACATGGCATTGCCATAAGAAATGCCTTGGCGACGAATATGAGCATTGCCATTTTTAATAACAAAATCAAATTCATCCAAATCCAAAAAACATGAAACTGAAATAATGTTTCTGCTCATAGCAGGCACATAATAACAATTTTTCAAAACTAAACAAAGTCTGGAAGGTAAAGTGAGTTGATAGTCGCCTATCTCCATGGCAGCAACTCGTACTCCATTCCCCACACGGAGGTCCACTTCATTCTTCCCAAGTAACCGCCTATTTCTTAGCCCCTGCACATTTGAACAAATGTGAGAACCACAACCGGTATCAATAACCGAGTGGTAGAAATAGAAAGGTTAATCTCAACAACAAAAATACTAGAACTGGACGCCTTTGCTCCATTCTTCTTTTGTTCTTCCTTGAAGAGAGCGCAATTCTTCCTCCAATGCCTTATCTTGTTGCAATGGAAGCAAGTGCTCTCACTCTCTTTGAGCTTCTGTGCCTTGGGCTTGGATTGGGCCTGAGGTGCACTCCCACTTGACTTGAACCGAGCCAGGTCATTCTTGGGTTTTGCCTTTCCCTTTCCCTTTTCCTTAGCGAGTCCCTTTTTAATGCCCCCTTGAACCATCAATACGGGATTGGTCTTTCGAATGTTCTCTTCAGCATTCTTAAGCATCCCATGAAGCTCAGTGACTGACTTGTTCATTGCATGCATGTTATAATTCATCACAAATGGATCATAATCATCAGTCAATGATCCTAAGATCAAGTCAGTGGCCAATTCCTTTGGCACTTATACCTCAAGCTTCTCAAGAGTATCAAGATACCCTTTCATCTTGAGTACATGGGTACTAATAGGAGTACCTGCAGCCATCTTACAAGAAATCAAGGCCTTTGTTGTCAAGAACCTCTCGTGATGAGCTTGCTCTTGGAACATCTCATTGAGGTGAACCATGATCGCGTAAGCCTTTTGGTCCATAAATTGCTTTTGCAAGTCAGGCACCATAGTGGCCAGCATCAGACAGGTCACATCATTATAGTCGCTCTTCTTGGTCTCAAAAGTTTCCTTTTGAACCGCAGAGGCGTTCCTAGCAGGTTCTTCAGGCAAGGGTGCATCCAATACATACGACTTTTTCTCTTGCTTAAGAACTATTCTTAAGTTTCGAGACCAGTCTATGAAATTGGTGCCATTCAATTTGTCCTTTTCAAGGACCGATCGCAATGAGAAATTGTTGTTTGAAGATGCCATTTTCAATCTACAATGAAATTTAGCAAGATTAAATGAGGTCTTATTTATAATCCCACAAACCGAATTAATATCCCTTTAAATAATTCGCGTTAGTGATTTAATGTGGGCCAAGATCCTTTTTTCACAATAATTTATTAGTCAAGCTGAGCTTGTACACCTAACAAGTTAAGTTACTTAGGTAGAAAAACTCCAATCATGTCTTGTACATGACTCTTGGATCAAATGGGCTAACATCTTAAGATGTTATAGTACAAACCCATTTATTAGTTGCCTAGGTCCGGGCATCCCTTTCCATGTTAAGTCCAACCTACATTCATAATCCATGCCTCACAAAGATAATCGGACGCATCTAGGACTCCTAGTCTACGTGACCGATGATCGATGCCTTGACATGTTTCGAATTAGGAAGGCAACTTTGTGACTTACTATTTTTAGGGATTCATTTTATTACGGCTTACATGGTATACGCTTTGTCATCCATACATAGCATGCATATATATATAATTGCATAAAGTAAAGCGTGACAAACATGGGCCCAAAAGCCTACAACTAAGATTCTATACTATTACATAAGAATCTTCAAGTTGGGCTTCTCCACTCCGGTAGGCTTCGTCTTGATTTACAAAGTCTTCAAGTATATTCTATTCTAAGAAATAAATAAAACTTTTACAATAAAAATATAATGGCTCGCAGGCCATATTTAATTACAAAATCCAGGGCCCATGAATACACCATGCATATCCATTCATCACACCAACACAAGCAAATAAATATACATAACATTCATGGATCAAACAAAGTCCAATTTTTAATTAATTTAGCCAAGTCTATTAATGGAAATTGTGTACTTGAACCTTTAAGAGATGACCCCGTGATGGGCCTGGGCCGAAGCCCAATGGACTGAATCCTCTTATTGAATAAGTTCTCTTAAAAGTCCAAAATACTAACTAGTTAGATTTGTGCCATAAATCAACTCTAGTATAATTTCCAATTTTGCCATTTTTAATTTTATGTCATACAGCCCATAAATATTAAAAATACATATAATATGTACCAACATGAATTAAAACACAAAATCATGAAGAACATATATATGATACACGGCATGCGTATAAAAACAAACAAACAACAAAACTAATTGTTTAATGCTTATGTGATGCCACAAAAAATGCACAAATACTTAAATCAATTTTATGAGTCATTTAATAATTTAAATAAAGTCATAAATATTGATTTAATATTCTGTACCAATCTAATCTAAATGTGTTTTTATCATTTTAATCAAAACAAAACAAACAATGTTGATTAAACATGTAATAAACACAAACTGGTCATAGTTTTAAGTGATTTTAAAATTAATCAATTAAATTGTCATGGACCAGAATTAAAACCAAATTTAAAATATGTCTAGACCTGATATTTAATCTTTAAAAATCACTTACAAACATGCCAAAATCGTTTTTACATTTAATATTGAAAACTAGTTGTTAAACTAACAATTAATATGCCAACTAGCACCTAGTTTTAATATTAACATGTACCATCAGGTATTATCAATTAAATTCGACCATTAACATCTCCTAGAACATCTTTGGACAGTATATTAACACGTCATATTAATTATAATACCTATCTAATCAATTAAAATCGTTTTTACACCAAAACAATGCAAAAAACTCAAAACAGAAAATTTCAGCATTGCATGTTTTCACAATAACGATTTTTAATTAATTTTTTCATGCATCTAAAGCACTAAAATAAGCATGTTTAGGCTCTGATACCACCGATGGAATATGACATGATATGTTCATGGTAATCGTGCAGCGGAAAAATGATAAAAATAATCATACATGCCAAACAATTCCATGACAAGAATCGAAACATGCAATTTTAGGGTTTTTAAAACTTACAACTTTTGATGCCTTTTAATACTTGAATTTGGTGATGACCAGCAACTAAGATGACTTTTTCCGCCTTAGATCTTGATCACCAATGTCAAGGAACAGCCTTTTACGCCACTCCCTCTATTCTCACACACACACTTGCAAAGATGGCTTAAAATAGAAATTGCTAGCTCTCTTTTAAAGTATTGTGTAATGGCAATTATTTGAAGCTACAAGACTTGATCTTGTACTTCTTTTAGGTGCTATTAATGCCCAAGAACACAAGAAAGCAAGAAATAATCCTTCTCCTTGTGTATTTCGGCCAAGAGAAAATTATGTGAGGGAAAGAAGGTTTTCACGCAAAAACCAAAGAAAAACTAGGGTTTTTTCTTTTCTCACTCATTCAATATATATCATTTTATTTTTTAAGTGATAAATCTAAAATCAACTACTTAGAGATAATTAATTTCAGCCTTTATCACTTCTTTACAATAAGAGATATATATTGATTCAAATTCTTTTGATTTAATCCAAGATAAATACATAAGACATTTAATCAAATAATATCACTTAATAATGAAATTCACATGTGCCGAAATTCCTTCAATATTTATCTTGGAATTTCGGCTAAGACATCCCTTAATTAAGTATTTTAATTTGATTTAAATATCATTAGGATTTAATACTCAATTAACTTAATACAAGATAATTAATTAATTGAAATTAAATCTAGTGGGCTGAATTTTTTTCTCTCATGGACCAAGGTCCAATAGCAATTTTAAAATCCATTACATACATTAATTTGACTTTAATTAAAAGCTCAAATTAATGCCCAATACTTTATTCAAATATTTTAAGCCTAATGCTTTGTGTACGATCCTGTAGGTCCATTTAATGTTGGCAATGAATTAATAAATTAATTCAAAGGCTATATATATTCTCTAGCAAGATATTATAGCATTCCAAATTAAATGAAAATGCATATGGCATTTAGTGACCTAATGCAATTTTGCATGGTCCCTTACCCATAAATATCAGAATTAATATAATGCATGGAACTAGTCATCCTTATATATATTAATTCCTTTCTTGATATTCCAGTGACACTGAACTCTCAGATAAATAATGATTACTCATTATTTCATCTCGGTATGGCCATACACTTTTCAGTTTACTGATCAAGTGGCCGATGATATTTTCTCTCTTATCGAGAGGGGTAATCCCTTCACTTCTCTCATGCTCTCTAACATGAATCAATGCATACCCAATCATACCCGTACTTGTCACTCTGTTACGAGTACGTTAGGTGTATGTCAAAGTACACAGTAATTCATAAAGAGTTTCATAGAGATTTTAGGTCTAAGAACTCCGATACAAAACTTGCATATGAAAAACATTTATGACTTGTACCATGTAGTGTTCTCATGAGCGGATCGTATCCAGATACCATGTTCTTTAACATGTATCTATGATCTCTGATTGACACTCTTGTCCTAATGATCCGTAAGACAGAACTCATAATATCAGAGAGAACATACTAGTCTTAATTCATTGTTATTCCCATAACAATGACTGACTAGAGATATTTAGAATGAAGTATCATTTATTTCAAGGTCTTACAACCATGTGCCTCACACATGATAACTTAAACCGAAATAACATTCTTGGATAGTTTTATCAATTGATATGCACAGGAATACAATAAATAAAACAAATGCCTCATTTTATTAATTCAAAGTGTTTTATTACAATGCATTGGGGCTAGGGCTTACACTAATAATAGGCATTTGGCTTCTTTCACTATAAGAAAATATGAAAATAGCAACGGAAATTAGCATCCAAATTTGGTGCATTTCCGTTGGTAATCAAAATTAGCAACCGAAAATAGCAGCGAAAAATTCTGTTGTAATTTTTAGCAACCGAATTAAATTCCGTTGCTATATCTAACCAATATATATTTCTGTTAATTGAACAACATTACCAATGACATTTACTATCCATTGCCAAAAATAGCAACGGAAATTGAATTCCGTTGCTATATTTACCAACAAAAATATTAATTCGATTGCTAAATTAATAATTTCGTTGCTAAAAATAGCAACGAAATTTCTCCTTGGTTGCTATGTATAACATGACAAATTGTAAAATTATGCTAATTTTGCTAGCTTGGCTTAATGTTTTAGTTCAATCAAATTTTTTTATTTATAAATAAATATAATCCAAATTCATAATGAAGTTAAAAAGAAAATATTGTTATTGAAAATATAATATTAAAATTATATGCACAATAATTAAAATCCTAAAAATATATTATATTACTGTAAAGTAAAAATACATGAAAACCATAACAAAAACAACATAAAATCAGTATCAATAACAATCTAAAAATACAAAATCTAAGCTATATAGTTGATGGAGGTGAAGGAGAACGATCTGACTGACTCTTGTTTTTCAAATCTTCTACTCGATTCTTTAGTTGGGTTACAATATTCATCAACATGGCGAGTGCGATCTCTAGTTGAATGACTTTCTTAGAAGATTCACATCGCTTACTACAAGCAACTATAGATGATGTAGAGGAATTCAAATGTGAAGTGTTTACAATTAAACCTAAACCAAAAATCCCCCCACGGTTATTCTTACCACCAACTATTTCAAGAAAAATTTGACTCTCATTAACATTTTCAGAGCTCTGCCGCTATTGAATGAGAGTCTCTTGTATTTGCTCCTATCATTACAATAATTAAAATTAATTAGCTATATTTTTATAAAATAATTAATATTGATGTATAAATTTAACATAAATTGAGTTGTCTGCAATGGGTATTGACGAATATCTAACTATCATACTTTTTTGTGTGGGTGTGCATAAATAATTCAGGATATGTAGGCTTTCTACCCATAGTTATTTCCTGTATAACAAGCAATAAGAAATAATCATCAAAATACCACAGTTCATTCCACAATAACGGAAAAAAATTTCACAATTACAACTAAAAAATAAAATAAAGAGTGATCTATATATGCATATGAGGGCCTAGTATCAACATGCATACAATTCTTTGGTTTGATCGATATAATAAAATATAAAAAATACAAATCCACATTGCAAGAGCTTTCGATTTAATAAAGCACAGGTTACTCAAAGTAAATAAATGGATTTGACAAGTGAAAATAGTGGCAGAGACACTTTGCAAAATGTGCTTGTGCTTTGAGAGTATCTTTCCTAGACTAATAAAGATATACATCACATCACAATTTATAAGTAACCATATAATAACCAATATGGCTAGTCAAATTAGCTTGTTAAAGGGAATAAGTTTACAATTCTCAGGTTCTCAACCCTAATCAAAATCCCAATCTAGGGAAGCAGACCTCAAGAAGCTTAAAAAACTTTAACTTTATATTGTTGTATAACAAAGGTATGAAAAACAAAAAGTCTTAACCAAACTTTAATTTCCAAATAAAATTCAAAATATGAGATCATAAAATAAGAAATACAACTCCAGCAGCTAAGTGTGCCTATTCCTATTGACTTTATGACATATAACAACAATTCAAGCTCAATAGTATGCATCTAACTAGATCTAAAAAATGATATGAATAATCAGTATTCAAATAACACTTTTTTGCTGATCAAGTTGAACTTTCTTGGAAGTAGCATTATCCTACATCTTGTCAACAAACTTACATTAAACTGCATTATGAAAAAATAATAAGATAGCCATATGGATGCAACACTGACAGAAAATTGGTATCAAGCAACTATGACAATAAGGATGCAATATCAAAGGAGAATGCACTAAGAAGCTAGGTAAGAAGTTGGACATTCTGATTCATTACAACAATCTTAATAGGTTTACTTCCTGTGAAACAAAAAATTTATATCAACAACAAAGGCATCCATGAAAATAGACATATATTACACCATCATTGTCCATAATAATTATACATTTATAGCATAAAATGTAAGCATAAAATTCAGATACTTACCAGTTGAGCAGCATGCTCGTGATGGCTCAAAGTTCCTTCAGTGTGCACGGCTAGACTCTCACCACCTGAGCCTCCCCACCTATTTAAAGAATTCCAATCTGAATTGGCAATTGCTTCGGGTGTTGCCCAGTATTGGTGCCAACGATTTCATATTTCTTCAGAAATAAAATTAGGTCGTGGATCACCCTTGTGTAAATTACATAGAAATTCTTTATATCGTTGGCGGGCCTGCTTTTCCCAAACTCCATAAATGACATCATTAAATTTTGAATCCCAAAAAAATTCTTTATGAAAAAAATAACATAAGTATTGCAAAGTACAATAGATAATGCATTAATGTATGAAGTCAATTATTTTGAAACAGATAATGTAATTTATTTTTTGTACCTCAAACTCCTGATAATAAAAATCCTTTGTCTGCAAGGAGAGATTCTTTCAAACATAACCTTAAATTTCTATCATCTCTTTGAATGTGGATATGATCTTTCTTGAGCAAATACCTGATGGAATAAACCTGTTAATATGAAAAAAATCAATTTCAAATTAGATATCCATACTATTAGTATAAGTTTATGTTTTTATCTTGCAATACAAATTTTTTTATAATTAAACTCACATATCATTGATAATCTTAATGTAAATTCTTTCATCAACTACCTTTGCATAATGCTGGAGTCCTTCATCCTCAATATCAGAACCTAGTACTTGTATAGGCATAGATTCAGGGTTTGGGATCGAAGTAGATATATTTACATGTTCAGCAAATATATTTGGGTTGTTGGATGCTAAATCACTTGGTTGATTAGGAGAGTGATCGCGGTTTGTTGTTGGTGAAGGTGATGCCTCATATTACTGGTTAGGATATGGACATGATACACATAAACCTACAGACCCTGCAACCTGAGATGGGTGCACTTGTGCACTGTCATCTTCATTCGATGTTAGTTTGAACCTGGGCGGTAGCAATGACTTTCTTCTTTTGGGTGGCATATTTTAAACCTGAAATTCAAAGAAATGGAATATACTTCTTCAAATCGAATTATATAATTAAAGAATATATAACATTACTACATAATTGCAATAATAACACATTTTGGTTATGAGATAATAAAACATACACAATTTAATCGCTATCATTACTTAATTGCACATCAATAGGAAATGTTTATCGATGTTTGCAATTATAACTTAACAAAACAAATCAAAATTTTTACCAAACAACCCAAATATGCAATTAAATAATTAAGTTGCATCAAGGTATGTGGCACTCAACCATGATAACCGAGTTATCCTTTGGAAACTAGTAGCCTGTAGGTCGAATCATTTCAGCCTATATACCTTGATACAACAGTGACACAAAAAATTATTTTATGTTATTTTATAATGGGTTTGCATACATAGTTACTCAGTGATCACAAAGATATAGAAAAGGAAATTATTTATACAAAAAAGTACATATTTGCTGTAAATCAACAAAATGGATGTATAAAATGAATTTATAGTTTTGACAATGACAAAATATAGCTAAGAAATGCTGTTACTAAATTTGAATTACATGATGTTAATGCATAATGCTTTTCTTACTTAATATTCAAACAATCCTAATAGCATGAGGTCCTTGTTATATGTACATACTGCAAGAGAAATTAAATTAAATGAAAATGAACAGTAGGTACATACCTCTCACGAAATAGTTTCACTTACTTTTAGTTAGTTGAATTTGCTTAATGGAATGAGCTTTCTACCAATTTCAGGCTTTTTAATGAAACTAATAGTAGCAATAGCAGCTGCTCCTGAAACTAATACCAATCTGGACAAGAAGAAAAATAGGTTAATCCTAAGTACATGAAATTTAATTATGTGTGTGTGCAGTATGGAATGACCTATTTATATAAGGAAAGAAAAGTTATAATCCTAAGTACATGAAGTTTAATTATGTGTGACACACACATAAAAACACACACACACACATACTGCATTGAAATTGAGAAGTTAAATTTTTATTCAGACCTAACATTAAGTGAAACTGTATATTATTTGAATTGAGAACAATACATAAGTGAAACTGTGTAATAGTGAAACTATAATTAAAATTATTCAGACCTAGCATTAAGTGAAACTGTATAATATATAGTAACATAGTGACTAGCACAAAATGAAAAAAAAACATAAATACCAAAAGATTATAACTAGCATGTCAGTGTCAAACTTTTATCATAATCTCTTTTGAAGAAAATACTTTTCAACCAGAAAATTCATCGGGACTATTACGGTCAGTTTGCAGTCCCCTTTCTCTAAGTTCTCTTTGCTGCTCAAACTATCCGAAAGCAATTATAGCCATAGGTTAAGGGGATTGAAATGGATAATACAAGATGTTCACAAGCATTAAGTCATACCTGAAACTAGTTTTTGAAGTATGCAGCTGCACAGTTACCTGGGCACAGATGAAAATTGTTGAGATATATATGGGAGTAACATCATATAAATTACAATAGTTACAGATTATTATTGATAACAAGCAAAACCAAAATCTCCTGATAAATTTTATTAGTTATCTACACATTTAATGGCTTTGATAAACTAACTTTCCAAAGATTTATGGGAGGAATTATAAATAAACAGGAACTAAAAGATTGAAACAAAATGACCGTAGAGGAAATAAGATACATGTAGCAGCGAATGGTTAAGTAGACATGCGCAATATAATGAGATCAAATCTTTTTGTGATTCAATACCTATCGCTTAACTTCAATAGTTCCATTTATAATTATTGTTGTTGTTATTGTAATCGTTAAGTATCTTAAGCCCATATATCTGGTTAATTAAGATTTGCATTGAATTGGTTTTAAAAAAATGCAAAACGCTTTCTTTTAAGTATTTAAAAATGATTTATATTCAAAATTTAAATACCAAAATTTACTAAAATTTATTTCACCTTATTTCATCGTTATCTTTTGGGTAATTTTTGACATATTGTTAAAACGAAAGTGCAACAAAGGAAAGCAGTGGATATCTAGAGATGGAAAATTATGGTTATCTCCAAATGGGTTTGAATATTATAAGGTTTCGTATGCATTATGTATTCTAATCATATTAGATTATGTAAAATAAAAATAGAATAAAAATTGCATCTACCCATACTTCTTACGTATACTTATCTACAAACGCACAACTTTAAAACAACAACAGCAACAACAAAAGCTAATAATAAAGCTAATAATAATAATAATAATAATAATAATAATAATAATAATAAGCTCAAAGCACATTAAATTAAATCAGCCTTAAAAAAGTAAATATTGAATTTTATTTGTGCCATAACCAGTAGATATTCAGATTCAAAAATAGCAGAACAAGACACAATAAGGGATATAATCAAGTCATTTTAGAAGCAAGGAATTCATTTAGCTTCTATGAAAATTAATTATAACACTTTTAAACTTTGATTTCCTAAACATGTCTACTACTAATATAAACCATAAATTCAGCCATTATTCTAATATGTGACTAAATTCTCACGTAAATTGAAGTAAAATCAAAGATTAATTGCAACATATCCTGAGTTTTTTCACTACAACTAGGCTCTGTGTTTAAATTATTTATATACTATCACATAAGTTTGATATTAACTAAGTTGATATGCAATGGCTAAATTACCCAAATAAAAATCAAATGAGAAGAATAAATTGTAACATATTCCTAACATCCTAAACTCTGAATTTTAATAATAAAAAAGAAAGAAAGAAAGAAAATACTAAACTGTAGCATACCTAAACAGTGAACAGAAGAAGTACAACTCATAATATTAAAAATATATACCCAAAACTTCAAGCAGCTTTGCTGATCTGCAATTAGCAAAGACAAGGTAACAACATGAAAACTATATAGTCATAAAATTAAAATTAGGACATTTTTTTAATATGCATTTTTAATAATTATTTACAAAAATGGGGTATGTCAGAAAGTATTTACGGAATTAAAATTTTTTCTGAAACCGCTATACTGTGTAGCGGTATCAGACGTGGGACCTACAATCAGATTCTGAAAATTTCTTATGAAATTGCTGCAAAGTACAACGGTTTCAGACTCTGAAACCGCTGTACTATGCAACGGTTTTAGAATTTTGTCTCTCGATTATTAAATTAATAAAATTTTAATATAATAAAATTTATTTTTTAATTTAATTTTTAAATAAAATTAAAATTAATTAAATTTAATAATTTAATTTTAATTATATAATTTAATATTAAATTAAATTTAATAAGTATATATTTTCTAATAGAATACATCACTTTCATTTTTATAATTTGAAATTTATGCAGTTGAAAATTATTTCTATTAGCGGTTGTCCAATGCAATGAAGGCTTTTAATTTATATATATCAATTCTGC
Organism: Excoecaria agallocha; assembly: GCA_037975025.1. Classification (NCBI taxonomy): domain Eukaryota; kingdom Viridiplantae; phylum Streptophyta; class Magnoliopsida; order Malpighiales; family Euphorbiaceae; genus Excoecaria; species Excoecaria agallocha. The sequence goes on along the minus strand of CM075810.1, from coordinate 19,706,271 downwards.
TTGGTAATTACAAATATGACATTTTCGCTGCAACTGTCTTCTTTTTCTTTGACCTTTTTACATAAATTAAAGAATGACTAATTATTATAAACTTCATAACATACTCACATTAATATATTAAAATATCCTTATTATGTTTTTAATTTTACTCCATTAAATGTCTAATTAATTTTTAACTACAAATACAAGAATAGAATAAAGACGTTTAAAATAAAATGGAGAGAATAATAAATAATAAACAGGAGCATTGTAATATTATTTAAACGGTCACATTCTTAATGCTAAAATAGTTAATTAATTTTTTTCTAATTTGTAAACGTAAACATGATGCAAGCTTGTACTTGAAACATGTTCCAAGTCTGAAAAAATAAAACAAGAATTGCTCAAAGAATACATGAAAACTTACCCGGTGGTAAATCCAAGACGCTCGGACATAGGTATAATGCCCAACATGCTGCAAAGAAAGACAAGACCCTGAAACTCAAACAGATAATTAAACATAGAGAACATGCAATTGTTAGAAAATCCAATAAAAGACATGAGGCGCAATAAACCAAATAAAAAAAAAAAAAGGAAAACTCACATGACTACCAAAACACTTATCAACCAGGTTAGCCAAAAGGCCAAAAGGAATAAGCAAGTTGATTTTGGTAGAGAATACCATAATCTTTATGCTAGTAAGCACACCATTACTTGGGGCAGAAGGACGACGAAGATTGTCGTTCAAATCACTGTTAGATAAAGATCTCCGTGCAGAATTATCAAATGACTGCTTCCTGCTAACTGCATCTTTAATAGCTACGGTCTCATTCTCAGTCTCAAAGGAAGCTTTATCCTCTAATGAACTCATTTGCCAGAGAAAAAACCCATTTCGCAAACATCAAAACCCAATTAATTTTAAAATGTAAATTTGGGCGGAATCAATTGTTGCAAGATATTATCCAAGAAATTCTAATAGAAATAACTTCTAGAATGCCATATTGTAAGAGATCAAAGTATGCAGAATTTTATCATATTATTTCCATGACCCCTTAGTAATCTTTCAAATCTAATAGCTAATATGCCTGAATTTTAGTGTTCGTGTTCATCACAACCTAATATCAAAACAAAATTAATTGCCTCAATTTGAAAAACAAAAGAAAATATATACTTATTAAATTAAATTTAATATTAAATTATATAATTAAAATTAAATTATTAAATTTAATTAATTTTAATTTTATTTAAAAATTAAATTAAAAAATAAATTTTATTATATTGAAATTTTATTAATTTAATAATCGGGAGACAAAATTCTGAAACTGCTGCACAGTATAGCGGTTTCAGAGTTTAAAACCGCTGTACTGTGCAGCGATTTTAAAAGAAATTTTCAGAATCTGACTGTGGGTCCTATGTCTGAAACCATTATACAGTACAGCGGTTTCAGAAAAAACTCAAATTCCTTATATACTTTCTGACACACTTTATTTTTTATAAATAATTATTAAAAATGCATTATTAAAAAAATGTCCCATTAAAATTTAGATAATTCAAATATTGAAAAGATATAAATTGCTAAAATCGAGGTATTGTATGTGCATCATGGGTTTAACATGATAAATCCTAAAAAACTATATTAAACTGAAAGTTACTGTTTCGTAATTTAAGTTTGCCTATTATTGTCTATTTATTCCTTTAAATTATTATTGGATATAATTTATTTTACATGTGTTCCATGTTTCCAAGGTATATTTGCATTTGTATTATAATAATTTTTTAGTTATTATGATAACTTTTTTATTTCTTTTTTTCTAATACTCGTATTGCAGCATTACCAGCACCCGCACAATAGGACAGATATTTGTCATGGAATCATGAAATTCTAAGCTATAAAATTTTACCTGTTTGGTTGTTCCCTTCACAGCTGTAGATGAAGAGAATCAATGTCTCTACTAAGCTGATGTAAAAGTTACTGCAACAACAAAATCCCATTGTTTAAAAAAATAGCTTAAAGAGAATTAATTATTAAAACATATGAATCCAATCAATATTGTAATTTTATATGACATGTAATAAAAGCTATTTCATTTGACAGGCAATCAAATTATATATTTTTTTTTCATAAGTTGTAGAGTAGTAGCTCTGCAATTGATGCCAACTCTGTAACTATACCAAAAATTAATAAAACTATAAGTCTCTATTAGATTAGTTAAATCCATGCATCAAGTTTGGAAGTACATCATTAAAGTTATCATGTTCTAATATTCTTTTATTTTATTTTCTTTAATTTTCCATTCAATTCCCTAAAATCAAACAAAGACATTTATGCACATAGAGATTTATGCAGACACAACACACTCTCTCATTTCCACTGTTACTTTCTTCAATCAAAACTCTTATCCATGGACAAGTAAAACCCAACCGAACTTGTCATTAATACAAAGACCTATAAATCCACTTCTCAAATACAAAATGCAAAACTTGTTACATACCAAATCTTAAGTTATTTCTTAGATAAATACAGGAACAAAGCACTATTATTCTTAGAAAATAAATGTTTTCTTCATTTTTCTTTCAAAAAGATCATCTACCACTACAAGTGAATTTGATTGTGTTTTCATATTGCACTTTACACCATAAAAAACAAAAACACCACCACCACAATTTTTTTTATAAGACAAGTTCTTAAATATAGCAAAAAGAGTACAACATTTTGAAGCAAGAATCAGGTTCAAGGGGAGATGCAAACTCTGGAACCAATAATAAAACCCAGGCCATCAAAACACAAGGCAATGCCAAGACAAACAACCACCAACAAAAAGATAAAATTACAGACCCAAAAGAACTATACTGAAACCAAAACTACAGAAAGACACTAACATCAAATACACTTGAGGTCCTTTTTTCCAACCAAAAGGAGAGCCAGTGCCCATTAGGAGAATCGTAATGCCCAATCTGTAGATTAAATAACATAGTTCCTATACCAACATAAGGACACACCAAAATCAAGGAGAAATTCCACATCTCTTAGCCTAAATTACACCTCTGTCACCAAAATAACAAGGCTAAAGCCAACAGTAAGCACAAACCATCAACCAGTAATGCAAATTGGTCCTGTAAACTATCGGTACAAAACATTTTTGAAAAGAGCTACCACAGAAGTTGAGGAGAAACACAGTGGAGAGCAAACATGTAACAGCCCCCCAAAGACCAAAGTGCAAAAACACAACCAACAACCATGCCTAACCCAAAATTACAGTAGCAATATCCCATACATTAATGACAAAATGCATTTATATTTCTCTTAAGAATTCAAAAATTAAAATTTATATGGCAATGCTTAATGTATAAGACAAATCCATCCATCTGTATCATGATTCCATTTCATGGAGACATTAATTATGGATTTCATACCTCGACCACACTTAAAATAAATATATAAGTCATATAAGTACTATATAGAACTAAAAAATAGTTCTAATGTTAATTTTATATAAATGCTGCTTAAAAAAAGTTCCAACATTATTTTATATAAATGCCAATAGTTAACTTGTGACATTATATATAAAACTATTGAAATACAAGCAAAAGCCAAGAAATACAAGTGAAAGCCGAAGAGAAAAACAATGCCTTAACAAAACAAAAACAAACTTGCACAGCCACCACAAAAGATCAAAGAACATAAGGGACATAACAAAATGAAAGTCCAGCAACCTGAATCAAAACAGAAAATCACACTTATGCAAAATACTAACACAGAACCAGAAGAGAAATGCATCCGAATCAAATAAGAGGAATAAATTGTAAAATATTCCTAACATCTGATCCTTTATCTATGACTCTATTTTGCAGTCTTAAGAATCAAACTGTTATACATCCTAAACTTTGAATTTTACTAATAAAAAAGAGGGAAAAAAACTGGACTGTAGGATACCTAAATATAAACAGAAGTACAACACCCAAACATTGAATTTTAATTTAATCATTTTTGCTCGCACATTTTTCTTTAACGGAATTTGATAGTATTCTCATTACTTAATTTGTGACATGTGTTCCATTAAATGGAATAACTCAAATATTTATATATAAAAACTACTGAGAGCTAAGGTATTGAATTCCAGTCCTAGGTAGACGTTATTGCTTCTTTGAAACTAAAATATAAATTTATACATAAGGGAATTGCATTGGGAAAAAAGAGAAAGAATGAGTACTCTGAGATTTGATGATGCAGAGGACAAATAAAAGGAGCCAAGGGCATGAAAAATGAAAAGAAGTAAAAGATGGGGAGAGAATATAAGATGTTTGATGACTTCCATAACTAAAGAATGATTAGGAAAAAGAAATAATTAATATAATATCTTAATTGGCTACACATAGTAGAAATAATTTCAAGTAATATTTGATATTATAACTAAGCATGCAGGTTATTTTTCTATGAAACAAATAGAAAATGCAGGTTATTTTTATTGAGGAAGTAGTTTGTTTATAATCCAACATGGATTATAACTAAAACATAATCTAAAGTCTCTATATTATGAATTTTGTTTTTGGAAAAAATACCAAAGTTACACTTTAGTCAATAAATGCATGTATTTCTAATATAGAATAAATGGAGGTCTCTTCAAGTTATGTATAACGTGTAGAAGAGAAAGCAATTTTCTAAATTTCTAAGTTTTTTATCAATAAATTCTACTAGTGTGATTAATGGCGATCATATTTTGTATAGCATCATCAACCAAACAATAAGCAGTGGCATGTCAAACCATATATTGACACCATTCATTTCACATGTACCATATGTCATCCAAGCTAGTACATTCATGCAAAATCCGATTAATGATAAAACATCTATAGCACCATAAAATAAATATAGGATTTTAGAAGTGAAGATATTCACCTGTTGAAGGCAGTACAATACTGAATTATAATATTGAGACCTGAAAACATAACATAATGCTAGATATTTGATAAGAAATAACTATAGCATCTTTCTATAAGATGTTAATATTAGTTGATAAGATATTACTTTTGACCAAAATCACACAAGAGATCACTGGCCTAAAGTTTCAAGGTCGAAACATTTAAGGGTTAGATTCAGAAACAAGGCACAAAAAGCTTAAGGGAATATAAAGTTGAGAAAGAAAGATTCAAAACGACTAACTGAAAGAATCTCATTTTCTTTTACATTGAACTCAAAACGACTAACTGAAAGAATCTCATTTTCTTTTACATTGAACTCAAAATGACTAACTGAAAGCAATGGGCATTTGGGTTTTTTCTTAACTCTAAAGTAATGATTTTACTGCACAGATTTAATCCCAAATGGTGTTAATTTTACATCTAACAAGCAAAGGCAAAAGTGCTCAATTGACAACCAAAATGAAAATTGTGGTTGCTGCAGATTCTATTCAAAACCCAAAACGAATAGTATATTAGTAAAGCAACAATTAAATTAACAAGCTGTAAAAATATTCTCAGTTAGCATTGACAAAAGATAAGCAAGAAAGGAAACCACTGTTTCATATCCCGATTTCATTCTTGTTAGGGAAACAACTTTCTGTTTCGGCTGTGCATCTCTATTAATTTAATATGTACAATTTATCTTTTATTTAACCACTGCCATTGTAAATTCTCTATGTTATTATATACAAATCAACACTATAAAGGGTGCTACAACAGCTGTACAAAATATAGAAAAACTATATAAATTCCATTAAATTATTTTCCTACTGCCTCTATTTTTACAATTCTTATATTAGTTTCTTGAAATCCCATGTCATAACTACAAATATAAACAAGACCTCAGCATTTAATAAGGCAGCACTGCAAAAAATTTTCAAAGTTAAAACAACCCGTTGCATAACAAAATACAGGTAAAGCTCTTAACAAGCCATAAGAAGTGGCTAAAACCACCAAACAGACCTTGCAGAAACAATTGAGAAGGCAACAATGCATAGAATTTTCAGAGTTAAAATAGCTCGTTATATAACAAATTACAGGTATGTCTCTTAATAATGGCTAAAACCACCTAGCAATTGACATATATTAACTACGAATTAGTACAACAAAGTGCAAATCTAAAACATAATATTTAGAAGAGTTAGATAATAACAAACCTTTCCCTGACAGCACCACAAGACAATACACCACCATATGCCCTGTTCACAGTTCTCTTGTCTCTTAACAATCTTGACCTTTGTATTCAGCAGGTCTCAAAGTGCGGAATCTACAAACAATACCAACTATGCATCACACCTAAAACTAAATCAAGACTCTGAAAATGCAACATCATTTTAAAAACAATAAAAATCAATAGCAAGTAGGGGAAATTCCCAGTTCTATAAATTGAAAAAGATTTGACTTCACTCCGTGTGAATTCCTTAGAAGCCTGTATGGTCAACTATTTTGCACCAATACCATATGAATATAAAGCTACAGATTCATTGCCCTAACCTTCATTTCGCAGCAATAGTAAAGGTGTTTTCAATTGACAATTTAAGCTTCACTAAGAGGGATATCGAACAAAAGATTAATAGGAGTAACCAAAGAGAATTTCTCCTTAAATTAATCAATAAAAAGTTCCTATTTCTAAATTAAAAATAGAATGCCATCATTCAAGTCCATAAAGCATTACAATTTGTACAACAGTGATAGTCAACAACCAAATTTCCATCTTCTACTCGTAATTTCAATACCTCAAAACAAAAAATGAAAAGCTAGAAATCTAAAACCCAATAGTGTCCCTAAGAAATCTAAAACCTCCTATCCAAATTCAAAACTCATTTCAGATTTATATAAATTCAATCGATCATATATAGTTAGAGAGTGATCAGATCCAAAGTACAAAAGAAGAGATCGAAGAAATGGTACTAGGGCTTTTCACAATCCTGTGCTCTTTTTCTCTCCTAGAGTTTTAAGCATGTGTTGGAGGCTAAGGCATAAAAGAAAAGCGTGTGTTGAAGAAGAACACAAGATCCTGTAAAACCCCACACCAGCCTTAAATTAAACAGAAAAAAGTACCTAAATGCAAAAATACCACAAATGAAAGGTCAAGAAAACATTAACAAAACAACCACCCAAATAATAGACCAACAGAGAAAAAAAAAATACCTCAAAATCAAGAATGAATTTTTAGAAGAAAAAAATCCGACCAAGTAGGATCTAAAACTGAACATCCCTTTAAATACAAAACCAAAACATGGGCTTTCAAGAATAGTAACGTAAGAAGATTCAGACTTAAAGGAAAAAAAACATATAAAAGAAAATAGGACAGAGAGTGTGAGAGAAAGAGAGGGCAAGGAGGCGGTGGGGAGAAAATAGGAGAGAGAGCGAGAGAGAGAGAGATGGGAGAGGTGAGAGGCGCACAAAGGAAAAAAACAAAGAAAATGCAGCATTTATACCTAGGGCTAACTAAAATAGCAACGGAAATATAACTCCGTTGCAAAATTGCAACCGAATTAATTTTCGTTGCAAATTTAGAAATCGAAATATTTTCCGTTGCTATTTTTGGATCCAAATTTTTTCACTTTTTTGGGATCAAAATACCAATGAAATATAATTTGGTTGCTAAATAGCAACGAAATTTGATTTTCGTTGCTATTTAGCAACCGAAATTAAATTCCGTTGCTATTTTAGCAACGAAAATTAAATTCCGTTGCTATTTTTGGACCAAAATATTTTCAACTCTCTTGGACCAAAATACCAATGGAATATTAATTCGGTTGCTAAATAGCAACGAAATTTAATTTCTGTTGCTAAATAGCAATAAAATATGTTTTCCGTTGCTATTTTAGCAACGAAATTAATTTTTTGTTGCTAAATTTCGTTGCAGAATTCTTCACCATAAATTGCCGCCATATTTAGCAACAGTTGTAAGTTTCTGTTGCTATTTTTTGTGATTATATTATGGCCCCATATTTTTCCATCTCATTGGGATCAAAATACCAATGGAAATAGCAACGAAATTTTATATCTGTTGCAAAATAGCAACAAAATTAAGTTTTCATTGCTATTTTTCGTTCCAAAATTTTTTTGCGATCTACTGCCGCCATATTTAGCAACGATCATAGTTTTCCGTTGCTATTTTTCGTGGCTCTATTTTGGTGCTAAAATTTTCCTCTTTTTTTAGCAACGGAATAACACCATTTTTTATTCCGTTGCTAAACATAAAAAATTCAACCAAATTTAGCAACAAAATTTTATTTTCGTTGCTATTTTGCAACAAAATTGTATTTTCGTTGCTAATTAGAAACGAAAATCAAATTCCATTGCTAAATTAGCAATAAAATCAATTCCGTTGCTATTTCCAGATTTTTTTGTAGTGTTTTCTTGTATCAAAACAACCCCAATTCCTACACCAGAAGCATCACACTCTATTTCAAATATCTTATCAAAGTTAGGCAAAGATAAAATAGGAGCATAACATAACTTCCCTTTTAAAGTTTCAAATGTCTTTTGCTGTGCTTCTTCCCACTTAAACCCAACTTCCTTCTTGATTATTCCTGTAAGTGGTGCAGCAATGGAAGAGAAATCCTACACGAAATGCCTATAAAAGCTTGCCAAGCCATGGAAACTTCTCACATCTGAAGTAGTCTTAGGAGTAGGCTATTCTTTAATTGCCTTTACTTTCTCTTCATTCACTTTAATTCCCTATGCACTCACCACAAAACTAAGAAATACAAGGCGATCGATACAAAATGTGCATTTCTTAAGTTTAGCATACAACTTTTAAGATCTTAAAGCTTGTAAAACTAACTTAACATACTCAATATGCTCTTCATAAGACTTACTATAAATGAGTATACACAACAACAAACTTTCCTAAATAGGTATGCAACACATGGTTCATAAGTCTCATGAGAGTACTAGGGGCGTTAGATAGCCCAAATGGCATGACTAATCACTCATACAAACCATATTTAGTTTTGAAAGCTGTTTTCCATTCATCATTAGGTTTCATTCTAATTTGATGATACCCACTTATTAAATCAATTTTAGTAAAATACACAGCACCACATAATTCATCCAATATATCATTTAGCCTAAAAATAGGATACATATAATTTACAGTGATTTTGTTGACTGCAAGGAAATCAACACACATCCTCCATGTTCCATCTTTCTTAGGCATCAAAAGAATAGGCACTATACATGAACTCATACTTTCTCTCACCAATCCCTTCTCTATGAGTTCTTTCACTTGCCTTTGCATCTCCTTAGTTTCCATAGGATTGGTTCTATAGGCTGGTCTATTGGGAATGGTAGATCCTGGTATAAAATCAATCTGATATTCTATTCCCCTCAAAGGTGGTAATCCATCTCATTAGAAAAAATATCAGAATACTCTTGTAACATTGAAATAAAACTAGGAGGCAAAGAATCAAGATTAGGGTCAGTGTCAGAAAATAAAACATTCTTATAGATTACAAAGACTAAAGGTTATCCTAAAGCTAATGCATTATTGACCTCTCTTGTTCTCACATAAAAATTCTATTTTTGCTGCTCCCTTGCTTATTTTAACTCACCAATGGGCCATTTATTTATTTTATTTTTTTCTGGCCTCTTTTCTCCCTTTCCTTTCTTTTTTTCTCTCTCCCACCCTTTGGACCGAACCCTCTTTCTCTTTTTTTCTTTTGGCTGAAGCCTCTTTTTTCTCTCTTATATATTTTCTTTCGATCTTCATAAATCTCTTTAGGAGATAATGGGGCTAAACAACCTTTTTACCTTCATAAAAAAAAAGAAAATATGTAGTGTACCCATTATATATAACTTTTCTATCAACCTACCAAGGTCATCCTAAAAGCAAATGGCCTGCCTGCATGGGTACAACATCACATAAAACTTAATCTTTGTACCATCCAATAGAAAATGGCACCTTTACTTGGCTTGTGACCTTAACCTCTCAACTATCATTTAACCATTACAATCTATAAGGTCTAGGATGCTTTTCACATGTGAAGATCAACTTCTCAACCATACTCATACTAGTTACATTGGTGCAACTCCCCCCATCAATAATGATTGTGCATACTCTCCCATTAACTAAACATTTGGTGTGAAATATATTTTCTCTCTGTTCTAGACTGTCCTCTTTAGCATTTAAGTTTAAAGCTCTCCTAGCAACTAAATATCTCCCACTTTTAGCAACTAACAACTCTCCCTCACTATCATAATCACTATAATCTTCTAAAGGAGGCATTTCATTATCACTATGTTCTGATTTAGAAGTAATTTTTCCATCATCCCTAGTTAATATTACCCTCTTATTAGGACATTCACGTGCCATATGCCATTTTACCAAATATTTAAAGCATTTAATCTCTCTACTAGGGGTTGAAGTATAGAATTACCTTTAGTACCTTTAGATGGGATTTGGGTAGTCCTTGTTTCTTTGGAACCCGAATATGTCCCATAGGATTTGGATACCCTAAAGTCTTTTTTCTCCTCTTTTTTATTCCATTTAGACCCCAAATTGTTGTTTGAGTTGTTGCTGATCTTACTGAAACTTTGACTCCTATTTTGTTTTTCAATCTTCATTGCCATATTCAACATCTCCTCCATAGAATCATATATATATAACTCAATGGTATCAGCAATCTCCTTGTTTAAACCTCCTAGGGACCAAGCCATGGTGACGTCCTTATCTTCCTCAATGTTTGCTCTCAACATGCACATTTTCATATCCTTGTGGTAATCCTCCATCAATCTTCCTCCCTACACAAATCTATGCAATTTCTGATGTAATTCTCTAAAATAATGTGAAGGAACAAACCTTTTTCTCATAGCTTCCTTCATATCCTTTCAGTTATTAATGGAATGTTTCCCCACCTTTCTTCTACTCATATTAAGCTGATCCCACCAAAACATTGCATAATTAGTGAATTCTACAGCTGCAATCTTCACCTTTTTTTCCTCCGAATATCTATTACACTTCAAGATCATCTCAACCTTTCTTTCCCACTCCAAGTACTCCTCAGCACTATTTCAGCCTTTGAATAAAGGAATCTTGAGTTTGATGTTGCTTAAGTTCCCATCCACCTTTGCATTAGTTTCTTCTTCATCTTAATCAACAAAATTATACACCACATGCTCTTCGATAATTCGGCCTCTCTTTGCTGTCTTTCTAGGTATATTAGATGTAGTTCCTTCAAACCTCTTTTCCATCCCATCCAGTCTAAGGGACACCTTTCGAAATTCACTAATGAATGTTTGATATAGCATCTGGTTATTTGGTACATTTATATCTTCATCTTGGGATATTTCCTTCCCACTAGTTTCTTCAGTCATGATGTATACTTGTAAAAGATGTTAAATAATAGCCTTACAAGCACTCCCTCATGTGTTTACACTCAAAAAATCTCACTCCTCTCTTGTTTCACACAATTAAGGCTTTTTTCCTCTTAATGTTCTCACACTCTTTTGCCTTTTCCACTCAAGCTCATAAATTTAAAATTACATTTCAGAATTTAATCCATAAATCAATATTTTTAAACACGTTTAAGAAAGCAAAGAAGACAAATACTAACAATAAAAGATAGCTCAAAACTAGAAAAGAAGATACTAGACACAATGGAGGTGATACACGATCAAGAATGGTGTACCACTTGATGATAAACAAAATAGAGTATTAGACAAGCAAAGATACTCTAACAATGTAAAAGGAACAAAAACAAGCTTAAAACAAAGAAATAAGTAACCAAAATCAAGAAAATGATAATATGGATAAAATGTATGAATTTGATCCACTACAAAGTAAACCAAATATAGAATCTAATTATTCTACCTAACGAAGAAAAAAATCAACAAAGAGACCTAATTAAACTAATTAGAGTAAATTGCATGCAAAATTATTTAATTTGGAGCCAAAATTATCATTAGGACGAATGGTGTAACAAGCTTCATTAGTGTGTCAAGTTCTATGCAAAATGGTGGCAAAGTGATAGCAAACTAATGGAAAAATGGTAGAAAAATGATGGCAAAATGATAGCAAATGATGCCAAAATGGTAACAAAAATGGTGGCAAATGATTGAAAAAATGATGGCAAAATGATACCAAAATGGTAGCACAAATGATAAAAAATGATTTCAAAAGTGATGGAACAAATGGTGCTAAATGATACCTGATAATGGTCATTTATATAGTATTTTTAGTATGTTTTTAGGTGTTTAATTAGGTTAATTTTGTGTTAATTAGGATTAGATTTGAATTTAATTGGTTAATTTTATGTTTTTGGAGTTAATTGTAAATTTTGGTGTTTTTCAAGGTTAATTTGCAAGAAAAATGACTTAATTGTAAAAAGGCAAGAAGATTTAGGCCAAAATTGTAAAATTGGAGAATTCATGTTAAGATATTATCGTGAAGTCTAGAAGACAAACACGTGGCCACGTGAAGGAATAAAGGATGAAGAGCCGTGGCCATGTGAAAGACCAAAAGAGAAACCAAACTTGTACATGTGACCACATGGATTCCAAGTAAAGGACCACACGTGGCCACGTGTGAAGGAATTCTTGTGGAACACGTGACCACGTGTTCAACTACAAAGTGAAGGATGTGGCCACGTGCAAGTTCTCCCATGCAACGAAGGATTAGCGATCTTTTCCAATTCAAGAAGGATTCTTTTCCTACTCCAATTTGGAAAGTTTGGAAGGCTTCTACAACATCTTTTGACTATAAATAGACAACTCTAACACCAAAGAAAAAGAATCAATTAGTATAATCAATTAGAGAAATCTTAGAATTAGGCTTAGTTATTTTACATTGTTTTTATGTTTTCATTATTTTTCTTCAACTTTGTCTTTAGTTTTTTAAACATGTTTAGGAAGTAGTTTTTCTTCTTTTGCTAATGGATTCTTGAAATCTTATATTTTCATTGTTATGACTTTATTTTGAGCTTAATTTTCAATATCGGTTAATTATTTCTTGGTTTTAAGCATATTCTTATCTTTGATTGTGTTGAGATTGATTGTTGGTTTATTGAATAAATAACTAAAGATTGGTTTTAACATAGTTAATGATTTGCATGTTCTTGGGTTAACTCTTTAATGTTTATGCATGATTATTATCCGAAATATGAGATGATTATGTGTTAATTTTATTGGTTAATACTAAGAGAGGAGGAACTAAGAATGAATTGAAATTGAATCACTTGAGAAAGGCTTCAATGAATATTTAAAAAATTAAAACTAGACTTGCATGCTAAGTATTAGATTTGTCTATGAGTTTAATACTAAGAATGCTATACTTGAATAAAGATATCTTGCTCTATTACTAGTTTTTCCATAATCACTGGTGTTTATATTGAATTTAAGTCATTACAATGAAAATTAAGGTTGATAGTTTCTTTAGCAAGAGAATTCCAGTTATTATTTTGTTTTTAATTCATGTTTTAGCTTTTGTTTTGTTTAATTGTTTATTTTGTTTAATTTTTACCTTTAAATCAAAAACATTTGGAAAATAATCTCGGGTTAATTTAATTCATATATAGGTATTATCCTTAGCAATTCATGTTCCCTTGAGTATGATATTTGGGGTCTTAATCTATATTTTCCTATATTACTAGCCGATCTAGTATACTTGCTAGAAACCGATCAATACCAAAATGGTAACACAAGTGATGGCAAATGATATCAAAAATGGATAACATATGATAGCACAAATGGTAGAACAAAGATTGCAAAGTAAATCCTTGTCTAAGTTAACTACAAGAAAATAACAAAATAGCAACGAAAAAATAGCAACGGAATTCATTCCGTTGTTAATTTAGCAATAGAATACCAATTTCGTTGCTAAATAGCAACGAAAAATCAATTTCATTGCTAAAATTGGTTGAACTTTTAGTGATTTAGCAACGAAATATAAAATGATTGTATTCCGTTGCTAAAAGGGGGGGAATTTGAGCGCCAAAATATAGCAACAAAAATTAGCAACGGAAAACAATTTTCGTTGCTAAATATGGCAGCACTTGATAGCGAAAAAAATTTGGGATGAAAATTAGCAACGAAATTTAAATTTCGTTGCTAAAATAGCAACGAAAATTCATTTCATTGCTAAAATAGCAACTGAATTTAAATTTCGTTGCTAAAAATAATTCCTTCCCAAAATTCAACTGGAAAATAGCAACAGAATTTAAATTCCATTGCTATTTTAGCAACGAAAATTAATTCCGTTGCAAAAAATAATACCTTCACTAAATTCAACATAAAATAGCAACGGAATTTAAATTTCGTTGTTATTTTTGCAACGGAATTTAAATTCCATTGCTAAATTTAAAATCATTGTAAAATAGCAATGGAATTAAATTCCGTTGCTAAAAAAGAATATATATAAGAAAAAAAACCCTATTTCTTTCATTTTTGTTCTTCTGTTCATGATCTGATTAAAAAAACATGGGAGAAACAACTACCAGCCACCTCCCCCACAAGCGGCTGCGGCACCGTCAGCTCTGCCTCCTAATCTTGGCTTCTCAAAGTGTCCAACATGGACACCGGCTGAGCAACTCCAGCAACTTCAGTACTGCATCCATTCTAACCCTTCTTGGCGTTAGTCCTCTATGTCACTATCTTTGCTTTTTTGATGATTCCTTTTTTTTTCTTATTCCGATTGATTAATATTTATTTTATGGACATATAATTCTGACAAATAAAGGTTTAGATGTAAAAAAGTTCATATATATATATATGCACTTCTCAGTCTTTATGATGCCATTGAGGCTCGGAGACGGATGATATTCTCAATTTATCTAATTTTTTAATGATACGTATATACTAGATTCTGATTCCAATTTGAATCTTTTGAAATTCCTGTGCTTTCTATGCCAATTGTATTTGTAGATCCTAAAGTTGAATCAATAGTATTTAGTCCTAATGGAGACATTGGTAGAAGCTTTTGGAAAATGTGATCCTAGGGTTTAGTTTTGCTTGGGGCAATTTGAGAAGGTAACTTATTTTCAGTGGGAGATTCTTCTAATATTCTTCTTTAATTACTGTTTGAGTTCCTTAGGTTTTACAAAAAGATACAATTTCATTTTCTATTTTTGGTGCTTTAATCTCCCTAGGTTCTTTAGCCTCATTGTTATAGTGCCAGTAGTTTGTATGGTGGGTTTTGGTTTGTTCATGCGAGGCTTCCCATAGATAATTTATTTTCAGCAAGATTCCAATGTTTTGTGGCCTTCAGTGCTGACCATAAGAGTCACTTCTCACATTATGCTTCTTATGCAGCTTGCTAACTGCGTAGAGATTGGCCTGCCTATGCTGATTATATTGGTCATCTGTTAGGTAATAATTCATTCAATTTGAAATAGTCATTTTCACACCAAAAAAATGACACCGAGGATAGGGGCAGTACTTGTTTCATCTGCAGAGGTTCGGTCACCACTCAAAAAAATTTTAGTCTTAAAATTGTCCATGTTAAAGCACCTGCTTTATAAATGGCCTAACTTTTTGCCTATACATCAACTAGTATATGATTTTTATGTATGGATACAATTTGAGTCCTCTATTTCATTTCTCTGATGGTGCGTGGAACTTCTCTATTAAATATTTGTTCTCCTAATAAATTTGTAAAATTATGATGCAGTCAACCGAAACATATTTTGCTGCAGCAAGGCTTGTAGGTGCTACTCACCCTCCAGCACATATTCTCACCAGAAGCATTGGTCTGTAGGTTAATTCTGATGGTTATGTGGCTCCTTTTTCTCCTTAGTCTTTCATCTATATGTCCTGTTAAAAAAGTACAAGCAATTCAATTTAATTTTCTTATTTGAAGATGTGTTGTTTGTACAATATAGGGTGTTGGCATGCTGCTTGAAGGAATCTTTGGTTCTGTTGTTGGAAACACTGCATCCGTGTAAGGAACTTTGCTTGTCTTATGTTTTTCTCTCTAATTTAAGCTTAACAATCAGGCAAAAGTGCTTTATGAATGAGAAATATGTATTATTAAATAATGCGGTGCAAATGTTGTTGCAGTGAAAATGTTGGCCTTCTAGGATTAACACACATTGGAAGCCGAAGAGTGGTGGAGATATCAACTGCTTTCATGTTCTTCTTCTCCATATTTGGTTGGTCTTGGTGTATTATAATTTCCATTGATTAGGGACCGGGGACCGGTAAATCTTTCTTACTTCCTCTTTCATTTTTCGTCTCTTCATCCTCTGCTCTCTGCAATATATTTAATTTTTATGCCTTGCATCAAATGATTTGATGTTATAAGTACCTTAATAGATTATATATGGTTTAATTTGCACAGTTGATTATTCTGTTGAATTGGTGAATTAATAGGATAAGTATGATCATGAGGACATGGTAAGTTAGATGAGAAGCTTTTTAAATAACATACTGATATTATATGATAGTTATGCCAATCTTGGAGAATCGTCATTAGTAAATGGTATGTAATATATATAACTTAAATTCTTAACTTATAGTAAATAAATTTAATTAAAAATAATAAATAATAAATAATTATATTTAAATTTATTATTAAATTATGTGATTAAGATATAGATTCCTTTTACTTGAATTAGGGAAAGAAAATAATTTATATGAGTGAAAATAAAAAAAGACCAAATGTCCTTGAAAATTCCTAAAAACTTTAAACTAAAAAATGACAATCTAAACATAATTTTTTGGGCCCAAAAAATGCCGTTACAAGAGCTTTGCTTAGTAATAAATGACCGTTTCGAAATGAGCTTTCTGAAAATATATTATAATAAGAAATCTGACACTTGTAGAAAAAGTTATGACCAAAATAGTTTGTACCGTAAAAATAATCCACTTAGACTTTATGTTAGATTTCTTCATTTCTTTTCAAATTCTAATTTAATTTAGGGTTTTTATTATCTATATTTTTGATGATAAACTGTTGGTAATTGTTAATTTTATTCATAATCTATTGAATTATGTGTTTGTTGACAGAAACTTTTAGTGCTTTTTTATGCCAAGTTATGTTGTTAATTTAACATATGGGTCAATAACAATAAGTTGGGTTTGCAGCTTATAAAAAAACAAAATTGACTTTTGATTGCTAAAATTAACAATGGAATTTTTTTTCGTTGCTAAGATTTAGCAATGGAAAAGTCAATTCCATTGCTAATTTTAACAACGAAATTTCATTTTTCATTGCTAAAAATTATCAATTCACCGAAAATGAGTTGGTTGAATTTAGCAACGGAATTCATTTTCCGTTGCAAAAAATTAGTAACCGTCGGATTAGCAACGGAAATTTCCGTTGCTACTTTTTTATTAGCAACGGAAAATATCAATTTTCGTTGCTAAATTTCCGTTGCTAAATTGCATTTTTCTTGTAGTGGTTGGATTAGGATTGTAATTCCAATTCAAGTATGGATTAGGATTTTGAAAACCTAAAGCAAAAAGAATTATTTTTCCTATCCCTTAAAGGATTCCTAATCCCTAAGCAATATGGATTTTTTTCCACCCCCTTAAACGATTCATAATCCCTAAGCAATTTGGATTAACTTTCTTCCATGTATTAAAGGACTTGGATTCTCTTTGGCTATATAAACTACTATTGTAGAATTGCTCCTTAATTCTTTTCTTCTTCTATTTTTCTTCTCTTTTACATTTTTTCTCTTTTTTTTTTGATGTATAGTACTGTGAATAGTAGTAAACAGTGCCGTGAACAGTACCACGATTTTTTTTCTTTTTTTTCTTAATCAACAACTAATCTAAGTCTACTTTTACTAGGAATTAGTTTTCATACCAAAAATTCAAGATTCAGGTTTCAATTTTCTAAGGTTTTTTTTCTAAGAATCAAAACAAAAGGTAATGAAAGAAAAGGCTAAATTTAACACACAAAAAGCACAAAAATCAGAATTTTTGCTACTATTAATTTGGGCACATGCATAAAGAAAACACAAATCTAATACTAAAATAAATAAAAATTTACCTTAAATTTGGCTTTGATACCAAATGATACGGAACTCCAAGGTTAAAAAACCTGAAATTCCTTGAACATATATTTTGATGGAAAAAAACAAATAAGATAAAAATCCTCCATATTGAACCTCCAAATAACAAGTGAATGGAAACGCAAATAATTGGCATAAAGAAGAAGATGAAAATGCCACAATTAAGACAATTGATAAATAATCAAATTCTTCATGCAATAAATAAGAAAAGCAAGCTATTAGTGTAAACCCTAGCCCCAATACATTGTAATAAAACACTTTAGTTAATAAAATGAGGCATTTGTTTTATCTATTGTATTCCTATGCATATTAATTGATAGAACTATCCAAGAATGATGTTTCAGTTTAAGTTATCATGTGTGAGGTACATGGTTGTAAGACCTTGAAACAATAGAGACTTCATTCTAAATATCCCCAGTCAGTCATTGTTATGGGAATAACAATGAATTAAGACTAGTATGCTCTCTCTGATAAGTTGAGTTCTGTCTTACAGATTATAAGGATAAGTGTCAATCAGAGATCATAGATACATGTTAAAGAACATGGTATCTGAATTCGATCCGTTCATGAGAAACACTACATGGTACAAGTCATAAGTGTTTCTCATATGCAAGTTTTGTATCGGAGTTCTTAGACCTAAAATATCTATGAAACTCTTTATGAATTAGTGTGTACTTTGACATACACCTAATGTGCTCGTAACAGAGTGACAAGTATGGGTATGTTTGGGTATGCATTGATTCATGTTAGAGAGCATGAGAGAAGTGAAGGGATTACCCCTCTCAATAAGAGAGAAAATATCATCGGCCACTTGATCAGTGAACTGAGAAGTGTATGGCCATACCGAGATGAAATAATGAGTAATCATTATTTATCTGAGAGTTCAGTGTCACTGGAATATCAAGAAAGGAATTAATATATATAAGGATTACTAGTTCCATGCCTTATATTAATTTTGATATTTATGGATAAGGGACTATGCAAAATTGCATTAGGTCACTAAATGCCATATGCATTTTCATTTAATTTGGAATGTTATAATATCTTGCTAGAGAATATATATAGCCTTTGAATTAATTCATTAATTCATTGTCAACATTAAATGGACTTATAGGATCGCACACAAAGCATTAGATTTAAAATATTTAAATAAAGTATTGGGCATTAATTTAACTTTTAATTAAAGTCAAATTAATGTGTGTAATGGGTATTAAAATTGCTATTGGACCTTAGTCCATGAGAGAGAAATTCAGCCCACAAGGTTTAATTTCAATTAGTTAATTATCTTGTATTAATTTAATTAATTGAGTATTAAAATCTAAAGTAATTTTAATCAAATTAAATCACTTGAATATGGGATGGTGTGACCGAAATTCCAAGATAAAATTCAAGGGAATTTTGGCACATGTATAATTCTTTAATTAAGTGATTTATTAGATTAAAATGTCTTATGTTTTATTTTAAATTAATTTGAATTTTAAATTCAAAGGAGTTTGAATCAATATATATTACTTATTTTAAGAAAGTGATTAAGGCTAAATTAACTATCTTGAGGTAGTGGATTTAAGAATTATCACTTACAAAATTAAGTGATATATATTGAATGAAAAAAAAAAAAGAAAAACCTTAAGTGTGTGGCGTAAACTTGTTCTCTCTCTCACAAAATTTTCTTTGGCCAACTTTCACAATGAGAAAGGATTCTTCCTCATTCTCTTGTGTTCTTGGGCAGCAATAGCACCTAAAAGAAGTGCAAGATCAAATCTTATAGCTTCAATCCATTGCCATTACACAATACTTAATTAGAGAGCTAGCAATCTCAGTTTTAAGCTTTGCTTACTATTGTGTGTGTGAATATAGAGAGGAGTGGCGTAAAGGCTATTCCTTTGGCATTGGTGGTGAAGATCTAAGGCTGACATATCCTTCTTGGTTGCTGGTCATCATCAAATCAAATCTTAAAGTGCATCTAAAGTTGTAAGTTTTAAAAACCTAAAATTGCATGTTTCGATTCTTGTTATGGAATTGTTTGGCATGTATGATCGAATTTTATTGTTTTTCTGCTACATGATCATCATATAAAAGCCATGTCATATTCCATCAGTGGTATCAGAGCCTAAATATGCTTATTTTAGTGCTTTAGATGCATGAAATAATTAATCAAAAATTGTTATTATAAAAACATGCAATGCTGAAATTTTCTGTTTTGAGTTTTTTGCATTGTTTTTGTGTAAAAATGATTTTAAATGATTAGATAGGTATTATAATTAATATGACATGTTAATATACTGTCCTAAGATGTTCTTAGAGCTGTTAATGGTCGGATTTAATTGATAATACCTGATGGTACATGTTAATATTGAAACTAGGTGCTAGTTGGCATGTTAAGTGCTAGCTTAACAACTAGTTTTCAAAATTAAATGTAAAAACGATTTTGGCATGTTTGTAAGTGATTTTTAAAGATTAAATATTAGGTATGGACATATTTTAAATTTGGTTTTAATTCTGGTCCATGACAATTTAATTGATTAATTTTAAAATCGCTTAAAACTATGACTAGTTTGTGTTTGTTACATGTTTAATCGACATTGTTTGTTTTGGTTTGATTAAAATAGTATAAACACATTTAGATCGAAATGTTACAGAACATTAACTCAATATTTATTACCTTATTTAAATCATTAAATGACTCATAAAATTGATTTAAGTGTTTGTGCATTTTTGTGGCATCATATAAGCATTAAACAACTAGTTTCATTGTTGTTTGTTTGTTTTTCATGAATGCCGTGTTTTATATATATGTTCTTCATGATTTTATGTTTTAATTCATGTTGGTATATATTATATGTATTTTTAATGTTTATGGGTTGTATGACATAAAATTAAAAATGGCAAAATTGAAAATTATACTAGAGTTGATTTATGGCACAAATCTAACTAGTTAGTGTTTTGGGCTTTTAAGAGAACTTATTCAATAAGAGAATTTATTCCATTGGGTTTCGGCCCAGGCCCATCATAGGGTCTTCTCTTAAAGGTTCAAGTACACAATTTCCATTAATGGGCTTGGCTAAATTAATTAAAATTGGACTTTGTTTTATCCATGAATGTTATGTATATTTATTTACTTGTTTGGTGTGATGAATGGATATGCATGGTGCATTCATGGGCCCTGGATTTTGTAATTAAATATGGCCTACGAGCCATTATGTTTTATTGTAAAAGTTTCATTTATTTCTTAGAATAGAATTTACTTGAAGACTTTGTAAATCAAGATGAAGCCCACCGGAGTGGAGAAGCCCAACTCGAAGATTCTCATGTAATAGTATAGAATCTTAGTTGTAGGTTTTTGGACCCATGTTTGTCATGCTTTACTTTATGCAATTATATATGCATGCTATGAATGGATGACAAAGCGTATGCCATGTAAGCCGTAATAAAATAAATCCCTAAAATATTAAGTCACAAAGTTGCCTTCCTAATTCGAAACATGTCAAGGCATCGATCATCAGTCATGTAGACTAGGAGTCCTAGATGCGCCCGATTATCTTTGTGAGGCATGGGTTGTGAATGTAGGTTGGACTTAACATAGAAAGGGATGCCCGGACCTAGGCAACTAATAACTGGGTTTGTGCTATAACATCTTAAGATGTTAGCCCATTTGATCCAAGAGTCATGTACGAGACATGATTGGAGTTTTCCTACTTAAGTAACTTAACTTGTTAGGTATACAAGCTCAACTTGACTAATAAGTTGTTGTCAAAAGTGGATCTTGGCCCATATTAAATCATTAACACGAATTATTTAAAGGGATATTAATTCGGTTTGTGGGATTATAAATAAGACCTCATTTAATCTTGCTATAAATTTTATTGTAGATTGAAAATGGCATCTTTAAACAACAATTTTTCATTGCGATCGGTCCTTGAAAAGGACAAATTGAATGGCACCAATTTCATAGACTAGTCTCTAAACTTAAGAATGGTTCTTAAGCAAGAGAAAAAGTCGTATGTTTTGGATGCACCCTTGCCTGAAGAACTTGGTAGGAACGCCTCTGCAGTTCAAAAGGAAACTTTTGAGACCAAGAAGAGTGACTCCAATGATGTGACCTGTTTGATGCTGGCCACTATGGTGCCTGACTTGCAAAAGCAATTCATAGACCAAGAGGCTTATGCGATCATGGTGCACCTCAAGGAGATGTTCCAAGAGCAAGCTCGTCACGAGAGGTTCGTGACAACAAAGGCCTTAATTCTTGTAAGATGGCTGTGGGTACTCCTGTTAGTGCTCATGTACTCAAGATGAAAGGGGATCTTGATACTCTTGAGAAGCTTAAGGTACAAGTGCCAAAGGAATTGGCCACTGACTTGATCTTAGGTTCATTGACTGATGATTATGATCCATTTATTACGAATTATAACATGCATGCAATGAACAAGACAGTCACTGAGCTTCATGGTATGCTTAAGAATGCTGAAGAGAACATTCGAAAGACCAATCCCATATTGATGGTTCAAGGGGGCATTAAGAAGGGACCCGCTAAGGGAAAGAGAAAGGGAAAGGCAAAACCCAAGAATGACCTGGCTCGGCTCAAGTCAAATAGGAGTGCACCTCACGCCCAATCCAAGCCCAAGGCACAAAAGCTCAAAGAGAGTGAGAGCACTTACTTCCACTGCAACAAGATAGGGCATTGGAGGAAGAATTGCACTCTCTTCAAGGAAGAACAAAAGAAGAATGAAGCCAAGGCATCCAGTTTTGGTATTTTTGTTGTTGAAATTAACCTTTCTATTTCTACCACTTGGGTATTGGATACCGGTTGTGGTTCTCACATTTGTTCAAATGTGCAGGGGCTAAGAAATAGACGGTTACTTGGAAAATATGAAGTGGACCTCCGTGTGGGGAATGGAGCACGAGTTGCTGCCATGGAGATAGGCGACTATCAACTCACTTTACCTTTCGGACTTTATTTAGTTTTGAAAAATTGTTATTATGTGCCTGCTGTAAGCAGAAACATTATTTCAGTTTCTTGTTTGAATTTGGATGAATTTGGTTTTGTTATTAAAAATGGCAATGCTCATATTCGTCGTCAAGGCATTTCATATGGCAATGCCATGTTACAAAATAGCCTTTATATCCTTAATCTACAGAACAAAGAGTCCATATACAACATTAATACAAAGAGGGTTAAATCAAACAAATTGAACCCTACTTACTTCTGGCATTGTCGTTTAGGGCATACAAACGAAAAATGCATTTAAGACTCCACAAAACTGGAGTGCTTGGGTCATTCAACTTAGAGTCTTATGACACATGCGAGCCATGTTTGCATGGAAAAATGATAAAGAGTCCTTTTAAGAAGAAAGGTGAGAGGACTAATGACTTATTGGAACTAATACATACCGATGTATGTGGACCTTTAAGTACACAAGCTAGAGGTGGTTTTAGCTACTTACTTCAGTAGATATGGCTACGTCCATCTAATGAAGTACAAGTCTGAAACTTTTGAGAAATTCAAAGAGTTTAAGAACGAAGTAGAAAACCAACTTGGCAGAAGTATAAAAGCCATTCGATCAGATCGAGGTGGTGAATACTTAAGCCAAGAGTTTGACGGTCATCTAAAGGAGTGTGGTATTATTTCACAGCTCACTCCTCCTAAAATGCCACAATGGAATGGTGTGTCCGAAAGAAGAAATCGAACTCTGTTGGATATGGTTCGATCTATGATGAGTCAAGCTAATCTTCCTATCTCTTTTTGGGGTTATGCATTAGAAACTGCTGCATTTTTACTAAATCGTACTCCAACTAAAGCGGTTGAGAAGACACCATACGAAGTATGGACTGAAAAAGAACCCAATATGTCGTTTCTCAGGATTTGAGGCTGTGAAGCACATATTAAGAAATTAACATCTGAAAAACTAGAGTCCAAATTCACTGTCTGCTTGTTTGTGGATTATCCCAAAGAAACAAAGGGATACTACTTTTACTCACAAGCCGAGAACAAAGTATTTGTTGCTCGCAAGGCTATTTTCTTGGAAAAGGAGTTCCTTCTCAAGAAAGATAGTGGAAGTAAAGTAGAACTTGAAGAAATTCAAGCGCCACAAACTCCTATAGAGGATGAGTTGGAAATGGAATCAAGTTCACAACCAGTTGTGGAACAAGAACCCATTACACAAGAACCTAAAAGGTTCGGTAGGGTACGTCAGGTAATTGAGAGATATGGATTTCTAATCACTGACAGTGACACTATTGAGTTAGTAGATCGTGAGGATCCTACTACCTACCAAGAAGTTATTAAGAGCCCAGACTCGAAAAATTGGCTTGAAGCCATGAAATTCGAGATGCAATTAATGTACGATAATCAGGTTTGGACCTTGGTTGATCCACCGAAAAGTGCTAAGGTAATTGAATGCAAGTGGCTATTTAAACTCAAAGCTGATAAGACCTAAAAAGGTAGACTAGTAGCAAAAGGTTTTCGACAAACTCATGGTGTAGACTATGATGAAACCTTTTCGCCTGTAGTCATGCTCAAGTCCATAAGGACTTGCTTGCCATAGCTGCATATCATGATTATGAGATATGACAAATGGATGTCAAAACTGCTTTCCTCAACGAAAATTTACTAGAGGATGTGTATATGACACAGCCTGAGGGTTTTATCAATCCTAAGCATCCTAAGAAGATTTGCAAGCTTCAAAAATCCATTTATGGATTAAAGCAAGCATCCCGAAGTTGGAATCTTTGTTTTGATGAGGCTGTCAAAGAATTTGACTTCATTAAGAACGAAGATGAGCCTTATGTGTACAAGAAGGTTAGTGGGAGCACAGTAATATTTCTGGTCCTATATGTGGACGATATCCTTCTCATTGGGAATGACATTCCAACATTGCAAAAGGTTAAGCAATGGTTGGGGAAATGTTTCTCAATGAAAGACTTAGGTGAAGCCGAAACAATACTTAGTATTCGAATCTATAGAGATAGATCGAATCGGCTTTTGGGACTGAGTCAAGAAAAGTACATAGAAAAATTACTAAAGCATTTTAGTATGGGAGACTCAAAGAAAGGGTACATACCTTTGGCTTTAGGAGTTCCTTTGATTAAAGAACGGTGCCCTAAAACCAAAGAGGAAAGGGACAACATGAGTAGAATCCCATATCCATCTGCTATTGGATCTATCATGTACGCTATGTTATGTACTAGGTTGAATGCTGCTCATGCACTGAGTATAACCAGTAGGTTTCAGCAAAACCTTGATGAGAAGCACTGGTCTGCTGTAAAAGGGATTCTAAAGTACCTGCGAAGGACTAATGATCACTTTTTGGTGTATGGTGGTCAAGAAGAGCTCATCATATAATGTTATGCTGATGCTGCTTTTCAGACCAGCACTCAGGACTCAAGATCGCAATCTGAATTTGTTTTTGTTTTGAACAGTGGTGCTGTCAGCTGGAGAAGCTAGGAGCAAGAGACCATTGCCGACTCAACTACAGAATCGAAGTATATTGCAACAAGTGAGGCTGCAAAAGAGGCTGTTTGGATTAGAAATTTCATTTCTGGATTAGGAGTGGTCCCAAGCATCCTAGATTCATTAAAAATTTTCTGTGACAACAACGGGGCCATTGTACAGGCCAAGGAGCCCCGGTCACACCAGAAATCCAAACATATACTCAGGAGGTACTACCTGATCAGAGAGATCATTGATCGTGGGGATGTCAAGGTTAGAAAGATAGCAAGTGAAGACAATGTAGCAGATCCTTTGACGAAACAGTTGCGTCCAAATCTGCACGAAGCTCATTTAAGAGCGTTCAGTCTTAGGGTTATGCCCAATTGGGACTAGTGCTAGTGGGAGATTGTTAGTATAAGTCCTAGCCCCAATATATTATAATAAAACACTTTAGTTAATAAAATAAGACATTTGTTTTATTTATTGTATTCCTGTACATATCAATTGATAGAACTATCCAAGAATGATGTTTCAGTTTAAGTTATCATGTGTGAGGTACATCACTACTAAAAAAATGCAAATTAGCGACGACTTACTGATATTTTTTCGTCGCTAATCAATTTAGCGACAACTTAGCGACGACTTTCATTTTGAAACAAAAGTCGATGTAGCAGAATTTAGCTACAACAAGAAGTTGTCGCCAAATTTTAGCGATGACATAGTGTTGTCGCTAAATATTTGTTGCCATTTTGCTACAACAATGTTCAAGCAAAATTTTGCGACAACAATATTTTCGTTGCAATATTGCTACAACATTGTTCACGCAAAATTTTGCGACGACAGTATTTTTGTCACAACATTGCTACGACATTGTTCACGCTAAATTTTGCGATAATATTTTCGTCGTAATATTGCTACGATATTGTTCACGCAAAAATTTTGCGACGATAGTATTTTCGTCTCAATATTGCTACGACATTGTTCACGCTAAATTTTGCGACGACGGTGTTGCAATATTGCTACGAAATTGTTGATGCTAAATAGCTACTGTTCAAACATGCTAATCCATCGCTAAATTAAAATTATTTTTTATTTTTAAATTAATATGAAAATTTCATCATTTAAATGATAAGTTGCAGATGACAAATTTATATTTATAGATTACTTAATATTTAATGCAAATATATATATATTCATTAAAAGATTGTTATTTACAAATTGATATATAATCGTTAATTATATATCTAAAATAATAAATGTATATATAACAATAACAAATTTCACCCAAAATGTCATACTATATACTTATAACTATAATGTAAATAGATACATTTGCTCATAAATCTACTGCTGAAAAAAGTTGTTGCATCTCCATCTGTTGCTGGACTTATCTGAGCTGCTGATCCATCTCTTGTTCATGTTCAGCACAAATCTCAACCTAAAACTCAATCCACATAATGGACAAATATTACAAGTACAAACTATGAGAAACAAATAGAAAATTAATATGAGGGTGTGAAGAATTAACATGAGGCAAATCCACTAAAAACACAAGCAATGGATCATCTTTTTCGAGATTTCTAGGAACAATATCCTCGAATCTTAAAAAGCTTAGCTTTGGTTGTTTGTGGGGTTTTATCAATCTATCACATGGCTATGGAATGAAAATGATAAGCAAGTCTAGTCTAATATGCTACCTAGGAAATGAAGCTTTTAGAATCAAATAGGAAATAATGTAACAAACTATTAAAAAAATCACCCACTAAACCATTAGTCTAATTCAGCTCTTTGTGAGAACGTTACATGTATAGTTTCTATATATTACAGACTGGTCTACAAACAATACCAAGAGATCTATGAATATAACCCCAAACCAATAA
The DNA here is from genome assembly GCA_037975025.1 of Excoecaria agallocha. Lineage (NCBI taxonomy): Eukaryota > Viridiplantae > Streptophyta > Magnoliopsida > Malpighiales > Euphorbiaceae > Excoecaria > Excoecaria agallocha. The sequence goes on along the minus strand of CM075810.1, from coordinate 19,679,062 downwards.
TCTATATGTTCATCACCGTAGACAATGAAACAGTAGAGGTTAGAGAAAGACAGGCATACAGGTAGTGAATTAAAAACTTTATAGAAAGGGATCCCTTCAAGGAAAAAGAGCAACAAGGAGAAATGCCATAATACTTGATATAATCCTACTACGATTACTATTGCTCCAATTACCATTAAGTAAAAAAAAAAATTGACATTAAAAAAAATAAAATTACTTACACTATAAACAGCAGCTAATAACCTAGAGTCGAAGTGTATAGCCCAAACAGAAGGATTGCCTCTTTCCATTATAACAGCAAGAATGGCACCTTCAATTGTGCCCATCAAGTAGATTAAAGCCGTTAATGAGAGCTCAGCTGGGTATGTTTTGAGCATAATCGCCTATTAATTGATCAAAAAATTATGGATTAAACATTTAATTATGTTAGTGATTATCACAATTATAATTAAGTTATTATTACCTGAAGAATGATGAAACTAGACCAGCATAAGCAGCCAATTTCAATTAGCAGAGCACCCTTGAGGGTATCATTATGGGTGGCTAATGCAGTATTAATTACATTATTATTATTATTATTATTATTATTAAGTTAAATATACCTTAATAACCAAGCCATAAGAAATGCAAAAGCAGGAAGAACGCTGCGCAGGGTAGAAGCAAAAGTTGCTGTTATATACTTCATGCCAGTGTAATATAAATTTTGGTCAATTGTTGGCCTGCATAATAATAATAATAATAATAATAATAATAATAATAATAATAATAATAATAATAATCATCATCATCATAATAATAATAATAATAATAATAATAATAATAATACTTACTCTAGCAAGCCAAGTAACAGTATCTTAGCAAAGGTGCAGATTGTCATCTTCGGCCTCCAGTCTTGTGGAATGCAACTGTGACTTGTCATGTGTATTGAACTTTAAAGGCTTTTTAGTTGTGGCATAAATATCAAAGAGAAAAGATAACATGACCTTTTTGTATTTAAAAGCATCTCTGTAGACATTTCAGAAAAGTAAACTCACCTTGTGCTTGAAGTTCTTGGAACCATTTCTTTGCTCGCTCAAATGACACATCTGATTATAAAAAATTTTGGTAATTTTGATAAAACAATCAAAAAACTAAATCTGAAAATTATAGACAACAAAAGCATGCAACAAAATCATACTTCATCTATTCTATTTCTTTGTTTTTTGTTACTCATCAATTTTAATTTCATTCGTAGAAGAATTAAAAACATAAATAGTAAAGAAGTATATATATCTAGAAGTTGACTACAGAAGTTGTACGAAAGATACAGGCCCACGAATGAGCAATTTATCCATTAACAAAACAATCAGAGATTTTGAAAATAGCAGTGGAATAACTTGTATCGAAGAATAAGGGCCAATTTCCTGCCATTCGCTAACCTTTATTTACCGAAAAAAAGGGACCAAAATAGCACAGGAAAACAGCACATGGGAGTGCAGTGCTTCCGACGATCAGTCCTCTAAGCTTCTCCCTACTTGTTCAGACCATAAAATTCAACTCAACATCTTCAATTGCCTTGGGTATAAGGTCGAATTGGAAAGCGAATAATCTGAGAGGGACTTTCACTAGGGGAGAGAGAGAGGGGGAGTGGGAAAGGGCGACAACACATAAGGGAATATAAGGGTTTAACGATTTAGAAAAGTTGAAACCTGTCAGCACTTATTTTTATCCCGTTCAAAAATTCAAGGATTTAATTATTTTATTATATAACTTAAAATAATTGATCACAATTGATATTATTGAAAATAAATATAATAATTAGTTTAATTTAGTTAGTTAAATTTATTAGCTCTTCTTAGAGTTAGCATTTCACTATTTTGATTAATAGCTCTTCTTGGTTCTTAAAATAAATCACATAATTAATAATTTTTCACCATTAAAAAAAACCTGTGAACACTATATTATGAAATAAAATACTAATATTTTATACTATATTATAATTTCAGATAGGTAAATTTATTTATACTGTATTATATTTCGTGTAACACATAAATAAAATATATAGATTAATAAAGCAGTAAGAATAGAAAAAGATTTGGCGGAGACAAATATAATACTAGACACTAATATTTTTCATTTTTTTACCAAAAATAGAGTGTTATGTTGTGTTATGCAATTTCTTTAATTTGATTTTTTTGTCAAAATAAATTGTTGATTGAAATAATTAGGAGATATGTTTATTATTTGTGTGATATTTTTACTTTTTAATAATAAATTTAATATAATATTATTGTTGAGTGATAAAATAGTCATTATTTATATTATATTAGCTTGAGACATATTTAATACCTACATAAGCCTACACAAGTTCTTATGAAATAAGAAACTCTTTTAGAAAGTAGCTTGCAAATACCAAATTAAAAATTTTGTCTTTTAATTATCTTCCAAATACTTACATAAACATACACATATTTACTTAATAACTGATAATTGATTGATAATTAATATCGAAAAAGTATTATTAAATTTAGAAACTTTTTGAATTTTTATTATTAAATTTTTATAATTTTATTTTGCAATATTAAATCTTTAAATTTTTTTCTTACACATTAAATTTTGGTGGATAAAAAATATAAAATTGAACAGTATGCCCTATTTCACGCGTTTTTACTATCAACACTTTAACCTCAATTTGATATAGTTTATACTTTTATCAATTTGAAATTAATACGGAATAAATGTGCTATTATTTAACAAAAAGCCACAAGCTTTGGGTTTTGTTTGTTTTATTCGTTTTTCCTTTAACTGTTACTTTACTTCTTCTTCCTTGATGCTGTGTATAAATACTCTGTTGCAACTAATCAATAACACGTGAAAATCATTTTTTTTTTCAAATCTTGTTTCCCAAAATTAACATGGTATCTGAGCGAGAATAACCATTTTTTCCTCATTAAAAAATAAATTATAATAAAATCTCTTAAATTTCAATACGTTCTACTTCTAAGGAAAACATCATTTAAGCTGGTTTCAAATTTTATTATTCAGAATACGTAATGTGATGCAAATTCCTTAAAGCCTAGTAATTTAGCTTGCTGTCTCAAGCTGTTTTATTGTAATTTAGTTTGCTGTCTTTTTACACTAAAACAGCAAGCTTGTTGTATTTTTACACTAAAACAGCTTGTTGTTTTAGTATAATTTAGCTTGTTGATTTTTTTACACTAAAATAACAAGTTAAATTACAATTTATAATAATTGGTTATAATTTACTATAATTGATATTATTGAATATAAATATAATAATTAGTTCAATTTAATTAATTAAGTAACAACAATTTAGTTTATTTAATTTTTGCTAATAAATAATGTATTAGTTACAGGTGTTAGTTTAGTGTATGTTAATGTTAGTTTTTACGTGTCTCTCATTTATACTTGTTAACAAATTAAAGGAGACCAAATTCTCTATCACACAAAAATAACACTAAAACAGCTTGCTGTTTTAGTGTATTTAGCTAGCTGGTAAAAATAACAAATACTAAAACAGCTTGTTGTTTTAGTGTATTTAGCTAGCTTGTTGTTCTACACTAAAATTTAAAGATAATAATTTATCTTAATTTATTTTAATTTAATTAATTTAAGTTAAATCAATTTAGTTTATCTAAATTTTGCTAAAAAATATACTAGCTAAATTTATTAAATTAAATACTCTAATTAAATGTAAATGAAATTTAAATATTAAAAATTATGATCATATAAAAATAGTAAGAACATAATTTTAGCTAAATACCTAAATTTTGTGAGATGTATATTCTTCGAATTTAGTTGTATTACAGCTTAAAAAATAAAAAAAATAAAATGTATAATAACTATCAACTAATTAGAAGGTTTATAGGCTGAAAAGAAATTATATATATAATTTAAGAACTATATAAGAAATAACGAGTATTATCAAACCTAAAACATGTCAAAATGGTTACATTATAAATATATCACTTTCGAATTGAATTAAATTTAAATCAAATTTTCAAATGAATTGGAATAAATTTATATATCGGGCTCAATTTTATCACCTCTAACTTTTTGTATCAATTTAAATATTTACTCATAAAATAAAATTTGGATACATTTATTTACTTGTACTAATAAATCAAATTAGTAGGTAGTCAAAACAATTCAAATTGAATATAGTGGCGAAAATTGATAAATACATGTAAGTCTGCATGTATTTAATTATAATTAGATATATTGTTGTTAAAATGCTTATTCTAAAAATCGATACTATTGTCCGTATATAATTAAGAAAAGAATTGAAAATAAAAAAGAAAGAATAATAATTATGTTTAAGTTAAAATCATATTGGAAAATCAATTTAATAATTTATATAGGTTTTACATCATGTAGTTTAGAGTTCTTAATATATATACTTATCCAAAAAAATCGATAATATTAATTTTATTTTTGAGCTAAATTAATATTTTTTCTTGTATAATCTAGAGTATTTTATAAATTGCATAGACTTAATATAGTGAAGAATAAAAATTTTATGGAGCAAAATTAAAAAGACATCCCTGGAACAGGTCAAACATCTCTTAGTTTGCTGTCTTTTTACACTAAAACAGCTTGTTGTTTTAGTGTAAATTAGCTTGCTGTCTTTTTACACTAAAACAGTTTGCTGTTTTAGTATAATTTAACTTGCTGTCTTTTTACACTAAAACAACAAGCTGTTTTAGTATAATTTAGCTTGCTGTCTTTTTACACTAAAACAGCTTGTTGTTTTAGTGTAATTTAGCTTGCTGTCTTTTTACACTAAAACAGTTTGCTGTTTTAGTGTAAATTAGCTTGCTGTTTTAGTGTAATTTATCTTGATGTCTTTTTACACTAAAACAGCTTGTTGTCTTTTTATACTAAACAGCTTGTTGTTTTAGTGTAATTTAACTTGCTGTTTTTTTACACTAAAACCAAAAATTTACCATAAAAAATTTTATGGATAATAAATTGTTCGAATTGGTTTACATTATGTATAGATTAAGATTTTTCATTATTGTTACTTAGAGTTATTTTGGGTCCTAATAAATAAAATTTTCAAAAGTTCAGCACTGATATAAAATATCTCGTAAATATTTTTACTACTTTTTAGTTAAAAAGACTTTAGTAGTAAATTTTTGCCAATTTATTTACTCATGTATTTCTGTTTATAACTATGTAATCACTAATTATTACGGTATAACTCTAGTATTTTTTTTTAATAATCAAAATAGTATTTTATAATAATCAATTTTTTAATAATCAATTTTTTTAATAATCAGAATAGTATTTTTTCAATAATCAAAATAATGCTTTAACAAATTAGTTACAACAATGTTGTTGTCAATATTGGTATATGAACATAATTGTATTTTGTCAAATTAGCGACAACAATATTGTCGCCAAATTAGCTACAACAATATTGTCGCCAATATTGGTATATGACCATAATTGTATTTTGCGAAATTTGCGACAACATTGTTGTCGCCAAATTAGCTACAACAATATTGTCGTCAATTAGCAACAATAATGTTGTCGCCAATATTGGTATATGATCAAAATTGTATTTAGCGAAATTTGCGATAACATTGTTGTCACCAAATTAGCTACAACAATGTTATCGCCAATTAGCTACAATAATATTATCGCCAATATTGGTATATGAATATAATTGTATTTTGCCAAATTAGCGACAACCAAATTAGTTACAACAATATTGTCGCCAATTAACTACAATAATGTTGTCTCCAATATTGATATATGAACATAATTGTATTTTGGCAAATTAGCGACAACAATGTTGTTGCCAAATTAGCTACAACAATATTGTCGCCAATTAGCTACAACAATGTTGTCGCCAATATTAGTATATGGCCATAATTGTATTTTGCAAAATTTGCGACAACATTGTTGTCGCCAAATTAGCTACAACGATGTTGTCGCCAATTAACTACAATAATGTTGTCGTCAATATTGGTATATGACCATAATTGTATTTAGCAAAATTTGTGACAACATTGTTGTTGCCAAATTAGCTACAATAATGTTGGCGTCAATTAGCTACAACAATGTTGTCGCCAATATTGGTATATGAACATAATTGCATTTTTTCAAATTAGCGACAACACAAATTAGCTACAACAATGTTGTCGTTAATTAGCTACAACAATGTTGTCGCCAATATTGGTATATTACCATAATTGTATTTTGCAAAATTTACGACAACATTGTTATCGCCAAATTAGCTACAACGATGTTGTCGCCAATTAGCTACAATAATATTGTTGCCAATATTGGTATATGACCATAATTATATTTTGTCAAATTAGCAACAACAATATTGTCGCCAATTAGCTACAATTTTGTTGTCACCAATCGAGCCATATGTACGGAATAATGTGTTTTGCTAAATTAGTAGCTACAACTTGGTTGTCGCTAATTAGCTACAATAATGTTGTTGCCAAATCTGTTTTTGTTGTCGCAATTATTTGCGCCAAATTTTTGGCGCCTGATATTAGCAACAATAAAAATTTGTTGTCGCTAATTTGTCGCAATATTTATTTTCCCACCAAATCTTTCAAGATTTGCGACGAAAGCCATTTTTTATTGCAATGTTGTCGCTATATTATGCATTTAGCAACAAATTTTATTGTTGTCGCAAATTTTTATCGCTATTCTGCATTTTTTTTGTAGTGCATGGTTGTAAGACCTTGAAAAAATAGAGACTTCATTCTAAATATCCCTAATCAGTCATTGTTATGGGAATAATAATGAATTAAAACTAGTATGCTCTCTCTGATAAGTTGAGTTCTGTCTTACGGATCATAAGGACAAGAGTGTCAATCAGAGATCATAGATACATGTTAAAGAATATGGTATTTGGATTCGATCCGTTCATGAGAACACTACATGGTATAAGACATAAGTATTTCTCATATGCAAGTTTTGTATCGGAGTTCTTAGACCTAAAATCTCTATGAAACTTTTTATGAATTAGTGTGTACTTTGACATACACCTAACGTGCTCGAAACAGAGTGACAAGTATGGATATGCATTGATTCATGTTAGAGAGCATGAGAGAAGTTAAGGGATTACCACTCTCAATAAGAGAGAAAATATCATCGGCCACTTGATTGGTAAACTAAGAAGTGTATGGCCATACCGAGATGAAATAATGAGTAATCATTATTTATCTGAGAGTTCAGTGTCACTGAAATATCAAGAAAGAAATTAATATATATAAGGATGACTAGTTCCATGTCTTATATTAATTCTGATATTTATGGGTAAGGGACTATGCAAAATTGCATTAGGTCACTAAATGTCATATGCATTTTTATTTAATTTGGAATGCTATAATATCTTGCTAGAGAATATATATAGTTTTTGAATTAATTCATTAATTCATTGCCAACATTAATGGACCTATAGGATCGCACACAAAGCATTGGGCTTAAAATATTTAAATAAAGTATTGGGCATTAATTTGGACTTTTAATTAAAGTCAAATTAATGTGTGTAATGGGTATTAAAATTTCTATTGGACCTTGGTCCATGAGAGAGAGAAATTCAGCCCACAAGGTTTGATTTTAATTAGTTAATTATCTTGTATTAATTTAATTAATTGAGTATTAAAGCCTAAAGGAATTTTAATCAAATTAAATCACTTGAATATGGGATGGTGTGACCGAGATTCCAAGATAAAATTCAAGGGAATTTCAGCAAATGTATAATTCTTTAATTAAGTGATTTATTAGATTAAAATGTCTTATGTTTTATTTCAAATTAATTTGAATTTTAAATTCAAAGGAGTTTGAATCAATATATATTACTTATTTTAAGAAAGTGATTAAGGCTAAATTAACTATCTTGAGGTAGTGGATTTAAGAATTATCACTTACAAAATTAAGTGATATATATTGAATGAAAAAAAAACCCTAAGTGTGTGGCGTGAACTTGTTCTCTCTCTCACAAAAGTTTCTTTGGCCAATTTTCACAAGGAGAAATGATTCTTCCTCATTTTCTTGTGTTCTTGGGCAGCAATAAGACCTAAAAGAAGTGCAAGATCAAATCTTGTAGCTTCAATCCATTGCCATTACACAATACTTAATTAGAGAGCTAGCAATCTCGGTTTTAAGCTTTGCTTGCAATTGTGTGTGTGAACATAGAGAGGAGTGGCGTAAAGGCTCTTCCTTTGGCATTGGTGGTGAAGATCTAAGGCTGACATATCCTTCTTGGTTGCTGATCATCATCAAATCAAATCTTGAAGTGCATCTAAAACTGTAAGTTTTAAAACCCTAAAATTGCATGTTTCGATTCTTGTTATAGAATTATTTGGCATGTATGATCGAATTTTATTGTTTTTTTGCTGCATGATCATCATATAAATGCCATGTCATATTCCATCACAAGCAACCTCACAATTCTCTCTAAAGAATTTGGCCAAGCCTTGAAGAGAAATCTTTCAAAAGTTTAATTAATCCAAATCTTAAGTTTACAACTTATGTTAGCCTATTTATAAATTGGCTAACCCTAATTCACTCTTAAAATCCTAATCAAACATTAATAAGGCCTTAAACTTGGTGTGGCCGAAATTTCTTAGGCTTTTATAAGTCAAATAAACCCAAATTAATAAGTCTTAAATACCTTAAAACAAAACTAATTAATAAATCTTATAGGCCGAAAATGAAAGCTTAAAAGAAAGTTTAGTTAAAACCCAAATTAACTAAAATAAACATAACCTGAAAGCCCTACACGCCTAGCTTATTGAAATACAACTTAAATAAATCATGTGATTTTTTAAATGAAGCACATGACTTGTATAATTAAAGCCCAAAATTGTATAAGCCCTTAATGGCTTAAGTTGGCCCAATTCTTTTACTTGCTTTCAAAAGATTAAGTATTTTATTTTGGCTTTCAAGCTCTCCATAGCATTTCTTAAAGGCTTCTTCATGAAGTTCTTAGGTCACAAAGTCTTGAACATAAGATGACATAGCCATCTTTAGCTTCTGAGCACGTCCTCTAGTTATTAGATCACTAAGCAACTTCAAAAGATCTTTGATTGATGATGGCAGATCTGTATAATCGATCATGCAATCATGGTTGCAGCATCAAATTGCCCAAAAGAGTTCTGATTGCATAGAGATCGAATTGTAGGGCATTTATTCTCTTACGGATTGACTTAGTGCTCTGGCTGCAATTAGGTGGAGCTAGCTGGTGCCTTCTAATGAAGCAACATTCAAATTAAAAATTGCAACAATCTTTAGCTCATCAAAGCCACCTCTACACTGTCGTATACAGGAGGACTGCCACGACCACTATTATATCCGTCGGACCCAGATAACGATAACACAGCTCCACCAAGACTCTGCTTTCCATCTAAATAGTCCAATTGGAAAAAAAAATTCTCTAATTCCAACCTCAATAGTTGTTTGTTTTGAAGACACAACTATCATCTTGATTATCGAATTCCAATTGCAATTGCTCACATTTATTCAAGAAATCTATGTCAGTTGCTTCAATTCTAGTCGCATTTATTGCTTCAATTCCAATCGTCTTTTGCATCTTCCATTTTTTTTTGAATCAAATATGGAATTTTCTTCTAAGGATATTTTGGGTTTTGTGGATAATAAATATTCTCCAAATCTAGAAGAGAATGAGCAACTGGGTAGTTAGGAGCATACAAAAGAAATTCAAAATTAGAGGCTACGCTTTTGATGATATGGGAAGGGAGAAGGAGATGGAGAAAGAAACGGGAAGGAGAGTGAATGGGTAAAAAAAGAGATTTTTTAAAGTCACGTGATGGACATATGGTTGCCACGTGTCACCCTACGTGTTACATATGTGCTACATATATGTTGATATATCATGTGCTAGATGGTCACGTATCATTTGAAGTGTTACGTCAACGGTCAACTAACGAAAAATGATCAAAATAATATATTTATTAATTTTGGGATGAAATTATTTTAATTTGTAAATTTTAGTGAAATAGTACATCAAAATAAATATTAGAAAATTATTTTTTTTATTAAATTGAATCTTTAGCCAAAATAATATATAAATTTCTTACATATATCATGCTTCTTAAGAGGCTTTTCTCATTTGATTAGTAGAATAATCACTATTTATTCTCTATAAGAAAGGGGAAGCAATTTGTATTGTTGCTGGCCAGCAATTAGTATCTATCTCGAACTTAAATGCTGTTGTTCTTGTTTATAATTGATAACATGGCTTAGCTAATAGCCCGGTCTACTCCGCAAAGGCACTAGGCAAGCTAACGGAGATCGGGCAGACCATCATCAATCCAGAGCTCGAAATAACAGGACATCAAAGAGCTCATCCACAGCCCGACCAGTGACTGAAAGAATAACCGCCACAATGGAAAGAAACAATTATTCTCCCCTCAAAAGTCTTTCCTAAAAATAGAAGAAGTGAGAATAATGGCTGAAAGTAGTGGAATTTCATCCTCCACCCACATAGAATGGGCAAAAAACATATAAAATGAGAAAAATCAGGTAAGGGAAGCTTCCTTGAATTTTTTACAAAAAAAAATATATATTTTAATTGTGAGATTTTATGAAAAATTCCTAATAAAAAATACACCTATCTTTTCTCATTTTGCAAGTCACCTTTGGACTTCCAGCTTCGGTATCTTGAAGTTGTCATCAAATAATAATAAGACTTCAAGCCTACACATATTATATAGCAATTAGGACATCTATATATTGAACTGCACGGCGTTCCAAATTGGAAATTACACTGACAATGTACTTCAACAACTGTACGTGCAACGGATAAGAAAGTTTTTGTTTTTTATTTTGTTTTCTTTTATTTTTTGTGATGCCACAACAAGAAACACAATTGTTTTCATAAAAAACCTGTGGGGCTTTTCTCTATTATTTGCTTTTTTTTCCCTATTAAATCGGTATTTTTCCTTTATATTATAATTTCTTCTTCTTTAACCGGATTCGGATTTAAGTAAAAGTTATTTTAGTAGAAGAGTAATTTAACCTTTGCATTGATTTGTTATTTTGTTAGATTAATTTTTACTATTTGTATATTCAATATTTATTAAGAATTTTATTTTTGAAGTAAAATTAAATTATTAATAAAATATTTTTATTTTTCTGTATACATCAACTTGTTATTTATATTATATATTCAATTTAATATTTTATAATTTAAAATATCATTATCATCGGATTCATTAATTTATTAATAAAAATTTTTATAATAATTTACATTAACTCCATGTATATACCTAAATTTACCTAATCCATCTGAATATTAATCTATGATTCAACCCAAATTCACCTATTTGATACCTCTAAAATTTGATGAATGCATAATAAATTTCATAAAATTTAATTTTTAATTTTTTTACATTTCAACCATAAAATATAGAAATGACAAATTCCATAATGATAAATGAATCCTGTAAAATTTTATAATATTCATTTATTTCAAACGAATCCTAATAGTCAAAAATCAAAATTAATAATACGAAATATTAAGAACAAAAACTAAAATCTAACCCATTTATTGATTAACTAAAAACCTATTTTAAGTTTACCAAATTTTCTTTTTTCTTTTTTTCACCAATACGGTACCAATGTTTTGTCTGTTCTAGCAATTAGGGCTTTCGATTCCATTGGGTTTACTGGTTAGCTCTAATGGTACGTTTTTATTAGTATTCGGCCTGTTTCTTAAGGTTTAAATGACATTAGCCTCCTGATTAAAAAAAAAAAAAAAATTGCACGCTTACTAGTTGGAATTTGCTTCCACAACAGTATTCATCTGATACAACAAATTTTATAATACAAAAAAATAAAAACAAAATGACATTGCCCTTTTATTAAGCCAGCTGTAAGAAAAAAAAAATACACACTATACTTAGGATTTTCATTCTGTTTTCTCTGATTTACAACTTTCAACTGCATATTGAGCCACATATATGAGCTATCCATATAGGTTAACAATAACTACTAATATATCTAACACATCATATTCATACCTATAGATAAGTAATTCATTTCAGCCTTGTCAGTAATCACACAACTTATTTGCTGCCTTTAGTGGTAGCTCCCAGCATAGACTGTCCAATAAGGTATACAAATAGCCAAGTAAATTAGTTGGAATTTTTCGTCTATACGCGAGAAGAAATGCGCAAGGCAGATATCAGGAAAGAATAATTATTTGCTAATCTACAAAGTTCATTTCTTCAACTAAAATGGTAGTACTGTAATGTGGGTTTGTACTTTACCATATTTAGTAGACGTAGGGCAGCTGATCGGGTGAATTTTCTTGCAAAAAGAAAGCATCTAGATGGTTTCCCTTTATAACTACACCACTCTCTTCGATGTTCAGTCTCGTAATATATATTGTCAATGTCCTGAAAAGCAATAGAAAAAAACTTACAAATGTTTTCCATCATTCATTTGATGGGAAATAATCCCACTAAATAACTCGAATCAATTATCATTTACACACTTCAAGCATCAACTTCCACCATGTCAGTCAAATTGCAAGTCTAGAAAAATGCAGAAAGAGCCAAATAGTGTGCTCCCCACAACTGAAAGGTTACAATACAGTTACTTTGAAATGCAACACCAGCACAAAGCTGGTCCTGTACTTTCCCTTTTTTTTTTTTTTTGAAAGGAAATTAAAATGCATACATAACGTTTCAAATGTGACCAGAACAAAGCACAAGGTAGTACGGAGTTCCTTGAAGTTGAGTTAAGATAGATATCAAGTTACCTCAATGCAAGGATTAAGATGGCAGCTGGGACCCCTATGGTGTTAACAGCACTATGGAATCATATCATGCTGCCAGTGGTTATGTGGATGGTGATGATACTGGCCAACTCGCATGCATTAAAACATGAAAAGACTGGCGGTGTATTCCTAACAAGCATACTAGAAACGAATAAACTGACTTCTAAATTCATCGAATCAAAACAAGTTTTCTTTTCTTTAAATCTACAAACTATATTCTTAGCCTGAGCGGTCATAAATGATACATAAGTTGTAGGGGCCCAAGTTCTAGCCAGGATAATGAAGTATAGTCCCAAAGACTGGCCTAACCATTTGTATATGAGCCAAGTTAAGCAAAAGACAAATGATACAGTGACCTTAAGAGGGGGATGGCATCTCATTTTCAAGTCATGGATAGAATAGAGAACAGTTAGTATTTCTCACCAAGAAGACTTGCAAATACCTTTATAGATTTTAAAAGCATGGGAGTAGCATCAGAAAATTTATATGTGAGAGGATGCCATCCACGGCGTTCAGGGTCTTTAGAGGATGAAAGATCCCATGAACTATGCGTCAATGACCTTCTTGTGATTTCTCCTTCAAGGCCTTCTTGCTGCATTTTGAAGGAAAAAAATTAGAATGCTTCAGAGAGAGAGAGAGAGAGAGAAGGGAGGGGAGGGGTGTGGGGGTGTGTGTGCGTGTGTTGGTGGGGGTTAACAAAAGTGTAGTATAATTTACTTTACAAGGTATTTATCATCCTTTTTAACTTTCTATTTTCTAATTCAAATGGTTATTAATTGACATTCCAATGACACAAAGATAAACATGACAGTCACAGCATTGAACTAGGACATCCAGTGTGAGTGCTAGATGAATTTGACAAATCACTTCTGAATGTAGGCGAAGTAGACAAAACAAGTGCAAAACGTATGCAGGCATACAGTTTGCCAAAGTTAATAGACGTGAATTGTTATATAAAACTTTGCTTTATAGCCCTTTGTTAAAGTATTAAGAAACTTCAGATCCAAAGAGGTAAGGCTTCTTTGGATTATAGACAGTTATGGACACACTATTTTCCCAACGTCTTCTCTCTCAAATCTAATAATTCACAGGCTGAAGGCTTTCTGTCCACTTGCAGGTTTTCACCAAATCCATTCATATTAGTCAACAAACAGGTTTCAGCTTAGAAGGATAAGAGCGCAACTTACAGCCAATAATGTCTGTACATAATGTTCATCAGGTATACAATTATGCTCCTTCGCGGGATCTGCTGGCTGTACATGACAAGAATTTAAAAAGAAAGGGAAGAATTATTCACTTCAAAAGCAGAGGTAAAATGTACGAAAATAGCTCTCATATTTTAGAATGTTCTCATTTTATGATAAGAAACTCTTTACTGAATAACATAAGATAATTTCTTCAAAAAAAAAAAAAAATCAAACATAGGATATGAAATTATGTGATAACAGGAAGAAAGAATGGAATTTACTTACAAATGGGTGATCCCGCCAAAACTCAGGTAATGATTTCCTCTGTATCACCATCATCCAATTATATAATTAGTGATTGAAAATTAACAGTTACCTAACAAACAAGAAAACTTGGAAATACAATAAATTTCCTAAAGTGAATATAACTAAAATAGATAAGGAGTGTTTTTCTTGTAAAAATCAAGTGAAATTCTTAAGCCAAGTATTAAAGAATAAAAGTATATGAACAAAGCTACATTTGCAACATAAATAGACATGCTATCAATCTAGGCATCTACTACATTTGTTTTCTAATAAATAAATAAATAAATAAAAAGTGTGAAAAAAAGTAGCTTCATGACATCAGCTATAGTACCTATTAGACTAAGTTCTAAAGAGAGTTCTTTTCACAACAATGAAGTTGGTGAACATAAACTTGCCTTGCAATGCTGTTGAAATGTTGGAAAGACTGTAGAGTCATTCACTACAACCTCTGCATGCTTTTGAGTCAGAACAACCCACTAAAAGAAAAAAAAAAAAAAAGAATCGGCAACTTGCAGAAACATATAAACAGACATATCCTGTCAACAAACTTTATTAATTTTTATAAATTTTAATCAACCACAAGAAGTAATCATGCTTTGGAATTCACACACTACCTGGGACCCTTTCCTCCAGTTGTCAACAGGAACAACGGGAGCCATTTTTGGATTGTAGCAGCCCTCTTTCGTATCAGCAAAACTGCCACCAGCATTTAAGTAATACATTGCAAGACACAAAAGAAAGAAGAAAATTCATGGTTATTCCACCTATTCATTCCAAGAAAGATAATTTTAATTTCTTTTTTATGTTAATGGAGATAAAGCATGTTCATACGTTGATATGAAACCAAGTAATAAACAAAGTCTTCATAAGGATATGCTTATTACCATAAGCTTGTAGCTTCAGCAAACATTGAAATAAAATAAGTAATTTGAGCAACTATACCAAATCAGGACACAACCTCGAAAAATGTTTCAAAAGGTGAACAATGCTTCCAATAGGTTTCCTTAACCTATGCTGTTTGCTAACAAGTTGCAATTAGGCCAAGTTCAAATTCACAATTTCTAATTTTTTTATTTTTAACTTGATGTCACTCACTCAAGCACTAGAAGGTATACCCAAAATCAACTTCTTGGAAGAGCAATAAAGAGAAAAAAAAAAAGAAAAAAAAAAAGACGTCCAACAAATACTTAGAGCTATGACTTCATTGCTATATCAATCATCTACTTACACATAAGACCACATAAGATATTAACTGAAGATTGATGTAGAGGGTTGAACAAGGACCGATATGAGCAACTCACTAAACATGCTTCAGAAAACCAAATCCTAATATCAAAAAGCCAATTCAAATCTTTTCTTCATTAAGCATACATACATGATTCATACAAGGAATATTGACACGGCAATGAGCTCACTTTTCTAAGGCCTTCATAGTACTAAGGTGAGGAACTGTATGATATAGCAGTAACTTAACATTACCCCACATTGAACATAACTCTGATGAGACTCGTATTGTTGACATCCAGTGCCATGCAAATGTGTGGCACATTAAATTATGCTGACACAGAACAAGTTTAAAGAGCTTATGTTGCCACGTGAGAAAGTACTGCATCGGTTAAAATTCAAGAAGACCAAGCAGTAGAAGGAGCCATCTAGTAAACACTAATTAAGTGCAAATATTCACAGAAGTTAGTTGCAATACTCATTTGCAAGATGGTTATAAAATACATGTGGTGAACAATGCCAAACTGTGAAATTATGAACAGTGGACCTGGTTTAATATTTTTCATTTAGGACCAAGCCAATTGGTCATTTGGGTTCCTAAATACCCACTTGAAAACATTAGAAATAATGAATATGAGAGGAAAATGAAAATCCAAAAATGAAAGCTCCGAGGAATCAATGAGGATTTGGTAAAATTTACCAATTAATCATACCAGATTGCGTACTCTATATTAGTTTCTTGCATAATGCTGCCAGATGCTAATTATGGCAACAAGTACCAGTCTTGACATTCTTCGCATTACAAACCCATTTGCTATATAGAGTATGAATTTTCCAAATTAACCAAAATGCATTCTTTCATCTCAAAGAGAAATGGTCCAGAAGTTATCAAGGATACAGAAAGCAAAGAATCCCGGAAGCTCTAGAAAATAATATTTGAACTGGATCAGCATGCAACTTGACTGTCAAATGCATGTTTTCTTAAATTATCTCTAGATATAAAGGATATGCAATCATATGTAAAAAGATCATAACTTTCTGAAGTGTTACATCTAGGAAGCATACAAAACACATCCCTGGTCTAAAAACTAACCTGTCTACAAAACTAGTCGCTGTTGACATGATATAGTCATACGTGTAGCTGAAATTGTACAGAGGAATGCAGCTGAGAAGAGATCAATTAACTGAAATATTGTTAGGTAGCAAGACAAAATATAATCATAAGCTTCCTGTCATCAGATTGTACAAACCAGCATCTCTTATTTATTTAAAATTGAAAACATTATTCTTTTTAGGAAGAGAGGGAAAAAACAATGAGATATTACAATATATGACATACTTGTGTGAAAAAATATCAAGAAGCCATCATTGGATCAATTCTCACCTATCTGAGAGGAAAACGAAGCATTCGTTTTGAGGATCATCTAGTGCATGCCTAAGCAATAGAAGCTCTGCCTCAATCATGCTTGCTTCTCCCCACTCTACCTGAAATTGGTCATGGGAATATCACACAAGCGAAATACAGATCAAATGTAAAAACTATGAGGCATTTTTAACAAATTAAATAAACAAAAATAGATAGACTTATGTTAGCAATAAAATCACAGTACAGAGTAGTTGATATTATTCTTGATACTCCTATGTTTCACATTTCATAAGGACCCTGTTTCATGTCATTAAACTAAACAAATCAGCATCAATACACACATTCTCACACTTGAAAATGATTGGTTCCCCAAATCTTGCTTAGGCTTTAATTAGCTCAAGTTGCAACTCTTTTGCTCCCCTCAAAAGCGGGATATTAGCTTGAAATGGAGAAGCAAATAATAATTGCATCAACTATGATATTCAATGATAGGAAGTAAACCTGTATGCTATCATTAACTAGTCGATTTATAAAATAATTGGATCTTGTTGTTGCCTTATTGAGCAGAAAGCCTGGCCTAGAATGAACAAAAACTGAAAATTTAGATTCCTTGCCCTGCAAACCGCATGAATACCGTGTAAAAATGAGCCCAAAAAGTTACAAGCTTCAAATATATCCGAGATGATTCGTGAAAAATAAAGGAGATTAATGATCTAAGGCATTCTAGCAAAATGGAAATTTGTTCTTTTCTGATCTTTTACATGCACACAGCACATCTTCCCAGGAGAATTCTTCATCTGTCCGCTCAAGCTATAATTAAGACATCAGTAACGCCAATTGGAGCCTAAATCTACAAATCAGCAAATATCTTTCCCAGCCTACTAGCAGGAAGAAAATGTCGAGCTTTTCTTTAAAGATCATACATATCGGTCCGTATATATAAATTTTACACCAAGTTAATATAATGCAATTGCTTTAAATTAATGTTCCAGTTGCAGGAAGGGAAAAAAAAAAGAGGTTAGTTCCATTATGCTCCGTTCCATTCTATAAATAGTAGCAAAAAATTATTCAAAAAAGATTCTTATGATCTACCGGAAACTGTTTTTAAAGACTTGAACACGTCTTAGTCTCTAGTCATTTATATAACTCACACCAGGGATCAAACACACAGCAAAAGCAAATTTGCACCGACTGCCTTTACTCTATGGGAAATGGAAAAGAAAACTGAATTGAAATTCATAAGACTAAAAGAAGTGGTAACACACCTTGAAGAATGCATCCCAAACCATGTGAAGAGGGAGGCGATTTCTCGCAATGAAAAGAAAAGCAATTTTGGGAGTCCGAACCAAACGAGAGTGCAAAGAAGCGAGTGTTAGAATCCGAGAGTATTGCGTTTGCATAAAAAGCAAGCTCCCAAAACAAAACCCTAACATTAAAACAGCAAAGAGCTTCGTCTTCCATCTAAAGTGAGATTTATGGTGCTTTCGGTGCTTCATTAATAGTGAATAATTTGTCACCTGAGTTCCACCACCATCTCACATAAGAAATGGCAATTGATAAAGAAAATCTGAGATCAGATCCGTAAATACAAAGGATTAGGAGAGAATTTGGACTGCAGATAGAGGGTGAAAGTGGCGTGAAGAAGAGAGAAGATTAGTGCAACTGTGAATTGAGAGAGAGAGGGTCCCGTGGAATATTAGTGAGAAAGTGGTATGGAATTAAAATTTTAGTTTAGTTGGAGTTCGGCAGCGGAGTTTGGTTTGGCTTGCCAAAATAGCAACTGAAACTTAGAAAAAGAAATTAAAAAAAAAAAGCCTGCTTGAGATGTGGCGTAGCGTAACCATTCTTAGCATGGTTCTTACTTAAGCGTACCTTTTAACCATTATAACATAGGTAAATGCTTTTTTGGTACAATTTTTTTAATAATATATATATTTTTTAAAAAAATTATAAAATTGATGCACATAAAAAATTATTTACAGAAATAAAGTGCTCATATGAAACTGCTATTACATATAACGGTATTATCAGACTGATATCGATGACATCAAAAAAAATTATCTGTAATAATTTTAAATACGGTAGGCAATGTCTCATTTGATCCATATAAAATTGGAAAATTTTTGAAAAAAATCCTTGCATGTATTGTCATGTCATGTTGACCTTGAAGACAAATTTTTTTTTGTTATTTTTTAAGTGCAAATGTCTTGTATCAAGGACTCTTTTCCTATCCATCATACCCTTCCCCTTCCCCTTCCCCTTCCCCATACTTGCTGCATCTCAAACTTCATGCTGGTAAGTTTCTGCATTTCTTTTATTCTTTTGCCGATTGCAATATTTATTTGTCAATTGTTTTGTGTAATAGTTTAGAAATATAATTTTATTCTAATAGAGGATTATATATAAAAAAATTATTAATTTCAAAATAATAAGTTACAAGAAAAAATATAGTTTTTGTTTATTTAAATAATCATTTGGTATATAAGTGTAAGTAATTTTTGTTTATAAATAAATAATTAATTGATCAGTTGGTAGATGATTAAAGAATATATGATTTTAGTTAGTTTATTATATTGGAGTTAAATACAATTTCAAAATGTTAATAGTAAAGATTAAATATGATAATTTTATTTGTTTGGTTATTGATAACTACAGAAAAAACATTCTTAAAGGTCCAGTCAGTATGACCCAATAGCATTCGAAACGGCCCAAACCCACTAGCAAAAAAGCAAAACGTGAGCTAGAAGATAACACAGGAAAGCGAGATATCGATCGGATTAATGGATAGCTCGTCCTATCAATCCACTGGCACAGGCCAACGCCCATACTTTCCATCTACTTCTTGTCATATCGTCGCTCACCCACTCTGATTGTCAGTTATTACCCCTCGAGGTACTCAAGTACCCCTCCAAATAACTCTTATAAATAGCCTAAAGCACGACGACTCCAGGTATTGAACTCCTGAGACTTTCTCTCTCCTCTTGAATACTCTTTCTTTGAAGTTACTAACTTAAGCTTCGGAGTGCTAACGCTCGGGTCCGATCGGGCACCCCCTTTTTGCAAGTTTAATTATCCGATCAACCTTTCAACTGCTAGTTCTCCTCTTGCAGGGTATACGGCTGCCTAATCCGCTACTTCGGCTACCGATCTCTCTCTCACAGATAAACCATTTTAGATTTTATCATTTGGTGCTTTCGTTGAGAGGCATGACAGATTCAAAATCTCATGAACATACGGCTCATGGTGCCCGTAGTCGCAACAATCGGGACATATTCGAACCTTTAAGGTTAAGAGAAAGAGCTTTCGGATCACCAGTTGGAGGTGACCCCCTCCTAAATCTCGATGATACGGTTACACAACAACAGGAGAACGCCCCTATTACTGTAGGGGACATACGCGCCATACTTGGTCACCTCACTGAGAGCGTAGTCCAAGCCCTAAAAATATAAAGAATGTCTGAAACTTTCGAAGACAATCATGAAACGGATTTAAGGGTCAAGGACTTCGGAAGGAGGAGGAATAGGCAAATTTCCCTGATAGAGCCAAGTGCTCATGACGGGAGAAAAGCAGGAACAAGAATCACGAATAAATACGATAAGGAGAAGGAAACAATGTTTTCAAGCAGAGATGCTCATCGTATGCCTCATTTTTTGGTGAGCAAGGAGGATGTGTGCGCCCAGTCACGCTTGCTTTCAAAGGACAAAAGAAGAGGTTACTCCCAAGGCAATGAGCAGCAAGGATGAATGGTTTAAACAAAAGCTTGAAAGGTTCGGATTGGCGGAGTCAATGAGAGGGATGTCTGAGGGGAACGCTTGCAGCGGTACCTCCCCTTTCTGTAGAGAAATCATGGAGTCTGAGCTACCTCCTAGATGGAGAGACGTGGCAATGGACAAATATATAGGTAAAATTGACCCTGCCATTCACCTTGCCGAATTTTTGACTAAAGTGCAGGTCTATACCTTCGATGAAAGGATCGCCTGTAGAGTTTTCCCAACCACCTTAGGAGGGGACGCTTTGAAATGGTTCCTCAGACTCCCTCATACATCGATCGCCTCTTTCAAGCAACTCAAGGAATTGTTCGTGACACGATTCCATGTGCGAACACGCGCATCAAAGTCGATCAATGACCTACGCAACCTCTACCAAAGAGCTAATAAAAGTCTCAGAGATTACATTGTTCGCTTTCAACCTGCAATATCGGAAACAGGGGATTTAAGTATGGAATTGGCATCAAATGCTCTGGCAAAAGGCGTCGCGAATTGCCCATTTGTCAAATCGCTGACAGCAAAGCCACCAAGTAGTTTTCCCAACCTAATGGATAGGGTCAAGCGACGCGTCCAGTTAGATGATGCTCTCAGATCCAACAAAATCGGGAAAACTAATGTAATGGACAGATTATGATATTTAGACGATCGGCCATTCAATAGAACCCATGCTTCCGATCGAACAGAAGGGAGGCTGAAACAGTCAGTCTTCTCGAGGATTTCGAAGAGGGCAATTGAGGACGGGTGAAATAAACCTTACTGCCGCAATAGTCGATCGGCTGGGACTTCTACCTCCTTCAGTGCCGATTCTCACCAAACGCCATTGAATGCCAAGAGAAAACATGAGAAAACCAATCAACTCAAAATGGCCAAGCAGGAGGAGAAGCAGTGGAGGCCCCAACAAAAGTCATGAGCTATCCCATGAAGAGATTAGCAAACAACGACAAATCAGGTGCAATTGTTACAATTTGAGTTTTTAAAAGGCATATGTACTAAACTTGAATGCTCTCTCATCCTCCTGTAATAAGTGCTGAAATATCAGTTTGTCTTAATATTACTTGTTTGCCATTTAAAGATATGTTCTCAAGTGACAGTAATGAAAAGGGGCTTGCAACATGCAGAAAGCTGTTGAAAATATGCGTGCAAAATAAATGCCTCCACAAAGTAAAAATAGCTAAAAAATAATAAATAATAATAGGTACGTGCCTAAAACTCGCAAATTTAATACTTATTATTTGAGTAAACTTATTAATTCTCCAGCAAACTGATTTTTCGAATCGAATCATTTGGCCGTCGAGAGTTCGAGATAAAAGCCTTGAAGGCCCATAGACCACACCCCACTTCTTGGATGGCCAATAAATTGCTCATTATCTTCACCATCCTCTCCTATGAAAACTCTACAAGACAAGTTGGGATCCCATACTGAGCTCCGAAAAATCTCCCTAGTTGAAGAACGACCGTAGCTCGATTTCATTTTTTAGGAAAGGACAGGAATAGTGAATGATGTAATATGATGATGTTACAAACGATAAAGAAAATTAAGCGGTAGGAATTGCCACTTACTTGGGTAATTCGATATCTTTGTGAAAAGTGCTGAAATCTTTAAATCTTCGAAGCGCAAAAAGAATTCGGCAGAGTTCTGTTAAGGATTATGGAGAATTCGTATAAAAATCGCCTATTTATAACCGCAAAAAACTTTTAGAATTCTCCAAATGCCTCAAAAGTTGGATAATCGCCATCATCTTCAAACCATCATGACGATTCTGATGTGTTGCCCTTGACATACGTATTGGCAATAAATACATTTCAGTTGATATGAACAGGCGTGACTTATCGAATTCAGGCCAATTTGAAAATTTCCGCCAAATGCAATGATTGATATTCGATAAAGAGGATGTTCCCTATTTTTTCTTTGTCTCTGGAAAAAAGGTACATTTCATTTGTTTGTTTTTAGATCTTATTTTTGTTTGCAGGTTGTTTATCCCGACCGATGAGTAATCCAAGTCCGATCGGACCTCCTAGTGTTAACAATATGAGATGAGATCTCGTATCGATCGGATGAAGAGCAATCCATCACCTACAATCGACTACAATATCTCCTAAAAAGACAATCTCTATAAACAACCAAGGGTTCTGACCAATCGGGTCCTATTGTCAAAATTTTGCTATGACCTGGCGTAATTGAAAACATGAAAGTTGGAACCCACTTGCTCACAAGATAAGTTCTCCTATTAAGCTTGATGTGCATTCCGGGCTAAGGGTGCGAGTCGCCGAATCCTCAAAGCAATATAAAGGTGGAAAGGTCATTCACCACGTATGATTCTCCAACGAGCGACTGATCGGATGGTATTTTGGTTAAATTAAAAATTGGCAAGTCGCCCATTACGTTTGACGTGATAAATCTAAGACATTACTTTTGCTTGAATGGAAGGCATATAAAAAATAATAATACTCCGGTTGGATCAAATGATTACTGACTCAAGATGGGTGGGCACTAGGATGCTCGAAAAACACATTTAAATTCAGGAAGTATTCTCCATTAATTAAATTTACGCATTCTCCACATGGGATCTTCATATTTTGTCAATAACGTTTTTCTCATCAGTTATTTTTATGACAAATGTCGCTTAAAATGAGAATTGCGGTACAAAGATGTAATCGAAAGACAAATCGACTTTCACATATGAAGAGTTCTTTTAAAAAAAAAATTATGTTTTAGAAACTTCGCCAAAGCCCGATTAGTCCGAGGCAATCATCTAACAATAGTGTAATTTTTTAGGCTGATACCGAGCAAAATCGGACTTGTTGACAGCCTTGATGATGATGGTTTTCCTCACATTGGTGCCAATTGGCTGACTGGCGATAAAGTAAGGGGAGGTGCATAGAATCTGGCCAAGATCATAATATAAAATTGAAGTGCACCACTGCAACCATGCCTGCAAATGAGGAATGATTGGCTCACTATTCTCACCTCCAAGCATTCCCTTATTCTTCGCCATGGAATTTAGGCGAACCATGGTAGATATCTTTGAGGGAAGATCATGTTGTAAAGAGACTTCAATCACCTTTTCCTCTGCGAGTCTTGAAGAGCGAGCCGCGATCCCATGGTTCTCATAGGCCTCAATAAAATACCAATCTATAAACTCTGTGTCACTTGAAGCCATCTTCGATAAAAAAGGATAAAGAGGTAGGGGATATTACAGAGGAAGAATTATTTAGTTAATCTTGCTAAAAAAGCATGATAAGAATTTTCTACTTTCACCAAGAATGGCTGAAAAATAAAATAAAATCTCCCCAAATTCGTCTATTTATAGGCTCCAAGCTGCTAGAATTCTCTAATCATCTCTCCGCTGAATAATTGCCACATGTCTCCAATCAATAAAATGCACAGCAGAGAGTAAAACGTTGCCCTCGATGTATGAGCCAGTGTTAAATGCACAATGGAGAATGAAGTGTCATCCTTGGAGTGTGTGCAGACATTAAATGCGTAAGGACTATCCAAAATTAACGGATGTAACCCCTCAAATCGGGTACTTACCGAAAATTCAAAAATCCCGCCAAAAGAACTAAATGGCACCTCGCCCGGTCAGACCCATTCGGGTGGGGGGACAAGTGATAACTACAGAAAAAATATTCTTAAAGGCCCAGTCAGTATGGTCCAATAGCATTCGAGACGGCCCAAGCCCACTAGCAAAAAGGCAAAGCGTGAGCTGGAAGATAACACAGGGAAGCGAGGTGTCTGATCGGATTGATAGGACAGCCCGTCCTATCAGCCCACTGACACAGGCCGATGCCCATACTCTCTATCTACTTCGTGTCACATCGCCGCTCACCCACTCTAATTGCCAGTTATCATCCCCCGAGGTACTCAAGTATCCCTCCAAATAACTCCTATAAATAGCCTAAAGCACGACGGCTCCAGGTATTGAACTCCTAAGACTTTCTCTCTCCTCTTAAATACTCTCTCTCTGAAGTTACTAACTTAAGCTTCGGAGTGCTAATGTCTGGGTCCGATCGGGCACTCCCTTTTGCAGGTTTAATTATCCAATCAACCTTTCAACTGCTAGTTCTCCTCTTGCAGGGTATACGGCTGCCTAATTCGCTACTTCGGCTACTGATCTCTCTCTCACAGATAAACCATTTTAGGTTTTATCAATTTTTATTTTATAATTTAAAAATCTTTAGTCTAATTTTTTTGATAATTCATTGTTTTAATTAAATTGTATTGTTAGTTTTTTTATCACGATAAAAATTAAAGGTGAATAAATTAATTATTAATTTTAATAATTAGTTATATTAAAAAATTTAAAAATATTCTTAATATTGTTATTTTATTTTTGATTGTTGTTATATGTTCGTTAATTTGGTGATCTACAAAAAAATGGCAAGTAATTCCATATTTTTAAAATTTAAACATGTTACACCAATCGATTTAAATGAAAAATACAAATTTTATTTAAATGTTAATTAAAATGTAATATAAAAATTATTTATATTGTATTACAAGTTGTCATGTTTAACGTATGGTATGAAAATTTTGCCTACTATTTAAGTGTATACATACTTTTAAAAAAATATATATTTTCTAATTTTTAGAGTGTATTTGTTACTGAAATTAGAATATATTTTTAATTATTAATTTAGTTATTTTGTGCATTTGTTTTAAGATTATAAATTGTATTTGACTTATCATTGATTTATATGGAAAATTCATTAAAGTTAAAAAAAATTAACTATATTAGTCATGATAAATTTTATTAGATAATTATTTTAAAATATTAATTTAATACAATATTTAACTGTATTAAAATTTAATTTGCAACTGTATTTTGTTAATTAATATTACGATGCTGGAAGAAAAAAGATCAGATCTGTAGTAAATTTAAATATTAAAATTTTTTATGTATATGTAGAAAATAAATTATTCATTTAATTACCCATGTTTTTCTAATTTTTATGCTGATGTTTAATTATAAAATTTATTTTTTACATGCATTATTTATTGTTGGAAAATGTGTTGGTTCGATTATTTATTTTTTCATTTAATTTATAAAAGGCATGCATTTCAATTATTTCATCTTTAATTTATGTCATTTAAATTGTATTATTAAATGGAATAAGATTGATGTACACATATAAATAGGTATTTATGACAAAGATGTTTATAATGTAGATATAACATTTCTTAGTGTATTCTCACCTAGGTTAATACAAAATGGATCAATTTAGAAATCAAGAATATATTAATCCCAGACCCTTCGTGGATGATGTCCTAACATTACGAGGTTGACATTGAGTAGATGTTGTTTGTAATAGAATGGTAATTATATTTTCTCACTATAAATAACTTAAATGTTCATGCATAATTATGGATATAATATTGATAGTTTATTTATTTTCAGGTTGAACATAATATGTTGACAACACTGATAAGTGTGAATTATACTATATTATTAGTGTGTGTTTAGTGTTTTATTGTGTTAATTTAGTGTTTAATTTTATAAGTTGGTGTTTTTTAAGCTTAATTGGTTAATTTGGTATTTTTAGGTGCATAATTGAAGAAAAAGTAAAGTTACAAAGGTAAAAGTGAAAAATCATCACTTGAAGGATTATAAAGAACAAAGAGGTGTCGTGTTAGTCCAAAACCTAGCTACTCGATGGAGTGAAAATCCACTCTACCAAGTTGTGCATTGAAGGAAAGAGACTAGTAGCAAAGGCTACTCGATGGAGTGAAAATTCACTTTATCGAGTCACCTAAAGAGGAAAACTAGTAGAAGGGCACTCGATGGAGGCATTTTTTACTCTACTGAGCCAGTTAAAAAGACACTATACGGGGTACATTGGGACTTTGTGACTCTACCGAGTGGGAGACTTTAAAACACGATTAAACTCTTATTTGTTGCTGAAATAAAAAGTCTGAGGCCATCAAAACTCCTTTTTTTTACAAGCTTAAATAGAGATCTTAACACCAAAAGAGGATATGGCTTTTGAATTATGAATTTTGTTCATTTTTTATCTTAGTTTTCACTTAAGGTTTGGAGGTTACAGTTGAATAATCTAAGAAGACTTCAAGAGTAGCTGAAAGGGTTCTATGTGTATCATATTTCTTTTTATTTATTTTTCTTTAGTTTTTGAGATAAAGTGTGATTAGTTTCTTTAAATTTGCTAAAGGATACGTGAATCCTTAACTTTTATTATTATGACTTATTTTGAGCTTTAATGTAAGTTTGATTATTTCTTAGTTCCTGAGCGAATTCTTATCTTTGATTTTATTGAATTAATGATTGATTTATTTGAGTAATGGTTGATTATTGAGTTTAAATAAGATCTTTGATATGTATGTTCTTGGATTAATTTTTTCATATTGACATATAATTATATTCTTAATTAGAGATAATTTTGTGTTGGTGCATGTGAATTAAGACTAAGAAAAGTGGAACTAAGAATAGATTGAAGTTAAGTTTGCTTGAAAAAGAGTTTAATAGATATTTAGGAGTTCATAAACTGGATTTTTATGCTAAGTGTTGAATTATTCTTATTAAGAAGATTGAATGCTTATAGTGATATTCTTGACTAAGATATCTGACTTTATTTCTACTTTTCCATAAACACTTGTATTTTTTTAAAATCGAGTCATTGCAATATTAGTTAAGGTGGATAGTCCTTTAGTAGAAGTTATTTTTATTATTAAATTTATCTTCGTTTACATCTTGCTTTGTTTAAAGACTATATTATTTGCTTAAGTTTACGTTTAGTTACGATAGTTTTATTCATTTAATTGTTTAAGTTTCTATCTTTAGTTTAGTTAATTCTTCACTATTATAAAATTGGCATTTCTTTCTTTCTTTACACACATTGATCACTCTTAAAATCTGAAATACATAGAGCATCACATTTCCCTTGGTTTTGATATTTGGGATCTTTAATTATATTTTTCTATATTACTAACCGATCTAGTATGCTTGCTAGATATCGATCAAGTTTTTGGCATCATTGCTGGGGAATTGGCATTTTTTTATTTGTTTTAGATTTTCATAGTGAATTTTATATGTTCTTTTCTCTTTACTTTCTATTCTTTATTCTTTTATTCATTATATTCTTGTTTTTGCAGGTATCATTAGTTTATGGTAAAAAGTGATCCATTTTTACCTCTGGACCTTGAGATTGAAAGGATATTTTGGAGAATTAGGAGACTGTGAGAACTTAATATGGATCCCCCACGAGAAGACCTTTCCTGGGAAGATCCACCTATATTTGGAGCACAAGGCATAAATAATCATGCTCAAGGGAATGGGTTTAGGCCTAGAATCATTAGGGATTATACTACTCCTAGGTGGAATGAAGAGCATAGGACCATTAGGCTACCTCATAATCAACATTTTAAGCTTAAATCGGCCACTATTACCATGGTACAAAGGAACTATTTTTCAAGATCAAAGATAGAGCATCCAGCTCAATATTTGAATATTTTTCTAGAAATTAGTGATATCATACAAATACTAAATGTTTCGATGGATACGATTAGACTTAAGTTATTTTTTTACTTTTATTGGTAAGGTAAAAGATTGATTGCAAATGCTACCAAATCAGTCTATTAGTTCATGGAACCAAATGCAAAAAAAAAATTAGATTGATTTTCCCACCCATCAAAACAACTATTATTAGAAATAATATCCATAATTTATGGCAATTTTATGAGGAATCATTTCATAAAACTTGGAAAATATTTAGAAGACTTTAAAAGAGTTACCCATACCATGAGATTTCTATACATCAATTAATGTCTACTTTTTATAAAGGTGTGAATCAAGCTACAAGATCTCTTCTAGATGCAGCTTCAAGTGAAAGTTTCATGAATAAAATTCCAGAAGAAGCTATTCAATTACTTGATGAGATGGCTATCAATGATGCTCAATAGGCAAGTACTAGATCCATACAGAAAAATAAGGAGTAAATAGTGTAGATGAGGTAGCTATGCTAAGGGCACAAATGGAGTTGTTGAAAAAGGAGGTAAGTGATTTAAAGGTTCAAAATGTGTCATATTCATCTCAATCATGTAATACTTATGTAGGGACATATGCAGTACCTGAAAATAAGAGTGAGGAAGGCTTAGTTACATTAGTAGAAGATGTGAATGCATTAAACCTTTATAGTAATACCTATAATCTTGGATGGAGAAATCATCGTAATTTTTCATGGAAAGAAGGAAACCATGCATCTACATCCAATACTTAATCTAGGGCTCCCTATAGTTAAAATGTAGCCTCCCACAGCAATAACCAATAACCATACCTTAAGCCCAACCACACTACCCATCCATATATCAAGCTTTACCATATCAACCATCAGATTTTCAAACTAGACCTCAACCTACTCATGATAGAAAATTCAACTTAAAGGAGATGTTTGCTAACTTTATGACCATTCAATCCACATATGTGGCAATGATTCTAGATTAAAATCTTAGGTGTTTGGATAAGGAATTAAGATGCCTCAATTAGAAACTTAGAAACTCGGTAGGATAACTTACTAATTCCCTCTCAAATAGGCCTAAGGTACTTTTCCATCTAATGTGGATCGAAATCCAAAAGAAGAAGCGAAGGCAATCACTTTAAAAAGTGAGAAAGAGGCAAAAAAGCTAAAAATGGTAAGAATTCTTCAGAATTGGTAGAACCAACAATGGAGGTAAGTATTTCTAAACTCGATGTTAATAATGAGATGCCTACTATTGTTGAGAAAAGTAAAGGTAAGGAAAAGCTAATTTCTATTGTACTTGATGAGTTTATATTACTTTTTTCATCTCTAGTTAGGAAAGAAAAGCATAATGAATAGTTAATTAAATTTTTAGACATGTTTAAAAAGTTATATGTAAAACTATCATTTGCTAAAACCTTATCACAAATGCCTAAATATGCTAAGTTTATGAAAAACCTATGTTCTAACAAGAAAAAACTAGAAGGTATAGGAATGATCAAATTATTTAAAAATTGTAGTACAATTTTGATGAACCAAATTTCTAAAAAAATAGAGATTCCTGATAGTTTTACTTTACCATGTGAGTTAGGAGGAAATTTTATTGGTCATACTTTATATGATTTGGGTGCTAATATTAATTCGATGCCTCATTCACTTTGTAGAAAATTGAATTTAAATAATATTAAAGAGATCTGAATGACATTAAAATTGGCGGATAGATTCGTAAAGAGGGCCAAGGGCATAATAGAGGACTTATTGGTAAATATTAGAAATTTTATATTTTTGGTTAATTTTATGGTAATGGATATGAAAGAGGACCGTAAATTGCCATTAATAATGGAAAGGCTATTTTTGAACATGGCAAAGGCATTGATTGATGTGCATGGATAAATGATAACTTTGAGGTTTAATGAGAAATAAATGGTTTTTAATGTGAACAAGGTAATGAAATACCCTTCATATGACTTTAAAGAATCTATTTACTTCATAAATGGTGTTCAAGTGTGTGTAGAAGAGAAACAAGAGGAAATTTTGATAGATGATGAACTTCAAGGTTACTTGATGAATTTAAAGAGTAGGGAGGAAGTTGGAAAGGGTGAAAAAGAGCTAATACAAGAGCTGAAGAAAGAGCACAGTGAGGAAGAAATAAAGAAGGATGGACCATTCTCTCCTAAGGGAGAAATAAATCTGAACTCAAAACTCTTCCTTTACATTTGAAATATGTATTTTTATAAGATAATGCAAAATGGGTAATTATCTATTCACTTTTGATAGGTTTAGAGGAAGACATGCTTGTGGAAGTATTAAAGAAGTATAAAAGAGTTATAGGTTGGGGGGCATCTAACTTGAAGGGAATTAGTCCCAGTTATTGCACACATCGATACCAATGATTTCAAACTAATGATATAACTTTAAAGGCAACTAAATCCAGCTATGCAAAAAGTGATGAAAAAGGAGGTACTTAAACTACTCGATGCAGGTATTATTGATCGCATTTCTGATAGTAGTTTGGTGAGTTCAGTACAATATGTGTTTAACAAGGGAGGTATGACTATTATGACTAATGAGAATAATGAACTCATCCCAACACGAACAATGACGGGATGGAGAGTATGCATAAGCTATAAGATGTTAAATAGTGCCATTAGGAAGAATCATTTTTCTTTACCTTTAATTGATCAAATGTTAGAAAGGTTAGTGGGAATAGATTTTATTGCTTTTTAGATGGTTATTCAGGGTATATGCAAATATCTATATCCCGGGAAGATTAAGAAAAGATCACATTTACTTGTCCTTATGGTATATTTGCATATAGAAGAATGCCATTTGGTCTTTGTAATGATCCAGCCACCTTTTCAAAGGTGTATGATGGCCATATTTCATGATTTTATTGAAAAATTCATGAAAATTTTCATGGATGATTTTACTTTATATGGTCATAATTTTGAATCTTGTTTGAATAGTCTTGTATTGGTTTTAGAAAGATGTGAGGAAACCAATCTTGTCCTCAATTGGAAGAAATATCACTTTATGGTGAGGAAAGGTATAGTTTTAGGACCTAAGATTTCTGAGATAGGAATTAAAGTTGATAGGGCAAAAGTAGATGTGATTGACAAATTACCTCATTCTACTAGTGTTAGAGGGAGTTTCCTTGATCATATCGAATATTATCATCAGTTTATTAAGAATTTTTCTAAAATAGCTAAACCGCTTTCTAATTTATTGCTTAAAGATGTTGCATTTAATTTTGATGACAAGTGTTTTTAGGCTTTTAAGTTATTAAAGCAAAAGCTAATCACAGCACCAGTTATAGCATCATCAGATTAGACTTTACCGTTTGAGATAATGTGTGATGCTAATGACTATGTAGTGAAAGTTATTTTAGGCTAAAGGAAGGAGAAGATTTTTCACATCATTTACTATACTAGTCACACACTCACTAGAGCTCAAGTGAATTACACCACACAGAGAATGACCTATTAGCAATAGTGTTCAGTTTTGAAAAATTTAGGCCATACCTCCTTAGTTTTAAAGTAACAGTGTGGTCGGATCACGTAGCACTAAGGCATCTTTTTGTTAAGAAAGATTCCAAACCTAGGCTCACTATATGATTTTTGCTATTGTAGAAATTTAATGTAGTTAAGGATAAAAAGAAAGCTAAAAATTTTATAGCCGGTCATCTATCTAGATTCGATCATGCTCATATAGAAAAGAGGGAAATTTTTGATTTAATTCCTAATGAACATATATGTGCTATTTTTTCGTATGAAAGTTCAGTCCTTTACTATGCTAATTTTGCTAATTTTCTTATAGGAGGATATCTTCCAAAGGATTTCACTTGGCAATAAAAGAAAAAGCTCAAAGCGGATGCAAGGCATTACCTTTAGGATGATCCTTATTTGATCAAGATATTCCTGGATCATATACTTAGAAAATGTGTTCCAAAAGAGAAGCAAGAGAATATTATAAGACAATGTCATGGAGGAGAAGGTAGAGATTACCATGGACTAAATCACACAGTGCAAAAAATTTTACAGTCGGGTTTCTTTTAGCCTTTTTTTTACTGATGTTAAGTCTTTTATAAAATTATGTGATAGTTGTCAATGTGTAGAAAATATATCCAATAGGGATGAAATACCCATAAATAATGTTTTAGAAGTTTAAATTTTGTATGATTGGGGCATTGATTTTATGAAGCCACTCCTGAACTCATTTGGATTTGAGTATATCCTAGTTGTTATTGATTATGTGAGTAAATAGGTAGAAGCAGTAGCTACTAGAACATGTGATGCTAGAATAGTGCTTGAATTCCTTATGAGAAATATTTTTACTAAGTTCGAGGCACCTAGGGCTATCATAAGTGATGGGGGCAAGCATTTTGTCAACCATCAATTTAGAACATTGCTTAGAAAGTTTGGTGTTTGGCATAAAATTACAACCCCATATCACCCTTAAGCAAACGAGCAAGTGGAAGTGTCTAATAGGGATTTAAAATCAACCTTAGAGAAAACAGTTAATAGTTCTAGAAAAGATTGATCTAATAAGTTAGATGAGACTCTTTGGGCATATAGAACTGCATACAAGACCCCTATAAGCATGTCTCCATTTAGATTATTTTTGGAAAAGCATGTCATCTACAAGTTAAATTAGAGCATAAGGCATATTGGGCAACAAAACTGCTTAACTTTGATTTAAGATGAGCAGGAGAAAAAAGAAATTTACAGCTTAACGAACTTGATGAGTTTCGACAGTGGTCGTATGACAATGCAACACTTTATAAGGAGAAAACGAAGCGTTGGCATGACAAGAGACTAAATCCAAAGGAATTTTCTCCCGGGATGTTGGTTCTATTGTATAATAGTCGACTGAGGTTATTCCCAGATAAGCTTAAATCGAGATGGTTAGGTTTACATCTAGTAAGGGTGTGCAACGATCAGTTCAGTTCAATTCAATAACCAAACTGAAATAATCAAAAACCAATCTTTTGAAAATTTAACTAACCGAATTGAGCTGAACTAATAAAATAATCTAATACTAACTGAACCAAAATTTTGGTTATTTCGGTTCAATTAACCGAAAACCAAAAATTAAAACCATTTTTTTAAAAAATAAAAAAAATGTGTCTAAAAATTATACAAATTACAAATCATAATTAATATACTAAAGTAAAAATATTCAAATTGTACAAAATACAACCCCAAATTAAAGATATAATCCCAAAATACATAATAAATAATACAACAAAAACCATTGAATAGATTTCTTCATTCTATCGACCTTCAATCTAGTCTTCAAAATTTCAAATTATCACTTAAATAAAAAATAGTTATTAATAATTGATAAATGTACTCATTTAATTTGCAACTCAAAATAAAAGAATTTATATATACAAAATAATTACCTAATGAAGGGTTACTACCACTCAAAGCTATCCCATTTCCACCAAATTCAACAACGAACAACTCTGAATATTAAAATAAATTAGTTAGCCATTCAAAGCCCATAAAAATTATATATATATATATATATATATATATATATTGTGAAGAAGCAAGGCCATAAAGTAGTAAATTTTGGAGGATGAAACAAGTTCCAATGTTGACTAAACTAAATTTAACATGCCTACAATGACAAACCTACAGTAGCAGATTCTTTAAGATATGCATGACAAGCAAATTACATGTCACTTCATTTTATTGACAACAACAAGAAACTAAAACAATCACAAGTTGGGGGGGGGGGGGCGATTTAAAAAAATGAATAAGCTTTACCCAAATCCTTGGTTAGCCACAGCTAAGCCTCTTCCACTTCTACGAACTAGCCCAAATCTGAATATTCATATAATAAAGTGTCAATGAAATTTCATAACTATGAAAATAAAGGCCATACATCAGGTATAAATTCAAACACCTTTCACATAGTAATTCCACAACTTTTAGTAGATAAGTTTTACAAAAAAGGCAGTGAAACAACAAATACCAATAATGCACAATGGTGTCATGAAGAAAGCAAAGCATTTCACTCTTCAATCTTGAACAACAAAAGCCTAGATCACAAGTAAATTGATAAGTATTGCCAAATCCTTATTTGAAAAAATTTACATTATTTATCTAATTCCTCTAATGATTAGTTTTATTTATTTTGGTTAAAATAGGGAGATTGAGGCTGACAGTCTCAAACTAATGTGAGAAGAAGAAACTAGTTAAGTTTTATGTTTAATGTATAAATTGATAAAGATAATGGAATCGGTTGGATTGGAAATCCTATTATTATTCAAAATATGGAATATTAAAAAAAATTGAGAATGAAAGGATGAAAAATAAAGGCAAGCAAAACAAACACAACAAACCCAAGAAATAGAGAACATCAACATGATAACTCTGTAATTGTAAAACCCTTGCTATTACGGTCTTACTGATTTAAGCGAATTAGCTGAATTTTTTTTTAATTTCTTATCTTAAAAATCATATTATTAACCATTCAAATCCTTAATTATTAATGCTTATCCATTATACATTCTACAAGTTCACTTGTTGCTAACCTATAACTGTCCAAATTTTACTATTTAATTTTTGAAAATTCGATAATATAATGACTAGCCCTCTGAAATGCAAATAATGTCTACAACTCCTTAGAGGCACAACAATTCAATCAATATAATATATATATCCCATCCATATATACACACTTTCATTTCAAACATATACAATCCATCAACTTCTAGCTAATCACATAATTACATATATACATAAACTGTATCATTACATACCAATTCTTTAACTTTTAACAGTTACAAATATATACAAGCCAATAAAAATTTAACTCCTAATCCTTCAAAATTCTTCATATAGTGTACTATTACTCCATATTCTCTTCATTACCTGCATACAGTAAATTCTATGTGCTGAGCATTAAACATGCCCATTGGTGACTAAAAATCATAGTATTTTTTAATATGCATAATTACATTTATTATGCAAAATTGTCAAATTTTTCTTATCAAAAAGCACTTTTTAACATTTTCAACGATCTTTTCAATTCAATACTAAAATTGTGGTAAACTTTTCATTTTCTTTTACACTTTAATTACAAAATTACCATTAGCTTTCTTATTTTCACTTCACATTTGAGTTTTGGCATTCAAAACTTTCAATTAGTCTTTGTTTTAAATTTTTATGTAAAATTATATTTCAATCATTCAACTTTACAAAAGTTCATTTTTTAGACTGTTTGGTATTAAATTACCATTTTATCCTTTTTAATAATTTCCTAATTACTTTTACTTATTATATACAATTTTTAGAAAAATTATCGTTTTGCCTCTAAACTTTTTTCTTGTCAATTAGGTCCTTTTTCACTTTAAATTTCACTTTTAGCTTTCTTTTTGTACTTTTAACTTATTCTAATCACAATGCCCCCAGTACAATCCTGATAGAAATTCTCAGACCGAATATATGGAGGTGGATCCTACAGGATCATATACAGACTGAGAAATGACCCCTAAGGATCATTTCTCACAAAACAGATATCAGAATAGAAAGATACTATAAGAGATCAGTGATCCTACCATAGCAAAGTAAGTCGTCATCACTTACATTGTGATATAGATATCCCTCTAGCTAGCCAATTATATCCTGAGCTAGATTTTGATTGCCTGACTTTTGCTAAGAGATTTTTGAGATTTTTAACTTTTTCAATTCAGTACATTGTTAGTTAATTTTTCAACGCTTTTTGCATAATTTGTGAATTATTTCACAATAATTCATAATTTTCTCATCAAATTATGAATTAATTCAATATTTTTACTTATTACATAACCAAATTTCCCTTCAAAAATATTTAATTAATTTTCATAAATTCTACAAAAATTTATGGACACATTATATCATTTTTGCTATCATTTTATGGCTTAATTTAACACAAATACATAAAATACACATTAAATCTCTTTGGAATACCATTCGGCCATTAAAGGAGTTCAACCTTACACATGCTTTTAAATCAAATTAAGCTTCCTAATAGGCTTATTTGAGGTCCAATTTCAATATTCTAAGGTCAATTGCAAATATACACATTTTTCTTGAATTTTTTCTAAGTTACATAAAGGAAAATCATAAAAAATTAAGGAAAATAGGAGGATTTGTTCATTGCTAACCTTTCTCACTTGCTTTATCCTCTTTAGGCTTCCTTTTTCTTGCCTTTAACTTTAGAGGATTATCCCTCACCAAAAGAACCTACCATAGTCAAAATTTCCATCATAAGAAATGCTAATTTTTTGATCTCCAGAGCTTAAAATAACACCATAAATGAACTCTAGGTACCCTAAAATACTTGTAGGTACCTTAAAATTAAATTAAAATCATGAATTTTACTTACCTCACTTTGACACCTAAAGCTTTCCCACTTGATTTTTCTAGCTTATCTTCCTCTAATCAAAGGATAAAGGCTTGAATAACTAACTAGAGATGCAAAATATCAGCTAGGGTGCTTGGATTTAGAGAGACAAAAAGAGAGAATTGAACAAATTTTGAGAGAGATAAGGCATAAGGAGTTCAGCTAAGAGATAAGAGGAAAGAGGCTGATGAAGATGAAGATGACTCACCAAAATATCTGCCTCCTTCTTTTTATATGTGGGCCAAAGTACATCGGGCTCCAGTAATTCTCTCACTTTCCAACTCTAAATCACTTCAAAATTGGTTCCATCATTCTTATCATATCAAAAATAGGTTGTACACAAAATTTCAGACCAATCGAAGTCAGTTACTGATCCTATTCAATCAGATTGATCCGATTTAACCATTATTGGTGTTATCGAAAATATTACTTTTTACAACCAAAATATTCTATACATTATTTAGACACACCTATAATTTTTGGCAAATTTATACTTCATTTGCTATTTTAATGGCTTGATCAAACCTATGTCAACCTAATTACTATTCAAATTGAACCGGTTTGTTTTTTGTATTTTTGACTTTTTGAGGTTTATTTGATCTCAATTTAACTTCAAATTATGATCTTGGACTACTCGTGATCAATATTTTTTAATAGTCAAATAAAATAATTTTCATCTCTGGATGTACTTTTCAATCCGAAAATGTACTATTTACTATCGAAAAAAACTATTCATGGCTAACCCGACGTTGAGGCCATTACAATTAACCCCTAATAAAAGAAATTTCATCCTTAAAATTTACCTGTATCAAAGAGCAGAGGATATTGTTATCTCATAGTCGCTTCTGGTTTTCATGTAGCTTTTTTCACGTTGTGATGGTTGATAGTTGTGAATTATATAATATTTTTAGTATGATTTTAGGTATTTTATTAAGTTTATCTAGCTTGAATTTGGTTGAATTTTAGTTTAAAAGATTAAATTTGTGTTTTAAGAGCTAATTGTAAGTTTTGGTATTTTTCAGGGCTAAATTGGAGGAAAAAATGATTTAATTGCAAAATATGAGAAGTTCTGGATCAATTATGTAATTTTAGGAAATTGAAGCTAGAAAATCTTACGTGCATTCTAGAGATGTTATGCACAGTCGTGCATAAAGTTGCATAAAATTTTAAATGAAGGAAAGTAGGAAAGACGAGCGAAACAAGTTGAGTGCACGGAAGCCGTGCATGGCCTTACACTTGAAGAAGGAATTTCTTGCATGACTGTGCACCACACAATTGGCCTATGCACGGCTGTGTATGGGAAAGCCTAAAATACTTCATGGCCTTGCAAAC
Source organism: Excoecaria agallocha (assembly GCA_037975025.1). Classification (NCBI taxonomy): domain Eukaryota; kingdom Viridiplantae; phylum Streptophyta; class Magnoliopsida; order Malpighiales; family Euphorbiaceae; genus Excoecaria; species Excoecaria agallocha. Next base: position 19,641,235 of record CM075810.1, on the reverse strand, counting down.
TAGTGAGAAGGAATGAACACAGTGCATCAAATAAAGCTTCAAAATGTTTGGCCATGCAACAAAGTTTGACACTTTGACGAAACTTCCAATTTAAGCAGAAGTCTTTTCCTATCCTAATTTTGGAAGTTTAAAAGGCTACTATGTCTTTTTTTGGCTATAAATAACCAACAAAAACACCGAAATAATCATCAAGTAGTCAACAACAATTTCTTTACTTAGTTAATTTAGTGTTATGTTCTTTAGTTTTCTCTTTAGTTGTGAGGAAAAAAACTCAGGACTGGAAAGTTTCCTTGGTTTTCTAGACAAGTTAATTAAGGGAGCTTCTGTAACTCTTTATTTTGATTCTTCTCATTAGTTTAGCTTTAGTTTCAGTATGAATAGTGAGTAGTTCTTTTCTTTTGCTAAAGGTTCCTTGAAGCCTTAATTTATATTATGATGACTTGATTAAGCTTTAATTCAATATTAGTTAATTATTTCTTGGTTTTAAGCATATTATTATCTTTGATTGTGTTAAGATTGATTGTTAGTTTATTGGTTTAATAACTGAAAATTGGTTTAGACACTATCATTGATTTGCATGTTCTTAGGTTAATTTTTTATTGTCTGTGCATGATTATTTTTTGATTTTGAGATGGTTATGTATTGATAATATTGGTTAAGACTAAGAGAGGAGTAACTAAGAATGAATTGGAGTTGAAGTTTTTGTTAAAGACTTCAATGAATGTTTAGGAATATAAACTGGATTTTTATGCTAAGTGTTAAATTGTTCTTTACTGAGAATTTGATGCTTAAGAAAAAAATTCTTGATTCAAGATATCAGGCTTTATTTTATCTGGTTTTTACATAATCACTAGTATTTTTATTGAATTTAAGTCATTACAGTATGAATTAAGGTGGATAGTGCTTTAGTGAAAGTTGTTTTAATCTTGATATTTTTTCTATCTGTTTACTTGGTTTCATTTAAAAGCTAGTTTAAATTACGTGAGTTGTTTTAATTAATTGTTTATTTTTCTGTTTTCAGTTTCATTAAGCTTTCAAAATTCATAACCTTTGGGATTTTTCTTCTTTATTTTACACACAAACTTTCATTTTAAAAATTTAACTTTCTTTCATACAAACGCAGATTTCCCTTGGATTTGATATTTTAGGATCATAATTATATTTTCCTATATTACGAGCTGATCTAGTACACTTGCTAGATACCAGTCAATGGTGCCATAAAAACTTCACTAGTGGAACTGGCTTATTCTTGAGCTGTCTAATCTCCCTAGCTTGGATCATCACCGATCTTTCTTCATTGGTTATATCGACCTGAACTTAAATTTCTTCTGATGTGATCACATGACTAGGATCGGATCTGTACCTACGAAACATGGACATGTGGAACACATCTTACATTTTTTCTAACTTCGATGGCAGCTTTAATTGGTAAGCTACAGGACCCACTCGCTGAAGTATCTCATAAGAGCCAATGAATCTCGAACTTAGCTTACCCTTCTTGCCAAATCTCAGAACTTTCTTTCATGGAGATACTTTCAAAAAAACTCTATCTCCAACTTGGAATTCTATATCATTCCTTTTTAGGTCTGCATAAGATTTTTAGCGATCCATAGCTTTTTTCAATCTACCTTTGATGACTTGCACTTTCTCTTCCCAGTCATAGATTAAGTCAGACCCTATAAGCTTCTTTTCACTCAGTTATATCCAACACAACGGAGTTCTACATTTTGTTCCATACAGTGCCTCAAAAAGAGCCATCTTTATACTGGACTGGTAGCTGTTGTTGTAAGCAAACTCTGCCAAAGACAAGTACTTTTCCCAACTGCTACCAAACTCTAGTATATAGCATCGCAATATATCTTTCAAAATCTAAATTACTCGCTCTGACTGGCCATCTATCTGAGGGTGAAATGCTGTGCTAAAATAGAGCTTATACCTAAAGCTTATTGTAAACTTTTCCAAAAATGGGAAGTAAACCCGGAATCCCTATCAGAAATGATGGATGATGGCACTCCATGTAATCGCACTATCTCATTGATGTAGATTTTTGCCAGCTTGGTCAAAGGATAATCCATTTGTATTGGTAAGAAATGAGCAGATTTGGCGAGTCTGTCAATGATCACCTATGTGGCATCATGCTTCCTTTGAGTGATAGGTAATCCTATTACAGAATTCATAGTTACTCTATCCCATTTTCACTCTAGTATCAAAACGGGATGAAGCAATCTCGAAGGAACCTGGTGCTCTATTTTCACTTCCTGACATATAAAATATTTACTCACAAACTCTATCACATCCTGCTTCATATTTGGCTACCAATAGTAAACTTTTAAGTCCTGGTACATCTTGTTACCTCCATGATGCATGACATAACTACTATGGTGAGCTTCAATAAGGATGCTTTTCTTTAATTCTTCTTGATTTGGTACACATAGTCTTTTCCTATAGTAAAGGCTTTCATCAACATTCAAGGAGTAATCTCCTTCACTACTATCTTTCAACTTATTTATGATAGTCATCAGTCGATCGTCTTCCTTTTGGGCTTTTTTCACCTGATGCACAAACTCAAGCTTTAATTGCATTTCATCTAATAATGCTCCATCTGAAGCCAAACTCAAACTAAAATTCATAGCCTGAAGAGCTTCAAATACTAATATCAGCCAATAACACTTATCAATCACTTATACATGTCCATTTGAAAGCATTTACATCACCTAACATGAATTTCCTGCTAAGTACATTAGCTCTATATTAGCTTTTCCTGTATGGTAGTCGATAAGGCAAACATAGTCTTTAATCAACTCCAATAAGCATCTCTAGGTTGAGTTCTCTCTGAGTAAGCAAATACTTCAAGCTTTTGTGATCTGAATAAATATAACATCTTTCTCCATACAGATAGTGCCTTCAAATCTTCAATGAAAAAATAATAGCTGCTAGCTCAAGATCGTGAATAGGATAATTCTTCTTATGAGTCTTAAGCTATGGGGAGGCATAAGTAATCACCTTATCTTCCTACATCAAAACACAGCCTAAACCATTTTTGGAGGCATCACTGTAGATCATAAAATCTTTACTTGACTCGGGTTGTGTAAGAATAGAAGCTTATACTTTTAAGCTTATCAAAACATTCTTGGCATTTGTCAGTCCATACAAACTTAGTATGCTTCTGTAGCAGTCGAGTCATAGGAACTGCAATGGTGGAGAAGCCCTTTATGAATCTCCTATAGTAACCATCTAAACCCAGAAAAACTCCTCACTTCTATAATATTTTTAGGTGGCTTCCACAGAAGAATTGCTTTAATCTTTGAAGGATCCACCTTTATACCTTTTACATATACCACATGGCCAAGAAATGATACTTTATTCAGCCAAAAATCACATTTTCTGAACTTGGCATACAACTGCTTTTCCCTCAGTGTCTGCAGAACAATCCTTATATACTTGTTATGCTCTTTCGATGGCTTGGAATACACCAGAATATCATCGATGAAGACCACCATGAACTGATCCAAATAAGGATAGAAGACCCTGTTTATCAAGTCCATGAAGTGGCTGGTGTACTTGTGAGCTAAATGGCATGAACAAGAACTCATAATGGCCATACCTAGTGCAGAAAGCAGTCTTGGGCACATCTGATTCTTTCACTCCCATCTGATAGTATCCCAACCTTAAGTCAATCTTTGAGAACACTCCCGCTCCCTTCAGTTGATAAAAAATTCTTCAATGCGAGGAAGGGGGTATTTGTTATTTATGGTCACCTTGTTCAGCTGTTTATAATCAATACACAATCTGAGTATCCTATCTTTCTTCTTTATAAATAAGACTGGTGCTCCCTAGGGAGAAAGATTAGATCTGATAAACCTCTTGTCAAGCAGTTCCTGTAGCTGAATTTTCAATTCCTTCAATTTTGCATGTGCCATTTTGCACGGAGTAATGGAGATAGGATCAGTGCCTGGAGCAACATCAAGGGAGAATTCCACTTTCCTGTCAGGTGGTAAGATTGGTAACTCATTAGGGAATACATCAAGGAACTCTCTGAAAGTAGGCACTTTTGACACCTTTAAAGTATCTCTTTTTGCATCAATTGCATAACACAAGTAAGCTATGCACCATTTTCTAATCAATCTTTTAGCAGCTGTAGCAGATATCACATCAGACAAAAAGTTAGTTCTCACACCTACCACTGTGATCTCCCGAACATCTTCAAGCTTTAAAGTGACCCTTTTTCTTTTACAATCAACAGTCGCTTGGTGGGTGGATAACCAATCCATCCCCAGAATCACATCAAACTCATGGAAAGGCAACTCAATCAAATTTGCTAAGAATACATGACCCTGGGCACTGATCAGACACTATCTATACACTTTGTTTACCATTACACTATGCCCCAGAGGATTACTCACCAAGATATCCTAGTCCAAATATACCTCTTTCATCCCTTTATCCTGTGCTAAAGTAGTGCTAATGTAGGAATATATAGAACCAGGATATATCAAAACATGTACTAAATCAGATAGCAAGAGAAATTTATCTACTATCACATATAGAGCATCCTTCTCCTCTATGGCTCTAACAGCATAAGTTTGGCCTGCAGCTCGCCTCTGACCCTAGGATGCTTGCCCAACTGGCCTAAAAGCTGAAGTGATTGGGGCAGCTCCCCTACCACAACCTCTCGATGTAAAAGACCTAGTACCTGTTGCTGGTGATGTGGTTGAAGTAGTCTTGACTACTGGATAGTCTTTGATCTGGTGATCTCTAAACCCACACCTGAAGCATGCTCTAGTCAAATATTTGCACTATTATGGATGAATCTTGCCACAATGGTCACAAGCTACTGCTATCCCACTGTCCTTGTCCCGAGGTGTACTAGTTGCTGAAGCAACTGGAGCTCTACCACAAGGTTAATGCCCTGACCTCGGCCTATAGCAACTGGAGTATAGCCCTGAGGTGCTAGAGATTATTTGAACTTCTTAGTCTAACCTCCCTTACCACTGGACTTTCCCTATTTTCTTTTCTGCTGAAACCTGGACTATCTGTCAGCCTGCTCTGCCTGAATAGTCTCTAAATTGATTACTGCCTCAATCATAGCTCTCAAATTAGGGTAATTCTGGGTCCCAATAATTTGTTTGAACTCTATATACAACCATCTCTCAAATCTTTGATATAATTTTTTATCTGTAGATGGACTCTCATCGAGGTAGGCAATGAGGCGCTCAAACTCATGCTCATATTCAACCATTATCTTGTTTCCCTATTTAAGCCTCAAGAAGGCATCGTGCATTTCCACTTTATATTCAAACCCAATGTATTTCTGCTCAAACTGGAACACAAAAAATTTCCAATTCAATTGATCTACTGGTGTATATCTCCTGACAGAGTCCCACCAGATAAAGGCTGACCCCTAAAGCAATGCCATTATGCCCTACAGTTTCTCTGCTATTTAGCTATCTAAAATTTCAAATAATTTTTTTATTTTAAACAGCCAATCTTCTGCCTATGATGGTGCCAAAGGGTCTCACCTAAAAAAGTTCTCAGCTCCTAGCCTTTTTAACTGCTTCAGAATAAGCTTCCTTCTAGATGGAGCTGGCTAAACTTGTGCAGCTACTTGAGAGGACTGAACCTAACCTAATTGCAGCCGCTGCTGAATATAATTGGCCATTAGATTAAGGAAGTCCAACTGTGAGCATGGAGGTGGCACTATCGGAGAAGAAGCCTACTGCCATGGGGCCTCTTGCTGTCCAGTACCTATAGATACCTCATTCTCACCATCCCCCACCTGTCTGTCTCTATCGAAAGACATCTTTTCACTATAAAATAAAAAAGAGCAAGTATATATTAGATTCCAAAATATCTTTTTACTGATAATTGGCATATATATACAGATAAATCATTTACTTATTTTCACTCCGATCTTAGAACCGCTTAAACCATTGCTCTGATACCACAAAATGTAACATATTTACTATTACGGTCTTTCTGATTTAAGCAATTAGTTGGAAATATTTTTTCCTTTCTTATCTTAAAAACCATATTATTAACCATTCAAATCCTTAATTATTAATGCTTATCCATTATACATTCTATAAGTTCACTTGTTGTTGACCTATAACTATACAAATTTTACTATTCATTTACCAAAAATTCGACAATATAACTACTATAAACTTGACCAGCCTCTTGAAATACAAACAATGTCCACAGCCCCTTAGGGGCACAACAGTTCAATCAATATAATATATGTATCCCATCCATATATACTCACTTTCATTTTAAATATATACAGGTCATCCACTACTAGCCAATCACATAATTACATATATACATAAACTGTATCATTACATACCAATTATTTAACTTCTAACATTTACAAATATATACATGCCAATACAAAATTAACTCCTAATCCTTCAAAATTCTTCATCCAGCGTACTGTTGCTCCATATTCTCTTCATTACCTGCACGCAGTAAATTCCACGTACTGAGCATTAAACATGCTCAATGGTGACTAAAAATTATAGTATTTTCCAATATATATATAATTACACTAATTATGCAAAATTGTCAATTTTTTCTTATCGAAAAGAACTTTTCAACATTTTTAACAATCTTTTCAATTCAATATTAAAATTTTGGTAAATTTTTCATTTAGTCCTTTATTTTTTATTTTCTTACAAAAATACTCTTTTTACACTTTAATTACAAAATTGCCATTAACTTTCTTATTTTCACTTCACATTTGAGTTTTGGCATTCAAAACTTCCAATTTATCATTATTTTAACTTTTTATATAAAATTACATTTTAGTCCCTGAACTTTGCAAAAGTTTATTTTTTTGGACTATTTGGTCATTAAATTACTATTTTATCCTTTTTTAATCATTTTTTAATTACTTTTACTTATTAGATACAATTTTTGGAGAAATTACCATTTTGCCCCTAAATGTTTTTCTTTTTAATTAGGTCTTTTTTCACTTTAAACTTCACTTTTAGCTTTCTTTTTGTATTTTTAGCTTATTCTTATCACAATGCCCTTAGTACAATCCTGGTAGAAATTCTCAGACCGAATATATGGGATGTGTATTCCATAGGGCCATATAGAGACTGATAAATGACCTTTAAGGATCATTTCTCACAGAACAGATATTAGAATAGATAGATACTATGGGAGATCAGTGATTCTACCATAGCAAAGCAAGTCGCCATGATTTACATCGCGGTATATGTGTCCTTATGAATAGTCAATTATATCTTGGGCCAGATTTTAACTGCCCGATTTTTGTTAAGGGCAAAAATTTACTTAATTTCAAATTATTTTTCAGATTTTTAACAGTTTCAATTACTTTTTCAATTCAATACATTGTCAGTTACATTTTTAGTACTTTTTGTACAATTTGTGAATTATTTCACAATAATTCATCATTTTCTCATCAAATTATGAATTAATTCACATTAATTCAACATTTTCACTTATTACATAACCAAATTTCCTTTCAAAAATACTCAATTAATTTTCATAAATTCTACAAAAATTCAAGGGCACATTATATCATTTCTACTATCATTTTATTGCTTAATTTAATAGAAATACACATTAAATCTTTGTGGAATACCATTTGGCCATCAAAGGAGTTCAACCTTACACATACTTTTAAATTAAATTAAGCTTTTTCATAGGCTTATTTAAAGTCTAATTTCAATAGTCTAAGGTCAATTGCAATTATACACATTTTTCCCAAGTTACATAAAGGAAAATCATACAAAATTAAGGGAAATAGGAGGCTTTATTAGGCACTAACCTTTCTCACTTGCTTTATCCTCTTTAGTCTTCCTTTTATTTGCCTTTAGCTTTAAAGAATTGTCCCTCACCAAAATAACCTACCGTGGCCTAAATTCCCATCATAAGAAACATTAATTTTTTTATCTCAAAAGCTCAAAATAACATCATAAATGAACTTTAAGCATCCTAAAATACTTGTAGGCACCTTAAAATCAAATTAAGCCCATGAATTTCACTTACCTCACTTTGACATCTAAAGCTTTTCCACTTGATTTATCTAGCTTATCTTCCTCTAATCAAATGATAGAGGCTTGAATAACAAACTAAAGATGAAAAAAATCAGCTAGGGTCTTGGATTTAGAGAGAGAAAGAGAGAGAATTGAAAAATTTTTTGAGAGAGAATGCATAAGGAGTTCGGCCAAGAGAGAAGAGGAAAGAGGCTGATGAAGATGTAGATGACTCACCAAAATATCTTTCTTCTTCCTTTTATATATGGGCCAAAATGGATTGGGCTTTGGTTTAACCAAGGCCCACTCACTTAATGCCTAAAAGCTAAAATTAAGCCCATTATGCTATTCTCCTGTAATTATCTCCCTTTCCAACTTCAAACCACTTCAAAATTGATTCTATAATTCTTATCATATTAAAATAGGTTGTACAAAAAATTTTAACCTAATTGGAGTCAGTTATTGATCGATTTTCAACCATAACTGGTGTTATAAAAAAATTTACTTTTTGCAACTAAAATATTCTGCACATCATTTGAGGTACATATGTAATTTCTAGCAATTTTTGTACTTCATTTGCTATTTTTAATTGTTCGATCAAATCTATGCCAACCTGTTACTATTTAAATCGAATCGCTTTGTTTTTCGTATTTTTGACTTTTGGAGGCCTATTTGACCTCAATTTCACTTCAAATTTCAACTTCGAACTACTTGTGACCAATATTTTTCAATAGTCAAATAAAATATTTTTCATCTTCGGGTGTACTTTTCAGCCTGAAAAATACTATTCACTATCAAAAAATACTATTCATGGCTAACCCAACATTAAGGCCATTACATTAACATAGGACAACAACAATAATTCCTTATATATTACTTTGTAAACACTAATCTATAAACACCAATTCCTTTATAAACACCAATTTAATTATAGTAAGAAGGGAGCAAATCTAATTTAAAAAAGATGAAATGAAATATATAATCTAACAGAGCTTTATTATTAAGAAGGAAGCATATCGGAGGGAGGAAATGAAATGCATACTTTTTACTGCTCTGACGATCAGAGGGATAAATGTCGGTAAATTGTTGCTCTAACAATTAGAGGGAAGGGGAAAGCAGCGGTATGGCAGATAGTGGAGAGAAGAGAAAATAGGTTACCGAGTTAGGGAAAATGAAGAGTGAACTGAAGAGGGATATGCATTACACTACAGTTTGGTTTTAAGAATAAAGATAAAATGATGTAGTTTAAGTAGAACTTTGGTCGGTTTGATTTTTCTGTGGCTTTTCCTTTATAAACCAAATTGAACCAAAATAACTGAACTTTTTTAAAATTTCAAACTAAAACTGAACCAAAAAAATTAAAAATTTGAGCCAAATTAAAAAAAATCAGTCGGTTTGATTCAATTTTTCAATTTTAACCAAAGTTTGCTCACCCCTAATATCAATTATTGTCGAGCAATGAATTTGAAGTAGTGACTATCAAGAGTCCGAAGGATGGACGTGAGTATAAAGTCAATGGTCATAGGTTAAAGCCATATCATATAGGGCAAGAGGAGGTTACTAAGGTAACCATATTTTTTGAGACGAGTAAAGCAGTTTTAAAAGTCCACCTAAGGACTTGTTAAACTCATAACTAAATCCCTTCTTTTGCTTTAGTTTGTGTTATTTTATTTTGTTTTGTTTTGTTAATTTTGTTCTATGATGTTTTGATTGTTTAAGTGGGTTAGTTTGTTTTTGTTTCATGTTTAAGTGTTTCATGAAGTAAAAGGAGGAGATATTCATACTTATAGTTAAGAGAAAGGTTCAATTATGTTATATCAGCAGTTTTTTTTTATCATATTCAGTGTTACTTGCATTTGAATTTGATTGTTCTCAGAAGAGAAAATTTTTGCAATCAATTTGTACTAAATGGTTAAGTTATTTGGTGGAAGTATTTCATATTTAAGAGGGACTAATTTATCATAGGAGTGTTGAAAATCAAAGTAAATTTGAGTTAAAAGGGCTTATTGTGCATGAAAGGAAAATTTATGGCTTTGTGACCTTTAGATCTAAGAACATCCACTTGGTAGAGTGGATTTTCACTCCACTAAGTGATACACAACTCGATAGAGTGGATTTTCACTCTATTGAGTCATTAAAATATGCCCTGACCCTTTAAAATTTTATTTTTCTCCTCTTTTAGTATAACACCTTGCCACTCGGTAGAGTGGATTTTCATTCCATCAAGTCTCTCTCCCTATAAAAGCCTAATCTCCCAAATCACTCCACCATGCATCTTTCATTTGCTCCCCACATTTGCTCTCTCTTGCCTAATCTCCCAAATCACTCCACTAAGCCAATTAAATTTTTCTTGTTTGCTCAAGTTTGCATAATCAAATTATTCAAGTAAGTCATCTACATCTTCATTAATTCTTTCAATTTGACATTATAATGACACTTTACTTAAGTTTTTGTTCTTAAATATGTACATTTTGCCTCATTTTATTTGATATTTATATGTGAATATTTTGGTTCTCATTCATTATTTGTGCACTTAGTGTTTGGAATAGATCATGAAATTGTCATTTGGGTTTTTTATGATTAAGATTGCATATAATATAGCTTAGTTAAGTTGTGCACACAATATGTTTGATAAAATGCCTAAAAGAATAAGTTGATATTTTATGATTAAATTTTCTCAATTTTAACCATTATAAATCATTTGCATATGTTGGCATGGTATTTCCCCACTTGATTTGAACTTGTTTGACATTTAATTTCATGCATTAACATGTGAAGAATTAGGTGATAAATATTACATGTTTCTCTTAAGTGTGATTATTGAACCTTACATGTGGTTGGCACTTACATTGCTATTATTGCTTTCTGTAGTCGCACCTAAGAGAACACGAAAGGATGAAGCATCAAGTTCATCTGGAGCACACATTCTGGCATACATAGATAAGGATAAGACAAAATTGTACGAGTACTTTGGTAAGGTCCCTTTTTTTAAGTCGGTGTATTTATGGAAATTCTTTTTAGACATAGCAAATGAAAATTTATGGAATGAGATATTTCCATTTATTGAAAATATTGGTAGGGAAAAGTTTGTTAAGAAGCAACCGGAAGTGTACCTGTACCTAGCATAGAACTTCTTCACATCATTCCATCTTTCATTTGAAGATGAACAAGATTTAAGCCCCCCACAGGAGAATTGGAAATTAATTTTACAAAGAAATTGGGATTTACTGTGGATGGTATAGGCAAATTACCCAATGCCACCCCACAGGAGAATTAAAAATTAATTAGAGACCCGGTTGATCCATTGCCCTATCAATCAAGCAAGATAAAGGCCCATGCTTTAGGTAGTCCTGCACTTCGAGTTCTTCACCGCATTTTATCCCTCCCTTTCTTTAGTTGCCTTGGTAGCCTATGAGCAATTAATGCTGAGGAATGCATGCTTTTAATGTAATGCCCCCAAATTTTCATTTGTTGTGCATGATTTATTATTACGCATGATTAATTATTTTATGATAAGTTTAGTAGTGATTAAAGTTGATTAGGATAGAAAGGTTGCAATGAGTGCTTCGTTAAACGTGCTCGGGTTAGAAAAATTCGAGGATGGGTGACTCGACAAATAATGTGAGATTAATGTCAAATATGAAAGTACGTGTTAAATGGAGTCTAGTGGTAAAATTTGAGTGATAATTGAGGTCAAATAGACCTCCAAAAGGGCAAAAGAAAAAAAATTCACGGTTTGGCGTAGGTTTGACTAAGACTTTGACTAAGCAATTGGAGGCCTTAGAGACCTCCGATTGAATTCAAATTTCATATACATGTTATTCATAGTGTAGTGACACACGGGGAACTGAAAAATATCAATTCTAATAATTCTGGAAATTCAGGTTTTGGATTAGCTGCACAGGCCATTGAAGCTAACAGTATATCGAAACGATGTCAGAATGAGCTAAAATTTTTACTATATATTTTTGAATAAATAGTGACACTCGGAGCAAAATTTCAGGGTAATCCGATATCATAATCAAAAATTCATATTTCAGAGCAAAAAATCGAAATTGGGTCATTAGGAGGGTCAAATCCAGGAATTTGACCATAAAATTTTATATGAGATGATATTTTGGTGTAAAAATCATGTGTGTGTGAGCTCATAATGGTAAGATAAGCCTAAAGCCCTCAATGAGTGACAAGTGGCCAATTTTGAGGCCATTAGATTAAATAGTTACACAATTAATCTTGGCCTCTCCTTTTGCAGATTTTAGTACCCTATATAAGGAAGAAACATATAGAAAATCTCTAGAAAATTCGACCATCTTCTTCCCTTTTCCTTATCAAAATCGAAATTCTCTCTAGGTTTCTTTCCTCCATTCCTTTTTCTTCTCATGCTTTTTCTCTCCATATCTTCAGTTGAAATTTTATTCCCATACTCAGAAATCACTGCTCTTTCACATAAGAAAGATTTTGTAGCAATAGAAGGTTAAGAAACATAAGACTTGAGGTAAAATCTCTAAGGCACACTTTGATAGTTTTATGAGTTTGAGCTTGAATTTGAGAGAGATTTTGTAACAGCATATAAAGTAGGGTTAGGGGAGTATAGTAGTGTGTTTAAATTGTTTTAATTGTTGAGTTAAATTGATAAATTTCTTCCTTATATTTTTGGCCAAAAGAAGAACAAAAGGGGGAAGGCCAATCTAAAGGAGAAAAAGACAAAGACAAGGTGGAATAAGTGATAAGGAAGCTAAAATAAGGTTAGTGGATACAATTTACAATTAATTTCAATTTTTTGATGAGTTTTCCTTGAAATTTCTATTATGTAACTATGTAAACTAGGGTTAATTGATGAATTAATTTGAAATAACTTGATATTATGGTGAATTAAACTAGTATGAACTTATTTTGGTGAAGAAAACAATTTAAAAGTGGGAACCCTAGTGATGGCCAAATGATATTCTTTAGGTAATTATTATGTAACTTAATATTAAATGTTTTATTTGGTTATATATGGATAATATAAGATGTGAAAAGAATAATGGACTTGATAAAAATAAAAATGATGAGGGTATGTGAATATGTATATAAGTACATAATGATGGATGTTGTGATACTTTTTCCTATAATGATGTTTAAATAAATAAAAAAATAAATATAGTATAAAAAGAAACGATTAAAGACTATGAATGTGAAAATTTCCATTGTGGCCGAATGGCTAATATGAGTAAAAGAGTTGATTTGGCTATATTTTGATGATATTATGTATATATTTGAAAAATGCACAGCTGGGAAGTTTAAATGATTGGAAAATAAATTATGTGTAGGTTACTATAAGACAGTTATCATGAAAAATAATATAATAATGACATAAAATAAATAAAAAGTTATGCCCTTAGTGTCAGTGGATAATTCAGGACCCTAGGATAGTATGGCTAGCCATAGGGACACTTACCCCGCGGTGTTCTGTCTTTATTATTATATACTGTTATTACTCTAAAAAAATATTAATTATTTTGTTTCTGTTAGTCGGCTTATTATTGAAAGTCCGAGAAGTAGTCGCATGCTCCCAAGCAGTGTGGACACTCCCGGTAACTGGATTTGCTTATCCGCTTATCCGGTTCATGGATTTTTCTACTATCAATAACTAGGGGAAAAATGAAAATTTTGAATAAAACTGTGTAAAAAGAAAAATTTTAGCTTTAGAAGTATTGAAAATATGAACAAAAATAATATAAGATGAAAAATGAAGTATATATATTTAACAAGGGTAGAAGTGTAATTTTACATCCAATGAAGGGCAAAATAGTCGATTGCTGGTAAAACATAATTAAAAGGAATAAAATAATCCATTTGAATAAAAAGGACAAAATTTGTAAATAAGGAAGAGTATAGGGACCAAACGGTAATTTTACACTTAAGGAAAATTTTCAGGGACTAAATGGTAATTTATGAAATTAAAATTTAGTTGTTGTCAGAAGTAATTTACTGAGTTGGAATCGGGGTAAAATGAATAAAAATGAAAAATTCAACCAAAATTCAAAATCGATCAACATAATAGAAAAAATCAACTGTAGGGATAAAATGGTAAATTTCTACTCCGACTGATAAATTATTGAAACTAAATAAGAAAGAAAAGTTTTGAGACTATTTAATGAGTAATTAGGCATAAAATGAAGAAATTATAGACTTATGAAGTTATAAGAGTTTAATAAATAATAGTGGTTAAATTGAATTAAATAATCAAATTAAATTAGTTAAAATTCTTTGTAAATGTATCCACCACTAAGCAATTAGATTTGCTTAGGATATAGTTTTATGACTGCGCACAGGGACAAGCACCAAAAGACGAGAATTGAAGGAAGAAATGGCATGTACATAGGAGACCATGATTTTAGACTTTTGTCTTATTATATGTAAATTATTAATATAAGAATGAGAATTATTGGTATGTAATATTAATTTAATGTATGAGTTTGATGGATGCAAATGAATATAGTATGGACTAGATGTGTGTGAATGTGTATGATGAACTAAGATTATAGAAGTGCTGTGAATTGTTGATTGAAGTCTCGGAGTAAGAGGAATATTATTGGGAGTGCAAATTTGACTTTTCTTACAGGTTTGAAAACTAAGAAAAAAATTAAGCCATTATATTGCAAAATTTTTCGTTAAAATCAAAATAACAACTTATTACTTATAAGGGTATTAATGAACAATGTAGATCTTAAATTTAGTTAAGGAGGCATTACATTTAAGATGCATGGTTAAGGAAATATGGATTAAATGTGTTGTCCTTTTGTGCCGAAAAATAAAAGAGTTAAAGAAAATGAAGAGTACCATAAAAGCGACATATTCTTTAGGTTGGATTACAACCATAATGGCTAAAGTAGTGGGACATCTACATATGAGCGATGCTCTTAGAGAGACAACATTCATAAACTTTAATATACTAAGTCAGATGGAGATGTGAGTCAAGAAGCCATGCCAACAATGGTCCAATAGAGAGGAATATTTGCGACTAGTTATCGTTGGTAGAAATAGAGAGGAAGATTATGAACAAGTTGCACCTGAACATACTGCATAGGAACGTGCACCATAGGAACTTTCACCTCAAATGATTGCCTTTATAAATCAAGTAAATGGTCGGATGGATATGATGCAAGATAGCATCGGTAAACTGAAAAGGAGTTTTGAGCAGTTCACCACCAATTTTTAGGCTCATTTTCCACTGCCACCACTCCCATCATCCGACTGAGCGGAGTTCCAATTTGCTGTGGACAGTAAAATTTTAAGAGGGGGTAGATCTTTTTAACTCAATTTTGCTTAGATTCAGGAAGTAGAATCTAATTCTTCCCTTTTATTCATGAAAACACTTATGTTTGTGTTTGTATTTTTATATTTTGTTTTTGTTTTCTTTTGAAGTTTTTACTGCTTTGTCTATAAGGTTAACTATAGGAGCAACTTTGTATTTTACTTTAAGTAATAGTATGCTATTAAATGTTTTTAGTTATTGTACTTAGTTTTATTTACACTTGTAAAATAGTTAGTTCAAATTTGTCATTTAACTTACACAAACCTTAGTTTGCCCCAGTTTTATTCTCAAAAATCGAACATCTTGAACTTGAACTTAAAATGTGAATTAGTCAAAGCTTTTGTTTAGTATTAAGGCAAGTAGGTTGTTTAATGAAATTTAGCTAATTTAACACTAAACTTGGTATATAATTATTATTTTTCACCTATTGAGCACACAAAGATCGATTTTTAAATAAGAAGAAAAACTATGCATTGAATTAGTCGAGCAAGGAATTTTAGGATACTAGAACCTTTTTCATCACCCTTCAAAGCATAGGAACAACTTGGACAAGCTAGAAAGTGATCTAGGAAAAATTTTCTATGTTTAAGCCATCTTAAGACTATTTTTCCACCTTTTTGATATAATTGACCTTTGTTAGCCAATTTGAGCTTAATGAGGTACGTTTAAAGTGTGCAATATTTATTGTTCTTGTTACACTCATCTATTAACCATATGGTCTAAAACGTTTTTATCTTACCTTCTAGAATTGACTATTCTAGATTTGGATGGATTTGCATTGTTGGGCATTTCAACAGGTGTAACTAGAGAAGTTGGGATATTTTTGGCAAAGGTTATGGATGAAGTCAAGTAATTAGTGAGAGATATCATTGTTTTTACCCATGATATTGTAAATTGCTAGCAATGAAGCTAGTGATTAAAAAAAAGAGGAAAGAAAAAAAGAAGAAAAAGAAAAAGAATTTTGAAATAAAGCTAGCATTTATGGTAAAATCTTAAGTGTGGGATATTTACAAGGGAAAGAAGTTTTTTATTTCTCAAAGGTTATGGAATTGAGTAAATTAAAAAGGATTTTGGAATTTTCTTTTCTTAAATGTGCTTAATATTTAAGGGATTGATTAAACAAGCATGGTAAAGGGATTTGTTGTATTTGATCCAAATTTTTGAAAATTTAGATCTATTCAAGTATAAAGTGGCTAGTCTTTTTGATTATCTATTGTCCATTCTTTCATTACCATTGTCCTAACCTCATTACAACCCAGTAAAGACCTAAGTGATTTTAAGTTTTGCTTTGAGTTACTTAGCGAAGATGACCTTCGGGTTTCAGTGCTAAAAGAGAGGCCTATGTTGTTTCTAGAGTTTCAAGTGCGAAGCCACTTATACCTAGTGTGCATCAATTCTAGAGCTTGATTATAAGATGCATTGGTACTTGATTTTGGAAAATTGCTTAAATTATTTTGGTCATGCACACACATATGAAAACTAATTTTTATCTCCTTGATTGAGTTTATTCTAGTTGGAGTTTTATTGAGTGCTCTTATTAATTGCTAAAATTAGTTTTAAATTGCATGATTCTAAGTTAAAGTTTGATTATTTTGAGAAGTTAGACTGTTTAGATTTACTTAGGGGTGAGCAAAGGCTAAGTGTAGGGTATTTGATAAGTGTGAATTATACTATAATTAGTGTGTATTTAGTGTATTTATTGTGTTAATTTAGTTAATTTAGTGTTTACTTTTATAAGTTAGTGTTTCTTGAGCTTAATTGGTTAATTTAGTATTTTTAGGTGTGTAATTAATGAAAAAGTAAAGTTAGGGTAAAAGTGGAAAACAAAAATTAAATGATTTTAAAGAGCAAAGAGTTGTCATGTTAATCTAAAGCATAGCTACTCGATCGACTAAAAATCCACTCTACCGAGTTGTACATTGAAGGAAAGAGACCAGTAGCAAAGGCCACTCAGTGGAGTGAAAATTCACTCTACCAAGTCACCTAAATAGGAAAAGTAGCAGAAGGGTGCTCGATGGAGGCATTTTTTACTCAATCAAGCTAATTAAAAAGATACTATACAGGGGACATTCACTCGGTGGAGGGACTTTGTGACTCTACCTAGTGGCAGACTTCAAAACACGGTTATACTCTTCTTTATTGCTAAAATAGAAAGTTTGAGGCCATCAAACTCCTTCTTTTACAAGCTTAAATAGAAACCTAAACACCAAAATAGGATATACCTTTTGAATTGTGAATTTTGTTAAGTTTTTATCTTATTTTTCATTTAAGGTTTGGAGGCTACAATTGAAGAATCTTAGCAGACTTCAAGAACAGCTGAAAGGTTCTATATGTATTGTATTTCTTTTTATTTGTTTTTCTTTAGTTTTTCAGATGAAGTGTGAGTAGTTTCTTTACTTTTGCTAAATGATATTTGAATCCTTAACTTTTATTGTGATGACTTAGTTTGAGGTTTAATTCAATGTAAGTTTGATTATTTCTTAGTTCCTGAGCAAATTCTTATCTTTTATTTTATTAAATTGATGATTGATTTATTTGAGTAATGGTTGATTATTGAGTTTAAGTAAGATCTATGATATGCATGTTCTTGGATTAATTTTTTCATATTGACTCATAATTATATTATGAATTAGAGATAATTGTGTGTTGGTATAGGTGAATAAAGATTAAGAAAAGTGGCACTAAGAATAGATTGAAGTTAAGTTCGCTTGAAAATGAGTTTAACAGATGTTTAGGAGTTCATAAACTGGATTTTTATACTAAGTGTTGAATTATTCTTATTAAGAAGATTGAATACTTAGAGTGATATTCTTGACTAAAATATCTAGCTTTATTTTTGATTTTCCATTATCACTTGTATTCTTTTGAAACTGAGTCATTGCAATATTAGTTAAGATGGATAATTCTTTAGTAGAAGTTATCTTTATTATTGAATTTATCATCGTTTACATCTTTCTTTGTTTAAAGACTAGGTTTATTTCCTTAAGTTTACATTCAATTGCAATAGTTTTATTTATTAAATTGTTTAAGTTTCTATCTTTAGTTTAGTTAATTTTCAACTATTATAAAATTGGCATTTCTTTCTTTTTTTACACACATTGATCACTCTTAAAATATGAAATACATAAAATATCATATTTCCCTTTGGTTCGATATTTGGGATCTTTAATTATATTTTTCTATATTACTAGCCAATCTAGTACACTTGCTAGATACTAGTTAAACACGCAGAGCTAGCATTGAAAATCATTATAAAAATATTGACGACCGAATAATTCTATATTTAAGATCAGCAGAATTTTATAGAGTTTTGTAAATTGGTGTGATGCCTGTCAATGTTCATTTATTAACTGCACTTGTTAAGAGGTGGTGACCAGAGATATGCACATTTCACCTTCCTTTTGGTGAAGCCACAATAACACTTTTAGAGGTTGTTATACTCACTGGCTTAACCATTGAAAGACATCCTATGACCGGGCATCTACATTATGATTGGCCTGATCTATGTGGCCATCTTTTAGGTCAAGTTTCTACTAAAAATTAATTAAAGGGACATAGTGTAAAAATGACATGGATGTCAAGAAATTTTAATTCATTGTCACTCAATGCAACTGACTAGCACATATAATGTTTTACTCGGGTATGGATTCTTTGTTGTATTGGTGGATTATATACAGTATAGTTAAATATTATTTACATTTGATGTGGCTCCCATTATTAGAGAATTTACAAGTTACTGATGAGTACTGCTAGAGATCCGTATACCTCGTGTGATTGTACAGAGAGCTATGTCATGCAATTCGATCAAATGCCAATTCACTTAGCAGATACCATCAATTGATACAAATGTGGGCTTGGGAAAGGCTACCTCATAATGGACCCCCATTTGTCCATACATATGGTCTCGATCAGTCCATACCTTATGGCTATAGGTAAATTTTATTCATTGTATATATATATTAATTTTAATTTGGTAATTTAACTTGCTGACTGATAGTGCATTCTTGATCTTGATCTTTATCAGGTGGCGATCCCATTACAAAGAAAGAAAATTTTCTTACAATATGATGCATTATATTTTTTTTGTAGATGGATTGGGAGCCTTACAAGTTTATACTGCATTTATCACCATAATTTTGTACAATTGGAAATGCCATTTGGACATCAGTTGTGCCACTCATATGTTTTCATATTATCAAGTGGCACCATCCAGATCAATGTCTAAGATAATTTGGAATCGATCAATCGATCCTAGTCTCCCCACAGTACGATGATAGGTTGCACTCGATCGATTTAAGGGGGCATACAAATCAAAATTGAAAAGTAAAATTTTTAAGTTTTATTCATGAGTGGAATATTTTGCATACTCATGCTATTATGGGTCCTCCTCTTCGTGCACATTTACATCCGAGTCACAGTATATGCAATAGTTTACATCACGCACAAGACGATGGATAACCCTGACTGGAACTTCCATCGATGTATCGGTATGATTTAATATAATTATTTATATGTTTAAATAATAATATTTATAATTTTTAATAAATTTATTTATTTGCATATAGGTTGATTGTGCCAAATGAATCGGGCACATTGATATTGGTTCATCATACAATGCAGAAGTTGGTATCTGTTTGGCATCAGAGAGTATATTAAGTGATATTGATGCTGTTAATAAATGGTCATCCTATTCCTGAGATTGCACAAATTCCCCTGATTACCCATCCTTATAAGGATTTTCATCAATTTAGACGTAGTAAGAGAGGAATGAGAGAAAGATGTTCTACTGTTGAATCTATTCCTATTCTACCTAGAGTGCACCAAGGTCCTAAACCTATGCAATGGGCATATCTTCCTGAAGATTTTTCAAGTTCTTTCAGTTTGGCTTCAGTTAATTAGCAATAGTTATTCGATACTGCAGCTAGACCATCTAGGTGTAATGACTTTGAAGCGGGGCCATCCAAATTAAATGTTAATTTAAATATCAATTTATCTTTAGGAACTCAACATCAGTACGATGTTCTTGACCAAATGGGCCCACCAATGCAATATGAGTCCATCCCGTATGACCAAACGAGCCTATAATTCAACATGAGTCCAATCCCTATGCCCAAATGGGCCAACCATGGAGCATGATGATTTTTTTAATGAACTTTTTAGTGGCCCAAATCTAGTTAGTACTCAGGGTTTAGTCGACCAACCACTATACAATGGAGGTTATAGTGATGTAATGCCATTACCGTAATATCCAAATATTAATAATACGAATAGTCAAATAGATAGACATAACACCTCGATTCGCAATAAAAGGTTTTGATTGTTGTAATATTTATCAATAATATAAATTAATTATCTAGATTATATTTAAATACAATTATTTATGTTATTAATTTTTTTCTCATTGCATTTTGTTTTAATATTATGATATTAATTAAAATACAATTTTGATTTGATTAGTGATTATTTGTAGCTACATGATTTGTTTCATGAATTTTATCAGCATAATAAAAAATAAAATAAATTGACAAACAATAAAATATAATAGCTTAAATATACAAAAGTTACATTGTATATGCAATTGTGAACCTCTAAAATATTGACTCGACGATCCAACATCACTTTTACAAGTTTTTTTTTTATTTTGACCCACATTACCATACTTGCTGCAATGAGTGACACTGATCTTTTCTCGCCTATCCATCTCATTTTGAATGCGAGTTATTTTTGGATGACCTTTCTTTCTCTCTCTATAACTCCATATCATGTACCAATTTTTGACTGTGAGACTCAAGCCAGTATGCTTTATACCCCATAGGGTTGAATTATTAGTGGTTATGCCCTAAGCTATATATTTGGTTCCTTAAGTAATGTCACATTTCATTTTATAAAATTAGCTTGTAACACCCTTACTATTATGGTCTTACTAATTTAAGCATTTGGCCGAATTTTTTTTCTTATCTTATAAATCAAATTATTAACCACATATAACTCCTTAATAATAGTGCTTTACCATTATTCATTCTTTAAGTCCATATTGTCGCTGACCTATAATTGTTAGATTTTTCTATCCATTTTTCAAAAATCCGACAATATAACGGCTATAAACCTAACTAGCCGCCTGAAACTAAGATAATTTCCACAGCCCTTCAGGGGCACAATAGTTTATAAATAAAATATATCTTATACATATAACTAAGTTTCATTCCAATCACACATAGTCCATCTATACTAGCTAACCACTTATTTACATATATACAATATATATTGTCCCATTACAGACCCATACTTAAAATTCAAACATATACATTAATATACATGCCAATGCAAGAAATATCATTCCTAATCCTTCAAAATTCTTCATCCTATGTGTACTACTTCTCCAGCTCATTTGTACCTGCACGCAGTAAATCCTATGTGCTGAGCATTAAATATATCCAGTTGTGACTAACAATCATAGTATTTTCCAATATGCATAATTATATTAATTATGCAAAATTTTCAATTTTTTTTATCAAAAAGTACTTTTCAATACTTTTAACAATCTTTTCAATTCAATACTAAAACTTTGATAAACTTTTCATTTTAGTCCTTTATTTTTCAATTTATTACAAAAATACCCTTTTATATTTTAATTAAAAAATTGCTATTACTTTTATTATTTTCACTTCACATTTAAGTTTTGGCATTCAAAACTTTCAATTAGTTCTTTTTTATCTTTTTATATAAAATTATATTTTAATCTCTGAACTTTATAAAATTTTATTTTTGGACTATTTGGCCATTAAATTATCATTTTGCCCTCTATAATAAATTTTTAATTACTTTTACTCATTAAGTACAACTTTTGGAGAAATTACGATTTTATTCCTAAACTTTTTATTTCTTTTCAATTAGGTCCCTTTTCACTTTAATCTTTACTTTTAGCTTTCTTTTTGTACTTTTAACTTATTTTTTACACAATGCCCTTAATACAATCCCGGAAGAAAATTTCAGATCAGATATATGGGATGTGGATCCCACAAGATCACATACAGATTAAGAAATGACCTTTAAGGACCATTTCTCATAGATCAGATAATAGACGAGACAGATAATATGAAAGATCAATGATACTACTATAGTAAATAAGTCGCTATGACTTGCATCGTGGTATAGGTATTCCTATGGCTAGCCAATTATATTCTGAGCTAGATTTTGACTGCTTGATTATTGCTAAGGGCACAAATTCACTTAATTTCAAATCATTTGTTAGATTTTTAATAGTTTCAATTACTTTTCCAATACAGTACATTGTCGGTCAATCTTTTTAGCACTTTTTTTTACAGTTTGTGAATTATTTTACAGTAATTCACCATTATCTCATCACTTATGAATTATTTCTCAAAAATTCAACTTTTTTACTTAATACATAACCAAAATTTCATCTCAAAATATTCAGTTAATTTTCATAAATTCTATAAAAATTCATGAACATGTTATTTCATGTTTATAATCATTTTATGGCTTAATTTCATCAAAATACATAAAATACACATTAATTTCTTTAAGGTAACCGTTCGGCCAACATAAGAAGTTCACTATACATAGTCTTTTAAATTCATTTAAGCTTCCTAAAAGGTTTATTCAAGGTCTAATTATACTAATCTAATGTCAATTTCAATTTTACACACTTTTCCTAATTTTTTTCTAGGTTACATAAAGGAAAAATCATGCAATTTAAGGAAAATAGAAGGATTTATTAGTCACTAACCTTTTCTTTGGCTTATGCTTGCTTAGACTTTATTTTCCTTTCCCTTTGCCTTGGACCCTTGACTTTCTCTTTGAAAATCTACCACATCTGAAATTTAAACCCATTAAAACCTTAATCATTTGATCTCAAATACTCAAAATGACACCATAAATGAAATATAGGCACCTAAAAATACTAAGAGACATCCTTAAACAAATTTAAATCCTTGAATTACACATACCTCAATTTGATACCTAACATTTTTCCACTTGATTTCTCTTGATTAACCTCCTCTAATCAAAGGATAAAGGCTTAATTAATCATCTAGAGGGAAGATTTATAGCTAATATTCTTAGATTTAGAAAGAAAAATTGAGAGATTTGAAGAAATTTTGAGAGAGAGAGAGAGATAAAGGTTTGGATATAGGAGAAGAAAGAAGGGGCTGATGAAGATGATGAAAGTTGACCAAAATATCTCTTTCCATCTGATATTTAGGTTGGCTATATAGATTGGGATTTGGTCCAATCCAAGCCTACTAAATAAAGTCCGAAAACCCAAAATATAGTCCATAAAGCTATTCTCTTATAATTCTCTCTCTTTTCAAATTCAAATAACTCCAATTTTAATTCTATCATTTTTATCATATTAAAAATAGGTTGTATACAAAATTTCAGCCCAATTAGAGTCGATTATTGGTCCGATTCAATTAGATCGATCTAATTCAACCAATACTGGTGTTACTAAAAAATTTACTTTTTGCAACCAAAATAATTTACACATCATTTTATGCATGTATGCAATTTTTGGTAATTTTTAGATTTCATTTACTATTTTTAACGGCTCGATCAAATCTTGGTCATCTAATTAACCTAAAATCGAATCGCTTCGTTTTTCATATTTTTGACTTTTGGAGGCCTATTTGATCTCAAATTCACCTTAAATTTCAACTTCAAACTATTCGTGACCAATACTTTCTAATAGTCAAATAAAATATTTTTCATCTTCGGATGTACTTTTCAGCTTGAAAATACTATTCACTATCGAAAAAATACTATTTACGGCTATCCCGTGTTCAAACCACTATAGTTTTCTTCATGTTATTATATTTTGGTATATCAAAATATAATAATGTTTATAAATAACAATTCAATATTATTTTTGGCCATTCCTAGTCATTTATCATTAAAAGGAATAATGATAAATAAAGACTAGTACATGTTTGATTGATAATCATGGGACGATTATATATGGTGATATAAATCAAACTTATTGGTACTTATTTAAAGAATAGGATATTGGATAGACCCACTATGAGATACTATATGGGTTAATGTCATTAGTAATCTCATAATAGTTATGTTATCGATCTTTAGACCTGAGATTATCATAGCATCCTATATGAGGAACATTATGTTTTGATATAATTAGACATTATCTTTAATTGGATAATAATAAAGGTTAGATTGGACATGATAAAAAGAATGTAGAGGATAGTGAATAATCAAGATGAAATTTATCTCTCTCTTATGAGAGAGATATCTATTGGGCCTCTCAATAAGTAGGACTAAAAAATGTATTGTCGTGCTCAAATAAATTGATGGAGTGATCAATGTCATTTGATATTATCAGTCTACTTAACGATCGAGAAATTATATGTTTGAACTATATAAGTTTGACATGGACTATGACTTATGTTCAAACAAAATATCGTGTGACAAAGGGATTATAACATGTTCTATTAGGTTAAAATCAAAGTATCAATATTCATATTATTTGGGTAGTCGTAATGTCTTGTTGAGGTTGCTTATAATTTGTGGGCCCGTGATGGGATTGGGGTCCATGGCCAAAACAATATGAACCTATTGTGTCGCACACATAGTATGTGATTAGTGGACTAAGGGTTAATTTAGATATTTTGAATTTTATTTCGTGAAAAATTAAAATTCGAAATAAATAAAATAAAATAAAATAAATATTAATTAAGATTAATATTATAAATTTTTATTTTAAATAAGAAATAAAGTATTTCTTATTTTAATAAGAAATGTTGGCCTGAAATTCTCTCACTTCTAATTAGGGTTGGGTCACCTATATTATGATATGTATGGTTTAACAACCTAGAGAAGACATACTAAAAAGGTGAGCCGTCACCCTTGAGAGGGCAAGAAAAGTGAAAACCATTTTCTATGTTACCCTAGCCGTCAAGGAAAGGAGTTAGCACTTCAGATGAATTCGTTCGTTGTGTTCGAGTGTGGATACCTATAAAAGGTGTTCATTTCGTGTGAGGCAGCACCTACAAGATAATTTTACACTTCAAAAGGTTAGTAATTGTAACTTTTTCTTCATTTAGTGAGTTGGATCACATGGATCCTGGTGGGTTTCTTATATCAACTACATTTTTGTTTTTATTTTTCCCTTGTAAAAACCCAACATGAATTTCCCATCATAACATTTGAGTGCCTTGGTAATACTATAACAGTTATTTATAAATTGAAACATATCGAGATTCCTATGCATGTAAGCTGCAATTGCATGTGAATAAGGCATTTTAGTTTCCTAAAACTTACCGCACTCGCATTCACTTTTTTTTGAGACTCAATATATATGTATTGGGCTCAACATTTACCTCTGGTACTCTGTAGGATATTACCTTGTAAACTTTATACTGATTATCGTAATCAATCACCATATGATATTGACCTTTGTTAGCATGCTTGGTTATTATTTTGACATATTGAGACATGAACCACGAGCCTTGGGCCATTTTAGCCACATATATGTCCCTCCATCGATTGTAAAATTTTACCAAATAAGCAAAACCATGTTCAATGATTGCAGTAATCAGCATCATGCAAATACCTTTCAAGACACTATTAATACTCTCAGTAATATTTATTGCCAAATGCCCATATCGATAACCCCCATCCTTGGACAATGTCTAATGATCAAGTAATATCCTCATTGCCCAGTTATAGGAATCTTAGTCAAGGTCTTTGATATTGTCGATCAGCTGCTTAAACTTGTGCCTTTAAAATTGTGCATCTACATAAGTACAAAATATTTTTACATTGATGTAATTGATTTAAATAAATATAATTAAAATTTTTTAATCTTACTAGCCTTATAAAGCATATTTTTTATTGATGCATTCTTGTGGTGCATGTTATAGTTGTTGATGAAATGCACCAAACAGAACCTGTGAAAGGATAGAGGTTCTATTCACCCACTTATTTCATCTCGCAATATTGCCATTATACTAGTATGTTGATTAAATACTATGGTAATGCCAACACATTGAGTGACATGCTTCCTAAGCATCAACATAAACCAAGCCTAATCGGATTTATTCTCAGACTCAACAACAATAAAGGCAACTGGGAACAACATGTTATTACCATCAACTAAGCTTGCAATAAGAATTGTCTATTGGAATTTTCCAGTCAAGAAGGTACTATCGATCAACAAAATTAGCTTACAGTGAGCTAATCCATATATGGTTTGTTTAAAACTCCAAAAAACCCGTTGAAATTGCTTCATAGCGAAATCTTGCATTTTTTAGCACCACAAACTTACAAATAGTTTCAGGATTGTACGTTTATAAAGTAATTAAGAAACTTGGCAACACTTGATAGGACTCAATATAATTATCAAATATACACTCTATTTCTCTCATCTTTGCGTACCAAGCCTTTTAGTACGATACATTAAAATTAAATTATTATTTAATAGCCGTAATAATAACACCAATAGATAGGGGTGGTTGTTTACTTACTAGCCTAGTTGTCGATGATCCATTGATATATTAGTAGCAAAGCATGAATGTGGTCCCTGAAATCTTGTGATAGTCTAAAAAGAACTAGTTCCTTTTTTGGTTGCTCTTAACCTCCATTTGCAACCATCATTAGCCTTAGTACACCGCACAACCTAGTAATGTGGCTTCAATTCAATAACTCTCAAATCCACATTCCTTATTATTGTATACTTTTTCGTGTAAAATTTTACTTCATCCTTTCTATGAAAAATCAATTCGATCAATAACTCGGACACATCGTCCCAAGTCTTAAAGTAAACATCTTTAGAAATATCAACTTGGAAAGAATCGAAATCATTTTTGAGTAATGATCTAATGATAACACAAAGTTAGCCTCGCCTGTCTCCTTAATTAAATGCATTGATGCTAATGGACTGGCATATTCAGTATAATTAGAATCCTCGCTATCATTATCTGCATTCACATTGATAGTTTCTGCCTCACATCATTATTAGTCGATACATAATCATTGTACATTAGAACATCTTTAAAATCATCAATCGTCTCCCAAATTAATTGATGATTCATTTTCATAATCTGCAGTAGTTGGATATATTCAGTCTCCTCATTTGTATGAATATTTTGAGTGTTGCCAAAAATATTATCACAAAGTAAGTCAACATTTCTTCTATTAAAAAACATCCAATGCTGACTAAGAGCTACCTTTGTAACCTGTTGAACAGAAGGCTATTGATTGATATCTGAAATATGGGAAATAGAATGGCGTTAACTGTCAGTGGCAACATAAGAAATAAAATATCATTAACTATCAGCAGATATATAGGAAATAAAATGTCATCAACTGAAATCTGGGATATGGGAAATTGAACGGTGTTGACTAGCGAGTTCTGTAACATGACTTGGCTGTGCACTTGTTTCCTTAACAAAATTCCTCATAGTAGAATGACTTTCTGATATATTTCTAAAAAGTGATTCAATAAAAAAATCACCAACCTTTCGACTAATTGACCATCTGGATTGACTCACCTTACAGTAGACACCTGGCTAACTAATTTTCTTAATTGACCTTATCCTGAACTAATGCTAGCCTATGTTCTACGTAAGTCACCATCCCATCGACTTACAAACTATCTTGGTTGACCAGAAACATCATTACCTCGGTGGCTAAAGGATCGACATCGGGAACTTTCATCTAAATTTTGTAATGCATCTTCAACAAAAATTATATTGAGCGAACATTTCAATATCTTGACGACTAAATGACTGTTGAGGTTAACTATGATCAATTTCATTAAGCAATTGATGATGACCTAGCTCGATATTTTTCCTTTACAATGCCTTCCTTGTAAATTCATATCTATGTACATACGTGGGTCAACTAGCTTCTGCACCCCCTCACCAACTACAACAATTAATTTCACCAAGTTGATATCATTATATCTCCCCAAATTATCATAAAATGCATCTATGTCATCTTCATCCGCCAAATAGACCGACGTCTAACATAATGACCTCGATTATACATTAGACTCTTGTAAATAATTCTGAAAATCACGTAGTTGATACCTAAATCCAATTTTACATGAATTTATGGATTAATTCAGGAATAGTCGGCTTATTTTTTACTCTCATCCTCATTGCGATGGCATTTGGACCAAATACATCATATTTAAAATTCGATATTCCAACACTTATTTTTCCTTTCGTGTGCACATAAGAGTTTGTATATATCGACATTTTTCAATTGCCTACAAGTGATAAAATATTAAAATATTTTATTAAATAAAAAATATTAAAAAAACTTTAAATTTTATATAATAATAACAACAACAACAACAACAACATTAATAATAATAATAATAATAATAATAATAATAATAATAATAATAGTCGGGTATTTAAATTTATTAATAAATTAAAATATAATATTAACTATTATATTTGTAATTATCTACAGCTATATTGGTTCAATTTTATACAATTTTAATAACATTTATAATAATTATAATTATTATGTTATATAAATATAATCACACTATTTAAATTTTCTAATAATTTTCTACATATATATTACAAAAAATATATAAAAAAAATATAAAATACCTTAATTGAATAGCTACACAATTGCGATTTTATTAGCTCGTTGGTTGAGAATTTTGATTTATTTTTGCATTTTAATAAATAAAATCAATATCATCATACATGTAAGCTAAAATTGAATATATAAAATTATAAAGTAAAATTTATAAAATTTTACCAATCTTGCACAATAATATTGAAAAATATTATTGTTCCGTGAAAAATAGATTGTCTAGTTAAATTGCAAAATTTATGAAAACTTTACAGATAACAATTGAGAGCAAATGAAAATGATGGAGTACAAGCAAATGAAAAGGATCGAGGTTGGATTTATATTGGCAGAGGAAGAAAATATTTTCAACGGTGCTATAAGTGGGAGGAAGAATTTTGCATGAAAATCGCTAAAAAGGACAGCAGTTTTAGAGTCTAAAATCGCTACCACTGACTGCGATTTCAGAGTCTAAAATCGTTACCACTGGCAGTGGTTTCAGACTCTAAAATCGTTGTACCTTTAAGCAGTTTTAATGCAAAAATACTTCCAACATCACACTGACAATACTGCTACCACATATAGTGGCTTCGTGCTGGCACCCCATTTCTTTAAATAATTTCTGATCTGCACCAATTTTGTAATTTTTTTTAAAACACATTATTAAAAAAATTTCCTGCTTTTTTTAATCAAATTATATATATATATATATATATATATATATATATATATATGTTCAATAAAAATGCTTTTTATATAATTATTACAGTCTCCTAAGACTCTAAATGAGCCATTTCAAACTATTATAAGAACATATTCAAATTTTACTTTTTTTTACACAAACTACCACATCTATTCGTAGTAAAAGCAAACAAAATAAAATGTTATTGCTAGTTAAAAATATGTACAATATGTGAATTTTATTTTTTCATGTTGACTTTGTGCTATCACTTGCATTTTTTTTTCAGCAACAATTCATGACATATATGCTGGTAGATCAGTTGAAATTTAGAGGTGGCAACTATAATGTTTTTTTTAACTCTATATATCCGATCCAATCTCATGAAATAATTTTTTATGAACATAATTATATTTTTAATTGAAAAAGTACAAACAATTTTTCAAAAGTTATAAAATAGTAGTTTCAAAAAATATTAGAAAAGAGTATTGTTCTGTTAGCCAGACAATGAGTAAAAACATTAATTAGTACATTGATATTAATTTTTTAAAATCATTAACTATTAACCAATCCGTTACATTCGGTTAACCAATCCATCGGTTTCGATTTTTTTGATTTGGCTATCAATATTTTCAGTTAACCATTAAAATTTATAACATAAAATTATAAAAGGCAAATTTTAATTTAATTTTAAATGTACAAAATAATTTAAAATAAAAATCACAAAATAAACATAATTTACTAGCCAAAATTCATGTTCAGCAAATTAATAACTAATATTATAAAATAAATTTGATATTTATTGGAAATTAACATGCTAGATTTTAAGTCAAATAAAATTTTGGATAATATTAAATGTTAAAACATAAAATTTAAAATATAATTAAATATTATTATATATGAAAAAATAATATATATAAAAGTTAATCAGTTACTTAATATAAATATTACTATATAATTAAAGAAAAATATATAACATAAATTTAGTTTATAGTATTATATAAGTTTTATAAAAAATATAAAAATTAAGGTATAAAAATAAAAATATATTTTAAAGTATTATTTTTATTGAAAATTTTAGAAAGAAATAGAAAAGTCACACACACACACGCACATACACACACGAGTTAATAGTGGACTAACGGTTAATAAGTATCTAAAAATCAATACTGTAATTAAAAATCGTAATTGAATCTTTTAGATCGATTAAATGAAAAAAACGATTCGATTTCATATCGATTATGCGGTTAATCATATTTTTACTTTTTTTGTTCACCCCTAAAAAATATAGTCATAAGATAATATTCTTTGAAATAATATTATGTTTGCATTATAAATTAATATTAAAAGAAAATCAAATTAAAATTGAAGTTAATAAAAAACTTAATAAAAAATATTTATAAAAAGTAAAAAAAATGCAAAAATGAAATTTTTTGTGTAATATACGTGAAATATGCATAGCTTAAATATATATTTATAAGGCAAAATATATCAAATTTTTTGAAAGTTTATAATCATAAAGTCCCCATAATTATATTAATTATTATTTCGTAATTGATTAACCTTAAAATGTTAGAATTTAGAAAGAGATGAAAATTGGAGGAAAGCGGCCTAGGGCAAAGATGCCTGGAATAATCTTTTTGATTATCTTGAAGATGACAACATTTTTAAAAGATGCACCTTTTCAATTTGTCATCCTCAACTCTTTCGATCTGCTTGAAGAATCAAAGGAAAAAATGGGCTTAGGCAATTGGTGCCTGGAGTACCCTTTTCTTGTTTTAATTATTATTAAAATGGCAACGTTTTCATAAGATGCATCTTTTTGATTTGTCATCCTCAATGTTCTGATCTGCTAAAAGGATCAGAGGAAAGGGGATTTAGGCAATTAATGCTTGGAATTTAAAATAGTCTTTTCGTATTCTAAATGCCTCAAATAGAAGTAATGCATTAAATGTGATGTCGCTCTATCTCAGATCCCACTTTGGTTACTGGGTGCTATGATGGCTCAGCCACATAGCGTATTCTCCTTAGACGTTAGTTTGAAGTTCAAAGCCCATTTGTTGCTTATAAATAGGCAATTTTTGTAAATAATTTTCAAATTTGCAACTTTACGTTCTCATTGCTAAAAAAAGAAAAAAAATACAAAATTTTAATATATTATGAATTTCTATTGAAATAATTTAACAAAGGGCATAACAAAAGGAAAAAAAAAAGATAAAAATAGTATTGTTATAGATAAAATAGGTCATATTGTCTTAAATTAAAATTTGTATGACAATTTTGATGAAAAATTTATGCTTGTTCATATGATATAACTAGAAAGTTTGGAATTTTAATTAAATTTTTATAGTTTCTATAAGAGAGATAAAATATATAAAGATTAGAAGATTACATAAATAATAATTGATTGAAAAATTGAAATTTAATGTATTTGTCAATTACATAACAATAAGTGCTAGAAAATCATTTTGCTTTATAATAATAAGAGTTTAATTATTTAACTATTACAAATATACGTTTTTAATTTTTCAACCAAATTGAATATCAAATTTTTTTATAAAATATATTTTTAATTTTTCACAGATTTAATATATAATTTTTTAAAAAATATTTAAAGAGGCAGAAGAAAAAATATATTTTAATTTTAGGTATTTTTCATATGATTAAGAAAATTTTTAAAATAATTTGGCTCTCTTTAAGGCCTCTTTCTCACTTCGCGCATAATTTTTACAATTATGTGTGCTGTGTAGTGTTGCAAACGAAGGAGCTAGATAGAAGTGGACAAAAGTATTGAAAAATTGTTAAATTAGTGGTTAATACTGATTGAGTTTAGATTAAGTTCAAACCAATTTATTCGGTTAACAATTCAATTAGATCCGGAGGCAAACTTTAACTTTTTAACAATTATGACTAATGAGCTTAGATCTGAATTTAATGTCTATATATATATATATATATGGTTCATAGGGTGAATAGGTATTTGATATTGCAGTTATGAGTGGGATGATTATGGAATATTTTATGGTGGATAAACGGGTATCGAACACTGATAATAGCATACTGCTCCTTCAATTTTTGGATGATCTATTTAGATAAGTAGTTTTCCAAATACACCATGATAAGTTGCTAGGTCAAAATGGGCTTAACTTTTTTCCAAAAATTTTGGAGTACAATAAAAAAAGATATTGCAGTTGATTGCCTAATGGTATGTTTCCCGAGTCTCTTGCTGATAATCTAGTTGTTTTAATTCCAAAGATGGATAAACCAAAATCTGTGAAAGACTTTAGACTCATTGCTTTATGTAATGTCTTGTATAAAATTGTTTCCAAAGTATTAGCTAATAGACTGAAACTTATCTTACCTGATATTATTTCTGATTATCAATCTATGTTTGTTCTAGATAGATTGATCACATATAATATTTTAGTTGCTTTTGAGTTAATTCACAGTATGAAAAATCATCGAGTGGGTAAATCGGGTCAAGTAATTCTTAAGATTGATATTAGTAAAGCATATGACAGGATAAACTGAATTTTTTTGGAGAATATGTTATTGGGTTTGGGTTTTTGTAGGAGATGGATAGATTTGATGATGATGTGTGTTAAAAATGTGAAGTATTCATTTTTCTTTAATGGGAGGGAAGTGGATCTACTTATTCCTGAAAGGGGACTTAGACAGAGTGATTATATTTCTTTATACCTTTTTATTATCTATGCAGAGAGCTTGTCTTGCTTATTTAAAGATGCAAAAAGAGGGCTTATTCAGGGATGTAGAGCTAGTTTGAGAGGGTCTGGAGTGTCTCACTTGTTATTTGTGGATGACTCTTTATTTTTCTTTAAAGTTATGAGTGGGAAGAGTAATATGATCAAAGAGATTCTACACAAATACAAAGTCGCTTCTGTCCAATCTATTAACTTTCAAAAGTCAAAAATATTTTTAGTCCTAGTGTTTCCATTGATGACAGGAGTAGGATCTCTGGTATACTTAGGGTTAATGCTCCTCTAAACCATGGTAGATACTTGGGGTTACCTTCTTTAATTGGGCAGAATAAGAGGGTTATTTTTGGATTCTTAAAAAATAAACTAGTTCAAAGGATTTTAGCATAGAATAATAAATTTTTATTGAGATTGGGAACGAGATCCTGTTGAAATTTGTTGCTCAAGCTATTTCCACTTATTGTATGAGTATTTTTATGATCCCTATATTCATTAGTGATGAACTATAGAGAATGATGAACTTTTTTTGGTGGGGTAAAAAGAATAATAGGATGAGAAATTTATATTGCGTAGCTTGGAAAAATATATGTTGCAGTAAAGATGTAGGAGGGATGGGTTTTAATGATTTACATTATTTTAATCTAGTTATGCTTGCTAAACAGGGGGTGAAGACTTCTGGTAAATAATAATATTCTTATCTTTCATATCTTTAAAGCTAAATACTTGTCAGATGGGAATTTTTTTGATGCTCCTAGGTTTTAATCTTAGTTTTAAATGGAAAAGTATTATACAGGCTAGGTTTATTTAGAAAAGGGTGTAAGATGGTGTGTGGGGATGGTAAGTCAATTTGTTTAAGAAAAAGATCCATGGTTGCCTAGGAATGGCAATTTCTTTGTGAATGAGGACACTGATTTTGTTAAAGATGAAGTGAAAGTCTATGCTTTTTCGAAGAATGAAGGGAGGGAAAGAGATACGGATAAATTAGTTGAATTTTATTGGGTGAAAGATGTATATGATGTTCTAAAAATTGCCTTGCATGTGTTTAATGGAAGAGATAGGTTAACATGGCACTATGATAAAAAAAGGTCGTTACTCAGTGAAAAGTAGGTGCCATTTGGCTATTTAGGGTGCTAGCAATGATCAAATCTCATCTAACAATAACTGGAAAATTATTTGAAAGTTACAAATTCCTCCTAAAGTTCAAAACTTTTTATGGAGGTCTTTGAGAAATATTTTGCTAGTTAATGCTATGGTGGTTCGAAGGCCATATCTATTAGCCCAACTTGTTTGCTTTGTGATAATGAGGTAGACTCCTCTCATTTGTTTTATGGTTATTTGTTTGCTAAGGAAGTTTGGAGTATCTTTAGTTTGCCTGCTTATGGCACACATGCACATTTATTAGATATATTCCCTTCTGTGTCGAGATCATTAAGCAGGGATAGACTAGAAGAAATATGCATGGTTATGTGTCAAATGTGGAATATTGTTAATAAACTAGTGTGGAATAATGTTCTTATATCCCTTCATGTTGTGATTACCTCCACTTTATCGTTCCTTGGAGAATGGAGGGCGGCAAATGAGGCTTTGAATACTATTTTTGTACCTAGAATTAATAGCACATTGATGCCATCTTTCTCTTTACAAAAAGTGAACAGGTAATGGAGCTGTAACATTGATGCTATGATTTTCTATAACTAGGATTGAATCGGTTTTGGAGCAATTTTCAAGGATGTTGATGGTCATTTCTTCAAGGCTATTTCAGGTCATTGCCTAGCGGTATTTTCTCCTCGTGTTACTAAAGGTGTGGTTCTTCGTTCAGTTATCTCTTGGATTGCAGCTCATCTCCTTACAAATGGTATTATTTTTACCGATGCCCAAGAACTTTATTTTACTGCTTGTAATAACTTAAATGACTTTTCAGATTTTGGTATAGTTGTGTCAGACTCTAAAATTTTCCTTTCTCAAAGACCAAATACTGATTTGTCTGGAATTAAGAGGTCTAACAACTCAGAGGCTCACAAGTTAGTTAGAGCATCTTTGTTGTGTGATCCATTCAGCGTTTGGGATGAATATCTCCCTTATCTTTGATCTTTACATTTATAAAGATCTTGATTTTCAAAAAAATAAAGAAATAAATAAATAATTTTTACATTTTATATGAAATTATCATTTTATATTTTATACCTTGATCATCTAAGATCATTCACTTATCAACATTAATGAGTGATAAATTAGTGTTAATTTATTTTGTTTATTATCTTGTAGAGCATTCATTTAATTTTTTTAATTGTATTGGCATTAAATTTTAATGAATTCTATTTTTATTTGTATTTTTATACTTAAAACTTTTAAAATTTATATTTTAATTTTATAAATACATGTTTTTTTATGAAATATGAGATAATTATGTATGTTTAAACTTTTTTGTGGCTAACTAATAGTTAGTGGTAAATTGATTAGTTGTTAACTTATTGTTAATGAATTAAATTTAGACTTAAATTTTAAAAAATTGATATTAATGAATTGAACTTGAAAAATACGTTATAGACTAGTTAATTACTATATGACCACCCTTAAGTTAGGTGGCAGTGCGAGGGACTATCGTCCCTACAAGTTTTTAAAATTAAATTTTTACCCATAAAATTTAATAATTTTTTAAATATAATTAGTAAATCTCCTTTGAATTTTTTTGATATTATATTTTTAATTTATCTATAAAGTTATTTATTTATTTTTAAATTTAGCAATAGTTTCCAAAATCATCTAAGAATTATATTATGATTAGTACATATTATTTAGAAAATTTATATTTACTTTAAATTAGAATTTGATGTGTGTGTGTGTGTGTATATATATATATATATAGATAAAAAAATTATTTTTTGCTCATAAAATATAAACTTCTAGTTTCACCCTAATTGTTGCTGTTAGGAATTCTATGCACCCAAAAAAAGCATAAATTATATATTATGGGTAAACACGTAAACCTCTTGTAGTGTAGAGCCCTTTGACTCGAGCGAAAGTGAGGATCTTTACTTTTACATCACTGGCACAAGCTTTCGACTCCGAGCACACAGGCCGAGAAGAAAGCAATTATTCCACAATTTAAATGCCATTTAGAGAGATATTAATTTCGTACAGAAATAATGTGTAGAGAGATAATATTAATTGTAGAGAGTATTCATTGTCTAAGCTCACATAGGTTTACTAAAAACCTATTCATAGCGGTAATTAAGAGTTAAAATCATAATTTAACTCTTATTCCTATTTTATTTAGGAATTAATTATCCTAACCTAAATAGGATAATTATGTTAGAGTCATGGGTGCACCCAGACTCTATCATCTCTCACTCGCACATGACAGAATATTTTTCAATCAGTATCTCCAATCATATAGGTAAATAGATCATGTGACTAGCATACATCAAGAGCATTAGTGTTACACACCTGTTAGGGGTATGTAGCATCTTTAAAAATAAAAGCATGATCTTTCTTTTTCACGTATGCTTAACCCTAAATTGTCTTCTCACATTTACTATTTTAAATCATTATCTTATAAAATAATTTTTGTGTTCACTATTATGTCTTTACTCATAAAGACTATAATAGGCATGCCAGTGAACCACAAAACTATTAAATGTGATCGAAAAGCTATCTTTTCCTCTTATTGTATGCCATCCATCATGATTCCACTCGTTTTTCTAATTAGATCTGCTAGGCCAAATTATTCTATGGCCTTTTTAAGACTAAGTAATCTAGCCACACTGAATCATACTTTAGGGATAAGTTAAAGGTTCTAAAGGTTGTTATTCAATAGAGTCTCACACTAGAAAAAGTTAAGATAATTCACTTATGAAATTCCTATCTCTCGGTCACATAAGCAAACCTGGTACGAAATATGTGTTATGGTGCTCATTCTTTCCCTTTAAGGAGTTCATGTCTTACAAAATATATTTTAACACCGTACAGAAGCATAAGGTTGTGACGTACTAAGGCATCTAACTTTAGTCCTCCCACTTTAGGATTACTTCTGGCTTTCAATATAGAATGTGATAGTTACGTTTAACTTATCATAGGATTACACTTAATCTAGTTTGGATCTCAATCCAAAGCATACAACCTCATGCATATCTTTATCTTGCACATTAACAAGACTAATCTTGTATCTTCTGCAAGACAACACTTTTATTTTGAACAGTCTCTCGAGTTCACCATATGTTCAAAAATCTTCTCATCTTAGTCTTTGTCAACTCACTATCAAAACTAAGATAAAAACCCATGTGAGTGGGCTACTTCTCTATTTGACATGCTCAATCATGAAATAAATAACAACAAATGTTCACATATAAATATTCACACTCATGTATTGCCAAATAATTAACTTTATTATTATTCATAAATAATAATATTAAGGGATTACATAATAAAGTAGTATAGCTCAAATCCTATGCAAACCCTAAGATCTAATGTGTCTCTCAAAACACATATCTCAATACAGATTTTGTTAATGGATCTGCAATTATATTTAGCGAAAAAATTTACTGGAAGTTCACTTCTTCTCGTGTAACAATATCTTTGGTGCATTGATACTGAATGTTAATACATCCATCGATGACTGACTTTCACTATAGACTGCCACTGTTACCTCTAAGGCAATTACTCTAAAATTGTTCATAAATCGTTTCAGCCAAATTGCCTCTTGTACTACAGCAGAGAAAGTGACAAATTTAGCTTCCATTATTGATGGAGCTATCCAGATTTATTTCTTGCTACTCCATAAGATGACACCCTTACCAAACAAGAATATATAACCTGAGATGGATTTCCTCTCATCCATATCATCTCTCTAATCAACATATGTATGTCCTCTCAGTTAT
The DNA here is from genome assembly GCA_037975025.1 of Excoecaria agallocha. Lineage (NCBI taxonomy): Eukaryota > Viridiplantae > Streptophyta > Magnoliopsida > Malpighiales > Euphorbiaceae > Excoecaria > Excoecaria agallocha. The sequence goes on along the minus strand of CM075810.1, from coordinate 19,603,091 downwards.
AGATCCTTACCTTGATAATAAAGAGAATAGTCTACAGTACCTTTGAGGTATCTAAGTATCCTCCTCACTGCTTTTCAAAATGCTTCACCTGGATTGGATTGATATCTGCTTATTATGTCCACTGTATAACATATATTAGGTATGATACACAGCATTGCATACATTAGGCTACCCATAATAGCGACATATGAAATGTTACTCATGGATTCCATTTCTTTTGTCATCTTAAGACACATACTCGTGCTAAGAAATCGATTATTGGCAATGGAGTTGTCAATGAATTTGTAATTTTTCATATTAAATCTTTCAAGAATTTTATAGATATATGTCTCTTACGAAAGAGACAATAACCTTTTTGAACGATTTCTTGAAATCTTGATTCCAAAAATGTAATCTACCTGACCCATATTTTTCATTTCAAAGTTGGAAGATAACCATCCTTTGATTTCATTTACGTACTGTATGTCATTTCCTGCATGAGTATGTCATCTACATACAAAGTCGGAATGAAAAATTTATCTTTAGAGCTTTTGTGATAAATACAATGATCTTCATTAATCATGTCGAACCCATTTGACATGATTATTTTATGAAATCTCAAATACCATTATCTTAAAGACTGTTTAAGGCCATAGTATTGATCTTTTCAATCGGCAAACCTTTTATTCGTTGTCTTTTTTCAATGAAACCTACATGTTATATCATGTAAATGTTTTCATTTAGTCCTCCATTGAGGAAAACATTTTTTACATCCATTTGAAGTAGTTTTAGGTCTACACTAGCCACTATGGCTAGAATTAACCTTATAGATGTAAATCTTATAGCAGGTGAGAAAGTCTCCTCTTAGTCAATCCCTTCCTAGTGTGTAAACCCCTTAGCTACTAGCTGAGCTTTATATCTTTCGATGATTCCATCAAATTTTTGCTTAACCTTGAGAATCCACTTATTTCCAATCAGTTTGCATCCTTTAGGTAGATTAACCAGTTTCCAAACTTGGTTTAATCTCATAAACGCCATTTCTTCTTCCATTTTCTTAATTCATTTTTCTTTAGCTGGGCATGAAAGAGTTTCTTGTATATTTTTAGGCTCTTTTTCATCTTGTGGGGTAACTAAAAGGGCTTCGCTTGAGCCTTCGATCTCAAATCATCGATATGAAATACTTTTCCTTTTAGATTTTCGTAATTCTAAATTTTGATAAACATATCTCATATATTCATCGTAGTTTGAAATACTTCCACTAGGATTAAGATCCATGCTTTCACTGGAGCTAGGAATACTCCCACTCAAGTAAGGGTCCTGAATATCCATGCTCTTATTGGAGTCAGGAATACTCCTATTGAAGTAAGGATCCCGAACATCTAGATCACTGGGAAGAGGGTTTTGTTCTTCTTTTTCAAATTTCCTCCCACTCGAATGGAGTGATCCTGATGGTTCTTTTTCTTGAGTCTCATAGAAAATGAAATCTTGACTCACTTCACCCAACTTTGGAAATTTATTTTTTAGAAAAAGGATGTCTTATGATTCAAATTCTACCATCGTGCTATTTTCTTGCTCAACCATAAATACGTATATTTTTGATATTTCGGAATATCTCACAAAGATATACTTTTTACCTTTTGATTCTAATTTATCAAATTTGCTCGAGGTATCATGGACATAAGCAGCACAAGCCTAAGGTCGTTAATGGCTTAGGTAAGGTATTCGATCAATCCATAAATCATAAGGAGTGGATGTGATAGACTTGGAGGGCATTCAATTTAGAACATATGTGGCTATTAAAAGAGCATCTCTTTAATAGGAGATCGATAAATTTACCTCAGCCATTATAGATCTCCTTTTCACAATACTATTTTGTTGTGGAGTTCTAGGAATATACAATTGATGGCTAATGCTTTTTTTATCACATAAACCTTTAAATTTATCAGAAAGATATTCTCGACCTTTGTTAATTCTTAAATCTTTGATTTTTCTATCTAATTGATTTTCAACTAAATTCATATAACTTTTGAAGCAACTCAACACTTCTTATTTGTGAGAAATCAAGTAGACATGACCATATCTCGTATATTCATACATAAATGTGATGAAATAGTAGGCTATATGCCTTGCCCTTACATTCATTGGACCATCAGAATGGATTAATTGTAATGGAAACTCGACCTTAGTTCCTTTTTTGAATGGTTTTTTTTATTAGTTTTCCTTTTAGGCAATGCTCACAAGTTGGTAAATCAATTTTATTGAGGTTACCTAATAAACCTACTTTGGCTAATCTGCTCATTCGATCTTACCCAATGTTATTTAACCTCGCATGCCATAATTTCACATTATTCTCATAACTATGTGAAGAAGTATAGATAAAGAAAAAAAATAGTTTGGTTTGTATAGTTAGGATAAAAAATCCATAGCAACAAAAATGTTAGAAACAAAACCAAAACCATATTAGGCATCATCTAAACATTAGCGTACATTGTTATTCTTGTAAATGAAATCAAGTTTCATCAAAGCAAGAACAAAAACTAACTTGACAAAAGCATCTTAATCCTTTTACCACATGGCCCATTACTCCTGAATCTATTATCCACAAAGGATGGAATTCAGCAAGAAAGATAGAACTAGGTACACAAATTTCACTCGCTCTTGAGTCAAAATAGTGTACTTGTTGAGATACATTACAATCTCTTACATGGTATCCTTTTTATTAGCAGTTAAAGAAATATTTCACTCTCGAAATTTTCATCCTTTGATTTATCTTTAGACTTTTTGTATTTCTATTTTATCTTTTGCCTTTTAATTGGCTGCATCATCATATATTCCTAACTCTTGGACAAAGAATAAACAACAACTTGGACCTATTGCTAATTGATCAACTTATGACCAACTTCATTAAGTTCACATATCATATTTTTCATCTTTCTTAGATGTTTTCGCATGCTGTGATCAGACTTCTTTTGATAAGTATCAAACTTGATCACTCACGATCAAAACCTAGTCAGAGATATATCTTTGAATTTCTCTTGTAAAGCGATCCATAAATCCATTACATTTTGATACTTGCGGAATTGATCAATGATGTCATCATCCATTTGCACTTAGCAATATAATGTGAGCAGTGAAATATCTTTTTTTTCATGCCATATGGGCATTTCGATCCCACTTATGCTAGGCTATAGTACCATTTTTAGGTTCAATTATAATCGAATTTAAGATTTATAGAGCCTTTTGCTATTTAAGAACATACTGAATTTTCATGCTCCAGATCCAAAAAGCAATATCCATTTGGATCCTATGATCACTAATGAAACAATTATTACACATAATCAAAGGAGACATGGCAATACATGTTATTTACTATTCATCTAAAAAGATAACCTAATAAAGCTATTTATTAGACCTAAATTCGAAAAGCTTACTAATAGTTTTTAATTACCCTCTAAATCCTAATGTCTAACTTTACAGGTTAAATTTTCATGTATAGTAAATTTTAATTGTTGGATATTAAGTTTCTAAACTTAATAAAGGATATTATACTTAAGATAATATAAGTCTTAACTTAATTATCATACAATCATTTTTACTCATAAAAATTGCATAGCAATTAATAATAAAATAAATACATTCATAATAAATGTTAAATGCCATTATAATATCCATAAATAAATAAATAAATAAATTTATTTAATTATTCATAAACATCCAACAATATCAAAAGCAAATAAAATGTTAAAGATACATTTTTCTTAAAAGGAACAAGAAACACAAATCTTATTAAAAAAATTCACTAACTGATAATAAATATGATACTCATGTCAACTACTCAAGGAGACTAGTACATCTCAGAACTAGCCTCGTAACTGAAAATGAATCTTTAACCATCTTATATAACTCATATGGAAAACTATGAACTCAATCATGTAACCATGGACGATAAACAGTGCATCCACTCTTAAGCACCATCACTGATTTAGTGTTACTTCTCAATACTCCTCTCTTGGATACCTTAAGCAAAAATGACAAATTGTACTTCTATAATTTCCATTTTCTAATTTCCACGCATCCAACATCAAGTTCCTTAAATCTGGATGGTGGCCAAGAGAGTTTTTCATCACTTTAATTAAGGTCCTGTCATTATGTCCTCTATTCAGGCCACCAATCCAAATGCATTCTTGCATTTGTTCACGCATGTATATTATGCGATGCACTATTGCATCTATATCATCAGCTCAACCCTTCTTATTCATCCTCACATTGCTAACCTTATGCACTGGCTTCAGCAATGCCTTGAGGAGTCCGTGGACAATAGGGAGCCTTATCGTCAATATTTCTATTACACATAATAGAAAATAAATAGTAAGTACATTTATGTACAAAAATATATGATTGAAACTCATTTCAATCAAAAATAAGGACAAATTCATAGTATATAATTTTTAAACATATTTAAAAATTTAAGAAGGAAAAATATAAAAAAATATTTTCATCAATTTTATAATAACAATTTTTATTTGAAAAAATCCAAAAATTATTTTATGATCTTCAAAAAATGATCAAAAAAATTAAAAAATTTCAAAAATTGAGTTTAAAAAAAATTGAACTGATTTGGTGGCCGAAGAAGGGCTCACTTGCCCTCACGCATCGGCGAAAGTGAGCCTCATATGCCACACATGCAACAAACTCACCATGCACCACCTGAAGCAAAGCCGCCATAAGGCATGACCTCACTAGGCCATATGTCATCACATCAGACCACTGTTAGACACATGGTGACCTTTAATTGGTCCACGTAGATGACATGTGGCTCCAGGTGGACTGATAGGTGCCACGTGGCTGTCAACCATTGGTCCACGTGGTATGACCATAATCTACCATATGGCAGGCCAAGACTAAACCACGTGTCACACCTAACATGTAAGCTTGACACGTGGCAGCACCATAATGTGTCATGTGTTAACCCCCTATTGTTTCATATGTCATACTTCTTTGACATGTGGTGACACGTGGCACCACCTTAGTGGTCCACGTGTCATTCGCCTACGGGTTCACGTGTCGGAGTGATGAATCACTCTAACACGTGGCTCCACCACATAGGTCCATGTGTCGAACCTCCATTGGGCCATATGTCGGAGTGACTTATCACTCTAACAGGTGGCTGGCGCATGAGGGACACGCACCCTTTGGCACGCACCCTGCTTAGGTGGTGCATGCACACCACGTGCCAACTTAGAGGTTGTTTTAGGTGATCGAACTTTTTTCGGTGGGGGATTTTTGGGGTTCAGGAAGACAATGATTAGGTCAAAATTCAAAAATTCTAATTTTTAATTTTTGTTAGGGACTTTTTGCATAATTTTTGGTGTACACATACACAAAAAAAAAAATTAAATTCCAAAAATAGCATGATATATGTACGAAAATTCATAAATTAGGTGTTCATGCTACCTAATTAGATCTATCAATTTGTTGTAAATTATAGATCTAAAATTAAAACATGCTAGAACGCAAAAATTAAGGCTCTGATACCAATGTTAGGAATTTTATGCACCAAAAAATAGCATAAATCAGATATTAGGGGTAAACGTATTTATCTCTTGTAACGCATAACCTTTCGATACGAGTGGAAGCGAGGCATCTTTATTTTCACATCACCGTCACAGCTTTCGACTACGAGCACACATGTCAGGAAAAAAACAACTATTCTACGATCTAAATATTCTTTGTAGAGATATTAATTTCATGCAGAAATTATGTGTTGAGAGAATATTAATTGTATAGAGTATTCATTGTTTAACCTCATATAGGTTTACTAAAAATATATTTATAGCGGTAATGAAGAGTTAAAATTATAATTTAACTTTTATTTTTATTTTAATTAGGAATTAATTATTTTAACCTAAATAGAATAATTATTTTAGAGTTATAGGCATATCCAAACTCTATACGTTGCTTTTTTATTTTATTTTGTTTCATTATTGTTATTATTAATTGAAAACAAAGCAACAACTAGGTGGGGTAATAAATAAAGGTCGTCTCTGCTTGAAGTGATTGGTAACATTATCATGAATTCATAAGAGGGGTATTGGTCAATTTTTTATTCTATCATAAATTTGTTTGTATCAACCCTAAAAATGAAAACTTTCCAGCCTTAATTTTTGAATTTGCAAATGCTTTAACCAAATTAAACACAGGAAAGTATCTTTTCTAGATAATGGAAAAGGAATAAATTAGAACATCATTACCCTTCACCGTAAGTGATATCGGTATCCAATTATTATTTTGTATAAACAAATTCTTGCATCGAACATTTTTGAGGCTGGATAAAAGAATAGTAGTACATTACATGCGCATTTGGATGGTCCAATCAATGCATATCACGAATTGAATGGATAGTAGTACTGTACATACGTATTTAAATAGTCTGATTAATGCACATCACCGATTTAATAATTTAAATGCATGCACATCGATGGGATTACACTCTATGGATAAAATGTCTTCTTTTTTTTTTCAATATTAATCAATATTCAATTATTGTTCTTATATGTCAAACAATACTTTATGCTATGTTTCTCTGTTAGGTTCTTCAAATTCTCAAATTATTTCTATCATATTCTAAGAAATGAAAAAAAAAAGGAGAAATCTACATATACAAGCTGAAAGAGAGAACTACAATAATTCGGTGCGTATAATTTATAGGCAGCATCATTGCTAGAGATAACTCTCTCCGTAAAATATTATCTATGAAGAAACAACACATGCACAGGTCCCATATGAAATTTTCTAATTCTTTAAAGGCAAAGCAAACTTTTTTTTTTTAACTCAAAAAATAAAATAAAAAGATCAACAATTTGGAATGAGATACGGTATCCGTACATACAATGCACACGTATCTGAGCCTTTTGACCAAATGGACTCATGTGATATGGTTTAGATGCACACACCACATGTGCATGTGCACCGAATTACTATTTCAATTATTTTGAGTTCTTACACATAGATCTAATAACAGAATCTCTTCTAATTAAAGTCAGATCATGAATAAGGTATACAAAATGAGAGGAGATAGTTGCATTTACTTTTCTCAATGTTGGTCCTCATTTTACCATTCGATGCCTACAAATGATGGCTAAGATGCGTATGGACTCACTACCATTACTTCTTGTCCTTGGATAAACATTCTTGAAAAGAAAGTCACAGTGAACAAACCAAATTTGCACATCTCTATGCATAGTAAAGTAATCTGGAGAATGATTCTATGAGAATATGCAAATAGTTGGTTCGACAAGCTTATTCCAAATGGAAAATCTTCTACGGGTGAGTTAATCTGTGCAATGTTCTCATTGTATCAGTACCCTGAAAACCTTAACACCCTCCGCCCCATCTCACGAGACTGATTTGAAGACAATACCATCTCTTCAGCAGAAGTTACAGGTCATCTGCTGCCCAATGCAGAAACTGTTAACCCATTCGTTATATTATATAATAAAATCAGTAAGCAATCAAAGGAAAAAAAAGGAAATCATAATTGCTATATATAAATTGATTGACTTGTTACCTGCGTGGAGGTTCAAAATGTTTGGTAGATCATTACTATTATCAATTAGCAATGGCTGCATGTGATGCATCCTCTTTCTTCTTCTTGTATTGTGCAACATGTTCCAGATATTCTTGGAGCTCTTTCTCCAATTTCTCAATGAACTGACTTGTATGCTCAAGTGACTGACTGTATTTGTACTTTTCCAGGGCCTGCAGAAAACATGAAAGGTGCCAGCTGATTATTCACCGGATCGTTAACATCCAATGTGTCATTGAACAGTAAAGATGTGGAGTTAGCAGTAAATTACTCCAACAATTTGATCCATCACATTATTTTCATAAATGGATAATCAATTTTCTTTGAGAAAAATAGTTCCAAAAACAGAAAAACTGAAAACACTCAAGAAGCTACTTTTGTAACAGACAATTGTTTCTTGGCTTGCCATAATAAATAAATATCAAATTTACTTGAAAAAGGGAAGTTCAAGAAAAATGCTTTAAATAACTAAATCTGTCAATTATCAGCTAAAGATTTTGAAGAGTTAGTTTCATAATAATTATAAACTCTCTCAATTCAACTAACTACATAAAACTTGACATCAAACTCCCTTGCAAGGAACTCGCTCTTAAATAACTGTGACCTAACTACAGAAAACTAGACCAGATAAGGAGTCTAACCCATATAACAAGTCTTACCCTCCAACTTAAAAAACACAGTCATCACATTCACCTTTATATAGTTTTTCCTTAGCCAAAGTCTCACCACCTAATAATACTAATTACATTCTTTCAAAAACTCACACAACATCAATTCTTTCATTTTCCTTCTCTTTTCATCATAAAAATTGTATAGGTATAAATACAACTGAACTGTAGAGCAAAAGTTACTTTAAGGCATAAACCTCAGCAGAAAATCTTCCACTGATATGTAAAACATTCTAATTGAAGATGATGATTTGTGGTTTGTTTCTCATTGAATTATCCAAAATGCAACCGAACACATGGCCTTTTGCTTCTCCGTTAATTTCTGTCTTTTCATGACGGTAAAGAGAGAGGAAGAAGATAACTACAGTATTCTGTTAAATGATAAAATATGTGGAATTCTAATTTCAGACACAAAATTTGCATGTGTAACAAATATACATATGGATTACTGCAGTACATCAACGTATTATGAACATATCAATTTTGCAAGACAGCAGGGCATCAGTTAAATTATAAAGATAAACTCACCTTCTGTTTAGATAGGGTATCTGGCGGGGACATAACTCGTGGCTGCACGTAATTTTTTCCCCTATAGAATACAATAGTATTGTTGGGTTTTATGTCAATCACGATGCCTTTGCTTAGCCGAGCAAGCTCATCAGCATATTCCTGAATTTGGCCAGGCTTGCAGGGTTTGCATATAACCTTCACTGTTTCGTGCTTTTTCCAATGAAGATGCATATTGAGAACAACACCTCCAAATACTCCTCGTCTTCCAACAAGAATAAAGTTCTTCTTCTTCTCCCCAGTACGCTTAAGATAATGCTTCTCTTCTTCAGTTAACATTTCAGGATCATATGTCTCAGCTGGCATTTTAGGAGCCTCAAATTTTCTCAACTTCTCAATTAGCCATGCTTCTTTGTGTTTGGCCTAAGGAAATTACAAAAGAAAACAAAAAATATAATTAAAAGCAAGGAATTGTTTCTTGACAACTATAAAATCTAAGGTTAATGCAGAGCACTTCAATAAAAATTAAAAACTGTAATAACATTTTCCACATGCTGGCAGCTGGATATTTCCTTCTGATCAGCAAGACCACCAAGACTAGAAAACAAAAGGAAAAGTAGATATGCAACCTTACAAGGAAGTTCTATGTGCAATATGTAATGTAGTACAGCAAATATAGTGAAATAATTTGGTCAAGCTTGTGCTAAAGCTAAATACATAGCACATTGAAGCTACTGTTCATGCAATATAGCCAGGCTGTGCTACAAATGACCGGTAAAACTTTTTTGGTTCCATCATGCCTGTGAAATTAGCAAAACTACGAAGCAAAAACTAGAGATAAAATAATTCAAAAGAAATCCAACCTTTTCAAGTTTGTATCTTATCCTAACTTCTGGATTTGGTGAATTCATCTTCTTTTTGGCCTTAAGACGATAGAACCTGAGCTCATTTAATTTGGCCTTTCTAGACATTTTAACATGTCTGGTAGGCTTCCTCCCTTCTTCTGGAAAATGAATTCTCAAAGACTGCTTACCAATAGAAAACCTTACAACTTCATTTTCTGTTTTTAGCTCAACTGATGCGCTGCTCATGTATCCTTTGTATTCCCAATTTCTGACAAAACGATTACAAGCAAGCAGATTTAACCTCTGTGCCCACAAGGGATATAGAGGAGAAGCTACTGTAGGTGCCTCAACTAAAGGTGTTGCAGCCCAATAACTTCTATGGTGCCTGAAGGTGGTGATGCAGCACAGAGATGGTGTAACAGATGTTGTTCCAAGCAATGATGAAAGATTGGACTCTTTCAGAACTAGATGATAGTACGAAGGTAAGGTTTCCCTGTATAAAGCTTATGAATAATGCATCAGAGGCAGATGATAGGAGGAGGCAGCCCCATGAAAGTGTGCAAACAGAAACTGTAATTGCTGTATAACTTCAAATTTGAAATTAACTAAGAAGAGCAAATGTAAGGAAGAAAGCAAAAAGTTCTGGCAGAGACAGCCCTATAATCGAAAACTCATAATCTCTCTGTAATGGTGCCAAAGCCATTATACAAGTGACTTTATGTGGTAGATAAGAACATGGCTGTATTCCCCTAAGCTTTCTCTATGGCACTTGTCATATGGTATTAGAACCCATAGATTAAAATGAATGGTAACATAGGATCAGTCAGAGTTATTAGAGTAAAAATTGCTGAGCATTTTGCACTTTGCAAGAGTAGTAGAATAAGTAGGGGAATACATATTCCTGAAATTCATTTGGCTAAATATCATATAACTAGATGCTATAGAACAATCACAGGGAGAAAGAAAATGATGCAATTCTAGGGAAAAAATAATCCATAAATCCAACCTTGATCACATAGATCTGAAAATCATCACAAACTAGATGCCTTATTGATCTTGGAAAATAAGTCCCAAATTTCTGGTCAAAGTAATACCAAACCTCCAATTGCATTTGATTGCCAATAACTAATTTGATGAAAGAGAACACACCTTTTGATAATGTAGCGGAGTCCAATATTCATGGTACCTATGACTGAACCAATGGCAAACATTATTGTCTCATAAATTCAATGCAGAAACAAACAAATGGAGGTTTTATAGTGTTAGGTTTAAGACCATGGGAAAGTTTATGCCCCTTGACTTTTGAGAAATCTCGACTTCTTCATGTAAAAAGCTGTCAGCCATCTGATACCGCACCATTTCATTTGCAGCGAGTAAATATAACCCGACTCACCTTGGGAGAATGTCCCTACAACTATACAAACAAAAAAGGGGAGATACCATACCGATTTCTAAACTTCAATAAGCAGACTATTGAAGAAACTCAACGAGTCTGCATAAACAAGAGATGAAAAGACAACATGAATTAGAAAAATTGAAATATTCTGTGACAAGAATAGAAATAGTATTGGCAGATCCCTCTTCGGAGGGAGGAGCTGTGGCATGACTATCTATTGCAGGCGTGATGTTTCAATCTGGTTTTTTACTACTACTGTTGTTCAATTCAGATGAAAAAAACAAAATAAAGCATTAAAAGCTTAACAACACTGTTCTAGAGATTAGTTGCCTTGTTCAGAGATTAACCCAGATGAACAAAATAGCAACTTTTTCAGCCACATAGCTCCCTTTTTTTTTTTAATTTCTTTCCACCTAAACACAGTACTAATCTATAAAATAAAAGAAACCCATAATGAAATTGCTAATAGAAACCAATTCAAACTATGCATCTGATAATGAAAAGACAACGACTTTTTTCAGAGAGAGAGAGAGCAATCAAAAACATATAAATCTAAATGTAAGTGAAACAAGAACAAGAACCAACAGTAAATTACATACATACCATGGAGCTAGCAATCATTTAGGCCCCTTCGCTTTCCATCTCCTGTTCACTTGAACCGCTCCTAGTCTAGCGCTAGAATTTGCTAATTGGTAAGAGGGAAACAAGGAAAAGGGTCAATTTTGGTATATATAATTGTGAGGAGATGAAAAGACGGCACCGTTTTTATCGAAACCCACTGCATTTCAGTATTCTTCTGCGGCCTGCCACAGGTGAAACGGCGCTAATCTACCAGCTTCACGCGGTGGCTCCAAAAAATGTTAAAGTCTCGACCTTTTTCTTCTCAAAATACCCTTACAAGGTAAGTGTTGTAGGGAAGAATATATGATTGTTTCCTTCGAAATTTTCGCTTTTTCTTCCTTTTTCTTTATACAATTGTTGGCTATAGTTTTGCAGTGTGCGAAATTGGAGCAAATTCTAGATGGGTGCAACCCAAAATCTCAAATTTACGCTCCGAAACCAAGTATTTCCGCACAAGGCTGATCTTGAGCAATGGATATGGAGAAACTTCAATGAGCTCACATGGGGTTGGATTAAAAGATGGAGTGATCATTGTTGACCATGGGTCACGTCGTAAAGAGTCAAATCTCATGCTAAGTAAGTTATTTCCAATTTCAAAAATTTCATTGTTAATTCCTGGAGGCTCATAATTTGCTATATTTCAGATGACTTTGTTGCAATGTTTAGAGATAAAACCGAGTACCCAATTGTAGAGCCTGCTCATATGGTAATAACTTTCTTCTTTTGCTTCTAGCTGGATTGGTAGTTGTACTTGTAATCTTCAAGGTCAGTTTAGATTTCTATATTTGTGGCTTCTTTTACTTGAACTTGCATACCTGTACAGATGTTACGCTTTTCTTCCTGTGTTCATTCATTGTATTCTGACTTAACTTGATCTCGTTTTAGTTTTCCTTCTGCTTCATAATTGGAGCTTAAAGAAGAGATTGGTTTTGGTTTCAAGTGGCATGAACCGCATCCCTAATAAAGGTGGAAAGTTTCTGGTTTATATTAAAAATATAGGTGAAAAATGACATAAATGCCTGTTTTAGAAGTTGCCGTTAACTTGCATACGTTATCAACCAATTCTTCTCTATGTTTATGTCTCATTAAAATACTTAAGTGTAGTAAAGGAATTGGGAGAATCATGGAGTCCTCCTGTTGGGGGATGAGTGTCTAAATGCTTAAAATGTGAGGGATTCTCCTTCTGGTATGTTTAGTATAGGAATATCCATCATAGAAATGCAGTGTTAGTGGATTGTTTGCAGGCTTATGTAGGTATGCGTGAGGGAAAAGAAAATTATGTTATTTGGTACTCTGTTGCAGAGTTCTTGCTTTGGTTTTGGAGTTTAGACTATCATTTATTAAGTGCCTATATTCTCTTGTACACAAGAAACTTTGCCTTGGGATCAAATCAAATTCATTGACAGATTTGTTCAACTGATATTTCTCATGAGCACACAGAGCTCAGTAATACGATTGATGCACACAGAGCTCAGTAAATTTCTTTTGTTGTTTTATTATCTTTTTTTATTTGGATTATTTATTAATTTTTGTAATTAGGTTAGAGTAATACTATGGTTCCTAGTTTGAGATCTTGGTATGGGTTTTGTCTTGTCCTATATCAGAACTTGAATTTTATTAGAAACAAACTGTCTGAGATCTTGAATTTTATTATGGAGAACCCTTCAATATCGGAACTTGAATTTTATTAGAAACAAAACTGTCTCTCCCAAACTTAGCAGCAGTTACACAAAAGTAATAACTACCTGATACTTACAAGAACTAACGGCCACCATGTAATATTACATACATGGTGGGCTCACACACCTGAACTCAGTCCAAGTCCTAAACATAATAGACAGTTTAGAAACTAAAGAAACTTGAAAACAGAGGCAGCACAGATTACAAAATCAGAAAATAACCAAACTGCAATCTGGTAGCATATTCACATACTTGCTGAAAGGCAAGCAGGTAAGTTAAAAATGGCACTTGTGTAATTTATTACTTTTGATGCCTTTGGAAGATTTGGCTAATGATACAAACGCAAATGCTATATAGTTCTTTATTATTGTCATTATTATTTTTTTTCAGCCTACTTGCTTTTGTGAAACTAAAGAATGTTTCTTGCATTTGTTCTTTCAACTCTTTAACGTAATCAGGAGCTGGCAGAGCCTTCAATCAGAGATGCATTTGGTTTATGTGTTCAACAAGGAGCTGAGCGGGTGATTGTAAGCCCGTTCTTTCTTTTTCCTGGACGGCATTGGCATCAGGTACCTCATTGGAATATTCTACCGGACAACCAGTGTGACTGCTCACTTTATAACTTCTCATATGGTGCCTAACAAAGATCAATTACATGTTATTTGAAAGGATATTCCTTCATTAACAGCTGAAGCTGCTAAGGAGCACCCTGGGGTGTCATATGTCATAACTGCACCTCTTGGCTTGCATGAACTGCTCGTGGTATGTAATTCTTAACTTATATTTTCTTAGAATCAACAACTTTGGGGAGTTGAAGTTCTTCCATATTCTGTATCGTATTCAATTTTTATGTTGTACTTACACTATCAAATTTTATTTTATGTTTTACTTACACTGTCCAATTTTGCATCATCTCGGAACTTTAGTTTTTCATTCATGAATGTGGAAACATTTCAGATAGTCTATATTCACTTCATACTTGCACTTTTGTTTTTGACTTGATTTACTCTTTCTGCTATAGTATTGACCATTTAATATTTATTTTGCTTCCCCCCCCCCCCCCCCCCCCCCTTCAGATGATTTTTCTTGTAAATGATATTTGGCTTTACTGGTAGCAGCTCAACTTTTTTGGGGTTCTTACCAGCTCCAATAAGACAAAAGAAGACACCCTGCTCATGTACATATAGTCAACTCAATAGGACCTACTTTTATTTTAGGTTGGTGGTTTATTATGCAGGATGTTGTAAATGATAGGATCAAACACTGCTTAAGCCATGTAGCAGGAGATGCAGATGAATGTGCAGCTTGTGTCGGAACAAGCAAATGCAAGCTCTATTAGTCTACAGTTCTGTGCACTTGCATATTGAAATCATATGGGGCTGGCTTACCAAGTAACCATTCAACGTTGCAATTTTTTTTCACCGTGGGAAAACCAAGTGGCATCTTGAAGAATTGAATATATGAGTTTGTTTCATTTTGTGAAGAGATTTTCCTATAAAGAGGAATCCCATAAGTATATTTCTCCATGGAGGAATTATATGCAGTACAATGCCAGTGTCCATGTAGGATTTATAATTGCTTTTGCAAATCTACAGTTCATGTAATCTTCCGACTTTGGCATTCTCTGCTGCTCAATAGTTGCAAGGTTCTGTTCTTGTTGAATTGCTGTTGGTAACTTTTCTATTCTTAATAGAGCAAGTGAGCCAGTTTATATAAGCACAATGAATTAAAATGTTCTTTCCCTCAACCAGTTTCTGCAACAATTTGCAGAGATATCGCGATGGGAAAATAAACTAAATTCAGGCTAATAAGGCAATGTTTTATGCTGGAACCCGTGTTATTTCTTCCTTCTACTTGAATGAATCTACTTTCTTTGTCAAAAACAAATCAATTTTCTACAAAATACACACTTCATAACCAAATGTTTGTTTACATTCTCTGATGAAGCAGCATGTTTATTCATAAGAAGCAAGAATAGCAATACTCAATGGATTTTCCCTTTTTTAAAATAACATTTGCATTCTATCTGTAGCTAGCATCTGTAAGCTGTAGTATATTTTTATATGGTCAAAAGATGATTATGTGAAATGCGCTATTCGCTTCCTATTCTGAATTTTTGATCCAAAGAAGTTTCTTCACCAAATTCCAAATTGCTGAGAATCTCTCCATCTTTATATTCATGGCAGCATAGGCTTGAGCCTCGGCTTGAGCAGGGGTCTCTTCTTCAACTTGCGCTGCAGGTAGAACAGTTTGATTGAGCATAAATAATGGTAACATAGTGATGTTTACGAGTTATTTCTCCTTGTGGTTGCAGAAAATGTTCTAAGACTCACCATTACGTTTGAAATGCTCAGGGTGTTGTTTTAATTTCTTGTTGAATGACTTAGCTGCAGCAAAAACATACTTTGGTCTCTCCCAGCCTTGGCCAAATACTCCATAACCTTCCTTAAGTTTAGGTTGTATCAGGAACTCAAGCACTGCCAGGCCTTCCTTATCAACCCAGTGAATACAGTTCACAGGGCATGAATCAACCGAAACCTGTAAGTTTTTTAGTTGTACTTATAGGCAGTTCACCCATTAACAGCATAACTTCTCATTGCCAACATTGCATGTTTCAAACTATCTCCGCAATTGAATTGCTTGATGTACCTGGATTTTTTGGTCATCGTCGCCTAATTGAACTTTGACTCGAGCACATCCAAGGGCTTCATCCATCACAAATGTCTCGCTCCCATTATGCACACATTCTCTGCACCCTGGAAACTAAGTAGAATCAGGAGCTGAAAAAGTATGAACAAAGTGCAGCAAACACAAGAGGATATGGATGGGAAAATGTGAGATCAACCTATGCATGCATTTCCATCAACAAATAGAGCTTGAGGTCTGAATGGCCCTTGCCAGGAGCTGAAACCCATGACACTGTTATTTCTTCCATAACAAGTTCCAAATTGACCAATGGAAATATCATACTCTCTTCTGAGATCCTCCATCATCAACACCTTATAAGCATCATTCAACATCAGAGTATGGTCATGCCCCTAATAAAAGAGAGAGGTTGCAAGAAACTTCAATTTCAAATTTGTTCTTATGAATCATTTCTCCCTAGGCATTTGCTAATTGTTTCTATTATTACAGTACTTAAACTAATCAGTGTTAGATTATTGTATAAATAATATATCTATACTATTAAAAACTACATAAAATACTAGTGTTAAAAACGTTAAATTAGCCGTTACTGTTCATATGACCCATGCCCAATGTTTTAACACGTTTTGTCATAATGTACCACATGTTTCTGAAGTTCAAAGGTAATCCGACCGTTAATTAATTCCGATACGTAATAAATAATGTTGAACAGCAGCGATATAGGGACTTTTTTTAAAATAGTATTTTTTAAAAATTTATTTTGAGGAATGATATATTTATAAAAGTATTTGGAAAAAAGAGATAAGACCTTTAATCTTGTAATAGGATGTTGTAGAAATAGGAGTGAGACCTGATCAATTACGGTGAACAAGAAAGACCATAAATGTGGAATGAGTAGTGAAATCCACCCTCTAATTTCGCAACAAGTAGTTGAGGGAATAAAAGAATTTTTGCCTGTCTTTTTCTTGTACAAATTTGGTTGGCTTGGCTCAATCAATATTACCGGTTTAAAATCATTTAAACCTGAATTATGATACATATAGCATAACCATACAGAACAAAGTTCAAAATTTTAATATGAAAAATTGTAAAAATTTAAAATCAACAGTGAATATATTTTATTCGTATAACGCGTCATAACAATTCAAATATACATATTAACATTTTCTTTTTGAAAAATTAGGTATCATTTTGTATTGAAATATAAAAATTTAATACAAAAATTTAAATAATAAATTCTTATCAATTGCCAGTAATAAGATAGTATAACGCGTTACTTAAAATTTTTTGACTTATAAATACATAGTAAATGCTTATCATAAATACACAGTAATTGATTACCGTTTTCAATAACTTAATAATAAATTTATGGAAAATATATTTAAAGGACAAATACTGCATCATTTTTAAATAAGAACGTATTAAATAAGTAACACATAACTACGCTATAAATAAGGAACGTGGCTCATATTTTAGAACACACGAGGCAAGTGTTATTTTCAAGTAATATATCCTATTTATTGTGATAAATATTTCGTAGGTGGATATTAACTTCTTATGTAAGATATGAAAGTTTTGATTAAAAAAAAGATATAAGATAGAAAAGTGGCAGAGAGTGGAAACTACTGCATGCGATAATTTCTAATTTTCATTTTTCATATCGATTATTTGATTTATGGTTTCAAGGTGTTACTTTTAATTTTAATTTTCATATGTAATATACTTGTTTTAGGAATAAATTCATAAACAGAAAATGTTTGTCATAATAAGCTAAACTTACAAAATATATCTTTTTATAATTATGACTTTCATACATTAAATATGTTAATATGTTATTAAAATATTTACTTCATATATTATTAAAATATTTAACTAACTTAAATTTTATAATAACAATTAACTATATATATCTATTTTATATAGAATTCTTACTACATACAATTTTAAATTTATCTTTCTAACAAACAAAATATAAACCTAAGTACATAAAATTTTAAAATTAACAATTATGATTTTATTATTATTTTAGTTTTTACTAACTTTAACAATTTTTTCTATTCCCGCAAGTAGACTAGTGGCTCCCATAAAAATCAAAATTTCATGTCACCCCTCGTTCACCGTAATTGCTGTGGGCTTCTCTCCTATTCCCATAGTACTTTGTTGCAGGATTAAGCTGTCCCATCCCATTTTCCTAAATTGTTTAAAAAACACACCATTTTCCTAAATAATTTTCAAAAACACACCAATTTTAAAAAAATTCCGGTGATATATCTATTTAATATTTGACCATTAGTTCATGATAATTGATAACTCAAATTCAGTATTTAGTTTTGGTCTAATTTTAGTCTAGTTTTCATTGTTTTCTAACTTCTTTTGCTTTATTTTTGCTTACATTTAATAATTTATCCAATTCTCAGTTGATTCTAGTTTTTGTGCGAATTTGGAAGCTTTTGATAGAGTTTTGTGATTTTTGCAGGTACCTCACGGTTACCAGGAATTTCTTAATAACCGTGACCCATGTATTCTGTCAAAATGCACCGTTTTGAAACTTGTCACGGTCAGCATAGCAATTGTACATGATAGGGTGGTAACCGTGACCTATGGAGTTTTCAATGCAGAAGCTAAAGGAGAAGCACCTCACGGTTACTAAGAATTTTCTAGTAACCGTGACGGAGGCACATTTTCAGTCCAGAATGAAGAGGAGAGTTATCTCACGGTTACCAGAAATTTCGTGGTAACCATGACCAAATTTCAGATTGCAACTCTAAGCCATCTCACGATTACTAAGAATTTCATAGTAACCGTGACCTATTTCAATCAAAAGAGAGTTTTACATTAGAGGTCACGGTTACCAGGGATTTGTTAGTAACCGTGACCCATGTTAACCTATATAAGGCAGGTTATTCTGCAGAATCGGTAGTTTTGGAGTTTTTAGGGAATTTTTAGGTTTTAGGGTTTCTTCCTTCCTTCTTTGAGTTCTTTGTTCATTTTACACACATAGATACATAGATTTACTTGAAAATAGTTGGATTTACACAAAAACACTTAGATAAAACATAGATTTACAGTTTACAAGTATAGATCTACAGATTTGAAGCTCATTTTTCTAGTAAGCTTTGGAGAAAGAGATTGAAGAACTTGGATTCAACTGGGTTTTCTTCACCATGAATTTCAGGGGTTATTCTATCCTTATCTCTTTTCATTTTGTGATGGATAGTGAGTAGTCATTTAGTTGTTTGGGGGATCTTTGAATCCCCTACCTAAGAATGTGAACATTGAATATATTTTCAGTTATATATATATGAATGAATGGTTTATCTCACTGTTGCTTAATTTATTTCATTAGTTTTCAGCTCTTCAAGTGATTTTCCAGCTGTGTTGAATGTTTGTATCTTTTTTTTTGAGTTGGATGTTAATGCTTGTATGAGTTAAATGCTGTGAATGAATCTTTGCTCTGCTTATCTATCTAAAAATATTATCTATTTTAGATTGCTCCGAAATGGGACTCTAGATGTGCAGTAAATTTGATTGTAGAGTTTGAGTGTGTAGTGAAATAGATGAGTTTTGGGTTATTTGGCTCCGAAATGGGAAAGCAAACCAAACTTAGGATATTAGACCCGTGCTTAGGATAGTTGTTAGGCTGGCTTCGGAATGGGACGTTTAGTAACTAAAATAGCTGGCTCCGGAATGGAATGCTTGGGTTAAGAGGGTTATCCCGAATTCATTCATGTATACTTTTAGGCAAATTTAATTCACATTGGGTATGGGATGAATGAGTAAACCCGAGCAACGTTTTATTTATAGAGGTTTTAATACTTGTTAATTTTCTGAATTTAATTCATACTCAATTTACTGTTAGTAGAATTTAAGGCCTTCTCACTGCATATTTTAGTTTTTAAAGTTACATTATATAAATTAAACAACTCATACACACAAATAATTGGGAAGTTTTTAGCATACAATTCACACACAATTCTATTGGGTTCGATATTAAGGGTCTTAAATTTATCCCACTTTATTACTTGTCGATCTAGTACACTTGCTAGGGTCGCAACAAGTTTTTGGCGCCATTTTCGGGAAATTTGGCTTTGTTAGCAAGCTGTGATTATTGTTTGTATGTTTTTTTCCTTATTTTATTTTTCTTGATTCTTTTCAGGTGAAATTGATGCATGAACAGAACAAGACAAGAGCAATTAGTGTCCTTTGATCCTGAAATTGAGAAGACCCTACACCAAAGAAGGAGAGCTAACAGAGATAACGAGATGAAGCACAATCCTCCTCTTGATAAGTTTCCTATCGAGAATGAACAAGTACCGAGGACACATGAACAAATGCCAGGGGTAAGAAGAGAAGAAATGCCTAGGCAAAGAAACATAAGAGACTATGTTGTGCCAAGGTGAAATAAAGACCATCGAACAATTGTATTGCCAAGAGGGGTACAATTTGAGCTCAAGCCAACCACCATCACTATGATACAGAGGAATCAATTTTTTGGTTCAAAAGTAGAAGATTCAGCTCAACATATCAACATATTTCTGGAAGTTAGTGACACTGTTCAAATTTTGGGTGTTAGTATGGATGCAGTAAGGTTGAAGCTATTTCCATTTACATTAATTGGCAAAGCAAGAGAGTGGCTACAAATGTTACCACGTCGGTCAATATGGTCATGGGATCAAATGTAAGAGAGGTTTCTAATGAGATTTTTCCCTCCAATAAAGACTGCAAGCATCCGAAATAATATCATAAGTTTCCATCAAATGAATAAAAAGCCATTTCACGAGGCCTGGGAGAGGTTTAGGAGATTATTGAGAAGTTGTCCGTATTATGAAATAGTTGTCTATCAATTGATGACCATCTTTTATGTTAGAGTTACACCTCAAACAAGGTCATTATTGGATGCAGCATCAACAAGATCTTTCTTGAACAAGCTATCTAAGAAAGCATTTCAGTTATTGGATGAGATGGCAGCAAATGACTCACAATGGGCTGCCCCTAGAGCAGTCCCAAGGAGGTAAGGTTTACACAATGTGGATGAAGTGGCATTGTTAAAAGCCCAACTAAAAATGGTAAAGAAAGAGTTGAGTGGGTTGAAAGATCAAAATGTGGCTGCAGTAAATCAAGGGAGTGGACCATGTGAATGTGGGCAAGTTATCCAAGAAGGAGGAGTTGTAAGAGATGTAAATGCATTAGGCAATTTTAGAAGGAATGATCCCTACAGCAATTCATATAATCCGGGATGGAGAAATTACCCTAACTTCTCATGGAAGGATGGGAATCAACAAGCTTCATCTTTTCAACCACAACCAAGAGCCCCTTACCACACAAATGCTTATCATAGTCATGCTCAGCCCCACCAACCACAAGCCACCAATCACTATCGAACACCTTATCCACCAAACCACCAACAAGGGCAAAGCTCTAATCATTCCCAACCTTAACCCTACCACCCACCGGGATTCCAATCAAGGCCACCCATTCAAGAAAAGAAGCCAAATTTAAAAGACATGTTTGCTAGTTTCATGAATAGCCAACAATAATTCATGGTGAGTCAAGTTTCAAGGTGGAAATCTCAAGAGCAATGGAACCGGAACCAAGATGCTTTAATGAGAAATCTGGAGACTCAATTGGGTCAACTTGCGACTTCAATGTCGAACAAACAACTAGGGACATTTGCTTCAAATATGGATCGCAATCCCAAGGAGGAAGCCAAAGCAATCACTTTGAGAAGTGGCAAAGAGGCAACACGAGAGGAAGAAAGAGGTAAATCACCAACTTCATCAACTGATTTGGAGGAACCAACGCGGAAGGTAAGTATTTCTAACTCTAGAGTAGAGGTAGATGTGGATGCTCCAAGGAATGACAAGGGAAAGAGTATAATGACTCCGAACATAGAGGATCTTGATATTAATAGGCTGCCATTTCCTGCTGTAGCTAAGAAGGAGAAGAAAAATGAGCAATTGGCTAGGTTTTTAGAAATGTTTAAGAAATTACATATTAACTTGCCTTTTGCTGAAGCCCTAGCACACATGTCCAATTATGCTAAGTTTATGAAAAAACTTTGTTCTAACAAAAAGAAATTAGAAGGATATGAAATTGTGTAACTCACGGAAAATTGTAGTGCAATTATTATGAATAAGATTCTGAAAAAATTGAAAGATCCAGGTAGCTTTACCTTGTGAAATTTGTGAGACCTTTGTTGGAAACGCCTTATATGATCTAGGAGCCAGCATTAACTTAATGCCTTATTCTATATGCAGGAAACTCAACTTAGGGGATCTCAAAGAAATAGGAATGAGACTTCAACTTGTGGATAGATCAATGAGAAAGCCGAAGGGAGTTATTAAGGACTTACTGGTGAAAGTGGGAAAATTTATCTCCCTTGTAGATTTCGTGGTTATGAAAATGGAAGAGGATAGAAAGATACCACTTATTATGGGTAGGCCATTCCTAAACACTGCAAAGGCTCTAATTGATATCCATGGGCAAAAGGTCACTCTTCAATTCAACAACGAAAAATTGGTGGTAGACATGAACAAGTCTCAGAAATACCCATCAAGTGATCTAGAAGAGTCGATCTATTTTATGGACAAAATTGATGAATGTATAGAGAATATGTAAGAAAAAGTGTTGCTGAATGATCTAGTGAATTTAAACTTGATGCATTCTTTGGAGAGTAAAGAGTTGGATGGAGTAGAAGAAAAATGGATAGCAACTGTGGAGAAGGGATGCGAAGAGGAAAATCTGAAGTAAGGGAGAACTACTTTACAAAAGGGGGAGTTAAAATGTGAACTTAAACCTCTTCCTCCTTATTTAAAGTATGTATTTTTGGAGAACGAAGAAAATCTAGTAATTATCTCTTCTTTATTGACAGATGTTAAAGATGAGACACTGCTCAAGGTGTTGAAGAAGCACAAAGAGGCTATAGGATGGGAGACAGTAGACTTAAAGGGCATTAACCCAAGCTATTGTACTCATCGAATTCCTATGGAGGAAGATTGCAAACCAGTAGCTCAACCCCAAAGAAGGCTCAATCCAGCTATGCAAGAGGTTGTAAAGAAAGAGATACTCAAACTACTTGATTTAGGTATAATCTATCCAATCTCTTATAGTAAATGGGTTAGCCCAGTGCAATATGTCCCTAAGAAGAGGAAAATGACAGTGGTAAAGAATGAAGTAGATGAACTTATTCCAACTCGAACAGTCACGAGTTGGAGGGTATGTATAGACTATAGGAGATTGAACCATGCCACTAGGAATGATCATTTTCCATTGCCATTCATTGATCAGATATTAGAGAGGTTAGCGGAGAATAGATTTTATTGTTTTTTAGATGAGTATTCGGGGATACCTGCAAATCCCCATAGCCCTTGAAGATCAAGAGAAAACAACCTTTACCTGTCCTTATGGCACATTTGCCTATAGGAGGATGCCTTTTGGCTTGTGTAATGCGCCGGCTACGTTTCAGCAGTGTATGATGGCAATCTTTCATGATTTTATAGAAAAATTTATGGAGTTATTCATGGATGACTTTACCATTTATGGGCTAGACTTTGAGAGCTATTTAGAGCATCTTGATTTAGTATTGGGTAGGTGTAAGAAGACCAACTTAGTATTAAAATAGGAGAAATGCCATTTTATAGTAAGGGAAGGTATAGTTTTGGGACATAAAATTTTTGAGAAGAAGATTGAGGTAGATAAAGCAAAGATAGAGGTTATAGAGAAGCTTCCCCCACCAACCAATGTCAAGGGCGTTAGGAGTTTCCTAGGCCAGTAGGTTTTTATCGTCGGTTCATAAAAGATTTTTCAAAAATTGCAAAGTCTTTATCTAATTTGTTAATGAAAGATACTCCCTTTGAATTTAATGCTGAATGTTTATTGGCTTTTGAATTGTTGAAGCGAAGGCTTATTTCAACTCCGGTGATTATATCTCTGGATTGAAATTTGCCCTTTGAGCTAATGTGTGATGCAAGTAATTTTACAGTGGGAGCAGTACTCGGACAAAGGCAAGAGAAAGTATTTTGTGCAATTTATTATGCAAGTCACACTTTGACAGGAGCTCAAGTTAATTACACCACAACTGAAAAGGAGCTTCTTGCTATTGTATTTGCCTTTGAGAAGTTTCGATATATCTACTTGGAGCAAAAATTGTGGTGTGGTCTGACCATACAACATTAAGGCATCTCTTTGCCAAGAAGGAATCCAAGCCAAGATTGATAAGATGGGTACTCCTCTTGCAAGAATTCGATTTGGAGATAAAAGATAAAAAGGGAGCAGAGAACCATGTGGCAGATCATTTATCTAGATTGGAGCATGATCATGTTGAGAAAGGGAAAATTATGAACTTATTCCCTGATGAGCATATTTTGCATTATTTGTTTGTGAAATCTCGGTACCTTGGTTCGCTAATATTGTAAATTTTCTCGCAGGAGGTTATATGCCAAGGGACTTCACATGGCAACAAAGAAAGAAGCTACAAGCTGATGCAAAGCATTACATTTGGGATGATCCTTACCTCTTTCGTCTTTATGCTGATCAAGTTCTCAGAAGGTGTATCCCCAAAGAAGAGCAAGCAGAAATTATGCAAGCCTGTCATAGTGAAGAAGCTGGTGGACATCACGGACCTAACAGAACGGTATCAAAAATTCTTTCTTCTATATTTTATTGGCCCACCTTATTTAATGATGTTAAATTGTTCATTCAAACTTGTGATCGATGTCAAAGGGTGGAAAATATAACTAGGAGAGATGAGATGCCACTGGCCAATATACTTGAGGTTGAATTGTTTGATTTATAGGGGATAGATTTCATGGGGCCTTTTCCAATCTCTTATGGGTTTGAATATATCTTAGTGGCAGTTGATTATGTGAGCAAGTGGGTAGAAGCTGTAGCCACTAGGACTTGTGATGCAAATATTGTCCTTGAATTCTTGCGAAAGAATATATTCACCCATTATGAAGCTCCGAGAGCTATCATTAGTGATGGTGGGAAACACTTTGTTAACCACCAATTTAAAGCTTTATTGAAAAAATTTGGAGTGAGGCATAAAATTACTACCCCATATCATGCCCAAGCTAACGGCCAAGTAGAGGTGTCCAACCGAGAGTTAAAAGCCATCTTGGAGAAAATTGTCAGTGCATCTAGGAAGGACTGGTACCTTAAATTAGATGAAGCTTTGTGGGCGTATAGGACAGCCTTTAAGATACTAATAGGATTGTCACCTTTTAGGTTAGTATTCGGCAAGTCCTGTCACTTACCAGTGGAATTAGAGCACAAGGCTTATTGGGCTACTAAGTTATTAAATTTTAACCTTGAGAGTGCAGGAAAATGCAGGTCCTTGCAGCTAAACGAGTTGGAGGAGCTCTGATTTTGGGCTTATGAACATGCCAAGAAGTACAAGGACAACACAAAGAAGTGGCATGATCGAAGAATAGCCAAGAAGAAACTTACACCTAGAATGAAAGTGTTGCTTTATGATAGTAGATTGAGATTATTTCTAGGGAAATTGAAATCGAGGTGGAAAGGGCCCTATGTGCTAGTGAGAGTAGACAAATTTGGGGTGGTGACTCTCAAACACCCAAGAGATGAGAAAGAATTCAAGGTAAATGGACATCGCGTGAAGCCCTATTTCGAGTCAACATTTGAAGGTGCTTCAGTGATCATCACTCTTTAAGACCCTTGATGGTATTTGAAAGTCCAGCTGCAAACTTGATAAATGCAGAACTACCTCTAACTCATACTTTTGAAAATGTTTTGTGTTATTTTCCTTTTAGTAGACTTGTTAAGGGTAGTGGTTCAGGGATTGTGAGTTTCATTTAATTTGTTTGTGTTTTCTATTAATTTAGTGGAGAAGAAGGGTTTATTTTCGAGTTAAAAGAGAGTTAGAGAAATAAAATTTTTCTTGTGAATTTTAGTGGCTCACGGTTACTCGATTTTTCTTGGTAATCGTGACATAGCTTAGTTAATGTTGCAGGTTAGGACACGATTACTTGGTTTCAATTAGTAATCGTGAGGTCAGTTCAATTTAGTCCAGAACCGAAATTCATTTTATCTCACGGTTACTATCAAATTAGTAGTAATCGTGACCTATGTTCATTTTTGTTCCAGAAGCAAATCGTGAGTTACGTCACGGTTACTATAATTTTCATAATGACCATAAGGTACATTCCTTTTAGTACAGAAGCAAAAGTCCTTTTATCTCACGGTTATATTATTTTCATAGTAACCGTGACCTAGGCATCATTTTAGTCCAGAAGCGAAATGCATTTTATCTCACGGTTACTATGAAATTGGTGGTAACTGTGACCTAGGTCTGTTTTTAGTCCAGAATCTTTTGTTGAGTTATCTCATGGTTACTAGTGTATTAATAGTAACCGTGTCATAAAAAATTAAATTAAAAATTAAAAATTTGGAATTTGAAACCTTACTTTTCTGACGCTTTCTCATTTAGGGTTTTATTTTAGTTTGTTTTAAGTGTTCTCCCTCTTTCTCTCTCTCTCTCTTTCTCTTTCACTTTCTTTCTTCTCTCTTCCCTTCTTCTCCAACGTGCGCCGCTCTCCACCATCTTCATTGGTAAGTTGTCTTGTTTTTCGTTTATGCTTTCTTTTTGTTTTTTTTTCTTCTTTATTCCTTAGATCTAGTTTTTAGATCTTATTATTTGTTGTTTTTTTGGGTTGTTTCTTCTTCTTCTTCTTCTTCTTCTTCTTCTTCTTCTTCTTCTTGGGTTTTCACTCTTGATAGTTAGATCTAGTTTTTGTTTTTCATGGTTTGCAGTTTAGATCTAGTTTGCTTTTACTTCTTACCTTTTCCCCATCTTCTCTAACGATTTTTTGTTATTGTTATGGTTATTTTTAGTTCCTTTCTTCTGCTCCATTTTCACCAACCAAGTAAGTGCTCGCTCTCTCTCTAATTTCTTTTTCTTTTTTTTTCTTTTTCCAGTTTTGGATGATTTCTCGTTTGGGGTTTATGTTGAGCTTACCTCTCTCTCTGTTGATTTTTTTTACGTTTTAACTTTGTTTTTGCTGTTTTATTTATCTCCTTTTTCTTTGTTGCTATGTTTCACGTTCTCCTTTTGTTTCCCTTAATCTCTCTTTCTTAATAATTGTAACTTCTTCTTCTTTTATTTTTTCCTTCTTTGATTTTTGTTTTTATCTTGTGTTTTGATTTTTTTTTCGTTTCTCTTTTCTAGTGGATTGATGCTCCTTAGTTTTTCTTTAGTTATTTCTTTTAATTTTATTTTCTCTTTTGTGAATTTTTCCCTGCCATTATCTATTGTTGTCGTTCGATATATTTTTTTTCTTGAGTGTTGCCTTTGGTCTTTCATGGATAAATTTTGTGAGGATGATGTTTGCAGGTATGATCTCTTAACTTCTGTTCTCTTTTTCTGTGTTTTTTTAAGAGAATTGTTGGCTTTTGCTTGGTCAATGTTGTAATGTTCTGTTTCCTTATGTTTAGTTTAGTCAATTGTGCCTTTTATTTTTCCTTTTTGTAATAATCTTTGCCATTGAATCCTGTTTCTTTCCTTTTAGTTAGTTCAAAATATGAAAGTACATTCTTCAATTTACAATTGCTTAAATATGTTGTTGGGCATGTGCACTAAAATTCAATCCTGATTGAGTATGATGAGAGAAAATTTTGAATTCCTGCTTATATTGATACATTGATGCATCGAACTGTCATGCCTTTAGATTGATAAATAATTGTTAAATGCATTATGCTTTGTAGTAATTTATTTTGGGCACTCCAATTCTTGTTTTGTGCTGTCTCAGTTAACATCCCACTTGCTAATTGTGATTTGGAATTGTTGCAAGAAAGAACCTTTAGTTTGTCATTCCTTTTATCAAGCATATTCTATGATCAAATAAGCATGCCAAATCAATGATCTTTTGTCTGAGTTAGCAATTGCATTCACATGCATGTTTATGCCCATTTCTGTCCTTGAGGTATATAGGCTAAAACGATTCGACCTGCAGGCTACTGATTTCCAAAGGATGACTCGATTATTATGGTTGAGTGCCACGTACCTCAAGGAACTAGTGTGTGCCATGACCTTATACTGTGCATTCTCATCTATTCATACTTGTGCTATGTTTCCTTTGTCTTGCTCAACATTGTAAACTTCTAATTTTATTATTTTTGGGCAGTGGCACCTAAACGCGCTCGGGCTTCCAATTCTTCTCAATTCTAAAACATCCTTCCTCTTACCAGTCAACCCTTACCACCCGAAGAGCAGGCAGAGGCCAATCAGCAACCACCTCTAACCCCTGTGCCACAGAAGTCACGAAGGAAGAAAGGGCCAAAAATACCCAGTTGGGTTCCAGAAAAGATGACATATTTTCCAACTACAAGTACCTTATATCAGTTTATCTCAATATGAGTTTATTGGAAAAGCTGGGGATCACGGGGGAGATTAATAGCCACATTGCAGCAATCGGTTGGGAAAAATTTTTTGAATGTAGGGAATTAGTTTATCCAAACTTGACCAGGGACTTCCTTTACACTATTCAATTTCATTTTGGGTATGGTAATAATCCAGATATGGTGACTTTCTTCTTGGAAGGAAAATTTCATGAAGTATCTTTGGCCGAGGTCACTGAAGCCCTGGGATTTCCACCAGATGGGATATATGCTTATGAAGACCACTCCAAAGACAGAGCTTGGGAAGACATCAGAGATCCGCTGATTGGAGGCCTTTATGTGGCTGGGACCACCAAATCTCATTTACTGCGGGACCATGCTTTGCGAATCTTACACCATTTTTTCTCTATGTCTTTTATGTCTCATGTACAGAGTGCAGGGCAAATTAATCTCTTAGAGGCTCTCATTCTATCCTGTATGGTGAGACATTGCCGTATAAATGGTGTGTACCATTGGTGGAACAAACTAGAAGAGATGCAGTAAAAGCCTACCAAGGTGAAGAAGACTTCTTTTGGTGGCTGGGTGACAATGATTGCTCGATATTTCAGGCATCCATTGGATATAGACAAGAGTCTCCCTGCAGCTGCTTATATCGATGCCAAAATGCTGAAGAATATGAAGATCTTTATAAATGATGCTATTACCGAGCATGGGTTCAGGTTGACCGAGAGAAAAGAGTATTTGCACAAGATGGAGTGCAGCCTATGTACTCCTCCACCTGCCCCGAATCAAGATTCTGTCACTTTGTCCTCTGCCCAATACACTGCCTTGATGGATCGTATGGACAATTTAGCTGCCAACTAGGAGCAATTCAAGCGTCAATAGCAGTAGATCATTGAAGCCTTGGCTTCTTTAAATGCCTGGCTTGATTCTCCAGTTCCCCCTCCCCCTGAATAGGAAGTTCCCTCTCCCCTCTTCCCTAGTTTGAGATTTATCTTTGTACCTTGTTGCGGACAACAAGTTTTTAAGTGTGGGGTGAGCGAGAGAATATTTTAATTGTGTTGATTTTGAATTTTAAACATGTGGGTTAAAATTTTGAACAATTTTTGGAAGTTAATTTATTTTTGTGAAGAAATTGTTTTGTGCAGATTATCTTTGCAAAGGAAGAAGTTGGGACTCAAATGGCTAAAATTGTGAAACTCTTGAACCACGACTTTTGTTTAATTTTTTCAGTTGTTTAGTTCATCTATATTTTCAATTTAATTGCGCATTATGAATGTTCTTTAGTGTTGATTTAATGGAGTTTGTTTTACTTTAAGTTAATTTGCTTTATGTTTTGCATTTCCTTTTGGTTTTAAATATTGTTATGTTCTAAAGTCCTTATTTTTCCCTTTAATTTAAGTTAGAATAAATTTTTTTCCGTTGAGTTATCAATCACCTTACCCTTAGTTTGAGCTACCAGTTAATCTTGAATTGAATTAGCTTAGACTCGTTTTTGAACTGATAAGTTGGAAATAATGAGTAGCCAGAGAGCAATAGTTTATTCAGGAAAGATTGTTTTTAAATTGATCTCAATTAATCACATATCATTCAATTTCTTATTTAATGAGCACATTAGGCTAAAAAAAAATAGCAGTCGAGTGAAGGAATTCTGAAATAGCTAGAATCTTCCTTATCACCCTTCAAAATGAATATTCAACTCAGATGAGATTAGGATATGACCTAGGCAGCCTTCCTTTGGCAACAAATTTTTGAATGACTCTTGACCTACCCTTGGAATACCAGTATACTGAAAGTGTACTACATATTTTTTTATTGCACTATTGTTTAACCATATAGCTTTTGCCTTTATCTCTTCCATTTTGGAATTGGCCACTCTAGGTGGGGTAGTAAAAAAGTTGCATGATAGGTTTGATGAAATTGTTGATTGTCAATTAAGAAGGGGAAGTTGAAAAGTTTTTAGGGAATTTTTGAGCTTAATGTTCTAAAATTTTTGGGATAAGGATGGTAAGAATCAATGCTTTTGGCACTCCTATCACCTACTTGGTATCCCACGGTTACCATAAATTCATAGTAAAAAAAAAGAAAAAAAAATATATATATAGATCTTTTGCACTGGGATTTCCACTGAAGCCCTGGGATTTCCACCAGATGGGATATATGCTTATGAAGACCACTCCAAAGACAGAGCTTGGAAAGACATCAGAGATCCCCTGATTGGAGGCCTTTATGTGGCCGGGATCACCAAATCTCATTTACTGCGGGACCATGCTTTGTGAATCTTACACCATTTTTTCTCTATGTCTTTTATATCTCATGTACAGAGTGCAGGGCAAATTAATCTCTTAGAGGCTCTCATTCTATCCTGTATGGTGAGACATTGCCGTATAAATGGTGTGTACCATTGGTGGAACAAACTAGAGATGCAGTAAAAGCCTACCAAGGTGAAGAAGATTTCTTTTGGTGGCTGGGTGACAATGATTGCTCGATATTTCAAGCATCTATTGGATATAGACAAGAGTCTCCCTGCAGCTGCTTATATCGATGCCAAAATGCTAAAGAATATGAAGATCTTTATAAATGATGCTATTACCGAGTATGGGTTCAGGCTGACCGAGAGAGAAGAGTATTTGCACAAGATGGAGCGCAGCCTATGTACTCCTCCACCTGCCCCGAATCAAGATTCTATCACTTTGTCCTCTGCCAAATACACTGCCTTGATGGATCGCACGGACAATTTAGCTGCCAACCAGGAGCAATTCAAGCGTCAATAGCAGCAGATCATTGAAGCCTTGGCTGCTTTGAATGCTTGGCTTGATTCTCCAGTTCCCCCTCCCCCCTAAACAGGAAGTTCCCTCTCCCCTCTTCCCTAGTTTGAGATTTATCTTTGTACCTTGTTGCGGACAACAAGTTTTTAAGTGTGGGGTGAGCGAGAGAATATTTTAATTGTGTTGATTTTGAATTTTAAACATGTGGGTTAAAATTTTGAACAATTTTTGGAAGTTAATTTGTTTTTGTGAAGAAATTGTTTTGTGCAAATTATCTTTGCAAAGGAAGAAGTTAGGACTCAAATGGCTAAAATTGTGAAACTCTTGAACCACGAATTTTGTTTAATTTTTTCAGTTGTTTAGTTCATCTATATTTTCAATTTAATTGCGCATTATGAATGTTCTTTAGTGTTGATTTAATGGAGTTTGTTTTACTTTAAGTTAATTTGCTTTATGTTTTGCATTTCCTTTTGGTTTTAAATATTATTATGTTCTAAAGTCCTTATTTTTCCCTTTAATTTAAGTTAGAATAAATTTTTTTCCGTTGAGTTATCAATCACCTTACTCTTAGTTTGAGCTGCCAGTTAATCTTGAATTGAATTAGCTTAGACTCGTTTTTGAACTGATAAGTTGGAAATAATGAGTAGCCAGAGAGCAATAGTTTATTCAGGAAAGATTGTTTTTAAATTGATCTCAATTAATCACATATCATTCAATTTCTTATTTAATGAGCACATTAGGCTAAAAAAAACAGCAGTCGAGTGAAGGAATTCTGGAATAGCTAGAATCTTCCTTATTACCCTTCAAAATGAATATTCAACTCAGATGAGATTAGGATATGACCTAGGCAGCCTTCCTTTGGCAACAAATTTTTGAATGACTCTTGACCTACCCTTGGAATACCAGTATACTGAAAGCGTACTACATATTTTTTATTGCAATATTGTTTAACCATATAGCTTTTGCCTTTATCTCTCCCATTTTGGAATTGGCCACTCTAGGTGAGGTAGTAAAAAAGTTGCATGATAGGTTTGATGAAATTGTTGATTGTCAATCAAGAAGGGGAAGTTGAAAAGTTTTTAGGGAATTTTTGAGCTTAATGTTCTAAAATTTTTGGGATAAGGATGGTAAGAATCAATGCTTTTGGCACTCCTATCACCTACTTGGTATCCCACGGTTACCATAAATTCATAGTAAAAAAAAAAGAAAAAAAATATATATATATAGATCTTTTGCTGCAAAAATTTTGGTTGATTTAGCATTACAGAAAATAAGTGTAGGGTACCTAGCATTTATTGAAAGTGTTAATTATTTTAGTACCTGCAATGTGAGAATTCGATTAATGTCCTAAGATTAGTTTTTCCTTTTAATAACTATAGAGCATGCATGTTGAGAGAGTTGTTTCTAGTGAAAGCTAGATGGTAGGCATTTTTGGATAGTGTGGCTAATTCTATCTTGTTGACCTTATCAATTCATTGGAACCTTTGCCTTAACCCCATTGCAACCTTAATGTAAGACCTAGTGATTCTATTTTGTTATGAGTTGTTTAGTGGAGATGACCCTTGTGGTTCAGGTGCTAAAGTAGAGACTTATGGCTATTCTGAGTAGAATGCGCAAATGTGTTCTCTGATTGCTTAATTGCTGCAATTCACTGGTAGTTTTGGTTGAAAGAAAATAAATCTATTTTAGCCTCACACACACATGAGAAATTATTTGATATAGATCGATTTGAGTCATTTTGATAAAGTTTTTATTCTAAGTGTCTTCTACTAAGTGTTGCTCTGACACTTCTGATTTTTCTTATTCTAAATCAGAGTCTTGAGTTTTTCATGATTGTGGATAATTCATGTGCTTGAAGGCAAGCACAATCTAAGTGTGGGGTATTTTGATAACTCAAATTTAGTATTTAGTTTTGGTCTAATTTTAGTCTAGTTTTCATTGTTTTCTAACTTCTTTTGCTTTATTTTTGCTTGCATTTAATAATTTATCCAATTCTCAGTTGATTCTAGTTTTTGTGCGAATTTGGAAGCTTTTGATAGAATTTTGTGCTTTTTATAGGTACCTCACGGTTACCAGGGATTTCCTAGTAACCGTGACCCGTGTATACTATCAAAATGCACCGTTTTGAAGCTTGTCACGATCAGCATGGCAATTGTGCATGATAGGGTGGTAACCATGACCTATGGAGTTTTCAGTGCAGAAGCTAAAGGAAAAGCACCTCACGGTTACTAGGAAATCGGTTACTAAGAATTTCCTAGTAACCGTGAGGGAGGCACATTTTCAGTCCAGAATGAAGAGGAGAGTTATCTCACAGTTACCAAGAATTTCATGGTAACCCTGACCAAATTTCAGATTCCAGCTCCGAGCCATCTCACGATTACTAAGAATTTCATAGTAACCGTGACCTATTTCAATCAAAAGAGGATTTTACATTAGAGGTCACGGTTACTAGGGATTTGTTATTACCCGTGACCCATGTTGACCTATATAAGGCAGGTTATTCTGCAGAATCGATAGTTTTGGAGTTTTTAGGGAATTTTTAGGTTTTAGGGTTTCTTTCTTCCTTATTTGAGTTCTTTGTTCATTTTACACACATAGATACATAGATTTACTCTAAAATAGTTGGATTTACACAAAAACACTTAGATAAAACATAGATTTACAGTTTACAAGTATAGATCTACACATTTGAAGCTCATTTTTCCAGTAAGCTTTGGAGAAAGAGATTGAAGAACTTGGATTCAGCTGGGTTTTCTTCACCATGAATTTCAGAGGTTATTCTATCCTTATCTCTTTTCATTTTGTGATGGATAGTGAGTAGTCATTTAGTTGTTTGGGGGATCTTTGAATCCCCTACCTAAGAATGTGAACATTGAACATATTTTCAGTTTTATATATATGAATGAATGGTTTATCTCATTGTTGCTTAATTTATTTCATTAGTTTTCAGCTCTTCAAGTGATTTTCCAGCTGTGTTGAATGTTTGTATCTTTTATCTGATTTGGATGTTAATGCTTGTATGAGTTGAATGTTGTGAATGAATCTTTGCTCTGCTTATCTATCTAAAAATACTATCTATTTTAGATTGCTCCGGAATGGGACTCTAGATGTGCAGTAAATTTGGTTGTAGAGTTTGAGTGTGTAGTGAAATAGATGAATTTTGGGTTGTTTGGCTCCGAAATGGGAAAGCAAACCAAACTTAGGATATTAGACCCGTGCTTAGGCTAGTTGTTGGGCTGGCTCCAGAATGGGACGTTTAGCAACTAGAATACCTGGCACCGGAATGGGACGCTTGGGTTAAGAGGGTTATCCCGAATTCATTCTTGTATACTTTCAGAAAAATTTAATTCACATTGGGTATGGGGTGGATGAGTAAACCCGAGCAACGTTTCATTTATAGAGGTTTTCATACTTGTTAATTTTTCTGAATTTAATTCATACTCAATTTACTATTAGTAGAATTTAATGCCTTCTCACTGGATATTTTTGTTTTTAAAGTTACATTATATAAATTAAACAACTCATACATATAAACAATTGGGAATTCTTTAGCATACAATTAATTTCCACAGTTTTCACACACAATTCCCTTGGGTTCGATATTGAGGGTCTAATGCACTTGTTAGGGTCGCAACAATAATCCCGAAAATGATAATTTTCAAGGCCCAAACAGTCAACCCACTACACCTAGCAAGGCCCAAAGCGCGAGTCACAAGACAAGGTTTGGGCCACGTCATGTCCGACCATACTGATGGGACAGTACGCCTCAGTCAATCCACT
Organism: Excoecaria agallocha; assembly: GCA_037975025.1. Classification (NCBI taxonomy): domain Eukaryota; kingdom Viridiplantae; phylum Streptophyta; class Magnoliopsida; order Malpighiales; family Euphorbiaceae; genus Excoecaria; species Excoecaria agallocha. The sequence continues at coordinate 19,568,262 of CM075810.1, read as the reverse complement.
GATATAAGACAAAGCCTATACTCCTCACCTACTCCTTGTCACATCGCCTCTCACCAACTCTGACAGCCAGTTATCACATCGCAAGCACTCAAGTGCACCCCTCCTTCTTCTTATAAATAGCCCAATACACAATGGCTTTAGGTATTGACTCTTTGAGACTCTCTCTCTCTCTAAGTATTCTTTCCCTAAAAAGGTACTAACTTAAGCTTCAAAGTGCTTACACCTAATCCGATCGATCACTCTTTCTTGCAGGATTCAAGCATCCGATCGGCGTAGTCCAGCCATCTCTCTCTCTCTCTTCATATAAAGACATTTCTGGTCCTATCATTTGGTACTTTTGTTGAGAGGCATGGCAAATTTTAGAAATAGCAAGCACTAAACTTTTTAAGAACATGATCGCGACAGCAACAGCTAGGACAGATCTAAGCCCTCAGGAAGGAGAGAGAGATCTTCTAGATCTCCAGCCAAAGGAAACCTTTTCCCAGAATTCGATGATGCCATTCTTCGGCAACCAGAGAACACTCATATTACTGTCAGGGAAGTGCGCACTATTCTTAATGATTTCACTAAAAGTATCATCCAAACAATTAAAAAGAACAAAATATCCAGAACTTTCGAAAGAGACCATGAAATAGACTTCATGGACATAGATTTCAAAAGAAGAAGAAATGGAGAAATTTCCATCAATGAGCCATGAGCCCACGATAATGGAAGAATGGAAGTCGGAACCTCGAAAAGGTATGACAAGGGAAAAGGGACGATATCTACAGGTAGAGATTCCACCTACTTTCCTAGCAGATCTTTCACATCATCTATCGGAGATGATTTATTTTTTATGTGCACACCCAATCGCAGTCGCTCTAGAAGATCTAAAGAGGAGTTCGCCTTCACAGCCATGAGCAGGAAGGACAAGTGGTTCAATTAAAACTCAAGCAGTTTGGTTTGATAAAGCTTAAAAAAGGTATGTTCGAAGGAAACACTTGCAGCAACACTACCTTCCTATTCTGTAGGAAGATAATGAGATCTGAACTACCTCCCAGGTGGAGAGACGTAGTGATAGACAAGTATACAAGTAAAACCAATCCTACTACTCATCTTCCAAAATATTTGACTAAAGTGCAGGTTTACAACTACAATGAAAGAATTGCCTGCAGAATCTTTCCCACCATCCTAGGAGAAGATGCTTTGAATTGGTTCCATGAGCTTCCTTATGAATCGGTCACCTCTTTTAGACAACTAAAGGAATTGTTCACTACACGGTTTATTGTGCAGATAAGAGCTTCGAAGTCAGTAAGTGACCTATGCAATCTTTACCAGAGAACCAATGAAAATCTTAGAGACGACATCGATCGATTTCAGGCCACCATAAGATGAGGAATGTAAGTGTGGAAATGGCGACGACCGCCTTAGTAGGAGGCATTAGTGATCATCCACTATTTGAGTCATTAACAACGAGACCATCGGTCAGCTTTTTCGATCTGATGAAAAAAGCTAGACAACACATCCAGTTTGATGATGCTTTGAGGTCCAATAGAGGAAGGAGAACCAAAGTCATGGACATATTACAATATCTGGATGGACGGGCGTTCAACAAAACCTTCGTATCCGATCGGATAATGAGAAGTTCGGACAGGATCCCTATTTTAAGGAATCTGGGCAAGCAAAAGGAGACCAGACGGGGTATATCCGATCGGTATAACAATCAACTGGCTCGAATTTTCACTCCACTCAATGACAGCCCTGCCCACGTATTGATATGGATAAAAAAAAGCACCGAAAAGTTAACTAACCCAGAGTTCCCAAACAGATAAAAAGCAATGGGGATCACAGCAAATACTATGAATTTCACAGAGCCGTCGGACATACAACTGACGAATACTACTCCCTAAAGGAGGAGACCGAACAACTCCTACAAAGAGGCTCCCTCAAGATATTTGTTGGTCGGACTAGAGGGGAAAGCTCCTGCAAATAGTCCGATGGTAGGAGAGATGTCTCCAGCTCAGATAATGATGACAAGCACAAGAAGCCGAATCCATGCAGGTCGTATGTTGGGATCATTACATGACAGCTACAGGATCATTGCAAGGGGACGACCTCTCCAAGAAAAAAATGGGCAGGGTGTACTCACCTAACTTGTGGGTAAAGCAAAATTAGGTGCAATTGTTTTAATTTGGATTTCTTACGAATTTATTGTATCAAATTTAATGCCCTCATAGTCTCCTGTAATAAGCACTGGATTACCAGTCTATTTTGGTGTCATCTGATTAAAATTAAAGAATTATTTTTAAGTTTTCAAGGCTATAGCAACAAGAAAGTATGGCCTAGCAACATGCAATAAATTTTCAAAAGTTCTAACACTCTGATTTCCTCTTGCAAAACGAGTATCACCTCGAAACAAAGACTGGCCTAAAGATAGGTACATGTCCGAACTTACGAATCTACTATTCTTTGATAATTAAATTTCTTAACTCCTCCAGCACAACAACCGACCTTCGCCCAAACGCGAATTGGATTCTTTTACAGTCGAAAATAAGAGAAGAGGGCCCCAGCGCCCAAAGATCTCCTACCTGATCGGTCAATATCTTTCAACTATCTAAGCATGGATAGAATCTCTTTAATTACAATCGATGAAAATTCTAATCGACGTAATTAATCCCGATCGATGAAAATCCTGATTGATGATCTCTTTAATTCTAGTCGATGAAAATTTTGATCGATGCAATTAATTTCGATCGATGAAAATGCTGACTGATGACTTAATTTCGATTGATGTCACATCTTAATCGATGTATCAATATGGTACAACTTATTCGCTAGGCTCAATGCAGCTGAAGATCCGAAAGTTGGAATCCATCTATCTCCAGGTTATAGTATAACTTGTCCGCTAGGCTCAACGCAGCCAAAGATGCGAAACTTGAAATCCATTCGCTTGCAGGTCAAGCTTCTCCGTTAGGTTGGATGTTCTTCCTGAGCTAAAAATATGAAATTTGCGCAACTTTCCTTGGATTATTCGCTAGGGTCGACGTTCATCCTGAACCCAAAGTGCGAAAGCTTATTTACAGATTAAGTTCGTTCACTAGGTTCGATATCAATCCCGAACTAAAAATGCGAGATGCATTCGTTGAGTCTCCACCGACCCATTCGCTAGGTTCGACGTCAATTCCGATCTCAAAATGCAAAAGAAAAAATTGAATTAGTAATCTCTTATGAGTACTATCATGAGTCCGAACATGAATTAAAACATGGACTCGATGTACAAAACTGCTCGCTAAAATTTCAAGTAAATGCAAGATCGAAAGGTTGTTGGCTATGCTTGACATTCCCACTGGCTCATTCGCTAGGTCCTACATCAATTTCGGTCAAAAATACGAGGGTTAAATTTAAATTAACAATTCTCCTTGCTCAAGGGTTATGCAACTATCACGCGTTGGAATGCATACTCGATACAAAGTTGCTTGCCAATAATTAAAGTCAATGCAAGTCCGAAAGGTCATTCGATGTCTGATAAGATTTTGTAAAATTTATAACTCATGTCTGACCGACTGAATATGTTTATCAATCAGATCGGACAAATCTATCATTCTTTCTAAGGGTTATGGACTTCAAAGCTTGTAAAGCGTTTTCAAATTCAGGAAGTATCATATTTGATTAAGTGTTATGAGAAGCATGCTGAGAATTAAAATTACATCATATAAAAGTAAGAAGTCACAATTGGAAAAGAAGATTCATTGTATTTATTTTATAAATTTACAAGTTACAAAGATCACTACAAACTTTACAAAAAAGAAAAACATTACGATGAAAAGAAAAATCTATGTTTCTACATCTACAATTTTTACAGTTGTAGAGGCCTTGATCGGAGTAGCAACAAATTTTGCAGTTTGCTTAGAAGCAGCTCTGCCTCCACCTCAGTAAAAGGTCAGGAAGACTTTACGGGTACTTCAAAAGCAGGCTCTGTTGGCGAGGAGGCCGTAACTTCAGACTCAACCTATACACCAGGGTTAGACTAGGATGATGTGGGGTCTTGAGGAGCCTCCTCTTCATCATCACTAGATGGAGGATCGGACAAAACACTCGAATCATCCATCCAGCCGAGATCAGCTTTAGAAAAATGCCTACCAGTTTCGTAAATCAATCGAGTCAGTAGTCTCTCTTGGGCCTTACCTAATTGATCTAGAAGCTCTTATTTCTAAATGGTTAGTTCTTGCATAAGCTTTTCACCCCATGCCACCTCTTTCTCTACCAAAGTAGTTTGCAAAGAATCCTGTTCGACTTGAAAGAGATCATGTTCTGACGAAGCCTTGTCCCTATATGTGTTGGCTTTAGCGCACTCCATAGAAAGATGTTTGCATTCAGCACTCAGCCTAGCTGCCTCTTCTTCAAATTTCTTGCACTGAGCGTTGTCAGTAGTAAGGCACACTACTTCTCCCCTTCAAATGGTCGACTTCATTTTGCCGAGATCTCAAATCCTGGGCATGCCGAGTGACCTTCCTCTTCAGCTTATCCACTTCCAACCAAAGGTGGAGGGACTCTTTTTTGGCTACATCATAGTTGGCCTCCGCCTCCCTTCTCTACCGAACAACATCTTCCCATTTTGCCCTTTGGAAGCTGCCATGCCGTGCATACGTGAGCCCCTTTTTATTAGCTAAAAGGGAAAATAAGGAAGAAAAGAATAGTCAGATGGAAAAAGAATAGGCAAAGATCAGGTAAATTGAAACGAGCAAGAGAAAGACATGTTTACCTCTAAGAAATTCTACTGGAATAGGCTATGCTCCCAGGCGAGCAAGTTGAGCTCCGTCATTGCATTGAAATTGCATACTTGAGAAGAACCTAGTAGATGAAGTTGGACACGGCCCTGTTATTTACAGACCAATCATCATCAAAGTTCTCCTTCAAATCATCATCCAGAGTCAGAGCCTTCCTCTCCAGAGTTCTTCCCATAGCCCATCGAGTGGACTCGCTTTGAGCTGACTCTTTGCTTCTCGCAATAGCCCAGGCATCCACTAAAGCGACTAAATTGGCAAATTTTTTTAGAGCTCCCTCCTCAACCCGTTTCTTGGCAGCCTTATCAAGTTCATCAACTTTTCTTTGGACGCCTTTCTTTAGAAGCGGGATGTTGACTGAAATAACAGTAGGCGACGTCTCATCAGAGTCAGACTTATCGATTAGCTGCCGCAATCATCTTGGTGAAGCCCAACTGTCTATAACAACTCGAGAAAAAGGCCTCGAGATAACTAATGGGGGGCGAAAGATGGGCGCAACAGCGGCAATAGCTGGGGAAGGGCCACTTGTTGGAGCTTTTGGAGCTTGAACATCCAAAGAAAGCATTAGCTTCCTTTTCTTTGTCTTTCTCTCCTCCTTGGCGGCCCGTTCAGCCTCCCTCTTTGCCTTAGCCCGATCAGTTAGTTGTTTAGCAACATCATCTCTTTTGGCCATTGTGCCTACAACTGCATCACAGAGATAAAACGAGATAAGTGTCTTCTGCACTTGATTTATATTTCATACACATGCAATGCATGATTGTCAGTGTTCACTTCTCCCTCACTCCAATTATAATGCTCACGTTCTCCGTCCTCACCAGCATCAGAGCTTGAAGACCCGACCAATATCCCCAAGAGATAGTTGGAGTCATAGGGCTTTCCTCGCCTTGCCACAGAGTTCATCAATTTTTTTAATGTCGCTCTCATATATAGATAGACTGGCAGCTTGGTCTTTCAGAATGGCAGCTCCATCCGATCAGATTAGTGATACTCCAAATCCACCGGTCATCCCCACCAAAAAGTACCTTTCTTTGAAATCTTTCATGGAGGATGGGACAACGAATAGCTTCCTCTGCAATCACCTTGTAAAATAATACTCTGTTCCATCACTCCGACATGAGATATAGAAAAAAAATGGATAAACAGGTCTAGAGTTGGCACCACTGCCTCTATTTTTGTAGAGGATCTTGAAGTAGGTCACCGTTCTCCACTACTTCGGATGTAGTTGATTGAAGGCAATTTTGTAACCTTTAAGAATTGCTATCTCAAAGGCATCAAAGGGAAGCCTCAATCCTGCATCCAAGCTCCACAGATGGCAAATGAACCATTCATTGTTCTCACGTCCAAAAGGCCCCTTTGTCATCGCCATAGAGTCTGGGTAAGCCATCACAGAGATCTATGCGAGGAGATCGTATCGTGAAGAAATTTTAGCCATTTCCTCCTCCTTCAGTTTCAAAGGATAAGCTACAGCCTCACAGTCCTTATAGGCTTAAAGAAAGCTCATGTCTATCGATTGGCTGTTGCTAGAAGCCATCTTTTTTGAAGGGTAAGAAGTAAAGAATATAATGAACGAGAAGAAAATCAAAGGCAGGTGAACAAGAGTTATTCACTTGGATAATTTCGCAAGAGCTCTAGAAAATCTCTGGAATCCAAAAGCAAAGAATCGCCAAAATTTCAAAGAGCAAAAGTTCGCAAAAAATTTTAGCAAAGTTTTGGCAAGTAATACTTAATAGTGAAGAAACATTGCTTTGAAGTTACTTATTTATAGGCAAAAAACTTCTAGAATACTCTGAATGTCTCTCCACTGAATGGCTGCCACGTGTAACAAAGCCATCATGACGTTACAAAGAATGAAACGCTACCCTCGGCATAAGCGATTCATGTTAAATACAGAGACAGCTATCCGAGTTGAACAGATGCGTCTCCTCGGATGAGCGCCTCTTAAAATTCAAAAATCCCTTCAAAAAATATTATTCATCCAATCGGACCATTTGGAGGGAGGACAAGTGATAATCCTGAAAATGACATTTTTCAAGGTCCAGACAATCGGTCCACTACACTTGGTAGGGCCCAAAGCTCATTAATAGATGAGCCCAAAGCGTGAGTCGCAAGACAAGGATAAAGCCATGTCATGTCTGACTGGACTTATCGGACAGTACGTCTCAGTCAATCCACTGACACAAGACAAAGTTCATGCTCCTCACTTACTCCTTGTCACCTCGCTGCCCACCAACTCTAGCAACCAATTATCACATCGCAAGTACTCAAGTGCATCACTACTTCTTATAAATAGCCCAATGCATAATGACTCTAGGTATTAATTATTTGAGACTCTCTAAGTATTCTCTCCCTAAAAAACTATTAACTTAAGTTACAAAGTGCTTACGTCTGATCCAACTAGGTACCAAGCATCCGATCGACGCAGTCCAGTCAACTTTCCCTTTTTTCAGATATAGATATTTCTGGTCCGATCAGTTCAAGTGCCCACAAAATACAATCTTAAGCAACGTACTTTCTTTCAGAAGTTTTAGAGGAATACAAAACACATTTGATTATGTGTTCTAAATTGGGTATCTATTAAAATAAATAAATAATTGAAGGGGAAATAGCAACGACTGGGTGGTATTTCTTCTGCAACTTCCTATAAGCCTCTTTAATTTGAGGAGCATCTGAATCAACAGAAACTCCAAGCAACTCGTAATAATTCTTCTCCTTTCTTTCACTTCCAGCCTTATTGGCACTGCATCTGGTCATATTCATAGGCCATCTGTGTCTCCATCTTAACCCAAGCTTAATTAGCAGCCATCAAGTAATAGAACCATTAAAAACTACTGTAAAAGGAATGAATTAAAGTACCTCGTGATGGCAGTTCTGCTTGCATTGCAGTAGCCATGAAAATAGGAAGCTTTTTGGCTCACAAAATGGATTACCTGATATTAAAGGAACTGACATGTCTCCTTCACCACTCCAAAATAAACGCTTAAGAAGATTTTGTGCTATAATATGGGCAGATATTTTTTAGTCCACTTCATTACTTGAAAAGAGCAGTGCCGGGATCCCCACACATTATATAATTATAAAACAAAAAACGCCGCCGTATAAGTGATACAGCCTGTTTGAACCGAACGACACCGTTCCATTCGCACATTCGTTTCTAATCAGGTTCGAGTATTGCTCCAACTTGTTTAAACCAGAGAGATGACAAAAATAATAGCAGTGCATAAATGGCGTATGCTGCGAAATTCCTCAATCCAATGCGAAAATCTCTCTCTTTAGTAACTTTATTTTACTCTTCTTCACAACTATCTAGATCCCAGTCATGTAAGATTCATTTTTTTTTTACTTTTTTTTTTTGCATAAATTCTTTGATTATTTGTTTATTACTGTTTCTTACTGTCCAGCTTATCGCAAATTCGAACTTTTAAGAACATGGATGAAGCAGCTTGATACTAGAATACAAATTCGATGCTCAAAATTTCAGAGTGAATTGAACATACACACACAATATATTCGCAGCTTACATTTTTCAGGTACTTTTGGGTCAATTTCTTTTGTTATTAGCTTCAATTTCTGGCTTTTTTTTTTTTAATATGACTTTAACTGCTCAATTTAACATTTCTTATCTTATTTCAGGAAGTACATTAACTATTAGAGGCTTACTTTGTGTGCCATGTACAATTGGATATATAGGCTTCTCCCACCAGGTTGCACATGCAATGGATGGTTAGTAACTTGATTTTTAAGGATACTTTTTTTTTGGGATAGGAATGTGGTGTATTTTGGGCTTGTGCTTGTAATTAATTTCTTCAGTTTGAATATGGGGTATTGATGATGTAGGTCAAGACTATTTGGTAGATGATAGAGATTTTAGGGATGGCTCAGATGAGAAACGAGATGTTCCTTTGTTGTGGATATTTTTGAGAAAATTATGGCTGCCTGCGTTTTTCTTTCTCACTGTGTTGGTGAATTGGGATCATCCCATCATACTTGTGACTAAAGTTGTCCTTTTCCTCCTCAGCACAAAGCCTACCCCTTTATCAGTTTATGTCTTTGTTGAAAAGGTCAGTTAGCATTGCTGCTTATTTCTGCTAGTGTATTTAGATGCCTACGAATAGATAGAGAGCTTAATTAGGATTTGGATTGAGGCTATACTACCCTGGATACAAGAACTTGTGGTAAAAAGCCTTTCTGGTTGCTATCTTTTAAATGGTATATGCAAGAAAATGTTGATCTATGGACAGGGTGGATGGAGCATCAGAAACTGTGCACGGAGGGGGAGAGGGGGATGGATTTCTTATATGTGAAATTCTAAAAACATGCAATAGATTTAAGTTTCACATAAAATTAATTTAACTAATAAGTCTTATATAAATGAGATTTAGTGCATTTGAGATTGTTAAAATTAGCGCTTTATGTACATACCCCTGTTATAAATCATATTTGATTTAACCATAAATCCTCTAATTGAATGTAATAGATAAAGAAATGAATTATCAAGCAACTCAACATACAGCATATGTATTGTGGCTTTCTTAAATTTGAAAGAAAGAATATCTATTAGTTTTTAAGCATGGATTGTCAGCTCAAGAATTATTAAAAGGAGCAACAACAGGTATAAAGTGTATGATATAAGGCATGTATTTTCAAAAAAATTAAATGGCACATTAATTATAGGAGAGTAACTTAATGTATTGACTAAAATTTCTAAAGGAAGAGAAGACCAAACTCCTACCATCTTTAAGCAGAAAATATAAATATCTTTAATGATGCTGATGGAGAACTAAAAGTTGAGTGAGGAAACCAAACATATAATTTGAAAATAGTTCTAAAATATTTAAAGTTGGGGTTTGGGGGATCAAAGAGTATTTAACTGCTGGGTTTTCTTCATAAGAACTGTCCTTCCAACAATTCTAACAATTAAAATTTTAATCTCATTATTGGATTTGTGAGACTGAGGGAAAAAGGCACCAAGAACTGCACACAAACTGACCATTAAGGCCAATAGTTCTCTGCAAATTTTTAACCAAACAGAAAAATGTGTTTGGTCGGACAACCCCTTTCACCTATAACATGTGTCTGCCCCTATAAATATAAGTGCTGCACAATGGGGTACAACTTAGGCCTTAAGATTTTGATTTATTGAACTGTTGTGTTTTTTCAACCAATGATTATATCTTGTTCTTCTTGAGCTATGATTTTGAAAATGAGGTACTTCCTATATTGGTCATTAGTACACCTCTTAGTACAGTGCCCACCCAGTTCATTGTTTATCTTGCTCTATGTTCATTCTCAATTTGATGGTGATGGTATCACATTAATCTTGAAAGAGATAGAGAGAAAGGTGTTGCCTTATAAAATTTCTTACGCACATGGCTATTGCTTGAAATGTTGTTCACTCCTACTTTTAAATTTTCAGGTATGTCATCAATCCATGCGTGAAAAACCCTATTTGTACTTGCTAAAGGTATGTGCCTTGATGTTTTTTAACTTAATGCCTTCCTAAAATAGGAGATTTATTGTATTTTTCTGTATGGGTATAGATGGGGTGTTAGAGAGGAGAAGGACTGAATTGTGAAGAATATTGTTTCTTTTCCCTGTTTGGTATATGGGAAAGGGTTCAATACAACACATGTTTCATCCAAATTGTGTTGAGTTAAAAATATGTTTCTGTAACACCTTTATTCAGGTGGGGAAAAGAAAAGTAAGATACAAACAGCAGGATAGTGTTTCTCCCTTTACATTGTTATGATTGCCTATTTTTGCACCTGTCTCTTATATCAATCCTTCACCTTTTTTCTAACATAATGTTAGCAATTTAAGTTAAAGATTCTACTAGTGGGCATCATTTCCGTAGGTTGCAGGGATGCATTGCAAATTCTCGAACTCTGCATGCTTATTCTTTCATTAACTGCTTTTGCAACTAATTTTTAGGCTAAAGGTATAATTTTGTCTCTAATATTTTACAAAAAGAGCAATTTTACTTTTAATATTTCAATTGGTGCAATGTTATCCTCCATGTTTTAAAATTGGCATAATTTTACCCCTAATATGCTATAGTGTCTGCTTGTTCAAGTACCACATGTTAAGAGGCTATTAAAAGAGAAGTAAAATTCTCACAATTTTAAAACATGGAGTACCTTAGACTTATTGAAACATTAAATATAGACTTGCCTTTTTTGTCAAACATAAGGGGTAAAATTGCACCTTTGGTATAATTTTGACGACCAAACCATCAACATTCAGTTATTGCAGATTGGCTTCTGTCAAGGAAAGAGAAGAGTGGTTTCTGGTCATTTAGGCATAGCAGATTGTGTCCTTCAAGGGAAGAGAAGAAAAGAATGTTGTTTCTGGCTGGATATTGAGGGGCAATCCTATTTGTAGAGCAAGGAACTGAACTAGAAAGATCAGTTTCTCTATTAGTTCCCTATGGTGATTAAATGTTTAGGATTGAAAAAGAATAGAAGTATAGAATACTGAAATCAGTAGATCGTGCAATTACTGGAAACAAGAGCATGCATTGTATGCCAGCATGTAGACCATGAATTCATGTTCAACTCCTACCCACCCGGAATGGCATTTCAAAATGCATTATGACAAGCATGACTAACTAGATCTTATTTTGCTTGTTTTTATTGATTAGCCACATTCTGCTTTGCAGTCGCTATATGCCAATAAAGTTGAAGTCCAAGATTACAAACTTTTCTGCCTTGCCAGAGTTGAAGTAAAAGATCAAAACCTTATTCTGCTGGGAGTTCTTGGTGGTTGGTGGGCTTTGCCCTTGTCACAAAAAGCCTTTTCTGTGTTTCTGGATAGTGCTTTTTATTGAGAAAGAAAGGTAATTAACTGCAATCGACATTTACTGCTAATTTATGCTAGAGTCATGACATTTGGCTTTTGCAATAGTCAAATTACATCTTTGCGAGAGAATTATTATTATTATTATTATTTTAAAGCTTTTCTTTTCATTTCCTAACCCATTATTTGCAGGAATTCATGTTATATATACTGTCCTTGCAACTTGTGATAACAGAGCAATGATGCTTTGTCTGAAAAATTCTTTCTGCAGCAGTTGTGATGCAATATAGGAAAGATTGATGTGCTTTATCCCTTGAAGGATTTTATACCTGTCAAAAGAAAATGTCTTGGGATTTCTTGAGTTGTTTTGCAAGTAATTTTCTCATATTATATTCTCCAAGATGATGCAATGTATATTTAAATTTCTATTTATATGTGGCATAATATTACAGTTTTGGACATCCCTTTGTTGAGGTCCTATTTATCGATGATGCTCAATAAATCTCTCTACTGATTCTTTGAAATTCTAGCAATAAATCTGATGAATCTCCATGGTTGTACGGTCCATTTGTCGTGTGTCTTATGCAAGCAGGTAGTAATCGGAATTGATGGTGGAGGAAGGGCCACAGAACATGCCACCCCATTGAGGGAAGTAAATGAAAGTGACAGATAAAGTGCATATAATTATCATAAGGCCCATGAGGGAAATACTTGTTTCCGTTGAGAATCTATTGCCTGAGAACAATAGCAGCTGGGTAACTACTGCCCCCACAGTCCCTCCACTCCCTGTCATCCCTGATATTACTCCCAATGATCTGCAATCATACAACCACTATTCAAATTTAGCATTAATCCAAAGAGTTGCTTTTCTTATCTTGAAACTCCTATGTGTTTTAGAAAGCCTATGGTTCTTCCTTATGTGTCTGTGTGTATAGATATATATAACCTTAAATCAGTTAATAGTAAAATATGATATGAAAATTAAAAAAAGCATAATAAGTGAACAGAATGCTAGTTAAGATTTTATTTTATTTTTAAGCTATAGGTTAAATGTTTGTTCCGGAATAGATGCATAGGTGCATTGTAGAGCGAAAAATTTTCTAGAATCAGTTGAGGGTATTTTAAATGGTCAATTTTTCTCCATCAAGGGAAGAATGACGATAATGATTGAAAAATCTTAATTTTATAAAATAAACATTAACAATTTGACAAAATTGCTATTTTTTCCAAGATCAAATACTTTTTTTAGATGACTAAAATTAAATTTATCACTTTTTAAATATAGCAGTACATAATAAATATAGGTAAAAATATAAACTTTTTATTAATATTTTTTTAAGTTCTTAAAAGTCTAAATGTGAGTTGAATGTTAAGATTTACGCCTTAAAGTTTGGATAAAGGAATATTATTATTGTCACTATGCAGTCTTTTAACTCTCAACATGAAGAAAATGATGAATGTCCCGCAACGATGCTTGTGAAAGTGGTGTTCCTAATGTAGGGCTAGTTAAGCAAAGCAAGTAAATTAATTAAATGGAGAGTGATCCACTCTTAATACCAAGCCAACCTAAATTAAGAAAGTTTGGTGGGTTCTTATCAGACAATTTAGTTTTTTTTTTAATTATATTTTTGGATGGCAGAGTGAAAATGGAATTTTGATAATTGGAGAAGGTTTACGCTTTAAAATTAAAGCATTTAAACTGAAACAATATAATCATAAATGAGGGGTGAGCCGATCTATAAGGAAAAAAAATTAATCAATTTATTAATATCGATTTCTTAAAAGTACTAATCATTAATTAATCCGTTACATTCAGTTAATCAATCAATCGATTTTGATTTTTTCGATTTGATTAATCAATATTTTTTTATTAACCATTAAAATTTATTATAATATAAAATATAAAAAAATTAGATAAAATTCAATTTAATTTCAAATTAATGTGTAAAGTAATTTAAAAAAAATCACAAAATAAATATAATTTACGAGCCAAAATTCATATTAAACAAATTAATAGCTAATATTATAAAATATATTTGAATTTATTGAAAATTAACATACTTGATTTTAAATCATATAAAATATTAGATAATATTAAATATTAAAATCTAAAATCTAAAACAAAAAATAATGAAATGCTATTAAGTAAAATATGAATATTAATATATTATAAAAAATAACATATATAAAATTTAATCAGTTAGTTACTACATATATATAAATATTACTATATATAATTACAGAAAATCACATAATATAAATTTACTTTAAAGTATTATATAAATTTTATAAAAATATATAAAAAATAAGATATAAAAATAAAAATATAATTTAAATATATTTTAAAGTATTATTTTATGTAAGTTTTATAGAAAAATAAAACTATGAACTAACAGTTAACCGATATCTAAAAATTAAAATCGTAACTAAAAATAAAAAATATAAAAATTAAAAATAGTAATTGAATCTACCGAATTGGTTAATTGAAAAAATCAATTCGACTTTGAACGAATTTCATGGTTAATCATATTTTTAATTTTTTTATCCCTATTATAAAGTACCCCATTAATTTCTAAATAATAACTAATTAAGTAGTCGTGAACTAATAAGATGTCAAATTATTTTTGAACTTAATAAATTGCTTTTTATAAAAGTACATAACACTTCATGAAAAATATGATATTTTTTAATAAATAATATGATAATTTTAACAATATAAAATATATTATTAATATTTTAAATAAGTTATTAATTAATCTGATATTTGATTAATTCAATTAGTTTACTTGAATATTCTATTAAAAGTAGTTTGGTGGGAAATTCTGTAATAACCACAAAAATTATCATTGAATTATGACATAAATTATTTTATAAGAATAAAAATTAAAGAAGTTATTTGCATACCTTTTGGAAACAAAAGGTACCACACCGAACGTAAGGCCAGAGGCGGCTTGAAGAAGAGCTGAAAAGAAACACATCACGATAACTGAACTCCAAACCGAGTTAACTTGCCCAAGAATCACACACACCACACCCGCCGCCGTCTGCACAGCCCAAAGCCCCCACAGTCTCCCTCTAAGCCCAAATTTCCGCCCCATTTTATCCGACAGAACTCCTCCCATTGGCCTCGAGAAAAAATTCGTCGTCCCAAAACTCGCAGCAATTGCCCCTGCCACCTCAAGATTCACCCCAAATCTTTCGTAAAAGTACCCAGCAATTATATTATCAGTCGTCAATTCTGATCCAAAACTATACCCATATGTTAATCCCAAGATCCACCCTCTGTAGTTCCCTAACCCATTACAAAGGATTTCAAGAAAGTTATCATCTTTTTTCTTTTCGTCACCCATTTTCCGAGAAAATTTGTAGTTTCCGGTGGGCAAGTCTTGGCCGTAAACTAGTACTAAAATAGCAGTTAAAGATTGGAAGATTCCAGGGAGAAGAAACGATACTCTCCAAGCTACAAATGAAGGGATGTTTAGAGAATTAGTTAAAACGGAGTATAAAAGTGGCATCACTAACTGTGCCACGCCGGAGCCCATGTTGGCCCAACCGGCAGAGACACCGTTGGCGAGTCCCACAACGTTGCTGGAGAACATTGAGGACATCCAGAACTGGTTGGAAACAAAGTTAGCTAAGGAGAAACCAACAAGAAAGCGTACAAGAATGAAAGCAGAAGGTGAAGAGATGAAAGAAAGGGAGAGTATAAAAGGAGCAGTGATAAGAGAGAGAGCGGCGGAGGCAATTCGTGGGCCGAAGAGGTCGCAGAAAGGGCCCATGGCGAGGCGGGAGAAGATAGAGCCGAGGAAGGCAGCGATTGAAGCGGTGCTGATGTCAGCATCGGAGAGGTCGAGAGAGTGGCGGATGATGGGTAAGAGAGGAGGGATAGAGAAAGTGGAGAAGAAGCAAGAGAAGAGAGAGAGCCATGCAAGGTGAAAGGCAAGCATGTGAGGCGATGAAAGTGAAAGTGGTTTGAATTCTGTGGCTTTGTTTTCATTGTCTACTTTCAAAGAGAATTGAGTTTGCTTTTCATGCCCAGTTTCCATTGCATTTGAAGAGAGAACTCACAAAGGAGTTCGTTTAAGCAGGGGAAAGTTAGTTTTGATGAAGAAAATGAGAGAAATATAAAGTAAATTTTATTTTATAATAACTAAAGAAAATAAATATATTTATTTTTACTTAATATACTTTTTTCTTTTTCACCACAAGTTTCTTATCTCCTCCGCTCACCGGTCTCTTTCCACAGTTCTCACCGCCATTTTTATTTGCTACATTCCTCTCGCCATTGCATATCGTTTTCAATCTTCCATTACTCATCGGTTCTTCCCTTCTCTTCTTTTTTCTTATTTTTTCCTCTTTCTCGTCATATTTTTCATCTTTATGCGAATTTTTGCCCCAAAAAAGCGACGGTTCTGCTTTACGACCATCCAAGATTTGTCTTCTGTTACTGTTGCTAAGGGGTATTACTAGCTTTTCCTTCATTCAACTCATTCGTTCCTTTTAATTTACCCTCTTTTCCTACCATTTTGGAGACAACTTTTTTTTGGAGATTATAGTATACATTGAAAAAAAAACCCCCCTCCCATTATCTCGGATTACTCTGAATCCATATGTACTATTAGCTTTAATTTGGAAAGATATGAATCTTTTATTTAAAACCGAATCAAAAACTGTGTTAAAACAGAATTGAATCAGAAAAATCGATGGTTACTTATAATTTATAAATAATAATTTCTAATAATATAATACTAATAATTTATAAATAATATTATATATAATTTCTATTCTCCATTTATCATATAAATTTAAATTAATAATTATTTGTGTTTTAATTCATAAAATTAAAATAATAATATTTTAAATAAATTAATAAAATTAAAATGCTATGTAATTAATAATAATAATAATAATAATAATAATAACAGACGCTACACATCTCATACTTAGTAATTAACGGCGCCATAAATAATACATTGAAGAGAGGTAAGGTAACAAACTAAATGAACACCTTATGTTAAAATAAAAATAAAAATAAAAATAAAAATAAAAATAAAAATCAACGTGAATTGGCTTGTAGTCCGTAATGGATGAGAAAGACATCTTGGCCAGTAGCACATCATCATGTGTAACAAATACCAAGAGTTATTGGTTGCCACACAGAAAAAGTGAATAATTTCTTTCCTATCATATTTGTTGTTTTAATCCGGCCAATTGATAGACAGCCACAAAGTTTAGGGTTTTGGTTTTTAAAATAATATTATTTTTAAAAAATTTTCCAATTATAATGCTATAATAAATATTCTTCTTAGAAAATTTGGATTGATAAAAATCGAAAATAAAATTGATGATTTCTATATAACACACGTGACCCCACATCCGTTCTTAAATTTTGCTTAAAAATCGACGATATAAATGTCGGTTTGCATATTAAAATCTCCATCTCTGCTTACGCGTGTGTGAGTTTTTACGTTGAATTATACTAAACTGAATGTCATTAAAATTTTTTTATGATTAATATCGGTTAGAACTGATAAAATTAATTTAAATTCAAAATTTTATTTAAATTTATTCAAAAAATATGATTTAAATTTAATTTAATTAAAATAAATATTTATTTAATTAACTTAAAATTAATTAATTTTATTTTTTAATTCAAACCAATTCAATATTCATTAAATCAATTCAAAATCGATTTATTTTATTTTTTAATCGATTTTATCTGCAGTCAATAGATATAAAAGATATTCTTTAACAAGCAGAAGCACATCTTTACAAATTCCACACACCTTTCATTTTTAAAGATGCCCATGATGCTCCATGAACCACTTTTTCTTGCTTTTGATCGCCGAGAACTTTTTGGATTTCCGACGAATGGAGGAGATTATTTGCAGAGTTGTGTAATTCTCTGAAAGCATTGAAATTCATTTACATGTACGAAATTAATTGTATTTTTTCAGCTTTTGTATTTTTGCAGCTTTGTGCTCTGGAAAGTGTTGGTGTTGCCTGCTTTTTGCATCATTCCTTACACTGTTTTTGTCCTCTTGTTGCTTCTTATATACTTTTTAATTTTCATTCTCTTTCTCTCATTAAATTATTAATAAATTTTTTATTTTTTATATATTAATTTATTATTTATATTATATTTTTAATTAAATATTATTAACAAATTTATTAATTAATTAATAAAAAAATTTATAATAATTTATATTAAATCAATTGATCAATTCAAATTCGATTATTTTATTTGAATATAAATTCATTTATAATTTATATTTTTTTATCAATTTATGATTTAACCTATTAATAATTTATTCAAATTCGTTCAATTCGTTCATTTGTCATCTCTAATTTTGATCATAATAACTTTTAAGGATAATTTTCTAAAGCATTATAAAGTTATTATTATTAATATTATTAATCCTTCATTTTGAACTATAAATGAAACTAACCCTGAATTTATGGGTAGAATTTTATATATTTGGATGGATTAAGTAGTTAAATGAACGTGGAGATTTTTCATGTGTCAATTGAATTACTTAGATGTGCGTTGAGTTTAACAAAATTAAATTTGCCAACTATTGTTCAAATTAATATATAACTTTTGAATAAATTGTGAGGTATTAACTTCTGGCGACAGCGACAGGTATAATCAGCTACCGACTGTTCATAATCTAAACTAAACGGCACCTGAGCCTTGAAATTATCCGCAGGCTTACTTTGCCGTGCAGATCAAGTTGGATACCCTGAAAACCTCATCCACAATTCAGTGGATACAGTTGATGCAGAGAGCGGACATCCATAACCTGCTTCCAATTTCTCCTTAATGAACTTGACTGTTTCTTACCTGGTCCCCTATGAGAAATGCCCTTAAAACTCTTATATCTATAAACCCCGCAAACCATTTTAAAGCCTATGCAGCAAAATGTGTTTCTCTGCTGAAAAATCTCACTGACCATGATTTGATCACTAAAGGGAGTGCCTTTCATGGCCACTTAATCAAAATGGGCATTTCATCAGAGAGGTATATAGCAATCAAGCTCTTGATAATGTACCTAAATAGTCGGAAATCAGCCGAAGCTTATGAGATTTCAAAGGATTTTAATGGTTTTGATCTTGTTGTACATAATTGTATGATTTCTGCTAGTATGCAGTGGGGAAATCTCGATCAAGCTCGCAAATTGTTCGATGAAATGCCAGAGAGAAATGAGGTTTCTTGGACAGCGTTAATTTCGGGCTTTATGAAATATGGAAGAGTGAAAGAGTCATTGTGGTATTTTGAAAGGAACCCATTTCAGAATGTGGTATCTTGGACTGCAGCGATTTGTGGGTATGTACGTAATGGGTTTAGTTTTGAAGCTATGAAGCTATTCTTGAAACTTCTTGAATCTG
Source organism: Excoecaria agallocha (assembly GCA_037975025.1). NCBI lineage: Eukaryota > Viridiplantae > Streptophyta > Magnoliopsida > Malpighiales > Euphorbiaceae > Excoecaria > Excoecaria agallocha. The sequence goes on along the minus strand of CM075810.1, from coordinate 19,549,318 downwards.
GAGTCAAGGCCAATCAAGTTACATTTACCTCTGTGGTTAGAGCATGTGGAGAATTGGGTGATTTTGAATTGGCAATGAATGTTTTGGGCTTGATTGTTAAAACTGGATTTGAACATAATTTAGCAGTATCCAACTCTTTAATTACATTATGCTTGAGGATTGGCGAAATAGATTTGGCTAGGAGAATATTTGGTAGGATGGATGAGAGAGATGTTGTTTCTTGGACTGCAATACTAGACATGTACGTAGAGATGGGTGACTTGATTGAAGCTAGAAGAATATTCGACATGATGCCGGAACAAAATGAGGTTTCTTGGAGCGCTATGATTGCAAGATACAGTCAGACTGGTTATCCTGAAGAGTCACTGAAACTCTTTCGCTGCATGCTTCAAGGCGGATTCAAGCCAAATATTTCTTGCTTCTCTAGCATTTTGAGTGCATTGGCTAGCGTTGAAGGTTTGGCCGCAGGAATGAACATCCATGGACATGTTAAAAAAATTGGGATGGAAAATGATGTTTTTGTCAGTAGCTCTCTGATTGACTTTTACTGTAAATGCGGTGAAATTGAGGATGGGCGTCGAGTATTCGATTCAGTTGCAGAAAAAAGTGTGGTTTCATGGAATGCTATGGTTGGAGGGTACAGTCTGAATGGAAAAATGGAAGAAGCGAAGGATTTGTTCAATATTATGCCATTGCGTAATAGTGTTTCATGGAGTACTATAATTGCTGGTCATTTAGATTGTGAACAGTTTGACAAGGTGTTTGATGTCTTCAATGAAATGCTTTTGTTAGGAGAAATTCCAAATAAATCCACCTTCTCTAGCTTGCTTTGTGCTTGTGCGAGCATGGCATCTTTAGTGAAGGGTAAAGACTTGCATGGTAAGATAATTAAACTTGGAATGCAATATGATGTTTTTTTGGGCACTGCTCTTACTGATATGTATGCAAAGTCTGGGGATATTGAGAACTCTAGAAAGGTTTTCGACAGAATGTCTGTGAAGAATGAAGTTTCATGGACTGTGATGATTCAAGGGCTTGCAGAAACTGGTTTTGCACAGGAATCTCTTGATAAATTTGAGGAAATGGTAAAAACTGCATCTGTTGCTCCTAACGAGCTCATGCTTTTGTCGGTTTTGTTTGCGTGTTCACACACTGGATTGGTCAAGAAAGGACTTGCATATTTCAACTCCATGGAGGCCATTTATGGAATAAAGCCAAAGGGAAGACACTACACCTGCATTGTAGATATGCTATCTCGAGCAGGATGCCTCTATGAAGCTGAAGAGTTTATTAATTCCATGCCATTTCGACCTGAAACTAATGCATGGGCAGCTTTATTAAATGGCTGTAAGACTTATAAGAATGAAGAATTAGCAGAGAGAACAGCTAGGAAGCTTTGGGAAATGGCAGAGAAAAACTCTGCAGGATATATTCTACTGTCAAATATCTATGCTTCTTCTGGAAGATGGATGGATGTCATGAATGTTAGGAAACTAATGAAAGAGAAAGGATTGAAGAAGAGTGGTGGTTGCAGCTGGGTTGAGGTTAGAGATCAAGTCCATTCTTTTTATTCAGAAGATGGAACTCACTCCCAGTCAGCTGAGATCAATGGGATTTTAGAACTCTTAAGATTTGAAATGCTACTTTGTTGAATTCATTTGTACACTGCCGATAGTTACTTCAAGTGATGAAGAATTAAGTGAGTGGTAGGATCGCTCGAATAACTTAGTAGTAAGCAAGAGGCTCGTAGCAGTTGGGATCAATGAGATAACTTGGTATGGAAATGAACCATATGCAGAAGAGTATTTAACTGGGTATAGAAATGAACCATATGCTAAAGACAGAGGAGAGGGAGCCTTTTTTTTTTTTTCTCTCCCTCTCTCCCTCTCTCATTAGACATGATAACCTAACTTTGGTTAATACAAAGAGACTAATTGCTTTTCTCTAGCTTTGCTGTTTTCTAAATTTGCTAACTTTTTTCTCTAGTGTTAATAAAGCTCCCATAGCTATCCGAGCTTGCAAAAGTATTACGTAATCTGCGCTTGACCAATGACCTATAATATCTCATCTTCGTGAGTAGAAGAAAATGAATGTGCTTACTCTAAATCTATTGATCTTGATTCAGCCAAAAGTCTTGAATACTCTGATTGAACTTCAATTAGCTCGCTCCCGACCTCTGCCACCTACACCAAAGCTTAAATGTCATAATAATCCAAGGATAACTAATAATATACATGTTCAAACCAAGAGCCTGTTGGAAATTTTTATATACATGACAGGCCTGATAATCCCACCTTTTAAATGTCTTTACCACCTATCATCATAGCATAGAAAAAACCTAGGTCTTCCTGTATTTCCTTTCACATTTTATAATTCAAATCAACGTACCATCCTTTGGATTTGCACATGCCTTTCAAAGACTACCAAAAAGAGATCAATCCCCTCATTTCATGAACCTGTCCTTGGATAAAACTGGAGAAAAAAATTGAGGAACAAAATGAAAACTAGAAAGGCCTAAATTTAAAATCTAAGAGCAAAGTACCTTTGGATGATAGCCTCCTACCCTCTTCTCCAACTCCGCTAGCCTGGATCCCAAGTGAGAATGCCCCCATATGAATACCGATGAAAGTTTAGAAGTCGGAATGCAAGAAATATCATCATTAGCTCAGTAATCCAATAAAGTGCAGACATCAGCGATGGTCATGTATAGTTATAACCACTCGCTGTATGTGGAGCTTCTTGTTTTCTTGAATTAAAATTGCCATTGCTGCACATTGCAACTAATTCTCGCTTCCAATGTGAATCTACCAATGCAAAATAGCAGGAAAAAGCTTAGAAGGAAGCCATCATTTGGCAGTCAAGTGACTGTTGAAGATGCACAAGAACTTGAACTCAAGTTGAATCCAAACATTCATTCAATATGTAAAGAGGTGAAAACTGGTCATTCAAGTTAACAAGATTATGCGTAACAAACTCGTCGGTCTATACAGTGACTAAATATTGGATAAAAAATGTATCCCTTTTCTTATAGATTAGTTGAAAGAGAAAGTAAGCAGAGGCAGCAAAAAGAATATGCGTTAAAACTTAGCTGAAGTGAAATACTGCATCATGCAATGAGATTATTCAATAACTGAGACACCAATATTTGAAAATGAGGGTACTCGTTTATTCTGCATAATTTATCTTTCTAGTAACAGGAGATACATCATTCTCTGAGAAAAGAGTTTAAATCACTCAAGATACTTCAACAGTTTAAAGCCATCCACCCCTTTGCATAAGTCCTCTGATTTATTTGAAAAGTGACTCACCAAAAAAAAAAAAAAAAAAAAAAAAAAAAAGAAAAAAGAAAAAAAAAGGCTCAAGTTCAAACCTAAAACGTAAACCTTCACTTATGAGCGGAAAATAGGTTTCAGCGAATGTCCACATGGGTCTTGGACATTACAGACTTTGTTTCAACATATCCATGGGACGTAAATCAACATTAGTAAATTTAAACTATTGAAGATTTTAGTTGGAGTCCTAAATTCAAATGCCACCAAATAGAAGAGGCAACTAACATACAATTGGCAAAACCACAGAAACCATAATAGCTAATACCACCATGTCAACATCATAACTGAAAGCAATTAAATAATTGTCCAAACCACTTCAGTGTTTATGTGTTGAACAAAAGGATAATGACATTCAAATTGAAAATAATGGAGGAAAAGATATATTTTCCGTATATTGAATTGAAGGAAGAATACAGCGTTTATATAAATGTAGAAATACTAACTATGAAACTTTCTATTCTGTACAAGGAAAGAAAATAAAACTATAGCTAATTTACAACTAATTTTGTAACACTTTCCCTCAAGTTTGAGCATAGATATTAATCATGCTTAACTTGATACACAAATAATTAACTCGAGAGCCATTTAAGGCTTTTGTAAATAAATCACCTAACCGTTCTTCTATCTTTACATATCTTATTGAGATGACATTATCTTAAATCTTCTCATGAATAAAGTGACAATCAACTTCAATATGTTTGGTCAGTTCATGATACACTAAATTAGAGGCAATATGAAGAGCAACTTGATTATCACACCAAAGTTTTACTGGATATGAGGGATTCATACCAATTTCAGCAAGCAAATGATGGATCCATAAAATTTCACATACAGATTGTGACATAGCTCTGTATTCGAATTCTGCACTAGATCTGGATACTACAATTTGCTTCTTACTTCTCCAGGATACTAAATTTCCTCCAACAAAGATACAATAATCTGTTGTTGACCTCCTATCAATTTTAGAATCTGCCCAATCAGCATCTATAAAACATTTAATGTGAGTACGCCCATGATCATTGTACATTATACCTAGTCTAGGAGCACCTTTTAAATAACATAAGATATGCTCTAAAGTTTTCCAATGTTTGATCGTCGGAGCTGCCATAAATTGAATAACAACTCTTACTGCAAATGCGATATCTGGACGAGTTAAAGTGAGAAAATTTAATTTTTCAACTTATCTTCGGTATCTCTCTAGATCATCAAAAGGATCACTATCATCCTTTGTAAGTTGTATAATAGGAACCATAGGAGTAATGCATGGCTAAGCTCCTAATTTTTCAGTTTTTGGAAGCAAGTTAAGAGCATATTTTCTTTGGGATAGGAGAATTTTCTTCTTACTTCTCGTCACTTCTACTCCCAAGAAATATTTTAACTGGTCCAAGTATTTAGTGTGAAATCTACAATGCATGAAAAACTTAAGGGAATAGATACCTACATAATCAGTTTCTGTAAACACAATATCATCAACATAAATCACAAGAAGAATAATGCTAACTTTCGATTGTTTGTAGAAAACTGAGTGGTCACACTAACTTTTCTTTAGCATAAACTCTTAAACAACCTCACTGAATTTGTCAAACTAAGCACGAGTACTCTGCTTCAATCCATACAAGGAATTTTTCAGATTATAAACTTTCCCATACTCTCATTGAGCAACAAAACTAGGTGGTTGCTCCATATAAACTTCTTTCTAAAGGTCGCCATAAAGGAAAGCATTTTTGATATCCAGCTGATGTAAGGTCCAATGTTAGAAAGCTGCCAAAGATATAAAAAGCCGAAAAAACTCAATTTGGAGATGGGAGAAAAAGTATCGGAGTAATCCACACTATAAGTCTGAGCATATCTTTTAGCAATAAGTCAAGCTTTTAGCTGAGTTACAAAATCATTCGGATTAACTTTGACTGTAAAGATCCATTTGCACCCCACAACCTTCTTTCCTTCTAGTAAATTCACCAACTCCCAAGCATTATTTGTATCTAAAGCATTCATCTCCTCAATCATAGCATCATACCATCTAGGATGACTCAAGACGTCCTCAACTATCTTAGGAATAGAGATAAAATCTAAAGATGCAATTAAAGAGCATGTCGAGGGAGACAGGTGATCATAGAAAACAAAATTAGCAATGGAATAAATGAATTTATAATTACGTGTACCTTTACGAAGAGCAATGAGAAGGTCACAGTCAGTAAAAGCAGGATCAGATGACGAAGGTGCTGGTGCAGGACATATATCATTGGTGTCTTTTCTTCTAGAGTAGACCTGAACAATTTGTGGTTTTGCTAAATTTGAAGAATCATCAATTGCTATTTGCCCAATACCAAAAGATGCAGTAGAGATATCAACAGGCTCTCAAGAAGATATCATCTTATAAATAAGGCACTCATCTTTCTCCCCCTGTAACACCCTGGAAGAGAAGTCTCTAGATTTTTGTATGAAATTAGTGTGGACTACAAGAAATAAGGTGTGAAAAAAAATTTAAATAAATAAAAATAATTTAAATTAACTACCTGAAATAATGTAACTAAATTTCAAAAGTAAAAATTTAATTTTTAGACTATCTAAATAAAATAAAATAAAATTTGACAACAAAACAATTAGGCTAATCACAAGATGACATGTGAAGAAATCAGAGCCATTAGATCAATATTTAATTGATTAGATCATGGCCGTTGATCAACATATATATAAGCACTAAAAATCTTCTATTTCCAGCATCTTCCACTCCCTTCACTCTTCTTCATCGTTCTTCTTTTCTCTTGAACCCGAGGCATGCATTTGCAAGGCTACCATTTGATTCAAGCAAAACTATGTCCAATCGTAGCACAATTCCTCATTTAATTCTTTAATTAATTCATCCTCCGTCAAGTACATACATTAGGAATCAAGGAATTGAGAGAATTTGAAGGTGGTCAAGGAAGGAAAATGTGAGTTAAGTGAAGGGAAGAAGTAATATCAAGAAATTGTGAGAATTAGAAGATGGGAAATGTAATGGGTAAGTGAATATACTAAATTTTCTATTTCATGTTTTAGGGATTTTCTTGTGGTTTGAATTGCATGAATTGTTTGGTAGGAAAGGCTGTCCTTGTAGTAATGTAACGGAATAATTGAAAATTTATAATATTTGTAAATAAAAAAAAAGTAAATTAGTTCATTAGTTATCATGGCATGATAAAGAGAAGGTGAATTGTGTGGGTATTTAACATTTAACGGTTAAATTATAATAATGGTTGAATAATTAAAAGCTTATATATATATATATATATATATGTAAGAAATCAAATTTTGGTTAAATCAATTTTGTAATTTTGGCTTAAGTGTTGTTGAAATAGGCTTGTGAAGTTTTATTGGGTTCATTATTTTAAATTGGAAAAAAAAATGGGTGGAATTAAAGATTTAATTATATTGATGGATGGAGAAACGGGGACAGCCTTGGTATATATATATATATTGAGATAAGGGTATGAGTTAATGATAAGTTAATTTGCGGAAATGTCTGTGTATGGGTCTCTCAGCTTACGGAAAAAAAAAAGAATAATATGAATTATGTGGGAAAGTGTAATGGTGTGATGAGAATAAGTGGAGTGACAGTAATATATTAAAGCTTTTGGAGATTGAAAAGCAACAAAATTGACATTTAAAATTGATACGTGCTCAAATAAATTTATTTATTTTTCTCTAAATAATATATTAAGTTGGGATTTTTGAGCATGAGTTAAACTTTTGTGCAATTAATGTTATAAATATTAAGTTAGAGGTTAAATAAGATTTATGATATTTTTAGATTAATTTTTTTTAAAGGTATAATTTAATAATTCTTACACTTACATATATTATGTTTGAGTTTGAAAATTTGATATGTATATTATAATGAGTAATTGATGAGATAAATAATATATGCCCTTAGTGTTCAGTGGGTTATCCAGAATTTTAGGATATTATGGCTAGGCATAGGAAAATAAGTACCGCGGGATACCACGAGATAATGAGATTTTACCATGAAATATTACAACGAGACATGATTATAATGCAGTTAAGATGCGTATATGAAAACCGTAAATGTCCTGGGATGGTCCTGGCCCGAGTTCAGGCATCTTACAAGGGTACAAAGCGGACAGTATCTTCAGGTCACTGCGTGCCCGTTGGCAGCTTTGATACCCTGAAGATGCGTTTCAATATGTGTATATAGCCGGCTTATTATATGGTATTACTGGAGATTGTCTCATACCTTAGTTGTATGCTCACTCCAGTATACCGGATTTCCCGTCCCACTTATCCGGTTCATTGGTTTACCACCACTAGGGGCAAACTTATAAATTTTATATGTGAACAGGGAAAAAAGTGTAGTAAAACCTACAGTTAGAATGTTATGCATTTATACATGTTTATTTAAGTATAAAGTTATTTAAATCATGTATTTATATGTGATTACAGCATGAACATAAGCCAATATAGACGTCAAACTGATATGGGATGACTTAAGTGGGGGTTAATCTTAGATTAGATACAACTTTAGTAACAATCTTGCTATAACTAAATGTGTTTAGCATGATATATGAATACAACATAAGGTAATATGGTAAAGTTGTATTCTTAGACCCATGTGCCGTTCTGATAAAACCTATTAACTATATTGTTTAGCACTTATAGGTATCGATATATATTTATGTGTAATTATGTAACTATATATGAGTATGGTAAAGACTACATTACTATCCTATTTTGGAAATGACTTTACCAATATTGATATGATGATTATGTGTACCTAATGCCTATAAATACATGTATTGGGTATAAACGTGAGATAATTTAAGTAAAACTGTGCAGGAGAGATAGTCACAATATATATTATGACAAAATGTGCATATATAAGAGTCTAGTACTTGATTTCTAGGCATAAATTCATAAAGATTTTGAGTTCGTTGCTACTTCTATCTCTTGGGTTAATTATTTATTATTTTCATATGCATTTATGGTTAAAGCTTTGTTTTGTGTGAATTTGATGAATTAACTAAGAAAGTAGAAGTTTGCAAATCAATATGTATTTGAAATGAAAAGAATAACAGTAAGTATAAGAATGGAGATACCATGATAATAAATCTTTGTGAATTTGCATTATTATGTGAAGTTTGATTTTAAATATAGATATTATGTGGATTTAGCTATGTTTTCCTAATTTGGATTAAATAAAACTTTAAAATGTTATGTTGAACTACAGAGTTGAAGAACTACGTGATTTTGATTCCCTAAATGGAATACGTAGGAAGCTTGAGAATTGACATCTCAAGTCCGAACCAAATCGTGTTAACTTGAGTTGCGTGAATGAGCTTTATAAGAAATGTGCTTGAGTGATTGTGATTGTATTAAGTTGAAATTATAGCAATGCTGTATTGTTGATTGATGTCCTGAAGTTAAGGGAATGATTTTGGGAGTGTAAAATTAAGTTTTTGCAGGTTTGGGTAGTATGAATTTTAAGTTGTTATGTTACCAAAATTTCATTTAATTGAATAGTAAAATTAATAGTGTTTGAAATGGTAATAATATAAGATGAATTTAGGATATATATATAAATGGTGTTACACCCCCTAACTTGTAAGAGTGGGCGGAGATGAAAAGAAAGGTTTATCTTCAGAGAATACCACATCAACTGAAACCAAATATCGTTGAAGGTCAGGGAAATAACAACTATATCCCCTTTAAAGATGCGAATATCCCAAGAAAGTACACTTCAATGCCTTAGGATCAAGTTTGGTAACATGGGGACATACATCTCGAACATAACAAGTACTGTCAAATATTCGTGGTTCCACTGAAAATAATATTTTATTAGGAAACAAAATACTACAAGGTACATCACCATTCAACACTGTAGAAGGCATCCGATTAATCAGAAAACAGGCTATAGAAATAACATCGATACAAAACACTTAGGAACATTCATCTGAAACAATAAAGTTCTAACAATATCAAGTAAATGTGAAAAGCTTAGTAACCGTGAGGTAGGTCTTTTTTAGGGTCTAGACTGAAAACTGGGGTACCTCAGGGTTACTAAACTTTTAATAGTAATCGTGACCCCTTTTAAAAAGTATAGAACACGATTATTACTCATCCAGTAATGATCGTGAGATAGTTTAGCATAGTCCAGACACGAAAAGTAACCTAGGTCACGGTTACCATAAATTTGGTAGTAACCATGACCCTTGTGTCATGTCTTGAGTCACGGTTACCATTAATTTAGTAGTAACCGTAATGGTAATCGTGACCCCTGTGTCATGTCTTGAGTCACGGTTATCATTAATTTAGTAGTAACCGTAACCCTCCTTCATAGTTCAAAACTTAAAATTATAAGATTCTATATGAGGCCTAAAGCTACTTTGACTCTTCCTAAGTCTCATAAATTGTATTTGATGGAATATGACATGGTATGCACATAAAGATCATGATGTCATGTAAAATGTCTATCTTTTTATGTGTGTTTTTCTCTTATTTATGTAGTAAGTATGTAATATTATATGTGTTTTTATGTGTTTATATCCCATTTATGTGTTTATGTTTGTTTTTAGGTCAAATCATGGTGAAGTGTGAAGAAAATGAAGAATCTGGTGAAGATTCGAAGAAGAAGATCACGAGTCGTGAAATGAATCACGAATCGAACATGAATTCACGAGTAGGAGGGAGATGCACGAGTGAGGCAGAGAAGAAATAATCACGAGTCGACAGATCCCATCACGAGTCGGCAGACAAGTCACGAGTGGGATGCAGTTCACGAGAAGAATCACGGCTAGAGTTCACGACTCGTGAAGGAATTCACGAGTCGGACAAGCATCTGTTTCCAAACCGTTGTGTCTTTTGCACATGATTTTTCAGCCAAACATCATAACCCTCCATGGCAACTTTTCACATTCACAACCATTATGAAGAGACATGTCTATAGAGTTTTCTCTCTATAAATATGGATGGCATTAATTAAAGAGGGGATCGAAAAAAGAAGAGATCAATCAATGTTTAGTTTCTAGTTATTATTTTGGATAAATATTTTTACTTAGTTTTTATTAGATGTTTACAAAGGGACAAGCCAAAGGAACATGAGATAGTTTTCTTTCTCTTGTTTGTCTTTAATTCAAATATGTACTTTGGCTAGTTTCCTTTGTACATTATAACTATGCACTAGTATTTGTTTAAGATATGTTTATTCTTATTATGCATGAATTATGATTTACATCCATTTGTGTGCTTTGATTTGCTATGTATGATTGGCCACCATATTTGGCATGTTAGTCAATTTGTTCGCAACGAGAGTTGGAATTCTTTGATGGAAAAACAAATGAATGTACTTGAAGCATTGAATTTCTTTCATGTGACTTAAGGAATTCACTTTGAGGGGTTAAAGAATTGGCATAGAGCTTCATAATTCTTATTTATCTCTATAATGACATGAGAATGCTTATAGACTCTAAATAAGAACATTCTTTATTGACAACGAGAGTTGCTTTAAAGAATCTTGGCTAAATTCTCCAGTCACTTTATTTATACAATTATCTATACTTGTCCTTAAATGAATTACTATTTCATATTTTTAATGTATGTTCATACTATCATTTAAGTCATATTTAATCCAAATTAATTTAATATATCAAAAGTAGTTTAGATATTTAGTCAAATGCATAATCTTTATTTTATTCGTTACCTATCCATCTAGTCTTTGTAATTTCAATACAAAATTTACCCCGTTCCCTTTGGAACGATACCTACTCGCTCTATACGCAGTCTAGTGAGACTAAGGGTTTAAATTAAATTCCCATCAGATTTTGGTGCCGTTGTCGGGGAACGGCTTGAATGAATTTTTATTGATTGACACAAAAGAGTAGATGTTTTAGGATTCAATGATATAAATTAGTTATTTTGATAAATGAATTTTGTATTGTTTTTGTTGTATCCTTCGTAATTAGAGTTTTTGTAATGATCTTAGACCAAAAGTATTTGTGATTTTAACAGTTAATTTATTAAATTCATTTCTTGCACAATAATCTTTTTGTTTAGGATTAGTTTTTTTTAGTTTAGATTTTATTTGTTTAGGATTATTCCTGGTCATATTTTCAGTATTTTATCATTTTCATTTTTCTTATTTTTCCTCTGTCTCTTTAACATTTGGATCGAGGTTGGTATGATTTTTGCAGAAAATGGCAGCACTTCATCATGTTCACGAGTGCATCACGACTCATGAACATCTTCACGAGTATTTCAGAGGCTTTATCTATTACGTCGTGAACATGTTACCGAGTCGTGCATAAAATTATCGATTCAAGAAGAGTTTCACGAGTAACACAACAAAAGGAATTCTTCACGAGTCGTGAATGTTGGTTCGACTCGTGAACCCTTTTACATCTGTCGAATAATCCAATTTTCACGAGTCGTGAAGTTGTGTCCGACTCGTGAACATGTGAACATATGCCTAACTTCTATTCTTCTATTATTTGGTATCTTCGCCTCCACCTTCACCACGATCATGAGGGGAGTTTTCTTTCCTCTATCATTTAGTTTATTTCTTTTTGTTTTTGTTTTTGTTTTGTTTCTTCACATTGAGGACAATGTGTGTTCTAAGTGTGGGGGAGCATATGTTGTGTGTTGCATGTTTCGTTTCACATTGTTATTTTTTGTTTGGGTGTGTATCTTTTTCTTTATTTAGACTAACCTTTTTCGTAAGTTTTATTAGAAGTATTACTCATATTGTATATAATATAGGTTGTTATGAAAAGTCATTTGCCTTTTATGCTCATTTGATTAGTTTTTCAAAGCTTTTGGCATGTATTTTATGTTTTCAAGTTATCTATTTTTACTTCTTTCAACATTTTAGGTTATTTAATCTCTTTACTAACTATGCTTTAAGGTTGGAATATGCTCATTTAGTTTAAGATTTTAGGATTTTAGTTGTCTTATGGAAACTATATCCATAATACTTACTTTTAGGCCTTTCAATAATGGATGAGGACTAGTAAAAAAAAGAGAAAGAAAAAAAAAGATGAAAAGGAAAATAAATAAAATAAAGCAAGATGCATACTCAAAAGTTCAATAAAGTATGGGATGGAGCGTAAAACGCACCCAATACTACATTTTCTTGCTACTCATGGGATAAAGTTTAAAAGTATACCCATGATGAAAAAAAAACAAAAAGAAAAGAAGAAAAAGATGAAAAACATAGTCTAAAAATGCCATGAGATTGGTTTAAAGGTATGTGTGCTTGCAAATTGTCCTAAAAGGCAACTATAGTCTTAAACTCTTAAGTTTTTATGATCAATATTCTTTCTTGAGCATGGTTAGTTTTGAGACTTTACATTCTTGATGTTGGGTTTTGTAAACTTAGGTGACTTGCTAACTTAGAATATATATCTTAAGACTTGATTTACTGAAATTTTGAGTGTTTAAGATATTTGACTTCATTTCAATCTTATCTTAAGTGAAAATTGAGCAATACTTTATAATGTAACTTACTTAGTTTGACTTGAGATTAAATTTTCTCACTTTTCTCTTGCTTGGGGACAAGCAAGGTTTAAGTGTGGGGGAGATCACGCAGCAAAAAATAATAAAATTTGATCATACATGTCATACAATTCCATGACAAGAATCGAAACATGCAATTTTAGGGTTTTAAAACTTACAACTTTAGATGCCTTTAAAACTTGATTTTGATGATGACCAGCAACCAAGGAGGATATCTTAGCCTTAGCCCTTCACCACCAATGCCAAGGAATAGCCTTTTCGTCACTCCTTCTATTCTCACACACACACTTGCAAAGATAGCTTAAAAATCGAGATTGCTAGCTCTCAAAATAAGTATTGTGTAATGGCTATGGTTTGAAGCTACAAGACTTGATCTTGTAATTCTTTTAGGTGCTATTAATACCCAAGAACACAAAGGAATGAGGAACAATCCTTTCTCCTTGTGAAAATTGGCCAAAAGAATTTTGTGAGGGAGAGAGAGTTCATGCCAAAACCATAGAAGAACTAGGGTTTCAAGCCACACACTTGTAACCCTAGGATTTTATTTCTTTACTAATATATATCATTATCTTTTGGCCAGTGTTTGATCTGAATTTTACTATCTCAAGATAATTAATTCAATCTTAATCACTTCCTAAAAATAAGTAATATATATTGATTTAAACTCCTTTGAATTTAAAATTCAAATTTGAAATAAAATAGAAGACATTTAATTAAATAAAACCACTTAATATAAGTAATGTGCATGTGCCGAAATTCCTTGGTTTTTATCTTGGAATTTCAGCCACTTCACCTTATATTTAAATGATTTAATTTAATTTAAATTCTTTTAGGCTTTAATACTCGATTAACTTAATTAATACAAGATAATTAATTAATTGAAATTAAACCTTGTGGGTTGAATTTTTCTCTTTCATGGACCAAGGTCCAATAGCATTTATAATGGCCATTACATATATTAATTTGACTTTAATTAAAAGCCCAAATTAATGCCCAATACTTTATTTAAATATTTTAAGCCCAATACTTTGTGTGCGATCCTATAGGTCAATTTAATGTTGGCAATGAATTAATAAATTAATTCAAAGGCTATATATATTCTCTAGCAAGATATTATAGCATTCCAAATTAAATGAAAATACATATGGCATTTAGTGACCTAATGCAATTTTGCATAGTCCCTTACCCATAAATATCAGAATTAATATAAGGCATGGAACTAGTCACCCTTATATATATTAATTCCTTTATTGATATTCTAGTGACATTGAACTCTCAGATAAATAATGATTACTCATTATTTCATCTCGGTATGGCCATACACTTCTCAGTTTACTGATAAAGTGGCCGATGATATTTTCTCTCTTATAGAAAGGGGTAATCCCTTCACTTTTCTTATGCTTTCTAACATGAATCAATGCATACCCAAGCATACCTGTACTTGTCACTCTGTTACGAGCACATTAGGTGTATGTCAAAGCACACAGTAATTCATAAAAAGTTTCATAGAGATTTTAGGTTTAAGAACTCCGATACAAAACTTGCATATGATAAATACTTATGACTTGTACCATGTAGTGTTCTCATGAGTGGATCGAATCCAGATACCATGTTCTAAACATGTATCTATGATCTCTGATTGACACTCTTGTCCTTATGATCCGTAAGACAGAACTCAACTTATTAGAGAGAGCATACTAGTCTTAATTCATTTGTTATTCCCATAACAATGACTGACTAGGGATATTTAGAATGAAATCTCATTTATTTCAAGGTCTTACAACCATGTGCCTCACACATGATAACTTAAACTGAAATAATATTCTTAGATAACTCTATCAATTGATATGCACAGGAATACAATAGATAAAATAAATGCCTCATTTATTAACTAAAGTGTTTTATTACAATGTATTGGGGCTAGGGCTTACACTAACAATCTCCCACTAGCACTAGTCCCAATTGGGCATAGCCCTAAGACCGAATGCTCTCAAATGAGCTTCATGCAGATTTGGACGCAACTATTTGGTCAAAGTATCTGCTACATTGTCTTCACTTGCTATCTTGCTAATCTTGACGTCCTCACAATCAATGATTTCTCTGATCAGGTGGTACCTCCTGAGTATATGTTTGGATTTCTGGTGACCGGGGCTCCTTGGCCTGTGCGATGGCCCCCTTGTTGTCACAAAAAATTTCTAATGGATCTAGGATGCTTGGGACCACTCCTAATCCAGAAATGAAATTTTTTAATCCAAACAGCCTCTTTTGCAGCCTCACTCACTGCAATATACTCAGATTTTGTAGTTGAGTCGGCAACGGTCTTTTGCTTCGAGCTTCTCCAGCTGACAGCACCACTGTTCAAAACAAAAACAAACCTAGATTGCGATTTAGAATCCTGAGTGCTGGTCTAAAAAGCATCATCGGCATAACCTTGTATGACGAGCTCTTCTTGACCACCATACACCAAGAAGTGATCCTTAGTCCTCCGTAGGTACTTCAGAATCCCTTTTATAGAAGACCAGTGCTTCTCACCAGGGTCTTGTTGAAACCTTCTGGTTTTACTCAGTGCATGAGCAACATCTAACCTAGTATATAACATAGCGTACATGATAGATCCAATAGCAGATGCATATGGAATTCTACTCATGTTGTCCCTTTCCTCTTTGGTTTTAGGGCACTATTCTTTAGTCAAAGGAACTTCTAAAGCCAAAGGTATGTACCCTTTCTTTGAGTCTCCCATACTAAAATGCTTTAGTACTTTGTCTATGTACTTTTCTTGACTTAGTCCCAAAAGCCGATTCGATCTATCTCTATAGATTCGAATACCAAGTATTGTCTCGACTTCACCTAAGTCTTTCATTGAGAAACATTTTCCCAACCATTGCTTAACCTTTTGCAATGTTGGAATGTCATTCCCAATGAGAAGCATGTCGTCCACATATAGGACTAAAAATACTACTATGCTCCTACTAACCTTCTTGTACACACAAGGCTCATCTTCGTTCTTGATGAAGTCAAATTCTTTGACTGCCTCATCAAAACAAAGATTCCAACTTCGGGATGCTTGCTTTAATCCATAAATGGATTTTTGAAGCTTGCAAACCTTCTTAGGATGCTTGGGATTGACAAAACCCTCAGGCTGTGTCATATACACATCCTCAAGTAAATTTTCATTGAGGAAAGCAGTTTTGACATCCATTTGCCGTATCTCATAGTCATGATATGCAGCTATGGCAAGCAAGATCCTAATGGACTTGAGCATGACTACAGGTGAAAAGGTCTCGTCATAGTCTACACCATGAGTTTGTCGAAAACCTTTTGCTACTAGTCTACCTTTATAGGTCTTATCAGCTTTGAGTTTAAATAGCCACTTGTATTCAATTACCTTAGCACCTTCCGGTGTATCATCCAAGGTCCAAACCTGGTTATCGTACATTGATTGTATCTCGAATTTCATGGCTTCAAGCCAATTTTCCTAGTCTGGGCTCTCAATTACTTCTCGGTAGGTAGTAGGATCCTCATGATCTACTAACTCAATAGTGTAACTGTCAGTGATTAGAAATCCATATCTCTCAATCTCCTGACGTACCCTACCAGACCTTCTAGGTTCTTGTATAATGGGTTCTTGTTCCACAACTGGTTGTGAACTTGATCCCATTTCCAACTCATCCTCTATAGGAGTTTGTGGCACTTGAATTTCTCCAAGTTCTACTTTACTCCCACTGTCTTTCTTGAGAAGGAACTTCTTTTCCAAGAAAACAGCCTTGTGAGCAACAAATACTTTAATCTGGGCTTGTGAGTAAAAGTAGTATCCCTTTGTTTCTTTGGGATAACCCACAAACAAGCAGAAAGTGGATTTGGACTCTAGTTTGTCAGATGTTAATTTCTTAATGTGTGCTTCACAGCCCCAAATCCTAAGAAATGATATATTGGGTTCTTTCCCAGTCCATACCTCGTATGGTGTCTTCTCAACTGCTTTAGTTGGAGTACAGTTTAGTAGAAATGCAACAATTTCTAATGCATAACCCCAAAAAGAGACAGGAAGATTAGCTTGACTCATCATAGATCAAACCATGTCCAACAGAGTTCGATTTCTCCTTTCGGATACACCATTCCATTGTGGCGTTCCGGGAGGAGTAAGCTGTGAAATAATACCACACTCTTTTAGATGACTGTCAAATTCTTGGCTTAAGTATTCGCCACCTCGATCTGATCGAATGGCTTTTATACTTTTGCCGAGATTTTTTTCTACTTCGTTCTTAAACTCTTTGAATTTCTCAAAAGTTTTAAATTTGTACTTCATTAGATAGATATAGCCATATCTACTAAAGTCATATGTGAAAGTCACGAAGTAGCTAAAACCACCTATAGCTTGTGTACTTAATGGTCCACATACATTGGTATGTATTAGTTTCAATAAGCCATTAGTCCTTTCACCTTTCTTGTTAAAATGACTCTTTGTCATTTTTTCATGCAAACATGGCTCGCATGTATCATAAGACTCTAAGTCGAATGACCCAAGCACTCCAGTTTTGTGGAGTCTTGAAATGCATTTTTCATTTGCATGTCCTAAACGACAATGCCAGAAGTAAGTAGGGTTCAATTTGTTTGATTTAACCCTCTTTGTATTAATGTTG
Source organism: Excoecaria agallocha (assembly GCA_037975025.1). Lineage (NCBI taxonomy): Eukaryota > Viridiplantae > Streptophyta > Magnoliopsida > Malpighiales > Euphorbiaceae > Excoecaria > Excoecaria agallocha. Next base: position 19,531,845 of record CM075810.1, on the reverse strand, counting down.
TATATGGACTCTTTGTTTTGTAAATCAAGGATATAAAGGCCATTTTGCAACATGGAATTGCCATAAGAAATGCCTTGATGATGAATATGAGCATTGCCATTTTTAATAACAAAATCAAATTCATCCAAATCCAAACATGAAACTGAAATAATGTTTCTGCTCATAGCAGGCACAAAATAACAATTTTTCAAAACTAAACAAAGTTCAGAAGGTAAAGTGAGTTGATAGTTGCCTATCTCCATGGCAGCAACTCGTGCTCCATTCTCCACACGGAGGTCCACTTCATTCTTCCCAAGTAACCGCCTATTTCTTAGCCTCTGCACATTTGAACAAATGTGAGAACCACAACCGGTATCCAATATCCAAGTGGTAGAAATAGAGAGGTTAATCTCAACAACAAAAATACCAGAACTGGATGCCTTGGCTCCATTCTTCTTTTGTTCTTCATTTAAGAGAGCGTAATTCTTCCTCCAATGCTCTATCTTGTTGCAATGGAAGCAAGTGCTCTCACTCTCTTTGAGCTTCTGCGCCTTGGGCTTGGATTGGGCCTGAGGTGCACTCCCACTTGACTTGAACTGAGCCAGGTCATTCTTAGGTTTTGCCTTTCCCTTTTCCTTTCCCTTAGTGGGTCCCTTTTTAATGTCCCTTTCAACCATCAATACAGGATTGGTCTTTTGAATGTTCTCTTCAGCATTCTTAAGCATCCCATGGAGCTCAGTGACTGACTTGTTCATTGCATGCATGTTATAATTTATCACAAATGGATCATAATCATCAGTCAATGATCCTAAGATCAAGTCATTGGCCAATTCCTTTAGCACTTGTACCTCAAGCTTCTCAAGAGTATCAAGATACCCTTTCATCTTGAGTACATGGGTACTAACAGGAGTACCCGCAGCCATCTTACAAGAAATCAAGACCTTTGTTGTCACGAACCTCTCGTGACGAGCTTGTTCTTGGAACATCTCTTTGAAGTGCACCATGATCGTATAAGCCTCTTGGTCCATAAATTGTTTTTGCAAGTCAGGCACCATAGTGGCCAGCATCAGACAGGTCACATCATTGGAGTCACTCTTCTTGGTCTCAAAAGTTTCCTTTTGAACCACAAAGGCATTCCTAGCAGGTTCTTCAGGCAAGGGTGCATCCAAAACATACAACTTTTTCTCTTGCTTAAGAACTATTCTTAAGTTTCGAGACCAGTCTATGAAATTGGTGCCATTCAATTTGTCCTTTTCAAGGACCGATCGCAATGAGAAATTGTTGTTTGAAGATGCAATTTTCAATCTACAATAAAATTTAGCTAGATTAAATGAGGTCTTATTTATAATCCCACAAACCGAATTACTATCCCTTTAAATAATTCGCGTTAGTGATTAATGTGGGACAAGATCCACTTTTCACAACAACTTATTAGTCAAGTTGAGCTTGTACACCTAACAAGTTAAGTTATTTAGGTAGGAAAAACTCCAATCATGTCTTGTACATGACTCTTGGATCAAACGGGCTAACATCTTAAGATGTTATAGCACAAACCCATTTATTAGTTGCCTAGGTCCGAGCATCCCTTTCCATGTTAAGTCCAACCTATATTCACAACCCATGCCTCACAAAGATAATCGGGTGCATCTAGGACTCCTAGTCTACGTGATCGATGATCGATGCCTTGACATGTTTCGAATTAGGAAGGCAACTTTGTGACTTACTATTTTAGGGATTCATTTTTATTACGGCTTACATGGCATACGCTTTGTCATCCATTCATAACATGCATATATATATATTTGCATAAAGTAAAGTATGACAAACAATGGCCTAAAAACCTACAACTAAGATTCTATACTATTACATAAGAATCTTTGAGTTTGGCTTCTCCACTCCGGTGGGCTTCGTCTTGATTTACAAAGTCTTCAAGTATATTCTATTCTAAGAAATAAATAAAACTTTTACAATAAAATATAATGGCTCGTAGGCCATATTTAATTACAAAACCCAGGGCCCATGAATGTACCATACATATTCATTCATCACACCAAACAAGCAAATAAATATACATAACATTCATGGATAAAACAAAGTCCAATTTTAATTAATTTAGCCAAGCCCATTAATGGAAATTGTGTACTTGAACCTTTAAGAGAAGACCCCATGATGGGCCTGGGCCAAAGCCCAATGGACTAAATCCTCTTATTGAATAAGTTCTCTTAAAAGCCCAAAACACTAACTAGTTAGATTTGTGCCATAAATCAATTCTAGTATAATTTTCAATTTTGCCATTTTTAATTTTATGTCATTCAGCCCATAAACATTAAAAATACATATATAATATGTATCAACATGAATTAAAACATAAAATCATGAAGAACATATATATAATACATGGCATACTTACAAAAACAAACAAACAACAAAAACTTGTTGTTTAATGCTTATGTGATGCCACAAAATGCATAAATACTTAAATCAATTTTATGAATCATTTAATAATTTAAATAAGGTCATAAATATTGATTTAATATTCTGTACCAATCTAATCTAAATGTGTTTTTACCATTTTAATCAAAACAAAACAAACAATGTTGATTAAACATGTAACAAATACAAACTAGTCATAGTTTTAAGTGATTTTAAAATTAATCAATTAAATTGTCATGGACCAGAATTAAAATCAAATTTAAAATATGTCCAGACATGATATTTAATCTTTAACAATCACTTACAAACATGCCAAAATCAATTTTACATTTAATTTTGAAAACTAGTTGTTAAACTAGCACTTAACATGCCAACTAGCACCTAGTTTTAAAATTAACATGTACCATCAGGTATTATCAATTAAATCCGATAATTAACAGCTCCTAGAATATCTTAGGACAGTATATTAACATGTCATATTAATTATAATACCTATCTAATCAATTAAAATTGTTTTTACACCAAAACAATGCAAAAAACTCAAAATAGAAATTTCAGCATTGCATGTTTTCATAATAATGATTTTTAATTAATTTTTTCATGCATCTAAAGCACTAAAATAAGCATTTTTAGGCTCTGAGACCACTGATGGAATATGACATAATATGCATATAAAGATCACGCAGTGAAAAAACAATAAAATTTGATCATACATGCCATACAATTCCATGACAAGAATCGAAATATGCAATTTTAGAGTTTTAAAACTTACAACTTTAGATGCCTTTAAAACTTGATTTTGATGATGGCTAGCAACCAAGGAGGATATCTTAGCCTTAGACCTTCACCACCAATGCCAAGGAATAGCCTTTTCACCACTCCTCTCTATTCTCACACACACACTTGTAAAGATAGCTTAAAAACCGAGATTGCTAGCTCTCAAAATAAGTATTGTGTAATGGCTATGGTTTGAAGCTACAAGACTTGATCTTGTACTTCTTTTAGGTGCTATTAATACCCAAGAATACAAGAGAATGAGGAACAATCCTTTCTCCTTGTGAAAATTGGCCAAAAGAATTTTGTGAGGGAGAGAGAGAAGTTCACGCCAAAATCATAGAAGAACTAGGGTTTCACGCCACACACTTGTAACCCTAGGGTTTTATTTCTTTACTAATATATATCATTATCTTTTGGAAAGTGTTTGATCTGAATTTTACTATCTCAAGATAATTAATTCAATCTCAATCACTTCCTAAAAATAAGTAATATATATTGATTTAAACTCCTTTGAATTTAAAATTCAAATTTGAAATAAAACACAAGACATTTAATTAAATAAAACCACTTAATATAAGTAATGTGCATGTGCCGAAATTCCTTGGTTTTTATCTTGGAATTTCAGCCACTTCACCTTATATTTAAATGATTTAATTTAATTTAAATTCTTTTAGGCTTTAATACTCGATTAACTTAATTAATACAAGATAATTAATTAATTGAAATTAAACCTTGTGGGTTGAATTTTTCTCTCTCATGAACCAATGTCCAATAGCATTTATAATGGCCATTACATACATTAATTTGACTTTAATTAAAAGTCCAAATTAATGCCCAATACTTTATTTAAATATTTTAAGCCCAATGCTTTGTGTGCGATCCTATAGGTCCATTTAATGTTGGCAATGAATTAATGAATTAATTCAAAGGCTATATATATTCTCTAGCAAGATATTATAGCATTCCAAATTAAATGAAAATTCATATGGCATTTAATGACCTAATGCAATTTTGCATAGTCCCTTTGATACGGGTCCAAGAGGGCTATCCTATGCCATTGAAGAGGGGCAACCTTATGACTTTAAAATGGGTCTAAATGGAGTTCAAACACATAAATATAAGATCCAAATGTTATTGGGGCGTGCTCCAATTTATTGGAGGCAGATTTGGTGCTTTACTATCAATTTTGGGCTTATACAACTTTGGGCTTTAATTGTACAAGTCATGTGCCTCATTTAAAAAGTCACATGACTCATTTAAGTTGTAAATGTGGGCTTAGGCATGTGGGATTTCTTTTAAAGGGATTATTTAGTTATTTGGGTTATTAATTAGTCTTTTATTTTGGGCTTCAAATTCGTCACTTTACCTTAGTAGGGTTTTAAGTAGTTGTTTTAGCTTATTTTAGGTTGAATTTAGTGTTTTAAACCTATTGGACTTATGTATACCAATTCCCTTAGGGTTTGGAGGCTATAAATAGGTTATTATAACTTGTAAAGAGGGATATATATGAATTGAATCAAATTATAAACTTGAGAGTTTTTCTCTTGGCTTTAGCTGAAATTCTTTAGAGAGATTGTGAGATTGCTTGCTTTCTTTTCTATTGCATCAAGAATTAGAATTACTTATCAATCATTTTGATTGTGGCATTTTCTTATTCTTCTTATCCTGATTATTTGCGTTTCCATTCACGTGTTGTTTGGGGGTTTAATAGGGAGGGTGTTTGTCTTCTTTGTCTTTTGAAATCAAAGCGTATGTTTAAGGGGTTTCGGGTTCTTTAACCTTGGGGTTCCGCATCAGTAATGATACGAATCCAAGAGGGCTATCTTATGCCATTGAAGAGGGGCAACCTTATGACATTCAAATGGATCTAAATGGAGTTCAAACACATAAATATAAGATCCAAATGTCATTGGGCCGTGCTCCAATTTATAGGAGGCAGATTTGGTGCTTTACCATCAATTTTGGGCTTATACAACTTTGGGCTTTAATTGTACAAGTCATGTGCTTCATTTAAAAGTCACATGACTCACTTAAGTTGTATTATTAATGGGCTAGGCATGTGGGCTTCTTTCGGGCTTAGTTTAGTTAGTTTGGTTATTTATTTTAGTCTTTCTTTTGGGCTTTCATTTTAGGCCTATAAGGTTTATTAATTAGTTTTGTTTTAAGAGTGTTTAAGACTTATTTGGACTTAAGACTTATTTGGGCTCAATTGGCTTGTAAAAGCCCAAGAAAATTCGTGTAAGGCCATATGAGTATTTAAATTAGGGTTTTAAAGAGTGAATTAGGGTTAGCCACCTTATAAATAGGCTACCCTAGGTTGTAAACTTCATTATTGAATCAAATTATAAACTTTTGAGAGTTTTCTCTTGGCTTAGCCAATATTCTTTAGAGAGATTGTGAGATTGCTTGCTTTCTTTTCTATTGCATCAAGAATTAGGATTACTTATCAATCATTTGATTGTGGCATTTTTTTAATTCTTCTTATCCCAATTATTTGCGTTTCCATTCACGTGTTGTTTGGGGGTTCAATAGGGAGGGTGTTTGTCTTCTTTGTCTTTTGAAATCAAAGCATATGTTTAAGGGGTTTCGGGTTCTTTAACCTTGGGAACCTTGGCTCTGATACCAAATGATGTGGAACCCCAAGGTTAAAGAACCCGAAACCCCTTAAACATACGCTTTGATCTCAAAAGACAAAGAAGACAAACACCCTCCCTATTGAACCCCCAAACAACACGTGAATGGAAACGCAAATAATCGGGATAAGAAGAATAAGAAAACGCCACAATCAAAATGATTGATAAGTAATCCTAATTCTTGATGCAATAGAAAAGAAAGCAAGCAATCTCATAATCTCTCTAAAGAATTTCGGCTAAAGCCAAGAGAAAAACTCTCAAGTTTATAATTTGATTCAATTCATATATATCCCTCTTTACAAGTTATAATAACCTATTTATAGCCTCCAAACCCTAAGGGAATGGGTATACATAAGTCCAATAGGTTTAAAACACTAAATTCAGCCTAAAATAAGCTAAAACAACTACTTAAAACCCTACTAAGGTAAAGTGACGAATTTGAAGCCCAAAATAAAAGACTAATTAATAACCCAAATAACTAAATAATCCCTTTAAAAGAAAGCCCACATGCCTAAGCCCACATTTACAACTTAAATGAGTCATGTGACTTTTTAAATGAGGCACATGCCTTGTACAATTAAAGCCCAAAGTTGTATAAGCCCAAAATTGATAGTAAAGCACCAAATCTACTTCCTATAAATTGGAGTACGCTCCAATAACATTTGGATCTTATATTTATGTGTTTGAACTCCATTTAGACCCATTTGAAAGTCATAAGGTTGTCCCTCTTCAATGGCATAGGATAACCCTCTTGGATCCGTATCACCCTTACCCATAAATATTAGAATTAATATAAGGCATGGAACTAGTCACCCTTATATATATTAATTCCTTTCTTGATATTCCAGTGACACTGAACTCTTATATAAATAATGATTACTCATTATTTCATCTCAGTATGGCCATACACTTCTCAGTTCACTGATCAAGTGGCCGATGATATTTTCTCTCTTATAGAGAAGGGTAATCCCTTCACTTCTCTCATGCTCTCTAACATGAATCAATGCATACCCAAGCATACCCGTACTTGTCACTCTATTACGATCACGTTAGGTGTATGTCAAATCACATAGTAATTCATAAAGAGTTTCATAGAGATTTTAGGTCTAAGAACTCCGATACAAAACTTGCATATGGGAAACACTTATGACTTGTACCATGTAGTGTTCTCATGAGTGGATCGAATCCAGATACCATGTTTTAAACATGTATCTATGATCTTTGATTGACACTCTTGTCCTTATGATCCGTAAGACAGAATTCAACTTATCAGAGAGAGCATACTAGTTTTAATTCATTTGTTATTCCCATAACAATGATTAACTAGGGATATTTAGAATGAAGTCTCATTTGTTTCAAGGTCTTACAACCATGTGCCTCACATATGATAACTTAAACTGAAACAACATTCTTGGATAGCTCTATCAATTGATATGCACAGGAATACAATAGATAAAACAAATGCCTCATTTATTAACTAAAGTATTTTATTACAATGTATTGGGGCTAGGGCTTACACTAACAGTATTTAACATATAAATATGATAATGTACAACATTCACTATACTAATTGTATAAGAAAGGCAAAGAATATTTATGTTATAGTATACGATACTTGTATGTGTTTACTCGAATGTCAATTTATGAATACAGTACAATTATATGATAGTAATTGTTGCATATATATATTATGATAGTTAAGAACTATAATATATTAAATTATTTTGAATTATTCTACTTTATAGTGGAATGCATTAATAAGAACTAATGACATATGATATATGATTATTTGCCTACACATAAAACTTGGTAGTGGATAGATAGGCATGCCTATAGGGTTACAGTTGCAGCTGCTACAGGTTTGACCCCATTTGGGCCTATATTTATCCTCGTTTAGGACCACAGGCTTGACCCAATTGGGTCCACATGTCTGATACCTTAGGGTATCAACATGATAATACCTTTGGGTATTTATATATATTTTATACCTATGGATATCCACCGCACCTGTTGTCCACACCCACAGGACTTTAGCGGGTATTTCACAGTATATAATGAACAATATATGTGTAATATTGATAAATACTTGATTAGTCTATTATGATCTATCCTTGTGCAGTAATGCTATAAGATTATATATGATATGTAAATTTATATTGTAACCCTTGCATGTTAATTATAATATCTTGATATTAATAATGTTTTTTGTGTGCTTGGTAACAGTCACTGTGTGTAGTTGTTCATATATGTATTGTTCCCCACTAAGCTTTATAGCTTAGCACGGGTGTTTATCCGTGTAGGTACTTGAAGTCAAGATGCTTTCTGTTGGGACAAGAGTTGCTATTGTAAAGCCAACTCTAGAGATTGGAGAGAGTTGGTTATTAAGTGTAATTTATGTTTCTTTGTATTTATCATATTGTATTAAAAGAACAATAATTAAAAGAAAAGTTTAATTGATTATATAGAGCATTTAGTGTAATGTTTTATAATTTTCTCATAGTATATTGAGGTATGATTGTGTATACAATAGTACTAACCGGTAGAGCTATAACAGTAATAGTTTATCGTATATAATAGAGCTTAGATGATGATGAGTTTTGGGTGGTCTAGTGTGGTCCTTACATCTTGTGCCATCATAGATGATCTTCCTAATCCTCTTGCACCCCAAAATCAGAACAACGCAATAGTGGTTATCCCAGTTGCACCTGAAGATAATGGTGTTACACAAGTCATGGTTAATAACGGAACTATTAAACTCCAACAATGATTACCATTACCAAGAGTATCATAATCCTAACTTGTTAGGTAGACAACTATGAAATCAAGTTCTCTTTGATCAATATGGTATAGAACAAACAATTTTTAGAATTTGATCATATCCTTCCCACTACTTGAACACATTCATTAATGCTTGTGATATGTTAAGATTATTGGTGTATGACTTGATGTAATTAAGTTAAAGTTGTATCCATTCTCATTAGATGGTAAAGCTCTGGATCAATTATATTATGCTTGATAGGTTGATCAAATCTTGGGACCAATTGGTGCAGAAATTATTAGCAAGACTTTTATCACCTAGCAAGACCGCTATGATCAAGAACAACATTTATAACTTTAAGCATGCAGTTGATGAATCTTTTGGTGAGGCTTGGGATAGATTGAATAGGCTCTTGAAAACCTACCCTTATCATGAATTGCCTAATTATTTGCTTGTCCAAAACTTCTAAACTAGAGCACCTATGGAAATTAGGCATCTCTTGGATGCAGCTGCCGGAAGGACTATAATAGAAAAGAAGCTTGAAGATTTTTTTAAGGTTATGGATAAAATAGGTACTAGTGAAGCATTATGGAAACCCATGCATTACCATAATAGACAAGCATCTGGTTTGTATGTGGTGGATGGAAACACAGCTCTTAAGGTATAAGTAAAGGCACTTAAAAAGGTAACCAAATGGGATAAAGGTGTAGTAAGCAGTAGCTATGGCAATTACATATGAATTGTATGGTTTAGTATATTCTTAATTATTTGATTAGCTTACCTTGTATAATACTTTCCTAATTAGGCTAATTGATTTAGTTTTTTTAGTTAACTTCTCATTTCATGTATATATGCCTGTAAATTCTTCAAGTTAAATATAAAGAAAATATTTTCTACTCTTATTTTTCTACATGGTATCAAAGCCTTAGGTTCTTTTAGGAATTTTGATTTTTTGAATTTTCTATTTTCATGGTTTTGGGTTTTGGGATTTGTATATCTCATTACCATTTTTCTTGGGTCACATTTTTCGGTGACCGTTTTGTCCCACCGCTAGTGAAGGGGGGTGCGCGAGGACCTTTGGCCATGCTTCAAAGTACAATGACCCGATTTCTAGTGCATGGGCTCACGTGCCAAATGAAAATTTTGGGCATCTTTAATGCATCAATGTGTGAAGCATATGTAGCAGTGGTTCAAGCTCTGATCCTATATTTGATGTCATTTGGCTATTTTTGGCATTGATACTGTGTCTGTTTGGTCATCAAATTTGTTGGTTTTGTTATTTTTCTTATGTGAGGTGTTTTGGCTACTTTTCAGATCTGTTAGTGGTTAAGAAACTTTAAATTTAAAGGACTTCCTCTTGGTTTATCCATCCTCCAGTGTTACTCTGGTGTGGGTTTGTTGTTTTAACTTGGAAGTTACTGTTATTTTCATTCCAACATCACATCTAAGGTTTTGTTTCTGCTTTTACCTTTTAGGTTTGGTTGGCTGTTTGGTTTTGGTATTTGAAAACCTTTATTTATTGCTAGTTTTTCTTGTTCCTTGTAGGATATTTTATTGGAATTAGTCTAATTTCTTTGTGAATTGCTATTGCAATTGAAATGGGTATGCATGGAAAATTTGTTCGTATTTTTGTAAATAGATATGCTAAATTCATCAAGTATCAAATCTCACTACAATTGTTTGGTTAGGGGAACCAAGTATATATCTTTTATCTTTTTCATCTAAGTGGGTTATTGATTCTAGAGCGACATATCATATGACAAGTAATAAGAAAGCTTTTTCTAATTTTCAACCACATATGTCATCTTCTTTGATCACTACGGCTAATAGGTTAACTACTTATGCTGATGGTTTGGGTACTATTAATCCAACTTTATCCAAGTCTTTATCATCTGTACTAAGCCTGCCAAAGTTATCATTTGATTTGATCTCTATAAGTAAACTTACATGAGACCTTAAGTGTAGTATCACGTTCTTCCCTGATCATTATGTTTTCAAGATTTTGTAACAAATCAAGTTATTAGCAAATGGTATCAGGCATATGGTCTTTATATTCTAAACCAACAAGCATCTATACTAGTTGCTTATCCTACCATCCTTTCTCCTTTTGAAGCACACTGTAGATTGGGGCATCCTTCTTTACTGTCTTTAAAGAAAGTATATCGTTAATTTTCCAATGTTTCTTCTCTTGACTATGAGTCGTGTCAGTTTGCTAAGCATTATAGGAATTTTCAAGTCCTCGAATTAACAAACGAGATAACTCTATATTCGAATTAGCTCATTCAGATGTTTAAGGACTATGTTATGTGGTAGCCAAATCCAAGTTCAAGTATTTTGTAATATTTGTGGATGATTACTCTCATATGAATTGGGTATTTTTCATGAAAAATCATTATGAATTATTCACTAATTTTTATGCATTTTGTGTTGAGATAAAAACTCAATTTAATGTTTCTATTTGCACATTAAAGAGTGATAATGCCAAAGAGTATATAAACGAACAAATATCTAGACTAGTTGTTTGTCCTGCCATCCTCTCTCTTTTTGAAGCACATTGTAAATTGGGGCATCCTTCTTTATCGTCATTGAAGAAAGTATATCATTAATTTTCCAATGTTTATTCTCTTTACTGTGAGTCATTTCAGTTTGCTAAGCATTATAGGAATTTTTCAAGTCCTTGGATTAAGAAACGAGCTAACTCTATATTTGAATTAGTTCATTCAGATGTTTGAGGATCGTGTTCTGTGGTAGCCAAACTCAGGTTCAAGTATTTTGTAACATTTATGGATGATTACTCTCATATGACTTGGCTATTTTTCATGAAAAGTTATTATGAATTATTTGCTCATTTTTGTGCATTTTGTGCCGAGATAAAAAATGAATTTAATGTTTCTATTCGTACATTAAGGAGTGATAATGCCAAAAAGTACTTTTCAAACTCCTTTCAAACATATATGACTAATAATGGTATACTACATAAATCCTTATGCCCTGATACACAATCTCAAAATGGAGTTGCTGAAAGGAAAAATAGATATTTGCTTGAGACAAGATAGGTTTTTTTTTATTCCAGTGAAAAGTTCCTAAACAATTATG